>OZ017739.1:20064029-21264029 GCA_963969285.1 Odontomyia ornata
TGCCGTGTTAAAGTAACACGCGTGTCCTGTGTTAAAATTAAAAGGCGTGTTCCATGTGACATTGATTCACATTTTCCATGTGAAATTAACTAGCTCTCCCGTGTAAAATTATCATGCGTTTCCCGTGTAATAAAGGAAAACGGATAATATATGTTAAAAGTGTCTACATGTATAATGAATTTTTTTTCCCGAAAATCAGCGTAGGACACGGGTGCCAATTCTCTGGCACAAAAGTCAGCGAGCTATAAAGAAGACCGAGCTCAACTGACAAGCTTCGCTTAGCAAAGATGTATGCGTGCTTATCGACTAGCTATTTGCGGGATCATATGAGGCGGTTTCTTGTCGAGCCACGAAGCTACAATACAAAATATTTATCACGCGTACTCTATTCTACGAGACGTACCGATCAATTTTATCTTTAGAAATGTTCTATTATGTGTCAATTAAGCTACCGTACAGTATTTAAGAATTTTTTTATGTCGTTAAAGTTAACGTGCACGGAAACTTGAAACAAACGCAAAGATTGTACAAAAAGCAACCGTTACTTTCTACGAAGAAGGTCGTTTCATTACAAGGGGAATTTCAAACCTAAAGATATTGAAGTGGCTGAAGTGAACCACTCATCTCTGCCTTAAGGATGGAAGCTCGAAGGATGTAGTTAATTTTGATCTAATAAAACAACAACCTAAGCTGTTTTGTCGGTGTGACCACATTCTCTCTTCAGGAGCAGCCACTCCTGATCACCACAGGGCTGCTCGACTGCTTATGTTTACGCCACATGGTTGAAAACGGCACTCGCGATTGAAAAAAAAAAACACGCTTGGAATTGCAGTGTTGGTAAAATGTATCGGTACTCGGGAAGGTGATATGGTCAGTACCACGTGTCCGTCCACCCAGCTGCGATACGTTCTGATTTTAAAGCTTTACGCACTATAACTGAACGGGCTTATAGTCCGTTCGAAGAATCACCCCAAACTATACTCGCCGTCGCCAACGAGACTCAAACCAGGGAGCTTTGGCTTACGGGATGAGTACTCTAACCACTACATCGCGGAAGAATGAACTAAAAGTTATTAAATAAACGGCATATGGAAGCTAATCATTCCAATTAAACCTGCCTCCCATATGTTCACGTTAACCACCCTATCCCTTATTACACTTTTATCCTAATCATGCAACCGTATCATCTCCATATTCAAGTTGAAAACCATTTGGCCCTATAGGCAATAATTACTAAATCATAAAAATGTTCCAAGATTGATTTATGGCCTTAAATTGAAGACATCACAAGCCGGCCATATATTGTTTGATCACAGGAAAAAGATAAAAATACGAAAACTTGAATCGTAATAAAAATAGAAATACAATGACTATCAACAGAGGAAGACAACTTTTGAAATATTTTGTTCTTTTCATGTTTTGCTTCTTCCCTTTTTTTAGTGTAATAGGTGAAACGGAAAACTTTTCCAGTGATTAACGTAATAATAGTGTGAATGTAGTGTTTTTAGAAATCATTAGCTATAATTTAGAAAAAGACGCTGCGAAGAGGCACCCACACTTTGCTACTCGATATACCTGAAGCTATTTTGATTGTGACATCTCAGCGTCTTTCTAAAGTTTACTTACTTTATTTTAAAAATTGATTTCAAGTTAATATGCTAAATTTCCTAGTTCTTCGATCTAATGATATCTGGCAACACATTATTTTCTGTAGGTAGCATGGAAAGCTTTCAACCTTATGAAAAGAGTCGCAATCATAATAATTCAAATGGAATCAGGAAGAAGTTGGGCGTGTAGCTTCATAAATTACTGGGCAAGCTACCCAGTAGTAAGAGTTAGTCTGTTATTTTTTGGATGGCTACAAAACCATAATTTTTGGCTATGGCTAAACCCACGAACGATCAAAATGCAGCTGGAAGTGTCCGAAATACAATATATAATTATTTAAATTTTTCATAGTGTAGTAATTAATTCATTCGCTGCTTTGATACACCTCTATTATTTCGATGTAGTCTTTTTTCTTTGTTTTCTTCCGGTAGAAAACGCCTTCACAATGTTCCACCCGCCACTACGAACAAATTAAAATTGTGTTGGATTTGGGACTTAGGGAAGAGTAGTGTATGCATAAATCATCTACGACTGGCTAACCATTCACTTTTTTCCAACTCGTGTCTATTCGGTTGTTTCCCATTCATTCTTCAATGAAATTACTTAACGCGTCAGTAAGTACACATATTTGAATAAAGTTTAGATTGGGGCGATGAAATACTTGGGTATGTGTATTAAGGGTTGAAATATTTGATATTGCGTAGTACAAAGTCGACCGAAAAATTTAGAAGGAGGTAATCTATGAACTTATGACAAACGGAAAAATTTTGATGAAATTATTTTTTCAAATATTTAGTTTATTTCTGGATTTAATATAAATTCGGTCGAACATTTTCAATGTCTATAAAATCCAAAATCTATACTTTTTCGATCTTAAGGAAATACTCCCATTCAATGCCAATTCATGGAAACAAAGTGTAAATGTATCCAACCTTTAACCCTGATTTCCATTTGATCGCAATTTCCCTATAAAATGTTACCCAACCTACAATAAACGCCATCTCCGAAATGAATAGAATAACTAACTGCACACAAGTCTAATAAAAATAAAACGTATCTCAATTGTACCACCCCTTATTCAATTCACCATGAACAACTACCGTGCAGACGCATACATTGTAAGCAAAAGAGGGTTGGACACATTCGTTGCTGAACAGATTGATTGATGAACTGCAATAACGCACCCTTGCAAAAATATCCTTTGTCAAAGGAGCACTCTAACCGAAGCAAGAAGGACAAAAGTTGATCGAAGTAAGGCGTTACGACACCGACAGACTTTTAATAGCGAAGACAAGACGCTCTTATTAGAAATCTCACCTCACCCTTAAGACCGAGAAGCCATGGTCATTTGATGTTCAAAGAAATTTAAAGTCTAGAATTGAATAGACAAGTTTAGATTAAATTAAAACAATAAATTTTATCTTGTCCTTTGTTTTAATATTAAAGGAAATAAATAAAGTTCTTTTCAAATCAATTTCAATGTACGAGTATGTGATAGTAAATAAAAATTGAAAAGTTCTGTAAAATATTTTCTTGGTTGACGCAGTTGAAAGATTGATTTTAGTAGCAATAATTGCCCTTAAATACTTCGCAGAACTTGATTACTTAATAATCAAATTAGTCTGCCTTATCTTCATCTGGTCTGTAGAAGAAGGCATAATTTAATTGCACATGTGACCCACACAATGAATTTTCACTTACTTAAGCGAAAATCCCATGAAATTTCCCATGACCAATCGCCACCACCGCCATTTATTCACCCTGTGGCCAATTATTACCTACTCAAACCACTTGAATTCATTCCTCCAAACCTTAAAGCGATTTGATATAAGAAATTCATTATTTTAATAACAGCAATAAATCAAAATAATTATAGTATTCGTCCACCAACCAGTAATAATCTGTTTCCTTATAATATGTTGTGTTACGACTAAGAAGGTGTAATATGCCCCCCATATGCAAGCCCCGTACACTTAAATGGATGTACTTACATATGCCTGTAGCTGAGAGCAAATATTCACATAAAATCCATATGTGCTGCAGACATTCATTCGTCTAATCCACTTCCAGTTTGATATATACAAACAAACATACATACGAGTATATGTCCATATGCACAGATTCTTGGGCAAAGTATTCTTTTACCTAGAATTAAGGCAAATAAGGAAAATTGAAGTGGAACGGGCCTCCAAAATGTACAAAAAAGTGGTGGAGGACTTTGTTTTGTGAGCAAGATACACATGGATCGAATAAGGTCGACTTGACTATTGGATCCAACAATTTATCAGCGATGGCAGGGCATGCGGATAAGAAACGAACACACAGAATTTCTCATCTTGAACGTCATGTTTCTTAGAATGGATTTCAAGCCGCCTATTATGTTGTGGCTTCGCGTTTTTCTTCGTGAACGTGAGCATCCTTGAAAAATATACATTCGCTAGAATTATGAGTCAGTGTTATTGAAACAAATTTGGTTCCAATTTCCGAATAAATTTTATCATGCAAATTCAATTAATCAGTTGGATAGAGCAAGACTTAATTAAAGTGATATTCCTTGATAAGGATTTTTACCTTCAACAAATTTTATCACCGAATGGAGTCACGTTATGTATCAAAAGAATGGGCTGGACAAAATATGTTTGTAAATGTCATAAGAAAAATTTGTGAACGCCTCATGCTCCCTATGAAAAGTATCGAAGAGGTAGATTTATTTATGGGTAATAAATACTCCAATATGATTGACCCAAATTAGTTAATTATAGTATGACTGATTTTCTCAAAGTAAATCTCAAGGTTACGCTGAATTAAAATAACTTCAAATTTAGTTTCCTCCCAAATATTTTATCAGACAAACTGCAAATTTCAAATAAAAAAAATAATCACTTAAAACGGACGCCGCAATAAATATAAATAAATAATGCAGTTTCGAATAAAATTTGAAAGTTAGTAGATGACTTTCAAATTTTTCCATCTAATTGGCCCATTCTTTGACTATTTCTAATGGGATCAGGAGACCACCATCTTTGTTTTAACTTGAGGGATAACGTTTTTTATTTAGGTTGTTACAAATCTTTCCATTTCAATCGTTCTATGTGAGTTTGACTAACTGGACCTAATGGTATTATCCATGTTTTCACCATGGGAAAAATATTTTTCTTAACGTTATGTTGGGGTTATTTGGTTGGTGCTGCAGCAGCAATCTGCGCATATGAGGGTTTCAAGAACATTTTCTTGATTTCTCCTGCGGAGTTACTGGTACTATTGTGCTTGGGAGTCCTCAATTGTGAGAGCTCCATCATCGTAATGTCCTGCAACTGTACGGCGCGGCGGTGCAAGTCCGCAAACTTATTTTTTCCTGATAACATGCTTTGCTTTCATGTTAGTGATTTTAAGGATAGAGCTACTCTGCTTGTAGTGGATTATGAGTGTACTTGGTGCACGACCATCTATTACAAGATGCTTGTTACACGTAAGTTTGGTTAGACAAGTTGGCACTAACTAACTGATTAGCATCGGTCATCGAGACAAATCTCGGAGACAGGGAAGTTGGCAAATATTTGAAAAGGTTCCTAAGCTCAACAAAGTGTAGCAACATTGGGATCTTACCCGTAAGGGAGAAAGAAGAAGACAAGAGATAGTTAGAGTATCTCATTATACTCCACAAGGTGATTTAGTCAGTACCATGCTTTGGCCATGTGTCCGTCCATCCAGCTGCGATACGTTCCAATTTTTAAACCAGCCCATATCATAACTTAACTAGCTTATAGCCCGTCCGAAGAATCACTCGAACTGAATCTCCTTGGCACCAACGAGACTCGAACCAGAGGCCTTCGGCTTACGGGTTGAGTGCTCTAAACATTTGCTTAGATTTGGTTAAAGTACCTCATTATCTTGATCGTTTATATCGGCACTCAAGACGGTTATATGGCCAGTCCTATGATTTGGCCATTTGTGCGTCAGCCCAGTTGCGATACATTCTGATTTTAAACCACTACGTATCATAATGAATGGGCTTAAAGTCTGTCCGAAAAATCACTCAAAACTAAGCTTATTGTCACCCGACGCAAAAACCAACATGACACCAGATACACCCTATCAAGCTGATGGATGAAATCTTTTTTTGGCTTAATCAACCAGGCGCGAAAATTAGCTGGATTGCTTCTGGCTTTGCTGCCAAAATTCTGTCACAACACCACAACTTGGTAAGGCCTTGGCACTCCAATATCAGCACCACGGATAGTAGCAAACACATCATTCAAGGTCTATTGACTATTATATGTATTATACCATCATTGAGTCAAAACGCTTATCTCGGAGTCGATTTTGTCAGGCTATTTGGCCCGATCACGGATCTTTTCACAGATGCGCATAGTAATAGTCGACCGATCAATGAATTTACAACGTCTACGAATAGGCACGTGTTGAAAAACATCGAACAACAGCAATTGGATGCAGTTATATTCACTTTTCCATCCTATGCCTGAGAAGGCCTGGAACGCACCACATTAGTTTCACACGCCATCAACGTTGGAAATTACAAGTAAATAAAACAGCGTCACTTCGCAGTGTCTCTGACGGTGGAAAACTTGCTATACGAGTATGGTGAGATCGACCAAATGTTGAAACTAGGTGTCATCGAAGAATCACAAAGCGCTTGGTCAGCTCCTGCTACTCTAGTCGTCAAACTAAATAAACATTGGCTGTGCCTAGACGCCCACAAAGTGAATGCTGCGACCATTATGGATGCCTATCGGTTCCTAAGGTCCACTATATCTCCAGTCTCGACTTCTAAGATGCTTTCTGGCAAATACCACTGGAAGAGTCGTCTAAAGACAAAATAGCATTCACCGTACCAGGGAAGCCGCTCTAACCATTTCTGACGATGCCTTTTGGCTTGTGCCATTTGATGGGCAAGGTGGTACCACCGACTCTTAGACACTGTTGATTACCGAAACTTTCACTGAACACATCACTTCGTTGTAGAAAGTCGCGTTGCACATTCGTAAAGCAGGTTTCACCATAAATGTGAGGAAAAGCCAGTTTATCATGAAAGAACACTTTATCGGACAAGGTACCATAAAAATCTATCCGGACAAGCCACGTTCTATTCATGATTTTTCTCTGCCTAAGATGGTCAACCAGCTGAGGCGTTTCTTGGGAATATGTGGACGGCATCGATATTTCGTTCAAAACTATGCTACGCTGTCATCCCTCTGTCTGATGTGCTGCGGAAAGGTAAATTTGTCTGGACCGAGCAAAGCCTCAAAGCATTTGAAGAGCTCCAACAAGCGCTGACGTCTGCCTCAGAATTACACAGCCTTATTTCAGCAAGCCCTTCTCCATTCATGTAACGATATCTGGCAGCGGTGATGGCCATCAGGAAGTTTCCTGCGTCCATTGAAGGCCATCAATTCGAAATCATTACAGACCACGCTTCGCTACGACTGTTCGTGAACCAGGTCGACTTACATAGTCGTTCTCTCACGAAGGCGCGGAATTAGTTCAAAACGGTGATGGTTCACTAGAGGTAGAGCTCGACAGCCCACACTTCAACTCAGTCAACTCAAACCATCAACAATTACAACCACCCGACCTGAAGGTGATAGATGGGTATGTATACAAACGTATCGAATACGCAACGGGTGATACTCCTCAGGAGGAAGAAGCATGGGAGTTATGGATTCAGGAAGTAATGACACATAACCTGATTTCCCGTGCTCTCGAGCGCGGTTTCCAATGACTGTGTCTAGACCTACTGGGGCCTTACCCTCGCTCATCTTTGCGCAATGTTGGTGCCATCGTTGTTTTGGAGCAATTGTCCGAATTAGTTTGGGCAGAGCCTATTAGAACATTCAAGCCCACACCTATTGTTAAATTTTTGGAAAACCAGGTGTTCCATGTATTTGGGCTTCCTCTCCATGGATAACCAAGTGCAATTCTGTTCCCGGCAATTTAGGCCCTATGCCTGAGAAGGTACCTTTTATGACGAAAGGGGGTAGTGCACCAACTACCCTCTTTTTATTCACCACAGTCCAGCGCATCTGAATGGCTTAACCGCACTATATTATCCTTCACGGACCAACAAAACTTAAAATCCACTACAAACTCGTACTGTTTGTATCTATTTAGGGCATATTTAGTCGGCAGCTACGTATTCAGCACTCTTGCAGAGGATACATTGCACTGAAGTACCGTTTCCTGTACAGACATTTTGGCGTTTTAGACACGTCGGCTTATTGTTCCTGTAACTAACAGTCGAGTAGCCAAATCTTCCACAATTTCTACATTTACTAGATGTAAATCTGTTATACTTTACAGGACTAGTGACATTTGCAATTTTTATATCTGGAAGCGTGTTTCCTGAAACCATTACCTTAGTTGATAAGGTTGGGATGAGTGTATCTGAGTTGTTTGGATCCCCTATTGAAAGTCTTATTGCATCTAATATCTTGATGTGTGTTGTGTTTTAGGTAAATTTCTTGAGGGAAATTTACCAATTGCGGAGAGTATTATATACATATATATATATATATATATATATATATATATATATATATATATATATATATTTATATTTATATATATATATATTTATATATATATTTATATATATATATATATATATATATATATATATATATATATATATCCCATATATATGGGATATAACGACATTTGTGACCACGCTAAAGGTTGCAATTTTGCTCCGATTTTCATCAAGTTTTCAGAAAAGGTGTATTGAGTAAATATCTCGGTTAAGTTTGTGAACCAGCTATATCTTCTTCCTTGTAGCACTACAGCCTTGGGCCTTCGCTCAGAGATAGTTAGAGTATCTCATTTTCATAACCGTATTGATTTCTTCGGAATTTGGTTTGGTCAGTACCATGCTCCCGTGTGCCTGCTCAGCTATGATATGATCTGATTAAATCAGTACATATCACCACTGAGTGAACACTCTTAGTCTGTCCGAAAAATCCCCTGAACTAAATCACGCTGCACCCAACGAGATTTGAACCAGCTATATCGGCCAGGCGAAAACAAAATGGCGGCCATTTTAGACGAAAAATCGTGACTTATTCTGATCAAAGTATACCTCCGGTTTGGATGAAATTAGGTACAAAGGTTCACTAATGTATGTGATGAATCTCACAATAAAAAATTCCAAGTCGGTACGGCTGAAACAAAATGGGTGCCGCTCAAAGGTCGAAAAACGTTCAAAATTTTGTTGTTGTAATAGTGGTCAAAGCTTTCAACAGATGTTAATGAAATTTGGTAGTTAGATAGAAACTATACAAAAACTGGAGATCAGGTCGCAAAAAACAACATGGCGGTAAGTTGAAGCTCAAAACTTCAAAGGCTTTTAAAAGTCGCAATTTTGATTCGACGTACCTATATGAAACTTGGTTTTGAGATGGAAATTTATCAGATCTAGAGACTTTAATATTTTGGTGATCATGCATGTGCGAATTTCAAAATGCCGGCGGTTTAATTATGCGTTTTTTCTCAGGTATTTGTGGCCCTCTAGCGGTCACATTTTCCAACGGATTTTGATGAAACTCTGTACTAAGTTCTTGCATTATGCAAAAAATTATTACAATCGAATGAAAGGTAAAAAAGTCGATAATTTAAAACCTAATGTTTTTAGCTGCCATTTTCACTAATAATTTAATACTTTTACTCTGTCTAGAGTGGAACTCCGATTTAAACGAGGCTTGGCACATTGATTGATAAGGTCCTAGTGCACAAAGATTTAAAATAATCCCAAATCAAATGCATGCATTTAAAATGGCGGCCCCCAAAGGACAGAAGGCAAGCGCAATTCGCTATTTTAGTAGCAACTGAAATAATGATTTTTATTCAGGGAAACGTTTTCAATGGCTTAACTTGGAAGTATTTATAAGGCAGACCATTTTTAGGATATTGTAAAATATTTTCAATAACATCCTAAACAATTAAAAAATCGCGACTTATCTGTCTGTCCGTGCGTCCGTCCGTTTGTTCGTGCGTCACAACAAGTTTTCTCGCAAACCACATGAGCTAGAATGAGGAAATTTTCTACGTAGGTCAAAACTGGTGCCTCTTAAAATTTGCAGTGCAAAAAAAAAATATTTTAAGGTGTTAAAGGGGGGTCTCCCCATGCACGGGGGTGACATAAAAATATTTCTGTAGCCCTCTGGCAGCAAAGTTTCTCAACAGATTCCGATAAAACTTTAAATTATAAGTTATTAAAGCAAGTTAATTTAATTTAATTATGCAAATCGGATGACAAATAAAAACTTCAAAATTTAAAGCTTAGTATTTTTAGCAACCGTTTTCAATAAAAATTCAAAATGATGGCCCCTGATGGTTCAGAAAAGAATTGAAAATGTATATAAAAGGTTTTCCAATAAGAGGTGTTATTTTGCATAGCCCGCTATTTCGGTAGATGTCACTTTCGAAGCTGTCATTTTTTGCCACTTGACAAGCAAAAACTACACCATTTATAAAAATGGAACAATCAACGCTTCAAAAACACATTGAAATTATTAAAATTCACTATAAAAATAGTGAAATTTTGGCAGAGACGGTTCGTAAAACTCGAACATTTTTGGGTTGGCGTGAAGCGCCTTGTCGGACCGCAATACAGAAATTGGTGGTAAAATTCGAGCTGTTGGGACAACTTAGTGATGTGAAGAATAAAACCCGTGCACGTCACTCAAGAACAGCCGAGAATATTGCTGCTGTAGCCGAAAGTGTTGAAGAAAACCCAGGTTTGTCCATTCCTCGTCGTTCTTTAGAATTAGGCATTCCACAAACGTCATTACACCGTATTTTTCATAAAATGTGGGTTTAAGGCTTATAAAGTTCAGTTAACACAAGAACTCAAGCCGATCGATCATCAACAACGTCATGTCTTTGCTGATTGGGTCCTTGAAATGCATGAAAATGATCCGGAACTCCATCGAAAAATCATCTTGAGTGATGAGGCCCATTCCCACCTTGGTGGCTTCGTCAACAAGCAAAATTGTCGCTTCCCAAGAGTTATTGTTGAAAAGCCTCTCTATCCTCAACGTGTGACTGTTTGGTGTGGTTTATGGTCCGGCACAGTCATTGGATGTTACTTTTTCGAAAATGAGGCCTGAGCAACAGTCACGGTGAATGGATTAATGATTTTTTATGGCCGGAATCGGATGGTATTGATCTCGACAACGCTTGCTTTCAACAAGACGGCGCTACGTGCCACACAAGCAACGAAACCATTGATCTTTCACGGGAAAAGTTTCCGGATCGTGTTATCTCTCGAAGAGGTGATCACAATTGGCCACCGAGATCTTTTGATTTAACACCTTGCGATTTCTTCCTTTGGGGCCACGTGAAAGAGAAGGTCTGCGCCAATAGCCCAGCGTCGATTCAAGACCTCAAAGATGGAATTCGTGAGGCTTTCGAGGACATAGGGCAGCCACTTTGCGATTTGGTTATGGAAAATTTCGTGAAAAGGATATGGCCCTGTAAGCATGGTCGCGGTGGTCATGTGCCTGATGTTATTTTCCACTATTAACGGCATACCTTCCACTTGATAATAAAATAAACACCCGATCATTTATATTAAAAAATGGGTTTTTCCTTCTAATATGAAAATAACACCTCTTATTGGAAAACCCTGTATCTGTGTAATTTTTGTTACTTTAACCAATTTCAAATTGTTCAGATATTTGTTTTCTCGTGTACTGAACGTAGCTTAAAAGATCTTAAATGCGACGCCCTGCTAGATCAACTTTTACTCATCTTTTTCCAGGGGTCCCATCAGAGTGAAAAACATTTTTTTAGCTTCTTAAAACATTTGTAATGTGCCGAAATTTCGAGACTCCGTCACTTCTGGTCATTTTACGAATTCATAAGTGTTGATGGATGGATTAACCCGCAGATTTTAGTGCACTACGCTAAAAAGAAATTACATCCCCAAGGTCATACTTCTTTAAACATTACACTAACTTACCCGGTATGATGGAAAACTAACTATTAACCGATGAAAGCTGCTTATTAGCAAAAGTGTTTTCATAAAGATGATTGCACCAGATGCGTAACAGTAATGATAAACGTTTTCCTTGATCATAGCAGCCGTTTTCCGTCTCTAGATAAATTTTCTGCGCAACCTGTATTAGGTATTGAGAATAGGCTATTGATCAAGGAGAAGTTAATGCGGTTGCAGAGCAAACCTTTCAGCACCATTTATTCTAGACAAATAAAAACTTATGAATAGTATGCAATAATTAAGTCTAATAATAACAACAATGAGGAGAAGTGATTTTCAGGAATCGGGAGATACTCTTACATTCAGGTATCAGCTGTATATCTAAAAGCATCTTCACATTGAAATTATTAAAATTCACTATAAAAATTATTAAAATTCACTATAAAAATAGTGAAAATTTGGCAGAGACGGTTCGTAAAACTCGAACATTTTTGGGTTGGCGTGAAGCACCTTGTCGGACCGCAATATAGAAATTGGTGGTAAAATTCGAGCTGTTGGGACAACTTAGTGATGTGAAGAATAAAACCCGTGCACGTCACTTAAGAACAGCCGAGAATATTGCTGCTGTAGCCGAAAGTGTTGAAGAAAACCCAGGTTTGTCCATTCCTCGTCGTTCTTTAGAATTAGGCATTCCACAAACGTCATTACACCGTATTTTTCATAAAATGTGGGTTTAAGGCTTATAAAGTTCAGTTAACACAAGAACTCAAGCCGATCGATCATCAACAACGTCATGTCTTTGCTGATTGGGTCCTTGAAATGCATGAAAATGATCCGGAACTCCATCGAAAAATCATCTTGAGTGATGAGGCCCATTCCCACCTTGGTGGCTTCGTCAACAAGCAAAATTGTCGCTTCCCAAGAGTCGCTTCCCAAGAGTTATTGTTGAAAAGCCTCTCTATCCTCAACGTGTGACTGTTTGGTGTGGTTTATGGTCCGGCACAGTCATTGGATGTTACTTTTTCGAAAATGAGGCCTGAGCAACAGTCACGGTGAATGGATTAATGATTTTTCATGGCCGGAATTGGATGGTATTGATCTCGACAACGCTTGCTTTCAACAAGACGGCGCTACGTGCCACACAAGCAACGAAACCATTGATCTTTCACGGGAAAAGTTTCCGGATCGTGTTATCTCTCGAAGAGGTGATCACAATTGGCCACCGAGATCTTTTGATTTAACACCTTGCGATTTCTTCCTTTGGGGCCACGTGAAAGAGAAGGTCTGCGCCAACAGTTCAGCGTCGATGAAAGACCTCACAGATGGAATTCGTGAGGCTATCGAGGATATAGGGCAGCCACTTTGCGATTTGGTTATGGAAAATTTCAAGAAAAGGATATGGCCCTGTAAGCGTGGTTGTGCCTGAATGTTAGTTTCCACTATTAACGGCATACCTTTCTCTTTATAATGAAAGAAATATTCAATCATTTATGTTAAAAAATTGCATTTTTCTTTTAATATCAAAATAACAAGTGTCGTCGGTGTATATGCAAGTGTCGTCGGCATATAGGGAAATTTGAAAGCTGCTAGGCAGACGTGGAAGGTCCGCAGAGTATAGGGTGTACAGTAATGGGGAGAGTGGTAATCCTTTTTTAACTCTAGCTTGAATCGGTTGCATGTTGGATAGTATGTTATCAATTTTTGCACAAAAAGATCTGCTCTGCAGGAAAGAGTTGATAATTTTTATCAAAAGTAGTGGAATGAAATATTCATGCATTTTAAAGATTAGCCAGACTTTGTCAAAGGCTTTTGCTATGTCGAACATAACTAGGCCTGTTAACTTTCTGATATTCAATCCATTTCTAATATGTTGGACAACCCTTGTTAGCTGGAGCTCAGTGGAGTGTCCAGCTCGAAAGCCATAATGTATATCTGGTATAATTTCATTGTTCTCAATGTATTCGGATAAACGAGTTAAAAGTATCTTTTCTGTGAGATTAGAGAAAGAAGACAGCAGACTTCTTCTTCTTAGCACTACAGCACCTTTTGGGCCTTCGCTTCCTGCAAACAGCGCCTTCAACTGTCTCGGTCCGTTGACCGCGTCTTCGAATTCCAAAATCCGAGCAGCGAAGAACTGTCTTCGTCGACCGAGTCAGACCAGCGTTTCCTCGGTTTACCAACTGGCCGCCGTTGTTCGTCCATACAATTCACATTGCCTGCCCATTTCAGCTTCTGCAGTCTTACAATCCTTGAGACCTCTGGTTCGTCAAAAATTTCATACAGCTCATGGTTGAATCGAATTCGCCATTGGTCCCCGTCTAGCTTCGCTCTGATTATTCGCCTCAGAACCCGTCGCTCAAAGGCGTTCAACATGTTTACAGATACTTGGATTAGGGTCCATGTTTCACACCCATTGGGGGCTTACACGGGTCTTATCACAGATTTGGGTACTTGGAGCTTTGTTTTGCTGTGTATGCAGCTGGTCTTCAAGATCATCAAAACTGAATAAAATATTTTATTTGCGAGCTGTATTCTTCAGCTTATTTCGTCTCTTTCATTACAGGTTCTCATTTTTTGGCGCCTTAATACACAAATCTGCTAATATTCTCGACAGTAGACTTATGGGCCGACAATTTTGCCGGAAAGTAAGATCCTTGTCTGGTTTCGGGATGACGATTATAATTGCCGTTTTCTATTACTTGGGGAATCCGCGTAGGCCACAGATAGTGTTGACGATGTCTGTCCGGGCTTGCAGGACGTTGTCTGGTAGCCATTTCGGCATGGTGCTCGTCAAAGAATCAGGGCCAGGGGCTTTCCATCTGCTTCGCGTGCTTATCATGTCTTTTGATTCCAGTAAGTCTAATGGACGGATTTCGTTAGTGCCTGTCGTCTAGAAAGCTGGTAGTCTTTGCATAGAGCACTTAATTTCATCTTCAGATTCAGAGCTCTCCTTAGGAGAATTATTCTCATGGAATTGCAGTTCAAGAGTGTCTGCAAAAGCTTCGGCTTTTTCTGTGCTGTCGTATTTAAGACAATTTGGTCCGTGAATGGGGGCTATTTAATTGTTTTTTCAACTTAAAATATTTTGAGAGGCGCCAAAGTTATTATCACCAGGTTCGATGATTTGCAAAAATCCTTCCCAAATGGTGTTGCGAAATTCGTGAATCTGATCACGTATTTTGTTGGTTGAACGGTTGGGTATGGTTTTTAACCTAGGATCACTCGCGTTCCTAGCTCATCTCCGTAGTTGATTCCTCTTCTTTATCAGGAGCCTAATATCTTGAAGAAGTTCATAGGAGTTGTGTTCCCTCGCCGGAGTTTGGGCTGTATTATTTTCCTGGGTAAGTTGGATTTTGCTGGTAAGTTATTCTATGCTTTCATCGACATCACTGGATGAATTTAACTGCTGGGTAAGGCTTTCTGAGGCCAAAGTATCGCTAAAAGCTTGCCGATTTGTAATACTTCTTACTTTTGGAGGTTTATTTATGAAGATTTCCTCTATTGAAAAGTGCACCGGTTTGTGGTCAGAAGAAAGATCATTGAGTACCGGTGTACGGATGTTGTGGTGAAAATCGCGTAAGATTCCAAAGTCTAGGATGTTACCAGAAGCTTGACCACAGTATGTTGATTCACTTGGCTCGATTGCTTCTCACAGCACCCTAGGAATTATGATAGGCGCTGAAATCAACTATCACCAGGAGTGGGTCTCCCAGCTTGAAGAGGGAGCTTCGATCTTGATAGAAAGTCTCACTTTGTGGGGGGTTGTACGATGACTTGACTAAAAATTCAAACGAGCTTGTTTTTGTTTTAATTACTGTCGCCTCTACGCGTTGTAGTTGTGGCGTTCCAATGAGGTAATGATTCACTATTCTTGTCACAAGAATGGCCGCTCTGCTTCTCCTTCCTGTCGGTCTATCATTTCTGTATAGGTAATAGTTAGGGAAACCCAGCTTCAAAAAGGTTTTCTGGATGAGAATAATATCAAATTTATGGTCAACTACAAACAGTCTGAGCTCACCAGTCCTTTGTTGCAGGGAGTTTGCATTCCACGTGAGTATGAAAATGTGATTCACGGGAGAAGTCATTGTGTGTTTTCAGTTAGGTTTTCTGGCGCAAAAAAGCCCTGCACCATTGTGGCCATCATTTTTTGCATCATCAATTGCATCTGTGACTGAATTTTGATGAAAAATTGCTCCATATGTTATTTGGTGGAGTGAATATGGTTTATGGCTGGGAAGGAGTTGTAGGGGTTCTATTTGTGTTTAGTTTTGGGGACCTCACACAGGGTTGTTGCTTGTTTTGGGTGGCAATTCGCGCAAAAGTTATCTTGACATTTTTCGTGTTTTTGGTACACCCTCCTTAGTTGACGGGGTGTTCTTCTGCACAATTGATGCATTTAAGTTTTTCAGTCATTTGCTTTTTGCATTTTGTAAAGTAATGAAGCCCGTCACACTTTACACAGCGAGCTTGAGCGTGGCAATTGCTCGATGAGTGGCCAAATTGTTGGCAATTATGACACATAGCCTGTCCGCTACGTGGTCTCATTGATTCGACTTGGCAGATGAGATAGTAGATCGATCTGACGTAGTAGATTTCAGCTTCTGCTTTCGGCAGAAGGACTTTTACTAGTTTAGAGGGGCCGGATTGAAGTTTTATACAGAAAACTTCAATAGGGTGGAAGTCTTGCTGCTGAAGATTTTCTTTAATTTCCTCCACCAATAATCCATGAAGACCGCCAATTATCACGTTTAGTTTTTTATCCTCAGGGGGGGAAGGACGTGTGATACTGTCATTTTTACTCAGTTAATAAATTGGTTATTTGTCTGGGATCCGTAGAGGGTTGAGATATAATTTTGATACCCCCCAGATAAAGGCGCTTGGCAGAGGCGTACTTTGTATTTAACTGTTTCACGCGCAGTCAGCTTTGTCCATTTCTTCGGTTCGTGGAAGATAATGGGGACAGTTTTAGGGTGTGTCTCATCGGGAACATCCGAGTTTTTTTGGTGGTTTACTCCGATGACCGACGTCGATGGTGTGGGGAGGAAAACTTGTGGGGATTTTTTTGTTGCCATTTCTGGGAATACAACCGTCAGGATTGGAGGTGGCAGAGCCGAAAAATTTTCATTTGAGTCCACCAGATCTTGACCTGAATCTATAGTTTCTTCCGAAGACTATTCAGTTCTGAGGAATGGTGAGCCTATAGCTTTCCCCTTTCTGCAGGATTCTGATCTTGGCGAATCTAAACGATGCACCAAGAGCTTAGCCATAAGTTTGACATTCTTCTGACGTTGCTCTTTCATCTCATTTTGAGTCTCTCTGAACTGTTGATGTGTTTGTCTCAGCTCAGTGAGAACTTCCTCTAATTGCCTTTGGATCGCATTTGCCTAATTCACTTAAAAGATAGCCTCTTGCCTGATATTATTAAAATAAACTATTATGGCTACAAAACTAATTAGTCACTAACCAATACCAAGTAATACATGACTCACTAACCAACTCCAACTACCTAATTAGAAAGATGACAAAAATGAATAAGTGGAGCGAAAATAACTTTAAAACAAAGCTTATAGCTCAGCTTTTCCCGTGTAAGAAAAGAGTTGCTTGACACTAAGAAAACAGGTTGATATTTGATTTTGTTGTGTTTTTCGTTTCTCTTTTTTCCTAGGAAATGTTTTTAAGTACTGTATATAAGCTGAATTGACGAAAAACGTTTTCGTATAGAAATGAAAATTATTTGTTGAACAGCTGTCAATACGTTTTGTGTAAAAAATCATTCTTGACAAATAGTATGTGGAGAAACGTATATTATATATAATATGAAAAGTGGTTATTCAGGATACTAATTTAAATTAGAGATTTCAGTGTATTCGACACAGATATATGTAATTCGTGGATACAAAAACGCAATTGAGTTTGTATAAAATAAAAATCAAAAGCAATTCTTTCTCCTCCCCGGTGGTCCCATAGTTGATGCATCCATGAGCTGATGACTGACAAGAATATGAGCGGTGCATCTCAAAACTACTATCCCAAAATAAATTATGAAGTAAGATTTTGCACGCTAATAAAATTCTATTTTAAACTTGTACATCGAATAAAAATACGGTTGATTTTGATGAAATGTTGCTCGCAACTAAATGTTCAACATTTGGTTTAGCTAATTGATTTAGTTCATATACTGTTCATTATAGGATGGAAAAACAAAAATTCATCTATTGATGCTATCCTTTTATGATTGAACAATATTTGATTAGAGTTTGCTATTCTTTGTTTCGAAATTGCGAGCCTTTGTAACATCTGCAAGGCAGACAATATGCTTTCAAGGAAAATATGTTATGAAATTTCTAGCTAATCTTGTGTAGACATAAGATCCACTTAGACGAGTTTTTCGAATGTCCACAAAGTGATTTAAATATATATAAAATAAACTGAAACTCTAATATTTTACTGCACAAAGATGAATAACCGGTGGACGGACACACGGCCAAAGTATGGCACTGGCCATATCACCTTCTCGAGTGTCGATACATTGAACTGAGAAAACGAGGTAATCTAACTAGCTTTAAGCGAAGAGGCTCGTAAGGGGCTGTAGTGCAAAAAATAAAATAAAATAGTGGTTTTTACAATAAAAAGTTTTCAACTTATTCCCACTATCGGAAATTATTGGAAATAAATCAAACTTTCTTGTGTCAAACGGGTCTATATATGATTTACGCATAGACTCCATATACCGTGTATATAATTTGTGTACAAAAAGGGAAAAATTCATGATCAAAAAATAAATTTCATTCATTGTAAAGTATAATTTTTACCAATGTTCAAAATTTACAAGAGTTTCAATCAACATGCATGTTATTCTCGCATTTGTTATCACTGCACTTACAAATATTCAACTCAAGGATATTTATATTCACCGATCATACTTGATTAGTACAACAAACATCAGCCTCCTACTTATCAGTGATAACCATTCGTATCATGTAAGCCACTCCTGCCAAAAGTGAGGTTAATGACAATATTCGCGAAATTTGTTTACTACAAAAAATTCCTCATTTGATTAAAATTTAAAAATGCAGCTCACACTCGCCTCCTTCCCCCAAAAGCGGAAACTACGTATCACAGATAATTTGCCACATCCATTCAACGTGCATACGAGTATATTGTACACACGAGAATTAGCGTACAAATCTCTCTCACCACGATTAACCTTCAAGAAGAAAACTATGCGGACTATTTATTGTATTTCCCTCGTATGAAAATGGCAATCAAACATTTTTGCACACTAAACACTTGCGCAAACTTAAATAACAATAAATTATTCACAACAAGTTCCCACTAACCGAAATCATTTCGTTAGACACACACGTAGTCTGAACAAAAGTGGGAACAATTAAATTTATTGCCTCGAAACCTATTTAGAGCAAACATAGCATGTGGTAACTAACAGACATCTCATAATTAGCGTCATAAAGGAATAAAGAAATTCCACAACATTAAAAATATATTCATTACCATGCATGCGAGGGTGCGGGCCGTTTATGATTCGATATTCTAATAATTGCAGTTCGAGGACTAGTTCCGAAGGATAGAACGAGGTTTTTTGCCACGCTAGGTGACGACGATAACCTAAATCCTCAGCAGGCAAGCTCCTTCGACTGCCAGCGAAACAAACGGATATGAATGTTCGCATGCAACATGAATATTCCATCCATTCCATAGGAAATATTCTTACTTAAGAGCGGATGGAGTCGAGTGCTTGTACCTTTTTCGCGTCAAGGACAACTTTCTAAAATTTTCTTTCATTGCGTAAAAGGTCAACGAAAATTACAGAAATTCAGCCGAAGGTTATTTGTTCCGTCCACAAAAGTAGAAATTACGTACAATTACATATTTTGGGCAAAACGACCACATTGTACCTTGGCTTTTGTCGGTTTACGTGTTTCAGTTTCTCTATCTGATTCTTAGTTGCGCTGCAAAAGTATGTTCTTTTTTTTCCTTGCCATGCCATCCAGGTCGTAACACGGCAGTGTTGCGTAGTATCCGAAGAAAAAAAAACTGTTCCAGTGACAATGTGTTATTCTTTAGATTTTTTCCATTTTAATATTTCGCATTACCTGAAATTTGGTTTCGTCAACACGTTTCTTCTGCTCGTTGTCGACATTCATATTTCAATTGTCCTCTAGGCAAATTTCCTGTGGTCTGTCCGTTAGTTGGCTGGTATATTAGTAGATTGTTCAAAACAATGGTCAATTGACCTTAGAAAACGAGAAAAATGGAATGGTCCAGCACAACAGCGACGTTGAGATTCACATGAAAAATGAAGGCTTTAGATCGCGATTAAATCATAAATATACTTTTATCTGAAAAATACTGAACGCGTCGGATTTACAATGGCTTACGTCGCTCTCAACAAAAACGAATAATAGAACATTAAATTTATAATTTATATTACTAAAATAATAGGAAATCTTTTGATGCGGATTCGTGGTAGGTTTTGTTGCGAAACATTCAGCATTGTTTCGAGATGAATGTAAGAGTTGGTATCGTAGATATTTACCGACATTTGCTCCGTTTGAGAGTTCCTGACTTCAATCTTTCCAATTAGAAATCAAAACCACGTTTAATTGTTACTCGCAAAATTAATGAAAATATAAAGGAAGCATTTGAAACATAAATTTAATTTATGGACATGAAAATGCAAACATACAAAAGATTATCTCAGGCATTAAATCCTTAAGAATGAATGAAAAAAAAAGAATTCAATTCCTGCGCCTACGTTCCTGCTGATGAATCTTAGCCATCATAAATCCTTAGCTGACTTGTAGCACGCTCTCAATAGATTTTGCGATTTAACTTCCTGTTACATATCATATAGCTTTTGAATATACTCATTGGACCGCTACTTGATCGGGGGAACAAATACTATTCTATGCAAGGTATAGTGTGAAAACCAAACTCAGTATCAACCATTCCTCCGTACTATAGAAATATGCTATCCTCAAAACTCACATCCTAACATTCGAGGGTAATAAATTATTTCATCCTCGATAAAAACGTATAGCGATAATTTTTCGCAAACCATGTTCGATTTTTACTAGGGGCTCTTATCCTCCCATGTAAACACAAAAGTATAGTGGAAAGTACATATACTATGATTGCTACTACTTTTCCGAACCGGCTCATGTTCTCTTTGCCGATTTGCTGACTGTTATACCCAGAAGCCATTATTATCTCGGTCGGCTACAGAGAATGCTCACTCATTCGAACGAAATAAAAAAAGTAAAAATAGTCGGCAAGGACTCTTGCGCCCTATTCTCTACGGCGACAGCCACTACAGTTTCCACACTGCACGACAAACGGGAGATGATGAGTTGCGAATGCGAACTGCAGCAAAAACAGACGAGAGCGAATTGAATACCCTCTGATTAATATCAATTCAATAATACATGCTTGGTTTTGTATCGCGCGTCAATTTTTTTAAATAGCGAATTCACTTTTAAATGATATTACTTTTCTATAAATTAATCTATAAATCAATGTTCGATTAAACGATACGCTATTCAGGGTTTCTCGGCATCTACTTGTATACATGGGCAGATAAATGGCGCTTTGGACGTAGTGGTGGAGGGATAGCATAAGGGTATCGACTTGCATTCATATGCTCCGGCTAAATTGAATGCATATGAAAGGTTTGTGCGTTACGCTGTGAATTAACCACAAATTAGGGTGCAAATTTGAAATGTGATAAATTTTGTTAAAAAGAGAGATAGTGTTTTGTGCTTCAACGATTGTGCGAATTGATTAACTATTCAATTTGGAACAATTCTGCATTGTTGTAGATTTTCATGTAACCACCTTTTAAAATTATTCGGTTGATTTTAAGAGAGGAAGCCGGTACAATAGAGACGAATCTTTACGTTTTCATCCTGTCAAAAAATGAAATATTAGGAACACAATTTTCATATAAATCACAATGTAACGTACCGTCTATAAGTCGTGGGCCAACCATCTTCTAATTGAAAATCAGCAGCTCAATTACCATAGTCGATATTCAAATTCTCTTTCCCTTTTTTAATCTTTCAAGCATTACTTTAACTTAAATATTGAGTAATTTATGACACCCACAAGAGTTCCGTTCCTTTTCTATCACTTAACTTCAACTTGTTATGCGAACTACAATTTATTTAAAAATAACACTTTTGACGTTTTATTCTCTTGCATCATTCAGATTGGTTATGAACATTTCCCCTCAGTCTACACTCCCTCGATGATGATAACACTGTTTTAAGACGAGTCGTCAAAACCTTTTATTTGATACCGTACATGCCTATCTTTGGTAAAAAATATATTTAAGGGTCGTCTCCAGATAAGGGCAGACCCCTTAAAAGGTTTTGAGAATTTTGTCGGGACCAGAACTTTCAAAAGATTATCACTTCTAATTCATTACCTATATTTAGTGCTAGTAGCTACTGAAGCTTCGGGGAAAAAACTGACAGACAAACAAACGGACAAGTCGCGATCAGTCATCCCGTTTTACTCTGATCGAAGTAGATTTACTACGCTTTCAGCGTAGCTACTACGTAATAACCAAATGTACCACGAAATCTATAAAGTAAGTGAAGCTAGTTCTTCACAAAGCATTACTTCATTGAGAAATTTTCCCCAACCGAATAAATTCCTTACATTATGGAACTGTAGAAAACAAATAAACATCATTTTTGTGCATATTAGTGACAAATTCCATATGCATATTGATCCCATCAAAATCTATTACCAAAAATTTGTATCTACTACGCTTTTCAATTGAATTTCCCCCACTTAGAAAATGTTAAGCTGAAATACTGGTCGCAAATTCAGTAGAGTTTTGTAACATAATACAAAATCCTTCTCCCTAAAGTTAGAGCGCTCTTGAAACTAACGTTACCAACCGAGAGATGTGAAACAGCGTGTAACCCAAGCAAACAAATGAGGTACACATAATAAGACAATCTGCAGGGTAAAACCAGCAACCAATCTGCTCCAAAGTGAAGAACTGATGGGAAGCTTTCCACAAAAATAGGAGCAAATACATCTACGGAAACGTTTAGGGAACTAATATCAGAAAGATTGGAAGCTGATTGCTTAGAAAGCTAAAGATATGTATTTCGCTAACGTTTGAAGGTGCAAACTTACTACAAACCCTATTTCTGATTCACTTCTTTGGTAAAGACCAGCGTTTCCTCGGTTTCCCCACTAGTTTCTGCCCTTCACTTCTCCCAGTGAATACCTTTTTGGGTATCCGTTGTTCGTCCATATGATTCCCGTGGCCAGCCCGTTGCAGTGCCCGCAATTTTACAATCGTTGGACTTTCGGCATGTCAGAAATTTCATACAGCTCATAGTTGTATCGAATTCACCATTGGTCCGCGTCTAGCTTCACTCCAATGAGCCACCTCAGGACACGGCTTACGAAGGCGTTCAATATATTTACGGATGCTTGGGTTAGAGTCCATGTTTCGCGCTCAAACCATAGTACAGGTCTTATCTCAGATTTGTATACTTGGAGCTTTGTTTTCCTCTGTATGCAGCTGGTCGTCAAGATTGTCAAAACTGAATAAAATATTTTATTTGCAAGCTGTATTCTTCGGTGAAGACAGTCTGAAGAGTTTGGGTCGAGAAGTCGTCGAGGCAGCACAAATCAAGCAGTAAGAAATTTTCAGCAAGAGTATTTCCGAGGTGTTTCGGAGGATTTGTATGAATGCTGAAATTCGGAGGAGAGTGGAAATTTCACGAGTTGCGGAGTTTTAGAGGAACTTTGGAGGAAAGATTTGCTTGGAATTTGTGGAAAGGAGTTAAAGCGGAAAGGAGTTGAATTTGGAGTTGAAAACAAACGAAAACATTATTATTAAGGCTTTTTTGTTTCAAGTGTTACTGTTTTTCTTTATAATATAATTATTTTCCTTTTTAGTCTTTCCATTACTAGATAATAAGAGTCTCAGTTTCTATTTTCTTTTTCCCGCGACAATATTCCAAGTTGTCTTGGAATCTGCAGGTATGGGGGAAAGTAATGAATATGGGGAGCTCTCCGCCGCCAAATCTAGCTTCACGCGGAAGGCGAGAAAAAACTTGCAGCGTTTCTGCAAGAAATTTGGGGGGATAAAAATTAGGAGTTCATCCTCGACCTGCTGGCTAGTTGCAAGATGCAACTGCAAGTGCGGGAGGTCTCCAGTGACATGGAAATGGATGATGGTAGAAGTTCCACGGACAGTGGTGAAGATGTGGAGGCTATTGTAAAGCCGGAAGCCAGAAACAGGCCGATGAGGTCTCAAACGCAGGAGCCCACATCAAAGCTTTCAAAGACCCTTGAAGTGAGCGAGCGGGACTTTTCCCAGCTCAAAAAGGTGACAAAAATAGCTTCCGCTAGTTTCTCGGGGACCATACCCAAGGGAAATAAAGAAAAATCGAAGCACCAATAGCCAAGCGTGGCTGCTACCAAAAAAGAGAGGGTACCTCCTATAGTGTGCTATAAGCTTGACCTGAAGACTTTAAGGGATAGCGTCAAAAGGGCTTGGGCACAAAACTCTGAAAAGGAGCCAGAGTTCAACGTGATGGCAAACAGTTCCTCACGAATTTCGCTCCACCCTAAAACGGCTGAGGATCACACCAGCTTTTTTAATTTTCTAAAGTGTGCGAAAGTGGCTTGCTACACCTATACCCTTCCAGGAGAGAGAAAATTGACTCTCCTTCTCAAAGGCGTGCACAGCTCATACGACGAGCATGATGTCGTGGCCGGGCTGAAGGAACATCTCGGGGAAGATATCCTTTCAGCAAAAAGGTTCTCCACTATAACCTCTAGGACGGAAAAATGGACACTTTCATCCTTCTTAGTCCAGTTCAAACCGGACTTTGAATTAAAGAAAGCAATGGACATAAAGTTCCTATTGCACCAGAAGATACAATACAATACGAGCGTCTGCAGAAAAATTGCATTTCCCAGTGCTTCAACTGCCAAATATATGGCCGCGTCGCTATTAACTGCGGGCTCAAAGTTAGATGCGTAAAATGCGACAAACAACATAAGTCCATTGAATGTCCAATCTCGAAGGACGAGAAAAAAGCCAATATCTTCAACGTCAACTCCAATGCTAAAGGGCACCCTGCAAGTTTTAGAGGTGGTCCTAAAGCTAAAGAGGTTGAAGAGAGGAGGAAGAAAAAAGAGGAAAGGAGGGATTTCATCACCACCTCTATAAGAAATACTGTACGTAAAGAGGTCTCGTACTCTAGCCTTTTGCAAGGTGCAAAGAAGCAGCCTGCTTCGCAGCCCATACGGCAACAACAACAGCAACCAATGCAGCAGCCCCAGCAGTCACAGGATGACCGAAATACGGTTTCGAGCACTGACTGCCTACAATTTTTCCAGTGTGACTTGTTCATGCTCATTCGAAAAGTGGGCTCTTTTATTCCCCAAAAGGCTCACTAACCCTAGTGAAAAGCTGCGTACTTAGAATTCGCCTTATAAGGATGTTGTTGTGATGAGTTCAATTAAATTCTCCAACCTCAACATATGTTCATTAGCTCCACGCTATAAAAAGAATTTCGTTCAAGAATGCTTGAACGCCGATAGAAAAGACTTCTTGTTTATACCGTAAACAAGACTCAAAGAAAGACACAGAGTGCATCTGGGGAAATACAGAATCATCAGGCGTGATGCCCCAGAGGGAAGTCTTGGAGTTGCTATGGCTCACAAAGATCACCTGAAAGTCCAAAGGCACTGCCTCCCAAATCTGAAATGTATTGAAGCAGAAATAATAAGTTCCATGCTGGGAGGTTGCCCCTTTGCGTTCGTGGGAATCTATGTTTGACATGGATACTCGGTCAGGAAACTCATTGATGACTTGGAAATAGTGCTTACTCTGTGCAAAAAATTCGATTTCTATGCCATAGGAGGTGATTTTAATGCGAAGCATCCCTCGTGGGGATATAGCGCATCCAATGGCTATGGAACAGCTATCTCTAACTGGGTTCAATCAAATATGGATCTCATGCTGATTGCCCCGAAAGAGCCTACCTTCCGCCGAAGTTCGTCTATTATTGACTTCTTCATTGTATCTACCAATCTAGTAAATCTCTCCCACAGTTGGAAGAATTTCGAGTTTGGAGTTCTTGAGGCCGAGTCTGACCATCTTTTGGTTGAGCTGACCTTAAGAGTGAAAAAGGGTGTGAAGCTTAAGGTTGCAGATCCTTAACTTTTCATTCTATATAAGCGAATCGATTGGGCAGCAGTAAGTGCTGACCTTGACGGAAAATTGAAGCGAACTTCGATCAATAGATCGAAAAGTCGTTCTATTCCTGAAATTGATGAGGGAGTCGCTTGTATAAATTCAACCCTGGATACGGTCATCTCAAAGATTTCCCTTAAGAAATCCTCAACAAATTACTTTTATCGAGATTTACCAGAAGACATCTTGGAACTTCATCGTAGACGTAGCCGGCTTAGAAAGCTACTCGCAAGAATCTACCATCGCAATTTAAATATGGTCAACTGGGAGTGTGAATGTATTCACCCAGGGATAACGACTCTAAACCGAACGATCTTGAGGAGAACCACGGCTTTTGCTAACGAGGGATTTGAACAGGCCCTGGAAAGTATGAAAACAGGCCCCTGTATGTTTCCTCATATCAATAGGATAACGGGTAGAAAAAGGCTGCCTAGGGTCCTCACTTATGATGGATCCATTCTTATGGATGACAAAGCCATCGCTGACTTTACCACAAAATATTTTGGGAAAGTTCTTTAAGGCGAGAAAGCAAGTGAGGACTCTTCCGTTACTTCGTTGGTGAGCACCACCGCAACGAATTTCGACAGGGGTAATGATCAATTGTGTTTGACTCGGTTCTCTGTTTCAAATCCCTCTGACGCACCTACTGGCAATGGTCTTTTTGTCAGTTCTGAGAGGCTTACTTTGTTGGCACTGGAGCAAAATTCCAAAAAAATCAGCAGGGATTGATAGAATCTCCAATTATATGCTTAAAAGGTTTTCCCATGTCTTCTTTGTTCTCCTCGCGATCATTCTGAATAACTGCATTAACATTTGCTACTTCTCTCAGCAATGGAAATGTGCAAAAATATTCACAACACCCAAGAAGTCGGGCAGTACTGACGTAGTCGATACTCGTCCAATTTCGTTGCTTTCAAACATTGGTAAGCTCTGCCGGGGCAAGAATGGTGCCGGAAAGATAATTTGGCTTCAAAAAGCTCACTCTACGGTGGATGCCATGACCGTGTTCCAAGCTGATATAACGAGAAGCTCGCGCAGCAATAAGCTTGTTGTAGCTTGCCTGATCGATGTGGAGAAAGCCTATGACTCTATATGGATCAATGGGCTTCTCTATAAAATGATAAATCTTGGCTTTCCGGCCCATATTGTGAAAATTATAGGCAGCTTCATGAGGGGACGATGTGCCTTTGCGGTGGCTGGTGGAGATAGTTCAGACCCATCTCGTATTGACTCGGGGGTCCCACAAGGGTCTATATTAGGCCCATTTCTTTTCAACATATTCACCTCTGACGTCCCGGGCGTAAGAGATGAATAAAGGCCTGGAACCCAGGTGACCCTCTTCGCTACGACTTGTTAGTGTGGTTATCTGAGCACAATTTCCAAAAATATTTGGAATCTCTTACTGCATATTACCGAAAATGGGGAATCAAGGTAAATGGAAAGAAAAGTGAACTAAGTGTGTTCAAGCACCCTCACACCAGCTTCAGTCGTCGTGCAAGAGGCATTTGTGACTCCAGGATTAAGTTGAATGGGCAAATGGTGCACTGCTCTAGGCAAACAAAGTACTTGGGAGTAGTTTTTGACAGGAAAGCTATCCTTAGTGCTCACGCTAATAATATTTTGAAAAAATGACTTATGCGTACCATCTTCTTTTACCTCTTGTCAGGAAACATTCGACAGCAAGCCAGCGAGTCAAGGTTTTGACCTATAAATCATTGATTCGTCCGATGATCACATATGCGACGATGATATTGGGAAGAGCTTCGAAAACAAAATGGGCCAAGGTAGGATTAGTGGAGCGAAAAATCTTTCGGGCTTGCACAGGCCTATACAGACGGGATGACAGACGGTCTTACCCCAACGAGGTGCTGTACCAGGAGACAAGAATCGAGCCGATAAAATCGTATCCAGAAAAGCTTTCGGAAGCGGAAATCAGGAGAATCAAGGAGCACAAGGCGAGAGTTGTCAGGAGAGGAAGGAATCTAGGTTTTCGTAATTTAAGTAGAGATGAGTGGTTCACTTTAGCCACTTTCAGTATCTTTAGGTTGACATTTTGTGCTTTCTCTCCTTTCCTTTATGATACGAAGACCTTTTCCGGAGAAGCAACAGAGTTTCTTGTTTTATTTGCTGTATGAATTTGTCTCAAATCTTCGTGTCCGCTAAATTTAGTGAGACGTAATTTATGTGTAACTAGAATGGCTTGATATAATAAAAGAAAATTTCAAAGATCATAGATATTGCTCAAGATATCTAGCAACATAGAGTACGCGTGATGAATGTTTTGAAGTGTAGTATCGTGACGCGAATAAAAAAAACCTGCCCTTTCTGATCCCGCATGTAGCTAGCCAACAAGCACGCGTTATTGTCGCAAAGCGAAGCTAGTCAACTGAGCTTCATCTTCTGTATAGCTCACTGATCCTTGTGCCAGAACAAAGGCACCCATGTCCTGCATAGACTTCAGCACTCAAATTCATTATATATTCTTTAAGAGATACTGAAATATCTAAAGCACCGCTCCATGTGCAGCCGCATTTCGAAAGGAGACATTTTGGTTCAGGTTGTAAGCAATTAAACTTGTTTTATGAACTCGTCCACCATTAATCGCTCAAGATAAACTTTAAATATTAGATATTACAAAGTTTATCACTTTGTTATTCTGACCAAGCTTTAAACAGTCAAAACTATTGTGCACTGAAAAAAGTTTTCATGAAATTACAAAAACAAAACGGGAAACTGAAAGGCCTGTTAGGTATTTATGTGTTATGCCAAGAAGGCATTATGCATTTATTTTATACCAAACAATTAGATGAATACTCAAATTTATATCGAATGACTCAATTTAAAAACGGTAACATTGAATACATTATGAAAATATTTTATCTTTGCATAATATTCTTATACATTCGGCCTATTTTAATCCCATGTAATTTACGTAAAGTTATGTATTTTACCTAAGGTTATTTACGATTCATAATTCACAAATGAAAAAAAAAAAATACACAAGTCAATTAACGAAATTTCACGATATTTCTCTCGGTTGATTATGAACCTTCGCAAGATAAACTGAGATGAGCAGGGTATAACATCTACAGCTATAAAGGAACTTTCAGAGCGATAATCTGAAGATTTGTGATAAAAGGCAGTAACTTACGGATACCTTTTATCAAGTTAATTTGTGTTTAAATTAACAAATTGATTTCTCCCTGCAAATCAAAGACATGCACAATTTTCATAATTATTTATTTCAAAAAAATAGACTTCTCTTGAAAAAAAATAATTCTCTATTCAGCAGCTATTCGGCCGAAAAGAGAATGTCAGTTGCATCTGCGAAACACAATACGCATCATATGATACTATTATATAAATAACTACTGTCATGGAAGCAAGGCAGTCTGCCACAAGATCCCCATATTCGTATTTTTCCACCGCCACCAAAAGTATCATCATCCTGGAGGTTTTTATCCTCATCCTCTTCGTTGACGTTGAAGTCATAGTATCATCGTCGTCGCAAAGAAACGATTTCGAATTTACTGAAATGGCAGTCGCATTATTGCGTTCCCGAACGGTAAGGGATGAAATCAGAAAAATTGAGTTGACAGGCGTGGCTTGATTCCTAGGGGTTGATGACTTTGATTTATGGTCCCTTAGCCCGGAAAAAAATGTACGCCTGAGTCCCGCACAACAGCCAGCAAACGACAGGCAAGACAAGAAATCTTTATATTAAAAATACTCAACCCTCATCCCTTTGTGCACGCATTGTCTATATTCTCACCATTGGATATCATTGCACACCCTATCAACCTCCTTCAAAACTGACGGACTGGACGGTGGACTTTGCCTAGCAAGCGAGCGCGTAGAGCATTCGAAACTGAACCGGAAAAATGACAATTCATTAGATTGTTCCGAATCCTTGTCATTTTAGATACACGCATGAATGTGTTTAGTTGGTTGTTCATTTAAAGTATGTTTATTTTAAAAGCAAAGTATAAAAAACTCACAGAGTAGACAAAGCAACGGGCGATGCTTTAATGATCCACTTAATATCTTGTTGAATATTTAATGAAGGCTACTTTATTCTAAGTGGAGTGTTCAATGTTCTTGCGCGTACAATGGGGTGCGAAGGGAGGAAAAGTTGGAATAGATTTGGTGTGAAGGAGTGAAATGATAACAGCCAACTTCAGATTTATGGAAATTTTCATGTTTCGACCGCAAAACAGGAAATTACTTTCGTCAACTCAAGACTAAATTTGTGGGCTGTGGAATGAAGAAGATATTTGGCGTACACTGAGTTTAGGGATTTGATGCGAGGGAAAATATACAAGAAGTTTTCCACCAATATTTTTTTCGTCTATTTATATCTTTTTGCATTGAAAAGTGAATGGAGAATATTTTGTGTTGTAAGTTTTACTCAGTTATTGGGATTTTATTTCTTACGAAAGTTATTTAACCTGAACTTCACAACGTGATAGGAAACTGGTACAACAAACTTTAAACATTCGTTCAGGCTTTGCAAAGTCAAAAAATTTCTCAACTATCTTTCATGCGATATCTATCGCTGAAACATGTTCCCAAGCGTGTATGTTGACTTACAAAAAAACTTCACACTACTCCACCTAGTCCAGAATGTAATCCCTCCTTGCGTGTTTTTCGCTAAATCTGATAGTCCCGAAGACGGAAAAGTATATAAAGCTATAAATCAAATAACACTCGCATAATGGTAATGTTGCAATGAAATTTTTTAGGAAAATGAAAATTACGCCCACTCTACAACAACTCTTACTCCGATCCAACAAATGTAGTGTTTCACGTAACATGTGGTTTGATGTATAAAATTCAAGTGGTGGCTACAGCGCTCAAAGCAATGGTGGAGAAAATTAAATTGCGTGCCTCTCAATCAACATACATACAATGGAATTATTTATGCACTCATATTAGAATTATTATTACACTGTAATTAACATATCTGTAAGTGTTCCCTCAACTTTTCATTTCGCATGTAAGCATTAGCGTTTGGAATTGTATTCCTTAGCATTTCACGCTAGAATGCCACGATATCGTATCTGAAATATAAGACCTCGTTAAAGTCAGTTTGTGCCAGTGCAGGACATTTGTTTTCAAAGTTGATTTATCATTTGGCGTGGCGGTGGCAGTGAAAAATGTTGAGCTGATTTGATTACAGCGAAATACTGTTGTAATCCGCTTACCTATATGGTATGATGATTATCTTGATTGCTTTCAGTTTTATTCGGGCATAATTATGATTACAAGATTTATTGTAAGCAATTTGCTTGTGTTCAATGAGTAGAACGGACATGATAGTAAAACAAGGTGTTTTATCTTTTATGATAAGAAATGAATAAATTATTTTATATAGGTTTGTGATTTTGAGTAACGGGCTTTGATGAAAAAATCGTTCGAAAATAAGCAAATTCTTAGTGTTTAATTTTTTGAACAGATTTTGAGTCCACCCTAATGGGATGTGTAGGTAGTATATTGCTTGAAATGCTCAATCTGAACTCTAGATAAATGGACTTTAAACTTCAAAGTTTACTAGTACCTACCAGTGAACAATTCTTAAGATTTCTCCAGAAATAAATTCGAAAGTCCTCTAGAAATCCTATAACACAAATTTAGGTGCATTTAACCATTATTTAGATAAAGCTTAAAAACATTCACTTCTCTAAAGAGATCAAATACAGCATAAAAGTAAGATAATATCAAATGTATAGACTTGCACAACATTCAAGTGCCTATTTGTAAAATGATGCACTTTATCGACGCACTTGGCAAATCAGTACTTGTACCAATATGCAACTTAACATATTTCATAAGTCATCGGAAAATTGGAATCAAAACTCCACTGCAAGCGAACTCTTAATCTTCCTCGCACGATAGAATCATTTGTGGTGGAAAAACGTGACTTGAATTTAAGGATCGTCTCTGGCTTGAAGGTAGAGTGTGGCTTCAAAATGCCTCGCGAAACATTGCATCCACATCCATATACTCTTAATACACAAGCATAAGACTTATCTCTCCAAGTGATCCTCAAGCAAAACAATTTTATTCGTTTTTAATCACATTATATTCCTACTTTTTGCATTGATCCATTTTGATAATTTTACGATGTACGAGTACTGGCTGGCATTGGTGGATTATGGTTGAGTTGAAAAGGGATTGGAACCGCCTGCGCCTGTCTCTTTGGTTAAAGCGATACGTATGTTGTAATTATGTGATCTAGCGATCAGATGTATTTCTTCTCCTTCTACTTCATCCATTTACAGAATGTTGTTGAGCATTGGACAGACAGCCCGATTTCAATCTTTATAAGTTCATTTTTCACTCGATTGTTTGTTGAGTAGTTACTTACAAAAATAAATTTGCCTTAGGATTGGGATACTAGGGAGTGTATTGTAGATAAAGTGATGCTTTGAAAATGTTGAAGGCAAAAATATTCGATTATTGATATGGTTTTGTTAATTGATGGGTTCCAATAAGGATATTCATGGTTGGAAGTAGGATTTTTAAAAATCGATTATTGGCGAAGATTTCTTAATTTTGTTTCTACTTTTTTTAGGTTTTGTAAAAACAATCTGTATCTGTACCAGTTCGTCCGTCTGTGTGCACCAGCATGTTTTCTCAGGAACTACAGAAGTTGCAGTTATCAAATTTTGTGAACAGCTCAGAAGCTTATGGTTAATGAAAGTTCCACAGTGAAAAAAAATTTCGAAGGCCTTTAAAGGAGATCTTTCCATATAAAGATGTGAGCCCTTAAAAGATTTTTTGTAATTTAGTGTAAAAAGTAGATTAGCGTTCTCGAAACTATATTTGGCTTCGAATTTGAAGACTTACCTTAAGTGAAGTTATATCACCAATTCCTGAAAATAGAAGAGATCATTTAGTAAGCTTGTACATAAAATATACATAATTTATAAAGAACGAAGTTTTCAGTGATCAGTTATTTCTACTTTTATTTGCAAAGAGTGCACAATACATGTTGAGTCATTACTGAAACTCAGCATGGAAATTTAAAAACCGGAAAGTATAGATCCCCATTTTCAGGGTTTTGTAAAATAATTTTACAAAACCCTACTAGTTTCGCGACCAGTCTGTCTGTCCGTCCGTCCGTCCGTTTGTCACAGCAGTTTTTCTCGGAAACTACTTAAGCTAGAAAACTCAAATTTTGTGTGTAGGTGTAAAATGGTGATCTCTTCAAAGTTCAACTACACAAAAATTTTATAAGGTATCTAAGGGGGGGGTCTCCACATATAGGAGAGTGACCCCCCGAAAAAAAATTTCATTGAAAGTAGCCGATATGGGTATCAAATGAAAGGTCTTGATGACAACTTTTCAAAACAGCTCTTAGTTTGGCAAAATTTTGCTTCGAGGGGCGCACAGGGAGGGGAAATACACGAAAAATTTGTGTCCCCCCCCTCGCGATTGAACACCTGTGATCCGAAAAATCTGAAAAAAAATTAGGAATGTAGGCCTTGGTGTGTACAACAACAACAAATACGTTAGAAGTCGCAATTCACTCAACTTTGTTAGTAATAGTATGATATATCGATTTTATGTTTTCTCGAATAAAATCTTAACGGTGTCCTTAAATTCAATGAAATTCAGTACGTAGATGTCTATTTATAAGACTGATCTACCCTGAAAGTTTCATAAAGATTGAATTATAGTTAGTAAAGTTATAGCGGTTTGAATTTTCCTGTATTACTATGGGACTATATGCGATGCATTTATTACTATGGCAACATATGGCTATGGAACAACATGCGCTTTTTACCGACTCAGACACTACAGTTTTGCTAGGATTTGCATGAAAATTTCAGGAATGATAGGTGTCATGTATATCTTTGAGAATCGGTTCACCTAGTGGTATAAGTAATCGTAAAACAAAATAGTGGCTGTTTTAAATGCGAAGATTGAATAATTTTGAGTTATTTTTTCCCAACTTCAACGTTCAAGGTGCATGCTTTGAACACTTGATTCAATTTAATGAATGACTGAAGATGAGAACCTACAATTAATGCTCATAAGTGAAACAAGTCAAGGAGGTGGGAGAGAGCTCCTAGCAAAAGGGTTTTGTAACCATTCTAGGATTCGAAAAAATTGGCCATAAATCGATGATAACAGTACAGGAGAGTGGCCCCTGAAATAAAAATTCATCAAACGTAGCCGATATGAGTATGAAATAAAAGTTTTCATGGAAGCTTTTCAAAACAGTTGTTAAACTGTCAGTTTTTGCTTCAGTGGGGGCACAGGGGGAAAATACATGAAAAATGTGTTTCCTCCGTCGCGGATGGACATCTGTAATAATTATCAAGGGAGATATTTATGAGTATAACAATACCAAAAACCTCAGAAGTCGAAATTCGTTCAACTTTGTTAATAATAGTATGATATTTGTATTTCATATTTTCTCCAATAAAATCGTCTATGACATGTTTCTTGATTTGATTCGATCTTGTGACTGCATTTTGTAAATTGAATACAAAACCCTTCTGGCATGAGCGTAGGTCTGTTTACCCAACTTGTTAACTGAACATTTGGATGCAGTTCAAGTCAAATTTAAATTATCATACCGAACTTACGCTTGTAAAGTTTATGTTTTACCTAAGTTTTCAAAGTACATATGCTCTTTTGCTTTGGCACTACAGCCCCTTTTGCGGCATTGTCTAATAACAAGTTTTCGCTAAGGGGAGGTTGTGGGAAGCATAGCCACAGGTTTTCACACAATCCTACAGCTGCCAACTCAAAGACGAAAAGTTAGTTGACAGTTATGGTGATAAACCTTTTTGGCAGGGGCGAACTCCCATCGTGGCGACAGAATTTGGGTAATTTACATAGAGATATGTAAATTTCTCAAAACTTGCTTTAAATTTTTAGGAGGAGCTATCGGAGATCTTGGAGAATCACTTCTGCTTTGTGCCCATTGCAGTTGATTTGGTGTGCATGCTACTGGAGACAATCCAGTGAAGTTTTCTTATCGGGAGGAAATTAGAAAGGCCCTCACGGTTCCCTGTGAAAGCTTGAGTTTTCTTGCCCTAATCGCTGGGTATATTGTGTACCGGGTGCGCAATATAGTAGTTTCTTTTGAATCACATGTTATTTTGACACTGACAGCTGTTTCCCGCTCAAAATTATGTTAGTGAGTCAATATCAACCTTTCGCGGAACGCAATTAAGCGATTTACGCTTGAACAAAGTTGGGAAATATTGAAATCGAACTAGATACCGATTTTTCTCAAAAAAATCATCTTTCCTGATAAGGCACATTTTCATCTCGGTGGCCATGTGAACAAACAAAACTGCCAAATCTATGGCTCGGAAAAACCCACACGTGATTGTCGAGACGCCAATGCATCCTCAGCAAGGGACAATGTAGTGCGGATTCTGGAGTGGTGGCATTATTTGTCCGTTTTTCTTTGAAAATGAAGCTGAAAATGCTGTTTCGGTCAGCGGGGAGCGCAACAGAGGCATGGAAACCGACTTTTTGTGGCCGTTGATTTGGATTTGACTTACCTTTGGTTTCAACAGGATAGCGCGCCATGCCATACAACTCATCAAACAATCGATCTTTTGCGCCCAAAATATGGAAAGCTTATCACAGATTTGTATATTTGGAGCTTTGTTTTCCTGTGCATGCAGCTAGTCTTCAAGATCATCAAAACTGAATAAAATATTTTATTTGCGAGCATAGTTCTTCAGCGTAATTCGTCTCTTTCGTTACCGGTCTTCGTTATTTTGGCGCCTAGGTACACAAATTCACCCACATTTTCGATACTGTCTTCGCCAAGTGTGATATTCTGTGTATTTGAGGTATTTTATCTCGATTGCGTCATGCGCTTTGTTTTATTCTTATTGATTTGTAGCCCTACTAGGCTTGCTTCGATGTCGAGTTTCAGGAAGAGTTCTTTGGCAGTTGTTAATGACCGTGACAAAATGTTGATGTCGTCTGCATATACTACTACTTGGCTCAACTTGTATAGTAAATGTGCCTCGTGTATCGACACGTAGCTTTCTTATGATGTACTCCAGAGCCAAATTGAATAGCAATGGGGCCACCCTATCTCCCTGATTTAGTCCGGTATTTATGTCAAAGGCATCGGTGAGTTGGTTATTGATGCGGACTTGGGAGGTCGTCGACGTCATTCTCATTTTGGTAAAACGGACTGATTTGGCGAGAATGCCAACGCAAAGCATTATTTGGTACAGTACGTTACAATCAAAACTGTCGTATGCTTGCTTGAAGTCAACGAAAATTTGGTGCAAGTCTATGTTGAACTCCAAGCACTTTTCAAGTACCTGCTTGACTGTGAACAATCAATGGTCGATCTATCTGCTCTAAAAATTCTAACTTATTCAAATTTACTTTCCTATCTCGTAATACTTCCGACATTAATAGATCTCTTGAGATAATTTTTATTTGGTGAATAGTATCGTCGCGAGTTGTGGTTCGCGGCAAATAATTTTAACGTCCCGGGCACGTGAAAAAGCATTTTTTTTTAAATTAAGTTAAAAGAGTTTATTTACAAAGAATGCATAATCATGAACTTCACTATTTTGCAATTTTACTTTTCACTTGTCTATCAATTTTTTTATTTCAACTGTTTGTATCTCGAAAATCACTCCACTTGATCAATCAATATCGCCTTTACTTCACGCTCCACCCTATCGTAGTTTTACTATCGCGGTTTTACTATTCCCCCATTCATTCAGCTCGGCTTTATAAAGGGTATCTAATCATTCAATCCATTTCTCATACATTGGTGAACTACCTGGAATATTCGAGCAATTATGAATGGCCGCAGTGACGTCGTTTTCAGATAGTGATCATGCTGGGTCGATTCTTGTGCTTTCGAGTAAATTTGTTTATTGATCGACAACAATTGCGACAGTAGCTCGCAAAATTGTTTGGACATATAACAGTATGTTATCTTAAAGAATAAAATGAATTGCTACGCTTTGGCCGTATTTCCATCTGATTTGAAACCAGTACGTATCATAATTGAATGAGCTTATAGTCCATCTGAAGAATTACTTAAAACAAATCTCGATGTTACCAACGAGACTCGAACCAAGAACCTTCGGCTTATGCATTGAGTATGTACCAATACACTACGTGGACTACATGGCGTCCTTGGAGTGGTTTTACTTAGAGCTGGAGCGACTTAGGACCCTAGCTCCCTTCTATCTGTGTGCAATATTTGCTCACACTGGTTAGTAAGACCATACCATTTCGTTCTTATTTATAATACATTTAGTTAAAACAACCGCGGATAGTTGAATAGGTTTCATTTTGCAGTCTTTGACGTCTTATGATTTCCAGGGTAGTGTTGAAATGTCTGTCTATAGTGTCGAGCAGTTTAAGTGTTTTGTCGCGTACATATTTTTCAACGGTTTCGATCCTGAAGTCCTTGTATATATTCGTATTTCTAACATACCATGGAATCCCAATGATCTGTCTGATGGCTTTGTTTCGAATGGAAAGTAGTGCCTTTTCGTTGGTCCATGTCAACTTGTTGATCAGCAGACGGTTCTTAAAATTGAGTGTTTTTACCTTAAAGAGTAGGTAAAGTTGGGATAAGGCACCATAGCAATGTCCTCGTTTGTAGTGTATGTGATCGGTCCAGGAAAGTTTGTTGTCGAATGTCAGCCTTGTGTATTTAGCTGTTCTTGATCAGGCAATATTTTCGTTGTCAACAGATAAAGTTATCGGTTGCTGCAGGCTTTTCCTAGCTATACAAGTAAATAATGCCTGGGTCTTTCTCTGTTTAACTTAATCCTCCACTTCCACTTGTTTGGTAGTGAAGACTCTGTTTTGTGGAAATATGAGGTTTTTAACAGGCTTTGCAAGAACAATAACTATCGCCGATTTCCATATTTTGGGGTATTTTCCTAAGTGGAAAATTACGTTTATGGTCTTTGTTAGTGCTTCAAGGATGTTATCTGGGAGCCATTTCACCAAAGTACTTGATATCAAATCAAATCCTAATGTTCTCCATCTTCTTAGTACGGGTATGTTATCTTTACCTTTTGATGACAGGTGCCGCGTATTAAGTCACGGTCAGATCTATAAACAATGTGATCAGAAAAGATTTCACTACTCAAAATGTTTACATCCAGCCAAGTCTCGATAGAATCTTTACTAAGCTGGTGGAAGATAAAGAGCTCCTCAGGCTTGGTCCTTAACCCTTGTATATTTTGGTATAAGCAGAGATACACCTTTCATTAGGAGAGAAGAAATTCAGGTGAACAGTATTAAGGTTTGAAAAAGATTCATTCAGGTTTAAAGAGAAGACAATGCGATAAACATTATCATTATAAGAATATTCATTAAGATCACATGTGACTAGAGCCTTGGGGTTTCGTTTATTGTCCGATGAAAACTTCTTCGTCTCATTGCAAACGGCTTTACACGTATACTAGCTGGCCAGTAATCTGAATTCAGGACAATATCAGAAATCACCAATTTAAATGAGGTAACTACTTTGTCCGTTGAATTTTCCTTAGTCAACTTATGACAACTAAAAATTTTAGTGGATGATCCAAACTTTTTGGTGGCGTAATACTTTAAGTCTTCAAAAGAAGTTTCGTACGCCATTCTTGAGATGTAGATGAGCTTCAAAGGTATAGAGGCATAAATAACAGGAGAATCGAGATCTTTTGAAGGAACGTGGTCACTCTATTTCTGACGTTGAATTGAAGTAGGTATTTTCTTTGGAACCGCTCCCCAGCTATTGGACAAAGAACGGCTGTTTCACGAACGCTAGCTGTAGTTGCATGTCTTGTTGAGCAGTCAGTGAGGTATCAGGCACATTTAAATTATCAACTTCCAAAACCGTTGGTTGTTGGTTAATACGTAGCGGCTTCAACAACGACTAGTAACCATTGGGAAAACCAGGATCAATTATATCTGCAGACTTATGGCAATCTGGCTGCAGTACGAACGCTGGTTGTCGCTGCATGTCATGTTGAGCAAGCAAGTTTAAGCTGCCGCTGAAGAATCAGGCGGGCGATTTTCCTTAAGAGGAGACATTGGATGATTTTACCTGTGGCTTACTTTTTGCTAGTATTGATAAAGCTGGGTCCGATACTGAGTGCACAGCCTTTTCAATTAAACTAGATGGTGCATTGTACGATGAGGATTCCGCAAACTGCGACAAGGAGTCCACATCAGAACAAGTAGCAGAGCATTACGCTAGGAAGGATTTTAGCTCATCGGTTAAGGAAGTGATAATCTTCCTTGCAGTTTTGAGTCGAGAAACATACGCGGATACTGAGTAGCACCTACATGTTGCAGAGTATCACACCACTTTGTTGATAATATCAGCCCCAGTTTCGGTCAGGTTGACGCACGCCACGTGGAAAGGAAGTTCACAGAACCCGAAACACACAATCAGGGAGGATTTGCTGCTATTAACGACAAATTTCAAAGAACTAGAAGACTTTTTGGTGAGTGTTTGGGTATTATTTATTTTTATTCTTATAATATAATATTTGTATTTTTTTATATTTTTTTTTTAAATTTTACAGTTCTCTTTGTTTTTAAATTTAATTTTAGTACTTGTTTTTATTTATATTTTGTTGGCTCGGTTAAGCTGTTTGAATATATGTAATATAGTTTGTAAAATACGGGTCAATATGAGATTATGGTATTATGGTCAGCAGTGACGCACTGCAGGCAATCAGAGATGAATTTTACAGTGCAGCACATCAAAACCATGTAGAAGACAGTAAAAGATGCGGCAACAGAAGCGGCCGAAGTGGCCTTGGAGTAGGGAGCAAATAAATATAGGAACTACTGGTATGATGAAGAATGCAAGAAAGCGGCTGAAAAAAGGAACCAGTACAACTCGGGTGAGAGAAGAAAAATAGAACACCCTCCGATGACAAGCCGACTGACCATCAACACCAAGATCCAACAGATAAACGAAAACATGACTCTACATGAAGTCAAATCGGAGTATGCCTGTATTAAACAACTAAGAGATGACCTCAATCTACAATCCAAGATAACTTAATCCAAATCAAATATAGATGCCTGAAACATTTTCAGAAGTTATTTACAGCGCCCCTAGTAATGACTGAATCTGAGCAAGAGGCCCCAGTCCCATCACCAACCTGGGATGAAGCACGGGTAGCAGTCCGTGACTTCAAAAGAGGTGAGGCTTCTGGAATAGATGGAGTCATATCAGAACTGCTCCCTATCTAAGTAACCTTCTGCATCGATTACTATTGAGAATATGGTCAGAGAAGCAATTACTAGAGGATCACTAGTGATTTGTTCCCTCCGATGTTGTTGAACTTTTTTCAGCTAAGACATTAAATTGCCTAGCAGTTCTATATACTCGTATTGAACAGTTTGAATACATGGAAAATAGTGGACTGAAAATTTTATTTACCATTGAACCAAGGAGTGAGCGAAAGCATAGAAATAAGTGAATGTTAAAATACTCTAATGGAAGGAAAGATACAAGACAAATTTCTAGAGAACTGATTAGCAATACAATCAAATTGTGGATATACTCGTAGATTAAAATTGGAACACCTGATTTTGAATACTTTGCAGATAGCAAATTCAGCTGCAAAATACATAAGCTTTAAAGTTTTGCCTTTCATGCTTTAAATGCCAGTGTAACTTGCAAGAAATTTAATATATTCTCACTCTTGCACTTTAAATTATATGATGAACACAAATTCAATAATATTATCAGGAGAGCATCGGATAACGTAAAGATATCAAACAAAATGAAACTCCTAACAAGCTTCTTAGACTTGAAAAATGCCGACAACGTAAACTGAAGCCGTCAAAATGTTTTCTTCGTGCTGCATCATCAGATCAAGTTCTGCGAAATGCTTGCAGGGGCAAGGATTATTCGGTTTTCTTTTTATTTTGAGCTTTAATGTCAATGTCTATAAAAGTACATACATCCATTGATTTGTATTGAATAAACTGTAAACGCGATTTTTATTAACAGTTTACGAGTATTACGAATAAAAAAATTACTAAGCGGTTGGGAATATATTTTTCATATCATATCTTCTGTCGATTCAACGTAAAAAACAGATTCGTCTTTGGACTGAAGTTGACAAGGAGTTTGTCTATTATTATAGTGCAACATACTTCTTTAGTTTTTGATATGATTGTTTTAAAACATCTACATATTCCTACCGAAACCGCTCAAATATGCGTTGTACCCCAAGTAACCTGTTGAACGGAATGCAATCAGTATATCCTATAATTTATATGGACCTATGTAATCCTTGAGTCGAAACTATACTACAATATTTGAATTATACCGAAACGTTGATAACAGTAACTATGTGATATTTTAGAAAAACCTAGGAGGCTAGCAAAACATAACTTACCTAAAGATCTACTTAGTAAATTCCAATAGTTCAGTCCTACTTGATAGTCATAGACAAGTTGCTATAGTTCAAAATAAACAATCACCAGACGAAATTCGTACAAATAAAATCACAAAAAATTTCACCCAACACCATTTATCATAATGATCATATTCAATCGCGTTTCAGTACAAGTTTCATACAATTTTCTTTTCTTTTTGATTTTTCTCTTGCGTTTTAATATAAAAATTTCAAGAAACATCATCTTTTTTTCCGCCGCGACGGCATCTTAACATCAACATTCATCTCCTTCGGAAACACAACACAAATGTGTTATTGTCAATAGAAATACGAGTATATCCACCACACAAACACATTGAATGAATTCGCAAGTGAACTTCACTGTTTATAGCGGCGAACCACGAAATTATCAATCAATTTCGGTTGTAAAACGTTTAATGTATTGTTAAGAAGGCAAGCCCGATTTAAAGCAACCACTTGAAGGGAAAGCTAATAAATCTCCACTGTATTTGTTTGCGAGTGAATTGTGTCAAGTTTGTTTTTGCTTCGCACAAGGTGGCGTAGTAGTTCGATACTCAATGCCAAACTTCTGCAAGGATATATGGGAAAATTATTTTCACTCTCGGACTAACGAATTGATTCAAACAAACGGTGGAAATTGATGGAAAAACGTTATAAATAGCTTCGCGAATGTTTCACAGATCTTCACAGCAGAGTTTTCACTTGAATCGCGCACTGCAAAAGCGTAATTTATCGCCAAGGAACGAAAAAACGCGGCTAACTTTTGAAAACTGATTAAGACGCAAGAAAATCTCTTTTCCGAAGCACATAAAGAATCATTTCCCCTCAAAATTTATTCGTAGAGATAAAGTTTTCCGGCACAAACGATTTTCACTTTGAGAACCAATACAACATAGAGAGTACGAGCATGGGTTTGGAGCATCATCGTTTCGGCAGACTCCCCAAAAAATATCTGGAATGAAATGGGGACCAAATGTTGCGCTAAACGCACATGGAAAACACCACTCAAATATAAAATGGAATCTCTCAAGAAACAAGGACACAGAAGGAGATGCGAAAAACCTTTTGCGGAAATTTAACCCGTATGCATGGTTGAGGTGAGACATATTCCTGTGAAGATGGCAATCGCCATAATTTCACAGCATGAATCTGAGCCTGTGGTTCATTCTTCTTATTCTTGGATAGTGAAAATTGTCAGCTATGACAATTATACCTTCATAGTCTCAGTTTGTGTTTGCAGTGCTGCAGTTTCCCTGGAACAGAAACCAGAATAGTGTGAATATGGATATGGAGCCAACCCTCCAACACAACATAAATTTAGCCGTGCCGCTGTGTTGTAGAGGAGCCTGTTTGGACGAAGATGAACGACCGTGATGATAGTCATGATGATGATGAGCGGGCTCTTTAGTGATGCTGCGCGCTAATACTTTCATACTTTCACGACCAGCGAAAATAATGGACCAGCTGGGCTATGGTGAAGTCGTCGTGCGTTGAGTGATTACCCCTTAACACTAACACTAATTCCGATAAAAGCATTTATATTCCACGGGGTTGCCATTTGATTTGGCTGAATCGAAAGATTTATGGCACTTCTTCTGCAGGCGAAGCAGATTCATACTTTCGAACAGAATGAGGAAGGATCAAGAGAATGGTCATGTCAAATATGAGGCAAACAGATATGTGTGATTTTTGCAAGATGGAAAGAATCACAATTGCTTCGAAATGTGGCTTTCCTGCGAATTCATCAACGGTGAACTTCACTTCAGAAGCCAGTTACATACTGCTCTCTGCTAAATTCGATTAGATCCTTCTTAATAAACATCTGAATTGAAATCCCAATTGAGTGTCCAAAAAACAACGGTAACTCTACTACCCTATTAGAGCATTCAATAGTGAAAATACATCATTTTCAAATTCCAACCCTCGGAGCGACGAAGACATAAAAGATTTTTCTTTGGCCAGATACATATTTGTTGCTCCATCCAACCTCCACGAAATTGTTGTATCACAAACATCCTTAAAACCCGCAAATCGAGCACGCATTTGTTTGTGACTGTTGAATGTTCTGTTGTGTGCTCGTTCCGCTCTCCCGTCGACAACCGGCAGCGGCGGCGGTGGTGATAAACATGCGCACGGCGCAGCCATTCTGTGAAACGTATAAATCTAATTTTTAGCAATTTTTTCTATGTTACCAAGTTCCCACGAGTTCTCTACACGTCCATACGTCAGCGTGGAGCATGTTACGATAAGGTCGTCGCTTCTTTACACCAGTATACAAGATGCATGCATGTCGTATGCACTTAGTTCTAGGTACACATACTTGCAGCTTGCAGGCAAGTAGAGAAGGCAGCCAGGATACTCGTATATGCATACTAGCAAACAAAACCAAATGGGCTGTGAAGCGAACGAACCAACGAACAATCTTGCCTGTGGGAGGAGTAGGAGGATAGCAAGCAGGGTGAGAATTTGTGAGCATTGATATGGAAAGAAAAGTGAATCACTGTAGATCTCCTTGATAATGTGGCAATGAAAATTATATAAAATGTAATTTATGACTCCTTGGGTAATGCTCGGTTGGCATCCAGTTCCAAGTTCAGGACGCAGATTCCGGCGGAAGTGATGGAAACGGTGGCGGGTAGGATCTTATTGTAGCCACTTGAGGATTCTATTGCAACATGCAATATTGTTTTGAGTTTTGTACGTTTATTGCTTGTGGAGGGCAGTTTATCGAGCTTAGATGGTTTTCTCTTTGTGTGTTGCTAGATAAAGTCATTTAGAAAGGGGGAGAAGGCAAGATGGAGATGGATATATTTCTAAATTTAATGTGCAATTAGCACCAATTATAAAGCAATGTATGCCTTTTCAATCATAAACTCTACCATATATTGTATATATAAGACCTTGTTTGAGGATATTGTTTCTTGGGAACCGATAATTTTCAGAACCTCTTTCAAATTTCAACTGCAAAAAATTTTTATAAAGTATTTAAGGGGTGTCTCCCCATATAGCGGAGTGGATCCCGAAAAAAAATTTCATCGATGGCTGCCGATATGGGTATCAAATGAAAGGTCTTCAAAACAGGTCTTAATTTGACACTTTTTGCTTCGAGGGGCACACATGGAGGGGAAATACACGAAAAATTTGTGTCTCCCCCTCGCCATTGGACACCTGTGATCCGAAAAATCTGAAAAAAATTATGGATGTAGGTGTTTATGAGTCAAAATTCTCTCAACTTTGTTAATAATAGTATGACCCTTAAACTGAACGAAATCCAATATCTAGATAGTCCTATAAAAAGCCCTTAAACTTTGTCAGTTTGATGAAAATCGAATCATATTCATGGAAGTTATAGCCATTTGAAATTTCTCCAATTATAACAAGAATAACACATGATTTTGGTATTTTATGAAATTTTCATCGAATCAGTCAGTGCAGTTTTGATTTGATCTTCTTGAAATTTCCAAATAAGGTCAATAATATTAATATTTTTGGGAATTCATGATTTGAGAGATTTTTGTTGGTTTCCAACAAAATGGCGATCGTTGAAAATAGAAAAACAATGGATTTTCTTTTAAACGTGCACATCTCTTTGACATATTTCTTGACTTTATCCGTTGCTGGTGGCTGCATTTCTGAGAAGTTGAGTACAAAACCCTTCTGACATGAGCGTAGGTCTGTCTACCCAACTTGTTTATTTTTGATTTAGGGAATATGGATATTACGTTACTCTGAGTACTTGGGTTATGGTTCATTGTGCTCGAATACACCATCCTTCAAAGCCGACTTGTTATTAGGGACTAACAGAGGGCGCCGTCTCATGCTTGGTGTAGCTACGTTTCATACATTGTTAACACCCGTTCAAAGAAGATGCGCCAAAAAATGAATCCATATAGACGATAACACTGAAAAAAATCACTCAAGTGACCCGGCAACCTTAATATACTTGAAATTACACGGCTTGGATACATTCTGACAGAATCCTATACAAAACATTGTTTTAAGTGAAGGCAAAGTAAGCGGGTTGATACCTAAAACCACGTAGTCGGATCTGATAAATTCTAGTGATATGTGCATCTTACGTTTTGTATGTCTATTTTATGAGAAGCAGAGAGAATGTTACGCCGCAATTGTTTTACTTAATTAAAGGAAAATAACTGATAAAGTCTTCCTCGGCTGATTCACCAGAGCTTTAGACTCCTTATAACCATTACACGCTCCTCAAATGACTGCCTACTTAGCCTTCAACCAAAACCCGAGTGTAAATAATCGGGCATAAGCACGGCCTTAACATGACCCAATTACCTTTTTTTCACCCGTTTCCAATGCAAATGTGACCTACGAACTCGATTTAAAATGAAGCTAGCCTAAAAAACGGGTCAAAAGGGCCCGAAAATTGGATACATGGGGATGCGATTAGCGATATTGGCCTAATCTTGGCCCAAAATTGGCCTTAAAATATATACTCGTATTTTTTTTTAAAGAGCAAAATATGGACAAAAACAAGCACACCCTAGAAAGGGCCCAAAACAGTAACAATGTGTATATAATGATGAGAAAAATATTCAAAGCCTAAAACTGCCACAAAGCCGGCTTAATTGATTTTTTTGAAACTACGAGCACTATAAAATCATTTAATTTTGTTTTTAAGAGGAAGTTGGTTTCATCAGTTTGTTATTGAAATTTAATAAATTCAAAGTAATAATACTCGTAATTTAGTGTTAAAATCTGACCCGAATTCTTGGTGAGGATATTTATTGATATTTGGCTAAAGGACAGTGCTCAAAAATAAATTTAAACTATCACACGGGTAAGCATATTATACTACCGATTTTTAATGATTATCAATTTTCAATTCAGTTACTGCTGATGCACAAAAGCTTTGATTTTTATTTCACTTTACAGAATACAAAAGGCGTGTGCGTTAATAGCATATTTCAAATTTCTCTTATTTTGTACATCACCATAAGAAAATATATTATTGAATCAAATGAATATTATTTGGGCCTTACTTAGGCCTTGTTTGGGACACTTTTGGGTGGAGCTTAGGATATTCTTAGGCCGAGTTTGGACCATTTTCAGGCCATTTTGGGTCTTGTTTGGAACCCTTTTGGGCATGATTCATTACGAATTGGTCCAAGTTTAGGCAAATATTTTGCGTTTTTAGGCCAATTTGTAGTAATCGCGTAGTCGCCTAAGCAAACTACTCGAAAACCATCATAATGTTGAACCAATTGTAATTGTAAATTTAATAAAATAATTATTTGAACTTACAATTAAAATTAGGACACGGTAACCCCTTTATAACGCAGCTTATCCATGAATTGCATTGCCGCAATGTGATCTCCATTGGATGGATGAGTGGGCTCGTCACAAAACGCTGTTGCGGCATGTACCGTACGGTGCCTGATCGTAACAAGTGAGCAGATCTGCTTGGGCAGATTGAGGAGTCGGTAACCGATCGCCACACAAGGCGCATGCTCCGAGAACTGCGCCGACAAGCGGAGATTAGTTGAAAGCTGGATTTTTGAAATCATTTTTTAAGTCGATAGAATTTCCTCGTTATGTGATGAAGAATCTATCAGCTTCACTTTCCCCGAATAGGGTTCTCCAATAAGAGGGTTTATTTTGATTTTAAAAGAAAAATACCATTTTTTAATATAAATGATCAAATGTTTATTTCATTATAAAGAGGAAGGTATGCCGTTAAAAGTGAAAAATAACATCAGGCAAATGACCACCATGACCACGCTTACAGGACCATATCCTTTTCATGAAATTTTCCATAACCAAATCGCAAAGTGGCTGTCCTATGTCCTCGATAGCCTCAAGAATTCCATCTTTGAGGTCTTTAATCGACGCTGGGCTGTTGGCGTAGACCTTCTCTTTCACGTGGCCCCAAAGGAAGAGGTCGCAAAGTGTTAAATCACAAGACCTCGCTGGCCAATTGTGATCACCTCTTCGAGAGATAACACGGTCCGGAAACTTTTCCCGTAAAAGATCAATGGTTTCGTTGCTTGTGTGGCACGTAGCGCCGTCTTGTTGAAAGCAAACGTTATCCAGATTAATACTATTCAATTCCAGCCATAAAAAGTCAGCAATCATCTCTCGATAGCGCAATCCATTCATCGTAACTGTTGCTCCAGCCTCATTTTCACACGTTGAAGATATAGAGGCTTCTCAAAAATAACTCTTGGGTTTTCTGAGCTCCAGATGTGACAATTTTGCTCGTTGACAAAGCCACCGAGGTGGAAATGGGCCCCATCGCTGATGATTTTTCGATGGAATCCCGGATTATTTTCATGCATTTCAAGGACCCAATCAGCAAAGACACGACGTTGTTGATGATCGACCGGCTAGAGTTTTACAAGCCTTAGAACCCAAATCTTTATGCAAAATACAGTGAAATGACGTTTGTGGAATGCCTAATTCCAAAGGACGATGAGGAATGGACAAATTTGGGTTTTTTTCAACACTTTCGGCTACAGCAGCAATATTCTCGCTGTTCTTGAGTGACGTGCATGGGGTTTATTCTTCATATCGCTGAGTTGTCCCAACAGCTCGAATTTTCCCACCAATTTCTGTATTGTGGTCCGACAAAGTGCTTCACGACGACCCGAAAATGTTCGAGTTTTACGAACCGTCTCTGCCAAATTTTCACCACTTTTATAGTGAATTTTAATAATTTCAATGCGTTGTTGACGCGTGTATCGTTCCATTTTTATTAATGATGTAGTTTTTACTTGTGAAATATCAAAAACTGGCAGCTTCAAAAGAGACATCTACCAAAATAGCGGGCTATTCAAAATAACACCTCTTATTAGAAAACCATTTAGTTTGTCTGGTCTATAAACGAAATAAATAAAATAAAAGGTGTTAAAATTTAAAACTTTCTATTTGGTTTTGTGAACCTGACCGGGTATGGGACCCGCCACGTTGGCTGGCCCTCCACTGTAATGAGCTAGTCATCGGATGAGCTCACCCCTTCTTAAGACGTTTCAGGTGCTCTCACAGGGTAGAGTGGCCTTCCGCTCGCGTGCTCCTTTATGGTATAGTATCATGTGATTCCATCATATAAGACTATAACATAAATTGCCACGTTGATGTTTTTCATTTGAAGGATAAGTTCAGGCGAACTATGTTTGCATGAGTTTTTTCTTCAAATGGAAAATATCTGGCTATGTTACGTTGGATCTGGATCCGGATGGGAGGAGGGGGGTGGTGCGAGGGAACACCGCTTCCACCTAGAAGCCCCGCTCTTATTTGGGGTCCATAAGTATTGTCAGTAACGAGGAAGTCCTCCCAAGTCCAGTCTATTTTCGCCAGGCCCAGTTTGTTGTGTGCTTTGGCAATTTCAACCCTTAGTAGGTTACCTCAGCCTCGACTCTGGTCGATATGTATTTGTATCTGCCAGTTCATGAATGCGAAATTTTTTTGTGGTGGGTCCTTGTGCTGGGGAAAAGAATTCGCCCCAACGACACCGCAATGCTAGCCTGCCAGGGCATTCACGCGCCGTCAGACAGGGCCAATCTTGCCTCTCGCCTATGGAACAGCAGAGCATCGCTGCAGTCCTTTAAGTACATTCATATCTACCCCATATCACTACTATTTTAGGCCAAGTTTGGACCAAATGCCCTGCTTAAATATGGCATGCTTATGGGCCTTATAAATATATGATATTTTAGGACTTGTTTGACCGTGTTTCGGCCATGAATTTGATAAGTATATAATTTATACTCGAGAAACTTATACCCCGCGGTGATCGAACATGGATTTGAAGTTGTCGGATATTTCATTACCATTGTAGTAGCTGTGTCCTAGGATTCCGTGCTCCAAAAAGTGGAAATCACTTTTTAAACAAGTTGAGTAAGTAGAAGAGTGCTCCTACCAGAAGGTCTTTTTAACCAACCTAGAGTTTGAAACAGGTTTTTTAACAGCGTGAATCGGTGACTTGAATTACTCATCCAATACTTGGGTAAGAAATCGTTCAAATTTATGCAAAAGATGAAGAGTTTCCATCATAAGCACGTTGCAACCAGCATTTTGTTCCAGATTATATAATTTTTCTGAATGCTCGGTCGGTTGAAGATATTCAAATTAAACACTATTCCTTAAATTTTTACGTAAATTGGAAGAAAATAAAAGTGCCTTGCTCAATTTGAAATATGTATCACCCATCAACACGTGTTATTGTTGTTGTAATTCCATACAATTTAAATGGCTATAACTCACTTCATTATGAACAGATTTCCAAAAAGTTTTGAAAGAATAAAGATTTTATATTAATCTATATAACTACTAAATTTCAAGAAGTTTAAAGGTACTGTTCTGATTTGATGGGCTAAAATGTAAAATCTGCAAATCATACTATTGTTAACAAAGTTGAGTGAATTTCGATTTCTGAGGTATTTGTTGCCCTTGTACTCATAACGCCCTACTTCCGTGATTTTTCTCAGATTTTTCGGCTTAAAGGTGTCCAATCACCCCCTGATGCACAAAATAAATTTTAAAATGCAGATTCTGAAAGTTCTAATCAAGAACATTCATATGATACTCCATTCGACTAACTTTGATTGAAAAAAAATGTTGATGGCTACTTCGTTATAACGGGAGACCCCACAGAAAAAATTTTGAAATGTATGGTAAGACCTAAACTTTTGAGAGACCACCACTTCTGACATTTTCACAAAGTTTGAGCTTTCTACCATCTATAGTTACTGAGGAAACTTGCTATAAATCGCGGACAGACGGATAGACAGGTCGCAAAACTAGTATGTCTTTGTAAAAAACTTTTTTACAAAGGCCTAAAAATCAGCTACAAGTAAAGAAAATACAAAAGGAGCTCCAATTTTAACGCCCCTCCCACCGCATACCGAAATAACCCTCAAAAAAAATATTTTTGTCTGAGATGGTCCAGTAAGGTAGGTATCAAATGAAAGGTCTTTAACTAGAATCTTTAAATTTGTATCCCCTCACGATTGGGGTCTTTGAGCTGAAAACTCCGAAGAAAATTAGGAAGGTCAAATTTTAAGGGTGCAAGGGCAGCAAATATCTCAGAATTCGAAATTCGCTCAACTCTGTTAGTAATAGCGTGATTGGTGAATCTTACGTTTTCCTCCATAAAATTGAAAAATACCCTTAAACTTTCATAATTATGTAAACTAGCATATGATCTGGTTAGACAGCCCTTCTGATAGGAGCAATATCCTGTTTACTCAACTTGCTTGGATTACAGTGCACTAAAATTTTATGTAGTCCATGTTGTGCAGCGGTTAGAGTGCTCATTGCTTACGCAGCAGTTCCGAAAGCTCGTTGATGGCAACGAGTTTGTGCTTCTGGTAGTTCTGTTGGACTATCAGCCTACCCAGCTGTAATGGGTGCTGCTTGAAAAATCAGGTAGTTATCATATGGCAAAGCGTGATACTGACCATATCACCTTGTGGAATACGGTTATGGTAAAGAAAACAGATTGTATTGTTGAATAATAACTATAGCGCTACGATTACACTAAATCCAATACCATCTCCTTAAAACTGAGAATTCATGCAAAAATTTGGCGTATCACATCCTTCACAGATAGTAGATTCAAAAAAATGCAAAAATTGTTGACAAAAATGGGTGCAAACAACCCCTGGTCTATCCTACTCATATTCCATTCTTCATGCTTTATAAGTATGATGGGTTTCTTTATTCAACCACTACCAAAAACCCAGGCTGTGTATCCGTCTTGATTCTGAACTCTCTCTGCTCGATGGTTGAGTTGATTGATCTTCATCATCTTTCACGTCATTGGTATAATTAAAAATGTATTCATATGCATTAAATCATAGCACGTGCTTTTGGCGCATATAAATTCATCCATAAATCACCAAACTTTAGATCATTAACGATCCCGCTTTGTTCTTTAAGTAACTTCAAACAGCGGCTAGTCTATCAATTAAATACAATAAATGCTAGTTGCAACAATAAGAAACCGCTAGCATTAATCCATATCTAATCATAAACATAGACACAAATTCATATGTAGGATTGCACATATGTATCTACAACACCGTGGTGATATCTGTCTGTACATTCTATTGTATCACCATGTGGAACCAATTAAAAAACAACACTATACTATATATGCATTGAAATATGAAATTAATAAAAGAAAAACAAAACTGAAAAAGAAAAAAGATTTTCTGAAAAGAAGTGACCTTTAATCAAAAGTCCGCAACGAACGAATTAGCTGTGGCGGCTACATCAAAAAGCACTACTATCCGTTCTCCACGTTATATGAAAACATTTCAGGGAAAATTTTCTTCTTGGCTGATTATGTAAATTTTATTTTTGACGACCGGCAAAGAAACAACAGAGCAACAACGAAAAAGTTGAAAGAAACGAATCTTGGGTGGGTTCTTTGAGTCAGAGAAATAATAATTGTCGGTACCCCCGCGCGTTCAACAAATTATGAATACTTCCCGGTTGCAGCACAAAATGCTTCATAAATAATAATTGAATAGAATAAGTGCAGGTACTCGAATGATATATAATACATAAAAATAGCTAAAGTTGTATTCTGTAATTGTTAGGATATATGTACATACGAGTATACTCGTAGTACGCCATAAGTGCGAAGTATATTTGCTGCTATTGATATAGTATCCAAATAGTAAAATTGTTAGCAATTTCATATGAATAGTATCTAAAAGGGTCGCTTGTCGGATTAACGTTAAAATTTTTTGATTCAACCTTTCGGATTTAATTGATTCCTAGCTGAACTCCATCAACCATACTATGAAATTGATATCCTGAAATACTGGAAAACTTTTCCATCGTAGTGTATCGTCAGTTGAAGATTCTATTCTGAGAAAGAGTATTTTGATAGATATACTCGTAGAGGTACTAGTATCCGACTCTACTCTTCACCTGGTCAAATCTCACAACCAGAGGAAAAAATAAAAGGTGTAGATATATTTCATCCAAGATGAAGCTCCAACGATAAACGATGAGAACATACATACAGATAGGGTCATGTCTATCTTGGCTAGGCTCCTTTTCTTCTCTTAACAACATCTTCCTGGTCGACGTTGCCGACGTTGGTGTCGTCTTGAGGGAATGAAACCGTCTTTCTATAGTCGAAAGTGCCTTGAAGGTATTTCAATCTTTGCAAATATTATATACTAAGAATATTTATATACATTCTTTGGCCAGCCAGCTGTGTGCAAACTTATATCGCGTCACACACCGGTTGGAAAATGAAGCAAAAACCTTTAACTGGATTGCCGCGAACTTTGTTAAGTTCATAAATAAAAACGAGCCAACAAGATAATTGCCATATCATTGCTAGAAGAATTTAATTGTCGGTGTTAATGCAAATAATTGTCTTACACGCTTTTGCACCTTCTTTTTTATTAAGCTCAATCCAGAGGTTTGGAAAATTATTTTCAGTGGATTTGTGGCAATCTGGATAAAGTATCGCTTACATTATTTTATTAGTGTAATTGACCGGTAAATATGAACATTTCCTAAATCTATTTTTGTTGTTGAAAAAATTTATACATATAGTCTTCATCAGAAACCGCTGTTTACTTTACCGCGAAGATTTTCCAGAGATTTCCTTGGAAAAAATATTAATACGTCTTCCTTCATAAGACGAACCTCACTCAATTCTAACATCCACAGCCAAGGATGATTATACAAGTGGTTATTTATGCTCATGATGTGTTGATTCTCAAGTCTAACAATTTTTCTGATGGCTTATCAAATCAGTATGATGATTTGTGGATAATTTTTTTGTGTTAGCACTAAAGCCCCTTTCTGGCCTGTGCTTAGAAATACAAGTAGTTAGAGTGTCTCCATATCTTGATCGAATGTTTCGGCACTCGTGAAGGTGATATGGTCAGCACCATGCTTTGGCCGTGTGTCGGTCCACCCAGCTGCGATATGTTACTTTCTAATTTTAAACCAGTGCATATGATAACTTAACGGACTTATAATCCATCCGAAGAATCATTCCAAACAAATCTCGTTATCGCTAACGTGACTCGAACCAGGGACCTTGGGCTTACGGGGTGAGTACTCTAACCACTACATTACGTGGACTACTTTTGAATAATTAGTGTTGTAAAAAAATTATGCAGTCCGTTCTCAACCCACTGTCTTTCGATAAAAAATCCACTGGAGGTGAAAGATGACTTCTTAGGGTTGTGTTAACATTTTTTTACAATACCCTATTAATAGTCCAGTCAATGAGGGCCAAAATAGGGTATTACCTCTGAGTTCTCTCCTAAATCATCGATTTTGATGAAATTTCGGGAATAGGCTCTACTTACCTCCAACTGCAAAGTTTACCCTATGCCGATTTATTTCTATAGTTTTTTGAGGGTGAAAGCTACCCCTTATTGCCAAAATTGTATAAAACTTGTTATAACGTAAATCAAAGTACTTTTTAAGCTTTAACAACGCTTGATTAAGTTAAATAAAGGTCCGTCGTAGACGGTCCCAAGTCCTTTTCAGAAAGGAAGAGGGAACCCCTTGTTACCCCAACCCATAGCTTCCATGATTCCTCATCCCAAACCCCCCAATTAAATGGTAGTAAATGCTCTCGGGGTCGCACATTAGGTTCACTGGTTCCCTAATAATGGGACATTAAATACCGAGATATTCTAATAACTGTAAATACAGCTATAGCTCTGCTACTAAATCCTACTTACACCTCCTTTGTGGGGACGTTAGAGGGTGAAGGCGAATCGTCCGCGCCTGCTACGGAATCGACGTAATAACCATACCCCGGAATGGAGGTTGGGCGACGGGCTAACTCCCCGTCTCTGGAAAACCGTAAAATGTTTTGAAACCTGTAGATGGGCCTTGGAATGGATTGGGCTCATGGCAACGACTCGCAAACGAAAAAAGGACTATGGCGTTGGATCCTGGAATGTCAGATCACTCAATTACCATGGCGCCGTTAAGGACCTTTTATAACAGGCCAGTCAATATCAATTAAAAATACTGGCAATCCAGGAAACGAATTGGACTGGAGACGACATTCAAGACGTGAGATCGCACACAATATTCAAAAGGGGGAAGCCTGCTGGAAAACGAGAATCCGGAGTGGCCTTCATTGTGGATAGGGAGTTCAAATCGCACGTTATTGATTTTAAGGCAGTCAATGAACGGTTGTGTGCGATCCATATAAAAGCGGAATTCTTCAAAATCTGGCTGATAAATGTTCACGCTCCAACCGAAGAAAAAGACGAAGAGACGAAGGAAACGTTCTACAATCACCTAGAAAGACTGGTCGACTCATTGCCTACAAACGATACAAAAATAATTCTGGGTGATTTTAACGCTCAGGTTGGCGATGAGATATCTCATCGAGGAACGACTGGAATATATAGCCCACACGATTAAACAAATAACAAGGGCCAGCACCTGATTGAATTTGCATGTAGCAGAAATCTAGTCATAGGTTCGACTTGTTTCCCACATCGAAATATTCATAAAATGACCTGGATATCACCAGATGGAAGCACCCGACACCAGATCGATCATGTTCTAATCCAACAACGTTGGGCATCGTGCATACTTGACGTCCGTACATACCGAGCAGCCAATTGTAACTCAGATCATTACTTGATCAAATTAACCCATCGATATCGTAGGTCAAAGGCATATTCGGCAAAGACCAGCTCACTACAAAAATTTGACATCGAACGGCTCCAAACAGCGTCCATGGCCGAAAATTTCTACGGAGACCCTCGGCAGCAAGCTGGTTCCCATCTTATCAGACGCATCGTTAAAGACGAGCTCTGGATGGAAGTGAAAGGGGCTATTAAGACCATGGCAGAACAGACGATTGGGCATCAAGCCCGGCGCAAGAGGAATGATTAGTTCGATAATGAGTGCCAGAATGCGTTAGACAAAAAGGATCAGGCGTACGAAAAATACGTAGGTAGGAAAACCAGGACGAAGAGAGAACACTATGAAAATCTCAGAAGAGTAGTGAATAAGATAATTAGAATTAAGAAAAGAAAATATACTATGACGACCGATTGATAAGTATAGATGTAAGTTTAGCGAGCAACAACACAAGACAAGCATACAAAGTAGTGAAAAGCCTGAAACGTGGTTATCAACTCAAAATCACGCTCTATCGTGATGACATCGGCAAGATTATCGCTGATGAAACCAAGATTAAGGAAAGATGGGCATCATATTTTAAGAACCTCCTTAGCCCTCCGCACAGCTCTAGAGCATCGGAGTCAATGGATGCCTGCGGAGAGCTTCCATTGGCTCCACCAATGCTGGATGAAGTGTGTTCCATCATCAAAGCCCAAAAGAATAATAAAGCGCCGGGCATCAATGAGATTCCAGTGGAGCTCATCAAATATGGTAACAGAGGTGTTCATCAAGCTATTCACAAAGTCATCCGGCACATTTGGCAACAAGAACATATGCCGAAAAAGTGGAGCCAATCAATTATATTCCCTATCCACAAAAAAGGAGACAAGCTACAGTGCGAAAATTATAGAGGCATATCACTACTTTGTACGGCGTACAAAATGTTTTCTAAAATCTTAGAAAAAAAAACAGATCATACGCTAACAGTATTATTGGAAAGTATCAAGGTGATTTTAGAGCAGGCCGATCGACGATCGACCAATTTTCACAGTCAAGCAGGTACTTGAAAAATGCTGGGAGTTCAACATAGAAGAATTTTCGTTGACTTTAAGCAAGCATATGACAGTATTGATCGTAACGTACTGTACCAAATAATGCTTTGCTTTGGCATCCCAGCCAAATTATTCCGTCTTACCAAAATGACAATGATGACCTCCCAACTCCGCATCAATAACCAACCCACCGATGCCTTTGACACTAATATCGGACTAAAGCAGGGAGGTGGACTGGCCCCTTGCCATGTAATTTGGCTCTGAAGTACGTCATACGCAAGCTACCTGTTGATACGCAAGGTACATTAGTATACAAGTCGAGCCAAGTTATAGCCTTTGCGGACGACATAAATATTTTGTCACGTTCATTAACAACTGCCAAAGAACTTTTCCTGAAACTCGGCAGCGAAGCAAAACTAACAGGGGTACAAATCAATGAAAATAAAGCAAAGCTTATGACGCAGGCGAGGGAAAATACCTCAAATACACAAAATATCACACTTGGCGAATACAGTAACGAAAATGTGGGCGAATTTGTGTATTTAGGCGCCAAAATAATGAGAACCGTTAATGAAAGAGACAGAATACGCCGAAGAATACAGCTCACAAATAAAATATTCTATTCAGTATTGACGGTCTTGAAGACCAGCTGCATACACAGGAAAACAAAGCTCCGTGTATACAAATCTGTGATAAGACCTGTGTTATGCTATGGATGTGAAACATGGACCCTAACCGAAGCAGTCGCAAATATATTGAATGCCTTTGAGCGATGGGTCCTGAGGCGATTAGTCGGAGCAAAGCTAAACGGGGACCAATAGCGAATTCGATACAACCATGAGCTGTATGAAATTTTTTGACCAACTGCGGAAGCTGCAATGGGCTGGGTATATGATTCGCATGGACGAACAACGGATACCCAAAATGGTATTCCCTGGGAACTGAAGGCCGGAGACCAGTGGGAAAACTGAGGAAACGCTGGTCTGACTCGGTCGACGAGGACAGTTCATCGCTGTTCGGATTTCGAAATCGGAAGACGCGGTCAATGTACCGAGACAGTTGGAGGCGCTATTCGCAGGAAGTGAAGGCTCAAGAGAGGCGGTAGTGCTACGAAGAAGAAGACGAAAGTCTTTGTTGTACAGACAGACACGTGCATGGACAGGCACCGATTTAAAAGGAGGTTGCAATAAAATTATCTTCCATAATTTTATGAATGAAATATACCTAGATTTAGAAAGAAATCTGTCATAAAGATTGAGGATGCAATTCGACTATCATTTTCAAAAAACATTTTCAGGGAAGCTGTATCGAGTAAGTATCTCGGTTAAGTTCGTTAACCAGCTAGATCGGCTGAGCGAAAACGAAAGTGCGGCCATTTTAAATGAAAATCTGTGATATCTACGAGTGTTTTGACTAAAGAAAAGCTCCAATTGGCCGAAATTCGTTGCGAAAGTTTGTTGAACTGAAGTGACTCTGAACTGAAACTCACTATGATAAACTTAAAATTGAATGAGTAGATTCAAAACTTGTGCGAAAAACGTTAGCTTTGATCAAACCTTTCAACAAATTTCGAAGACATTCGGTTACATAAAAGACTTAAAATATCTAGAGAGCAAATAAGAAATTTCAAGGTCAACTCTAACATTTCAAAATGGCAACTAGTTGAAACTCTGAAGTTTAAGGACTCGTAAAAACTACAATTTTTATTAAATTTATATAAAACTTGAAATTAAGATAGATACGGCCAAGTTTCTCAACATATTTTTAAGGAACTTAGTATTATAGGTTATTGAGTCAAACTCTGCAAAAATTTTGAAAATTGGATGATAAACTAAAAACGTTGAAAATTTAAAATAATATCTTTAGCTACAACTTACAATAATAATCGTGTTTTTTTATATCTAGTTTAAAACTCAAATTTAAATGATTTAGAACAGTGGTTGATCTGACCAAAAGATGGATATTTGTCAAATAAATTGAAATTCAGCCTTCAAAATGGCACCCTCTGAAAGTTAAAAAAAAGCAAAATTTATTTCAGTAGCAAGCAAAGTGCTGAACTAAATGTTGATGGAAAACTTTGAAAATGGTTGACACTAAAAGAAGTTATACACCAGAAGATTTTTTCAGAAAGTGTCGATTCTCGAACTTATACAGAACTCTGATCTTGAAGATTCCTCATTTGTTAATAACCATTTAATGCTAGACAAGTTGCAATCTGAATTTTAGTAGCATGTAAGTTTATTTGCTTATCATAATCGAACGGTTCCTAAGAGAAATTTATTTTTCCGGCTTGTGGTGCCAATAGGCTTTTTTCATGTTTTTTAGAACGGAATTTTCAAAAAACAACTCGCTAAATATATCTTTCAAAGTCACTAAATCGAAGAATCTCAATCATCTCCTCATAAATTTTCCATAGAACAAAAGCAAACATTCAAAGAATTTTCTTACCAATAAACAAAAGGACATGAAATGCCATACAACAACCTTGTCATATTATTTCCTATATCTTCGATCCCTTCAAGTTAAAGGCCACAATGTCTCCAACAGCAGCTCAAGAAAATTCCAAGAATGGGGGATGGGTAGGTTTGCGCCGAAATCTTATTATGAAATTGGATCGATGTCAATTTGCAGATTAGATAAATTTTCTGCTACTATTCTTCTCCCATAGCTGCTTCTGGTGCTGCTGTCGCCGCCAACACACAATACAAGATATAGAGACGAAGACAAAGAAGAAGAATCAAGAAGAACTAAAAGCGGGCAACAAAGACGAAGAAGGAACTTTCGCCAACGACCAACTTTTTCTTAAGAGGGCGAGAAGGGATGAAAGGCTTTAGCTCCACTTTATATTGTCAGTTTTTAAACTGACAGCGTGCAAAACAAAAGAAAACACCATCGAAAAGTTTTCTTTTCACGTTTTTTTCCTCTTTTGCTGTTCTAGCTCTGTTGTTATTCGCAAAAGCATTTTGGATTAAATTAGAAGGAAAAAAAACGTCCAAGCCAAAGGGGTGAGCATATATGTAAGTTTGAATGTGTTTTTCAGTTCAATATGTCCTGCTATGCTTTATGTTTGGTCTTTTTTGTTAAAAAAATGTCTAAATCGAAATGTTCAGATCAACGTTACAAATGAAAAACATCCCGAAGCCAAATTGAAAAAGATTTCTTTTTGGGCTTGTTTTCATTTGTATCGTTTGAGGGGACGACTTGGCATTAATCAATTCGGGATGTGATAAAAAATGGAGAAAACGAGATATGTGTGAGAAGGCAAACGAACGACATTCCGTCATGGAAAGCCAAGGAAGGACGGTCTACTGATAGTAGTGTATGCAAATTTGAGTACATAGCTCCTGTTTGATGGATGTATGTCCTGTCGGGTTGACATTTCTACTGAAGAGAAGGACAAACAGCAAAGGCATCATAGGGAAATTGGCCAATTAAAAAGAAAGCTTGAAGCAAGGAGCTCTCGCTTGAGACTATTGTATGCGTAAATGTGCAGCCACAAATTGTCCTATCGCAAACAGATTTCTATGATAAATGTGTCGGGGCAGAAGAAATCTGTCTGATACAAATTGAATGTATGCTTATTAAAACTTGTTGGGTTGATGTAAATTTGTGTCCTCGGATAGGATAAATTTGGTATTGGTGACATCTGAGAAAGTAATGGCCGTTACTAGGAAAAATAATTTTAATTGGTTAATAGTAACGGTCGCTACTCAATTTCACACTTTTTGCTATGGAAATATATATAGCCCTTGTCATATTTTTGAAAACCGAATTTCTAGGAAAAATGCATCGATTTACTTTCATATTTTATTCCAGTGTGAATTTTAGAAATATGATCCAAAAGTTAACATTTTTGATTTGAAATAGTTTTTAACGAGCCTAGAGAAATCAAATGACTAAAAAAATTTAAAAAAAAGCATTTCTAGTCTAGTGCTATAATCCAATGTATAGTAGAAAATACTCGTATTTACCATTTATGTGTTCATCATCAGAATGTTCAACTCCCACTTTATGTATATACAAAGTAAACAAATCACACCCTCCATTATATCCAACTGTAATCCACCATGGAAACAGACGAGACCTTCATGCATTCTAAACATGAAACACGACACTTATTTCGATTGAATGATTTTATTGGAATCTTTGTAAAATTCGATCCGAATTCCTCATGGAGATGTGAAACACTGGGGAAAATAAATCACAAAATATTTGACGTATTTCCAAACACATAAATCACTCAAAAGTGACACCATTTCTTTGTCTTTCATAATTAAAAATGGAAATTCTCAACATCCAACTCCCCCATTAACTTGTCCGTCGCTGGATATGGCGGCGGGAGTAAGAACAAGACCTATTGCTTTTCAAATATCTATTCCGCTTTCGATTTTCGTCCAAATGGAATTGTTTACGGGGAATATTGCTTCTACCACATGGAAAAGACATGGCACATATTTAAAAGGGACTTCTTTGAAAGTTTCATATCGCAGGATGATTTTTTTTTGCTTTGTTTTGAGTAATTTGACTCCTGAAGCCACTTAAGTGGGTGATGTGATTTGCTTGCCTTTCTGATGCTTGTTAAGAAAGTGAGAAATCATCTTACGAATCTTCATGGCAAACTAAGGGCATATCGTCAAGACCTTAAAGTAAATTAAAGATTAAGATACCCATATGATATTACGGCTATTCTTTCCACAAAGGATACTCAAGCATTCCCTCTTGGCCCACCAAGAAACATCCCCTTTACATAAAGAGAAACTTTCGCACAATCCGAGTATCATTTCGTTTCAGGGAGCTTCACTCCTCTAGTCTGTCATTTCCGTTTTAAGCGGCACGCTAAGACAAAACAAGACAGCCAGATCTTGAAACTAAATTCCGTATTTCTCAAGGAGAAGCAAAACGGGACTCGGGAAGCATTTCATGTACGTTTTCGTTTTCATTCTCGTTTTCATAGCGTTCCTGTTTTTTCCATGACATGCCAGAAGGCCGTCTTTCGAAGCGTAACATGAAACTTGTTCGGTGCCTATGAGTTTCCTTCTCCGAATGTCGTTTTCGATGTCACACAAGACGTCAGCCAAGCAAAGAAATGAAAACGAGGCTGACGACGATGAGGGAAGAAAATGTTACCCGACACAAATTCACTATTCGCCCTTGGTGTCATGATCTTCCCGTTTTACTTATTCGAATTGGATGGAAATGGATAAATGGAACTGCTGTTGGTTACTACACTCACATACTCGTATACGCTTATAGAGTAGTTAGAAAATTATTTCTTAACATAAGAAAATCAAAGCATAGTGGAGCAATATGTATTCGCATTCATGGCATTCACTTTTGAGAATTCGTAAAAATTTAATAAATTTTAAATTCACTATCACATTAAGATTTAATGTAGATGAGCCACTTAAATTTTATACTCGTATGTATATAATTACATTTTAAGCGGACTGTTATCATTGCTAAATCGATATACAAAGATATTGATAATATTCGTATTTTCTGAAAATTTTCAGAAAGGTCCCAAAACATTGTAGTAGACGGCTTGGTACCTTTGTTTTTACCTTTGTTCTCTTTTTCTTCCTGCTGCACTTAACATTCCTGGCTGTCTTAAGATCTTTCATAAACAGCTCACATTGAAAGCTTCCATACGATAGTCTCATGATGACCAATGGTAAAACAAAAATTCACCGTCACCTTCTTGTATGGCGGGAGATCCCTTCCCTCGCAACATGAACCTTTGAACAAGTTTTTGTACCAAAAACATCAAGAGAATGTCATTTTTAGACCACCTACATCGTGGCAAAAATGCAATAAAATCATCTAAGTAGAATGGAACGTTTTCATTAAACTATGATAATTCAATAAAAATCAGACATACCTAAAAGAAAACGAAGTTTTTTGTTTCAAATTTCGACTTAATATTTTTTTGCACGTCAGCCGTGTCGACATATTACGTTTCATCAGGTGTATTAATTATATAACTAAGCATTCACAGCCAGTATTCATAGATTCAATAAACTACCATTAATGTTTCAACAAAATGAATCATAAAATAAAATTACAATATATTTTGGGTGTCAATGCCCACATAATAAATTAACATTGGACACAAATTAATAAATAGGTAACTATTAATATAATGAAAGCTAAGGACCCTAATACCAGCATAATTATTAATTAGAGAAAAAAAATCAATCGTGTAGTTTAAAATATATTCAATACTGGGAAGTTATTAATTTTATTTAGATCTTTCAATAGTCTATCCGAATTTTTAAATTTGCTACTTTCCAAATAATTTATTTTCAACCCTTTATTGTGGCACTATGTAATAAAGGGTTTTGCAATAAGAGGTGTTATTTTGAATAGGCCGCTTTATCGGTAGATGTCACTTTTGAAGCTGTCATCTTTTGACATTTGACAAGTAAAAACTACGCCATTAATAAAAATGGAACGGTGACGCTTCAACAACGCATTGAAATCATTAAAATACACTATAAAAATGGTGAAAACTTGGCAGAGACGGTTCGTAAAACTCGAACATTTTTGGGTTCGTCGTGAAGCACCTTGTCGGACCGCAATACAGAAATTGGTGGAGAAATTCGAGCTGTTGGGGCAACTTAGAGATGTAAAGAATAAAACCCGTGCACGTCACTCAAGAACAGCGAGAATATTGCTGCTGTAGCCGAAAGTGTTGAAGAAACCCCATGTTTGTCAATTCCTCATCGTTCTTTCGAATTAGGCATTCCACAAACGCCATTACACCGTATTTTGCATAAAGATTTGGGTCTTAAGGCTTATAAAGCTCAGTTAACACAAGAACTTAAGCTGGTCCATCATCAACAACGTCGTGTCTTTGCTGATTGGGTCCTTGAAATCCATGAAAATGATCCCGAATTCCATCGAAAAATCATCTTGAGTGATGATGCCCATTTCCACGTCGGTGGCTTCGTCAACAAGCAAAATTGTCGCATCTGGGGCTCGGAAAACCCAAGAGTTATTGTTGAAAAGCCTCTCTATCCTCAATGGGTGACTGTTTGGTGCGGTTTATGGTCCGGCGGAGTCATTGGACCTTACTTTTTCGAAAATGAGGCTGGAGCAACAGTTACGGTGAATGAATTGCGCTATCGAGATATGATTAATGATTTTTTATGGCCGGAATTGGATGGTATTGATCTAGATAACGTTTGCTTTCAACAAGACGGCGCTACGTGCCACACAAGCAACGAAACCATTGATCTTTTACGGGAAAAGTTTCCGGAACGTGTTATCTCTCGAAGAGGTGATCACAATCGGCCACCAAGATCTTGTGATTTAACACCTTGCGACTTGTTCCTTTGGGGCCACGTGAAAGAAAAGGTCTACGCCAAAAGCCCAGCGTTGATTCAATACCTCACAGATGGAATTCGTGAGGCTATCGACGACATAAGGCAGCCACTTTGCGATTTGGTTATTGAAAATTTCATGAAAGGATATGGTCCTGTAAGCGTGATCGTGGTAGTTATTTGCCTGCTGTTATTTTCCACTATTAACGGCATACTTAATGAAATAAACATCCGATCATTTATAGTATATAAAAAAATGGCATTTTTCTTTTAATATCAAAATAACACCTCTTATTGGAAAACCCTGTACCTTAATTTCATTATTAAATTCATGTTTGGCTTGAATGAGGCGGAGTGTGTTGTTAGATTTTTCTGTATTATATTTGTAGCAATGTTTACATTCTATTAAACGTAAAACAAAGGACCTACCGGTTTGTCCAATGTACAAATTATCACACGTATCAGAATCTAATCTATAAACTCCTGATTTTTGGTGGTTGTCCGATTTAGTCTCCACCTCATTCAAGCTAAATATAATTTAATGATGAAATTAAGGTATTGTATAGCGCTAAAACGAATGTCAAAGTTGCCTAAAAATATGAAGTGCCACATTATTTTTTTAACCGACTTCCAAAAGAAAGAAGGTTATCAATTCATTGCGTATATTTTTTTTGCTTTCTTTTTTTATAAATCATTTTATTTGTGGGCACCTATCACGAAAATAGTAAGAGTTATCAATGGGAAGAAAATTTAATAGCTTTTATTTTCTTCTCAATGAGCTTTTCTGAACAACGCATCGTTTTCCCGGTATGAATCACAAAGCGAAAATAAGGATCTTTCAGCCTCCTTAATTTTGGAATTCCGTGCGCTCATATTTTTAAGAGATGAAACACAGGGATAAATTGTATAAAAGATTTACTGCAGAAGATATGCTTTACTTTTTGTACATAATAAAAGTTTATTTGTAATGCAAAGCCCTAGATATACGAAAATAAGGACTTTTGAGTCTCTCAAATTTTAAATGTTTCTGAATTAAAAAAGAAAACATTTTAAAGATACGAGTATATTGAAAGAATTTTACGATTACTAATTTCAGCCACAATAAATTCCTCTATACGGTTGAATGCATTTCAGATACTGTATGTGGCATTTAAGCCTAAAATCAGAAATGCTCAGCAGGCTTTAAGACCAAAAATATCAAAAGAAACGTCGAAACTTACATATGAAGCATTATTAAAAGTGGAAATTCACAAGTAAAACCATGACGTAAAACAATTAACCGATACCAACTAAAATGTGCTGAAAGATATACGAACCATGAATACATGACAAGCAATGCAACCTATCAAGTGAGACCAAGACGCTACTAAGACATCCCTAAATCCCTGGATATATGAAAAACTGGTGGAGGACAAAATAGAGGACTCAAAACGCGAAAAGCACCGATGATCGACAAGCTGCGGGCGACAAGCTTAGTCTACAATAACACCAGACTAACGGATCATACGCCCACAGTATTATTGGGGAGTATCAAGGTGGTTTTAGAGCAGGCCGATCGAAGATAGATGAATTATTTACAGTCAAGCATTTACTTGAAAAATGCTGGGAGTTCAACGTAGACGCACACCAAATTTTCGTGGACTTTAAGCAAACATACGACAGTATTGATCGTAACGTACTGTACCAAATAATGCTTTGCTTTGATATCCCAGTCAAATTAGTCCATCTCACTGAAATGACAATGACGTCGATGACCTCTCAAGTCCGCATCAACAACCAACTCACCGATGCATTTGACACATATATCGGACTAAAGCAGGGAAATGGGCTGGCCATATTGCTATTCAATTTGGCTCTGGAATATGTCATCAGAAAGCTACCTGTTGATACAAGAGGTACATTATTATACAAGTCAAGCCAAGTTGTAGCCTATATGGATGACTTCAATATTTTGTCACGGTCGTTGACAACTGCCAAAGAACTTTTTCTGAAACTCTACAGCGAAGCAAAACTAGTAGAACTACAAATCAATGAGAATAAAACAAAGTTCATGACGCAGTCGGGGAAAAATACCTCGCATATCCAAAATATCACGCTTGGCGAATACAGTATCGAAAATATGAGCGAATTTGTTTATTTAGGCGCCGAAATAACGAAAACGGGTCATCAAAGAGACGAAATACGGCGAAGAATACAGCTCGCAAATAAAATTTTTTATTCAGCTTTAACGATCTTGAAGACCAGCTGCATACACAGGAAAAGAAAGCTCCAAGTATACAAATCTGTGATAAGACCTGTGTTCCGCTATGAGTGTGAAGCATGGACCCTAACCCAAGCATCTGCAAATATATTGAACGCCTTTGAGCGACGGTTCCTGAAGCGAATAATCGGAGCGATGCTAGACGTGGACCAATGGTGAATTCGATACAACCATAAGCTGTATAATATTTTTGACGAACCGTAATTCTCAACGATTGTAAGACTGCGGAAGCTGCAATGGGCTGGCCACATGAATTATATGGACGAACAACGGATACCTAAAAAGTTATTCGTTCGTTGAAAAGCCGCTAGGCCTTGCCTTTTTAAGTGAGCAAACGCGTTACGACTCTTTTGACTCATCTTCAGTGGCTAAAAGATTTGTGGAAGAGAATTGTTTTATATAGGTGTAGGATGACTTGAGCAGGTAGGCCCTTGATTAGGCCAGATAGGAGGGTTATTAGGTTTTTGTCTTTTGGTTGTTTGATGTCAGTTTGGTCTGGTGCTTTTGCCTTCCATTTTCATCTATCTAGTACTGAAAAAATTACGCCGTTCGTTGATAATTTTACCGTCTATCTTTCTATATTTATATATTTCAAGTCTTTCTAGGATGTCAATTCTCGACCCTTTGCTTTCTTTGTGTAACAATGCCATAGAGTTTCATAGTGTCAGGCTCGTGTGTGTGGTTTTGTAGGTGCGTCGCTTAATTGGAGTCTGCCTTCTTGTGTAAGAAAGATCGTAGGTACTCTTTGTATCTTGTCATTAGTTTTTGTGTTGTACTGCCTATGTATACCATCTCGCAGTCCTTGCATGTCAGTTCATATATGCCAATCAGTTTTGGTTTCAGTTTGATCCCAATGTTTTTGTTTGTTTTGAATGCAGTTTGCAGTTTGTGCTTCCTAAGAAAGTTTGATAGTTTGGATGTAGAAAATCCACTGTTGGTGGTTCTTACGCATTTCAGTCTGTTGGTGTTCCTGGTTTTGTTTATACTGTGTAATAAGTTTGCCAATATCACGTTGTTTGTATCCGTTTTTACTAGCTATTCTGCAAATGCTTTTGGTTTTCTGTGTATTTTGTAGTCTAATCCTGTTTCTTCCCATGTCATGGTTAGGTCTATATGGTTGAGTTATCCATTTGTTTCTTTTTCTACAGTGATATTTATATTCGGGTATATTTCATGCATATAGGTAAGTAGTTTGTCTTGTTTATTTTCATATAAGTCGATAGTGATGAAACAGTCATTTGCATATCGTTTGTAAAATATTAGACTGAATATTTCGATAATTTCGGGTACAAAGATTTCTTGAGAGCATTAGATGTGCCATATCTAAACCATCCTTGGCAACATACGAGTATGTGTTATTATTGAACGTAAAACAGTTTTGCTTGATTGTGGTCTTTATGAGATTGATTAGTTGATCTATGAATCGTCGGCTGTTAATGAATGAAAGTTTTTCTTTTAGCATAGTCAGTATTTCATCTACAGGTTGGTAATATCTGGTGATAAATGTCAACAAGTATCGGTCAATATTAGAGAGGTGGTAGAGTTCGCTGAAATGAATATATTTCACTGCATGTAATTTGCGCCAGAGCCGTGTTGATGGGTTTGTATACATTTTTACGGTATCGTCTTTTTACTTTGCCCTTAGGGAAACCCTCCTACCACAAGCACGAGGAGTGAACAAAAATGTGCCTGTTTTAAGAAGAAAAGAATTTAAATATAAGACACCATAACCAATCGAAGCACGGCGAAACTCAGTAGTTGCAAGTTCTTCAAATCTAAACAATTCAAGCCTGGCCGCAATTACTTCCGCAAAACTTTCTGGAGATTCTGATACTTATGAAACCTCTTATAGTGGTTGTTCCAACTCAAAACTGAAAACATCTGGCGATGGATCGCAAATCCTAATCGTATGAATTCCCTTGCAACGCTCTCCGCTGAGAAATGTCGACTAGTGGTAGTTCCAAATAAAACCCGAAAACATCTAGTAATGGATTGCAAATCCAAATGGCAACTCTTTTGAATTCAATCGGACAAGAAATTAGAAGATGAAATGAATAAGCTATAGAAACAAGATCAATCGGAACTTGAAGGAATGAAATCAAAAATTATAGTTGAACGCTATGAAAGAGAAAAGGAGAGTAATGGTCATATGCTGATGGTACGAGAATTGTATGCTGAAGAACGTCATTGAGAAGAAAACCTGGCGAAGCAATTGAACGATTTTAAAACCCAACTTTGCTACCACTGACTATGCTGATAGTAAAGTAAAGGAGTTAACTAAAGAGTTCCACGAGGCAAAAGGAAAAATTGAAAAATTTTGCTGGTAAATAAGATCATTACCATTCCAGATAATTTGAGCATTTTGCAACAGTACTCAATAAAATATCTATCTATCTTTCTACCTGCAAAATGAAAAACATCATTTGAAGCAGCCACATACATACAAAATTGAATGAGCCTTTATACATACATAAATATACAAGAAATGAATAAAACGTACTTTCCGGTGTTGTGACGATGGCCATCAGATGACGGATCGTGGAGACTCTCCACAGTGATAAGGTAAACATGCCATTGGAACTATTTAAGCTCATAATTTGCAACGAATATTTTTCGCCGCGGACAACCTTTCCAAGGGAAAAGTGCATCAACCGCCATCGAGTTGACCTTGAACTGAAACTTGTGCTCCGTTGGTGAGAACTTATTTTAGGACAGTTAGCGAGTAAAGCGACCTCTTTTTTGTTGGCGATCTAACATATGTGAATCCGAGGAGGAAGGAGAAGATAACGCGAGCAGCGACCAGTACAATCATTTCGAGTGACAAAGCTTCCATACATGACCCAAGAACTGGATATTTTGTCAACGCGAGTGTACGACTACGATTTGTCATTGAGAATTGCAAAGGAGTGCGCTGTAACAAGCGATTGCGGCACGGAGTCCGGAAGTGCCTAGAAATTGCTGATAACATATTAAAAGCTCAAGTGTGCGCAAGGTGAGAGGGTTGCTCAGCAATTGGTGCTCCCCAAAAGTTGGTGAAAGACAGGGTACAGGTGTCAGAAGGAAGGGTATAGGTGTCAGGCGTGCCCAAAAGTTAAGAGTGAATACAGATATCAGGATCTTTCTTTTCAGATGGTAACTATAGAAGTTCCGTGCGGGTGTAAGCGGAGGAATCATACTCCGGCGTGCCGCGGTCTCGCTCGGTGGCCATACGGGGCTATTTTGAGAGGGAGTGGCGCCCACACCCTTCCTTCGATGAGCGACCCCGGCACCGGAACCCCCAGTCGGTGTAACCCCAGTGGATGGGGGGTAGTAACATATTGGTTTGTTGAAAATGAGAATTTTCACGGAAAATATGAAAGGTGATTAGTTTTTTTTTTTATTAAGTAAAGAATATGGTAGGTATCATTAGCAAATTGATAGCTTTTGTTTCGGTTTCCGCAAAAAAAAACTATGTTTAGCAAATATTTAGGCAAGCCCCATCAGTGCCTAAATTAGGATGTATTTAGGCAAGCTTCATCACTGGCTAAATTAGGAACTGTTTAGACAATCTAATTATTACCGGGATTAGGAACTACATACGTAGGCAAGGCCCTTCACTGCCCAAATTAAGAACTGTAAGCAGTCCCCATCACTGTCTAAATTAAGAACTGTTTTGGCAAACCACATCAGTTCCTAATTTACGCAGTGATGGGATAATGCATTACGTTCAGCATGAGGGCTTAACACGGGGTCCACGTTAGGTCCTAATGTCCGGTTAGGCATACCTCATAGTGCCTAAATTGGATTTTTAATCGAGTCAAAGCCGCTCTTGAATCTCACAAGTTTTACTGCTTCACTGTTCGTTTGAAAATGAGTTTCTAATCAACTTATGCTTACATTTTGAATAGTGTAGTGTAGTTATTCAGTTGGAAAATAGGAAGCCTTAGATTAATTGCTGATTATATTACTGACATGTTGAGATAATTGGTAGTAGAAAATCAAATGCTGACTACATGACAGTAAAAAAAAGGTATTTTGCAGGATGCTAGGAATTTTACATTTTGAATGCAACACTTTTAACCCTCAAAATTATGTACGTATATTTAAATAGATAATTATTGTGGATGAGGCTTTACCGCCAGATGTAGCAGTAAATTTTTGCTTATGTTAAGGCATGGTTAAACGCATTCAGTGTTATGTGTCTCATCAAAATTAATCATGAACCTTAAAAGAAACACAATACAAAAGAAAAAATGAGGGAGAAATTGAAACCGGCATCATGCTGTGCTGAAAACTATGTCATCAATTTTACAGAGTCTCTTTTCGCGCATCATGTTGTCGGCTACAATTTTTTATTTCCTACAATTTGGTAGCCTGTTTTTTTTGTAGTTGAGAAGTGAAGGTTATTTATGCCCTAAGTGTGAGACTCCTAAGCAAACAACGCTTCTGGACTACTCAGTAAACAGCTCCGCTGTCAGTCTGGGAAGCTAGCTTGGAGCTGTTTAAACATTATTTTGGGTTAGGTCTCATTTCCCTTCGCTTAGAAGCGTCTGCAAGTTACGATTCCTTCTCTGGTAGGGGAGACTCTTCCATCGTTGATGCCCCCGACGCCCTAGTATGTCTTTTTTGAGCGTCATGACTGCCAAAGCATAATGTGCCATATGGTTCTATTTGTCAACGGATGTAAGCGTCTTTTCGAATATAGTCTCCGATTTTGCTGGAGAGGTAACCACTTTGTCTGTCTAATCTTTTTCAGGCAAAAAATGCGTGGCAGATGCCGTCTACTCCCCTATGTAAAACATATAGCCGGGAGACCATGATTTATCAAGAGCTGCGTTAAGTAGAAACCAGTCTCACCATGCCCTAGATTTAGTCACGGCCACAGTTCAGGAATCAGGCATGCTCTCCATCTTCTCCTTGTGTCACTCTCCTAGAACTGTTGGCAATTGCTGAGACAGCAGAGCTCTCTTCCTCAGCGACCGCCTCTCTCTTGCCTTCGCTTTGGTGCAGCTCGAAATTTCTTCACACTCTAACAAAGAGGGCGATGGGTATTATCCCTGCAATTACCAATACGCCGACCCTGAGACTGTTCGGTATGCGTATGCGATTCGCAGCGCTCCTTGTCTCTACACCTGCATCAATTGCATTCGGTACAACCCCTTGTTGAGAGTGTCGACCCATAGTTCTGACCCATAGAGTATTACAGAAACTGAAGATTATTCAAGCGAGTCGAAACGCGTCTGCTTTCCAAAATAAGCAAGGCCCGAGGGCTTTTCCAGATAAAAGAGAATTGGCCTGCGGACATAAAGCGCACAAAATAATTGATTGATATGAATTAGCCAATTATTTTGTTTATTTGATATGAACTAAGTTATTTTGGTCGCTTAAATTAATTGTGGTTGCTCTCCTTACTTAGACGTTATATACTATATCTAATTAAGTATCCAGCAAAGTTTAGTTGAATTTTCTAATAATTTACAATCGTTGAATAAATTATAGCTCTCGTACAATATAGATACCATTTTTTACTGAGAACCTAAACACGGAGCTTATAAGCCCTTTTAAGTGATTCTTGAGCAAACATTGTCCTGGGTAATATTTTTGTATAAATTTATGAACAATTTGATGAACTAATGGTAACATACTGGGAACGTATAAAAAAGAATTAAAATCTTATCAGGATGCCCCATCTCTGGTCATGAGCCACAACTTCTCTCGTCAATGACTAGGCTGCAACTCTGATTACGTGAGGAGAAACAAGTAAAGCTCCCGCCCCGTGACACTTCAGACGCTAGACTGCCAGTGCATGTATGCGTCGCTACACCAGATTGTTTCCTGCTGGGGATCCATCCTTTGGCTTACTGAGGCAGCATGAAACCGCTGCAGTTCTTTGCGGACCCTAATCTAATTCTCAAACGAATAAATTTCACTGATTTTTAATTGCAGCCATTTTTAACCAATTCAATTCATTTGAATTTTATCAATGTGGGATCTAAAGAAAACAAATCTTAATAACGTTCCCTACGAGAAATGAATATGCATTTTTAAGGCGATATTACAAGCAAGCCGGAATACTTTACTACCTATTAATATTTATTAATTCATAGCATAACCCATCTTCAATTCTGACAACTATTCCCAACCCAATTCACTTAATAAAAAAATTTGTAATTATTCAAATAAATATTACAAAATAAAACAAAAACAAAGCGAAACCTGCCATTGCATACAAATACCGAATCTTGTGTTATAATAATTTTTCATTCCCTACAATCATTCATTCCATCTCATATTGCATTGGTTCAAGTACTTCCAAACTTAAAGTAAATAAAATCATCATAAATTCTCGCCGCGACACCCGACAAGCATTTGGTCTTTCCGCTTGTAATATTTGTCCAAGGATTACAATTCCTCTTTATTATCATTTCCACGCCGAATTGAACATATGAACGAACGAACGGACGACGTCGACGTTCGTATGACATACATATATTCCGATGCCTATAATTTGGTAACGTATGAACGCACGCACAGTCACAAGAAGATTATCAGAACCAACGCATCTCAGCATGTGCAAAATAAAAAACAACATACATATATAAATGGATAAACAGCAACAAAAACAACAACAAGAACCATTCCATGCTAAGTTGTTCCAATTCAACTTGAAACTTCGAATGAAAAATGAATAATGGCCGCTTCCTACATATAATCATTGAATGCCGTCGTCATCGTTCGCCATAAAGCATGTAACCAGGATCTAGTTCACATATCACCGCCTCCCCGCGCCGGTGTATTAAGGGTTGTGTGCTCATGTTAAGAGATACATGTTTCCCTCAACCCTCCTCAGCTGACTAAAGAACTTTCATTATGGTAAATCGTTTGGTATTATCCTTTTCCCACACTATTTCACACAAGAAAAGGTGCATGTGTTTAAAAGAGAATTCAGAACATTGATTCTCTTTCAAAATGAAGAACATGAAGAGAGTTGTACTTAAGAGAATAGCTGTGAGAAGTACAATTGTACAGCGAGTAGCCCCTTTAAATGGAACGAACTACACGCTCGGCAATATTCATTTTATCTTTCGAAATTCAATAGAAAAATAGCAAATGTAATTTTAAGAAACGAATCAACGTTTTAAGAATAACAAATTTCGATTCTCAGTATTAAGCGAGTCCAATATGTTTTGTGGGATATTTTTAATTCTGTAAAATATTTTCTTATAAAAATCATTCAGTTGAAAATGCTTTCAAACAGGGCTCAGAGTAGCGAGCAGAGTTGATTCGATTTTCTACTAATGTGCTTTTTTAGCATTGTAAACAATAATGAGAGTATTTAGGAAAGAAAAATAAGTAGTTATTTAAAACCCACTTAATGGAGTTTTACTTTTAAAAATGCATTTAGAACACTTGAATGTGCTTGGAATACTTATTAAAAATTAAAGTAATATACTTGAAAATATTTAGTTTAAAGTGTGATAAATTATCCTTTGTAGTGTGCGTAGACTGCGATGAAACTGACGTAAGCCTGTACTATAGAATTTTTTTCCACATCCCTTGGATTGCTGGTAGCTAAGATTGAAATAATTGATTCCCTTGAAAGAAGGAAAGTCATTATTTTACAATATTTCCTTAGGTATATAACCTACTATTGTACAATGCATTCCTTGATAAAAACAATATTTAACATTTCCAAAATAATGAATTTCATTACATCCAGCTGCTTAAAAATCGTCCCGATTGTTCTTCCCTTGAACCACTACTATGATATGAAAAACCATCTATCAGAATCAATAGAACGTTTGAAGCATGATTTCAGTCACTTGCACCATTGTGTTTTCCAGTTTATATGCTATATGCAATAATTATACGCAATTCCTTCTTATTAGTATTTTTCAAGCCTTGCAATAAGAAACATTTCAATCATTGAAATACGTCCATTTCTTGGAAAGTTCTTTGCTTAGTATCTCCCGCTCAGTTTTTCCCTAAAATCACATATTTTCTAATTTTATCAATCAACCAAATATTGGTTTTGTTTCGATGTTCAACATTTGCAGATGGTTCATTTATGGAACCATGACAGTTCTACGAAATCGTCATGCAGGAGAAACAAGTATTTGATCTCTACTACCAGATGAACGTTCTACTTACCATTGATCATTTTTTATCAGCAAAGTATAACTTTCATCTGTAATAAAGAAAGTTCTTAGAAAAAAATTTTACACAGTGAAGGCCTTTACTTTTGAATTAAGGATTCATATCAATTATCTCAATGATAATATTAAAGGAAAATCGCTGACGATGTTATCTCTAATGTTCATGTTTTAGCACGTAAATTTTTGATATTTTTTCATCTAGCTTTCACCTTTAGAGGTTCTTAAAGCGTATTTTGACCATGCCTGTACATCACTTGCAAAATTGGGTCATTTAAGAAGCTTATAAGAACCAATGGGTTAGTCGTGTTTCTCACCATAGATTAGATAGAAACAAGTTGAAGTAGCAGGAGAGTGCTCCTGCCAGAAGGGTATTGTAAAACAATTAGTAAATCAAACAATATATTCTTCATATCAAAACTTGAAAAATTTTCGTACATTTCCCCTTCCCCTGCACCCCCCGTTTTGAAAAGTTCTCATTATGGCCTTTCATCTGATAGCCATATTGCCTACATTCAAAGAAAACTTTTTTTGGGGGCAACTCCTTTACATGGGGAGACCCCCCTTATATACCTTATAAATTTTTTTTCGTAGTAAAACTTTGAAGAGGGCGTCACTTTGCACCTACTTACAAAATCTTATGTTTTTAGCTTATGTAGTTTGCGAGAAAAAGTGGTGTGACACACGGACGGACAGACAGGACGCGATTTTAGTAGGGTATTGTAAAATGATTTTACAATACCCCAAAAAAGCATATATTTCAGAATAAATTCATGCCGCAACTTGAAGAAATGGAAATTAACTACTTACAGTCCTATTGTTATCAGTTGTTTTTCCCATCCAAAATCATTAGAAATCTCTATTATTGATCGTCACCGAATTATAGAGACAAATTTAGTTGACTGTAGCAAAACAAAAAGATTGCTTTTTCGAGTGCCGATACATATGATCAAGTAAATGAGATACTTGAACCATCCCTAAGCGAAGACCCGAAATATAGTGCTAAAGAGCTGTAATACAAATTTAAAATATAGATTCCTCTTGATTATATCCTCAGTAATATTAAGGTTTCTTCACTCCGAAATAGCACTTAGGCAAGCACCTAAACAAATTCGATCGATCGAGTCTATTTTGCAAATGATATACATTCGATTATTAAGCTCTCTCTAAACGTGCACGATATTGGATGCCTTTACCAATATTTCTTGCTTTATATAATGTTATCCGAACTTTTGCAAACATTACAGCTTTAAGACAATATAATAATTCGTTTTCAAAGGTTTATTGCTGATATTCAAACTAACATAAATAATATGAAAGCTAGAAGACTGTAGCCCGAAAATATGCCTAGCACGAACACATCCAACAACAAATGTTGTTTCAAACAGGCAATTATGCTTCTTGAAAGTAGATGCCCTAGAACACTGTTAGAAGATCATAACATTTTAAGACGCTGTTCTAAAGGGGTTCTTCAATTTAGATATTCAATCTATGTAACGCTTAGATTAGCAGTCTTTGATGCTTCATAGTTTGATCATAACAGCCTATTTTAGTGGATGCTGCATTCAGCAATGGTATCTACTAGTTCTTGTAAAAATAATAGAAAATAAAATTAAATGGGATTAATTAAAGTTAAAATTTACTCTACGAAAATATTCTGAAGTTCAGCTTTCCGTTTAAAACAATCGATCCAAACAGCTCTAAATGTATATCAAATGTATCATCAGATTAAATATCTTCCTTCCCCGAAGGGCTTCCAAACTCTCATATTCTTCACCCATTTCATCGTTACATTTTATTTGATTCCTCGCTTTACCCCAATAATTCACAGTGTCATATTTTGTAGCTTTTTCTAAATTCGGAACTGTACACTTCGTCCCAATTTTATTCACTCATCCTTAATATGCTTTCTTCATGAAACGTTCAGTTTTATCCATTAGTCTATTTCAATCGACATCAATAGGAAAGAAAGTTGTCAGCATTATATGCATCTTTTATTCTTTTGCTTTATGTATGTCTTGGCATAACTTTTGATCACATATAGTAAAGAGGATTCTGTTTTTGCCAAGTTAATGAACTTACTTTTCTTTGGGCCTCATTTGATACAAATTTAAATTGAGTAATGGTTAGGTCCGTTAGGTTAAAATTCAACTTTATAACTTTGATACCAATTTCTCTTCATCAATTGCCTATCTGCTGATGGATTCCAGTTATTGAAGTTGCATATAAAAGCAAACATATTTCTAAGAAAACTATTTTTGGTGGAAATTAGAGGTTATACCAATATCAACACTTATGTTCTTACCGACATGGTCAAAAAGTTGCTTTTTTTCATATTGCGCATTAAAGTTTTCATGGCGTTTGAACGATGATAGAAAGTTCAATTAAATATCAGAGTCAGGATGAAGAGGACACTGATTAAGTGCAAGTAATTATTATTGTATAAATCAAACCACTGAAGTTTGATTACAAAGCAAAACAAGTAGGGTAACAAAACCATTTAAAAAAACATTTTCTAAAAGGAAGAGCTAATATGGCTTCGATTTCAGAAAACTCGTTTAATCCTTTTTATGTGTTTTCAAATCGGTTTCCTTATTTTGCATTTCTCTCACTATTCTTAAAGGTTATGTTAACCTACCGGAAAATGTTGATCTGAATTCCCGCCGAAGTAATGAGTCTTTTCTAAATAAAGGACAAAATTTCCGTCTTAGCAATATAAACAACCTTAAAAGCATGGAACTGCTTTGTAATTGCTGTTAAATGTTCACCACAATTCTAGTTGAAGTTTGAAAACCCTGCAATTCATTTCTAGGAACATTGCTTATAGTTAAATCTTCCCGAAAATTTACATTGAAGAACGATTTTAAGCATAGAAAATATTTCTATACTACCCGTATTTATATTTTCGATCACTACCCATGAATAATGTGCAAGAGAATGATTTATATATGTAGATAATGAATTTGAGCCTAATCACTTAAATTTTTTCCGAACTCAATTAATTACATGCAATTTGCACTCAACAGTTACTAAAATATACAATTTTCACAAGATCACAAGTACTGTCAGGAAAGAAGTCTCCCAAAAATTTTCTCAGTTAAAAGCATATAAAAGAGCAAGACGAAGATAGAAGGAGATCACCAAAGATTTCGTTAGTTTTCTAGTACTAATAATTCATTGATCATTATCGTTGGAATATACCGTTATACTTAGTTCCAAAGCCTCATCTATATTATCACATATGAGGCACTTAGCACAAAAACCTTTGAATAAGACAAAGGTGAAAGCATACTAAAATGATCAGGAGTACCATTATTGTCTGTAGTATTCCTAGTTCGACGGTAACAAAATGCTCTTTTCTAAACATCTTTATGAATTGAAATGGGCAAATGTATGGAATAGCAAGGGAAAAAAGACACTAAAAGAATAAAAATATACTTTTCTTATGAATTCATTGTTCAATAGATACGTTCAACAGTTTGGCAAAAACAGAACTCAACTTTCTATGTTGAATATGAGAGCCTAGAAGTATTTCAGGGGAGGAAGATAATTTGATAAACGTACTAACTTTGTTCAACAAATGAAGGAACAAAAAGTTCCTTGAAAAGGATCTCGTATGCCGTTTAACAAATCTGTTGGAAAAAATGGCCAGTTGAAAAATAGTAAATAATATACATGTCTGGCTTACGTAGCATTTTAGATTCAGGAATCCGATGATGCTTTTCTTTTTTATTGTTTTTTTGCTTAAGAGCCTCCCCATGTACTTTTTGCTTTTGTTTGCGGAGTATGGCACAAACAAGTAAAAAAAAGAGAAAAACACACTCTATCCGCTTCCAATTGTTGCATATTTCAAACGGAGAATTTTCAAATTTGTTAAATTAATGTCATAATAGTTGGATAAGTTCTAGCAATGGCTAGCTTGTATCTACATAACACTATCTGCATACATCAAGTGAAAATGTTGTCCGTAGGCATTTTCGTCGGTCGTTTTCTTGATAGGATTGCACGTGACATGTTTTTTTTTCTCCCCCCTTTGGTGACTGGGAGAGCAGCGACTCTGGTCCATAGTTCACGCTTCAATCGACCAGGTGATTAGGGGGAAAAGTTAGAAAGCGCGTGGCACCGCACAGCCCGTCTGCGCGGGCTGGCCGGTAAGTTCCCTTGGCCAAGCCGCTGGGCGATTTTTGGTTCTTACAAGATCTAGTAAACAACTGTTTATCGGACCACCCACCACCATCCGAATTCAGAACTGTTGTTCTGTGTTTTTAAATGTGCTAAAATTCTCAGGAGTCCAACAATCTATAGCTCTTTGTGATCGGCCTACATAAAATTTGTCGCAATCTCTGCATTCGATTTTAGGAATGCCAGATGTGTCCAGTTTTCTTATTTTATCGTCGGTAGAGCCCAGCAAGTTACGCAATGTTCGGTCATTACTTTCTGTAAGTTCTGTCTTGTAGTTTTCCTATTTCTTCTTTAAAGTTGATGATAAACCTTTTATAAATGGAATTCAACGTCTTCTTAGGGTCTCAGTGACTGGCATTAGTTTTTTCGCTTTTTCATTAGAGGTTTTTTACTAGCTGAAGACAGCATTTGGTCGATAATCAACATAGTGTAGCCATTTATCAGGGTCATGATAAATAGATATACGAAACGGATGATCGACCAAATGCTGTGTTCAAACAGTAAAAGACTTCCAAAAAAGGGTCAACATTAGTACTGATCACTGAGAAACTAAAAAGGTTTCAAATTCTATTTGTGAAAGTTTTATCGTCAACTTTAAAGAAAATATAGAAAAGCTACAAGATAGAGTTTGTAGAAAATAATGACCGAACATTGGGTAACTTGGTAGGCTCTACCAGCGATGAAATAAGAAAATTGGACGCATCTATGAAGTCAAATGCAGGGATTGCGATAAAATTTATGTAACCCAATCACAAAAAGCATCAATGAAAGATTCGAAGAGCAAGTAACATGTATAAAATTATGCAAAGTAGAAAAATCGTCTGTTGCTTAGTATATACTTGAAACGGAGCACAAAATAGATAACAAAGCCTTTTGACTGATTCGCGCGGTGCAAAATCATAGATTGTTGGATGCTTTAGAATCTTGGTGCATTCAAAAAAATAGAACAAGAGTTCTGGATTCAGATGGAGGTCTTAGAAATAGTTGTGTACTGGATCTATAGGAAAAAAATGTTGAGTAACAAAAACAAAAGTGCACGGAGAGGCTCTAAAGTAGATGCGCAAAGCAAAACAATTGCGATCAAATCTGACAATTGTAATGATTTTCTTAATGTCCGTGTAGGACACTGGTGTCGATGGCCTGGCACAAGTGTCAGCGAGCTAAAACAACACCGAGCTCAGCTAACTAGCTTCGCTTAACGACCGCGTACGCGTGCTTGACGACTAGCATTTGCGGGATCATATGAGGCGGGTTCTTGTCGAGCCACGAACCTATACTACAAAATACTTATCACGCGTACTCTACTCTACAAGACGTACCGATCAATTTTTATTATCTTTAGAAATGTTCTATTAGGTGTCAATTAAGCTACTCTACAGTAATTCAATATTTTTTTGCCTCGTTAAAGTTAGCGGACACGGAGGCTTGAGACAAACGCAAACATTACACAAAAAGCAACCTTTACTTTCTCCGAAGAAGGTCGTTACATTACAAGGGGAATGTTAAAGTGGCTAAAGTGAACCACTCATCTCTGCCTAAAGGATGGAAACTTGACGGATGTAGTTTATTTTACACTAGTAAAACAACAAACTAAGCAGTTTCGACGGGGTGACCACCTTATCTCTTCAGGAGCAGCCACTCCTGATCACCACGGGGCTGCTCGACTGCTTATGTTTATTACACAATATAAGACGCTTTACTTTGACATTCAACCACTTGAGACGATTATAGTTATAAATAAATCTATTCGCCTTGTGTCTTTGTTGCTAACTGAAAATTAAAAAATAAAATAAATGTTGCACCTGCAAGAAACGTAATTTTGATATTCGATTGTTAATTAAATACAATGATGGCATCACTCTAATGCCGAAAGTATATATTACTTAAAAAAAATAATTTTTTATTGCCAAACAAGTGTTAAAGAAAAAACAAAAAACTCATAAATTGAGCACCAATGATCCGTACATGATCACTTAAATCCTTATTTGGTCTATTAGCTACTTTTCATGAAAATCAGTTACACGCAAAAAACGAAGTTAAAAATCTGTCCAGCTCATCAACAACAAATAACATCACAAAAGCTTACCAAAAGTTAATTTCTAGGAATCGTAACTGAATACGCATTCAAATTTAATGAAAATTGAGTGCTTCGAGAGGACCATATATAGGTTTTTAAAAATAAAGAAAAGACATGAATTTATGTGACTTTCAAAATATTATTTCCTTAAATTTTGTGCCACTTTTTTGGAAACATTTTCATTTGAATACTTTTCGCTTGGCAGCGGAAATTTTTCCTTGAAACAACATTGAATTGCTATTTGTTTGTTTAAATAACTTGATGATGATGAATATAAATCGAACTGCTAACGAAATCAATAAATATGTATATCAGCTTGACATGCTTACCATATCAACTCTCATTTATAAATTTCCTTAGTTACTCTTATAATCAATTACTATCATTTATCAAAATATTTTAGTTATAACTATCTACAGAAAACAAAAGAATTGTACTTATTGTTCAAAATGTACCAAAACTCTCTTTAATTTTAGACGTGCTTTAAAGAGAATGCATACAGCATCCCAGTTCTACCAAAGAGCTACTGGACCAGCGCAAAGCAATCAGCGAATGTTTGCTTGGAATTCCTATAAGAAAGATTCAATGGTGCGTTAAAATTCTGAGGAAGTGGAAAAGAACAAGTGAAGTTCATTGCATCTGGTGCAGGAAATATTGAAAAATTGCATTTCGTCTTTAGTCACAGGTGCATTGTTCATTCGACCATTGAATACTGTCGAGTATCCCATCTGATCAAGACATTACTTGGGGCTAAGCAGATGTTGAAGTTGTTGGAGTTCTTGATGATGAAAATCACATTTGCCGACGGGAATATGTTTTCGAGGATGTGAAGTTGATAGTGTCGTGAATTGATCGTTTTATTTATTACTTTTAGGGCGTTTGACTTTGTGTGATTTCCCACGGCGAGATTGCAGTGATTGTGCAAAGTTTTGGACGTTTTACAGAGCCTTATTAGAAAGTTGTAAGGATTAATTGGAATAATATTTCACAGAATTATGTTTTTTTTTTTGATTAATTGCAAGTATACGTTATCTGATTTCAGCGCTCTAAGAGAGAATACGTTTAAAACAACCTGAAGAGACCTGCACACAATTGTTGGCAGATTATAGCATTTGAAAATTTTCATATGCTTTATCGCAATCATTTTGTGATTATGAGATTATAACTAAAATTTCTTTTTCATATTAGCAGGGAATAAACGTACACTAGTGGGCAACCGAGAAACAAACTCAATATTTTGCTGTTTGAAATCTAGCAAAATTGAATCCAAGCAAAAATAGGTAAATGTTTTTAAATTTTGATTTGGAATTAAAATCTGGGGCGGAACATGCAACATAGCTCAGTTTTAAAATGCACACATGATTGTTGAATTGGAAAAAAATCGTGTCCAGTGAAGGATAAATATTTTACAGACCCTTTGAAGCCTTTAAATGTTTGATAACGAAATAGTTACATAAAAACCCCATCCAACGAATTTCATTTGGCCTTTTATCTAGACTTCATAACCCGTTAGCAAAACATTCGTAACCGGTTCTCACTATGCTAAAGGGCAATAATTTTCAAGTATCTTCCCTATATGTGCATCAGACATCATAAAATGATAGATATCCCAACTAAGTGCGGGTCATGATTATTTCATGACTTCGCAAAGGAAAGAGCACGCAAGAAATAACCAGCCAAACCACTTTAGCATTGTACCCCATCGCATATACGAGTAGAACGTGGACATACATAACATATATGAACATTTTCACCTCACATGGATTATACGCATTCCACATTTCACTGGCGAGAACGTCGTCACACTGAAAAATAAGTCATCACAATTATGCCCTTGCGCATAATAAATCTCGACGATGATTTATTTATTTTTTGTGTTACATCAACACGATTTAGTTTTCAACATTTAAAACGGCAATTTTCGCGTGACCCTTTTTCCTTGACGTGTACCGAAGATTCTGTAATATCTTTACATGCAAGCGCAGCTAATCTTGCCCAAGCTAAAACCAGCCCAGTCAACCTTTCAAACTTCTTCTTTTGCATCTTCACGAGAGCAATCCAAACAAATATCTTGAAAGGCATCAGGACAAATAAAAAAAAGAATTAAAAAATAAATAAATAAAATTAACCTGGATTGCACATTTCCTCAATGAATTGAAAATCAAGAAAATATGCAAACGGTGCACGCTCAAGATTCGATCGCGTCTTGGCGGAATGCTAAATCTCCGATTAGTTCGAGTTCGATCAGTTACATCTTTATAAAACGTTAAATGTTGCACTGGCGTATTGTTGTAAAGTTATGTTCGTTTGGTGTTTTTGCATTTATTTTATTTTTTTTATTGTCTTGTTTTGAGAATATTCGGTTTTTTTTCATTTGTTTTAAACTTGCAGCACAGAATATTCATTTTGCCTGGCAGATATGTGTGTATGGAGAGTAGGAACAAAACGCAAGTTGGATGCAAAAAACATGGGGTAGGTATGTGCAGTCTCTGAATCTTTTCATGACTTAATTTGCATTTAAGCGCACTGCCTGTCAGCTTTGTCTTGATTTTCTATCTGCAAGACCAATCGTTTAGCCGGTCGACGGTTGATATATTAAAATAAAGCGAAAAGAAATTTTCAAATAAAGAAAAAAAAGGAGAATTTTAGATGCAACTGATTCAACGCACTCTGTGGATGAATGTGTGGAAATGTAGTCGATTTATGTATAAGGGGGTGTTTTGTGTGATGAAGATGAAATTTATAATTCTTTGAAGTAGCGTTTGCATTTAGTTAGAAAATTTTTATGAGGGGTTAGTATTCAATATCCGAGTATTGTAGCAGTTAGAGCATTCAACCCCCGTTCTCAACTAGTGAGTTCCTTTAATTTTACTTAAAATATCTATGACATTATATGGATATGTTCACGTTTGCCTGAAACCTATAAATTGCTCTGCCATGACAAGTAATGTTGTTTGAGTAATTAAAATTTTTACTGAGTAATGGGAATTGAAGTTTTGAAACTGCGATTACCGTTATTGTAACAGGTAATGGCTTTTTTCTGCGTATTGTAGTGGTTAGAGTACTTGCTACGTAAGCCAAAGGTCCGTGATCCGAATCCTGTTGGTGACAACGCGATTTGCTTAGAGTGATTAATCGGATGGACTATAATCCGGTTCAGTTATGATACGTGCTGGTTTAAAATCAGACAATTGTCCAAAGTATGATAATGACCATATCACCTTCCCGAGTGTCGATGCGTTTGATGAAGATAATGAGATACTCTAACTATCTCGAGATGAAGGCCCGAAAGGGGCTGCAGTGCTAAAGCAAGCAAGGTATTCAATAGGTGGTCAAAGGATATATCAACATTGAATAATTAAAATTTAAAAGAATCAAAAATAAGTAAATATTGTCAAAAAATACTTTGAATTCGAACGTTAGTGAAAATAAAAAAAAAACTAGTAAATTGCTCAAAATCATTCATAGCTTGAGGGAAATTACATTAACCAAATGCGCAAAAAAGTTTGCAAATTATATTGAAGTAGAAGCATTCAAATGAGTCTTACGTACATGATTTAGCTTTACAGTTGAAATTGTGTCTCATGGCTCAGTGGTAGCATACTTGCCTTGTAATTCGTGATATGTGAGTTAGATTTGAGCAGAAGCCTTTAATTATCCAAGAAATTGAATGAGTTAACATTTGAACGAATTAGTATCGATGATTACTATAATTTTACTGGACAGAATGAGTAATTTTGTTTCAAAATAAGACTTTATGAAATAGGTGATAACGAGGGTAGAATATTTTTATAATACATGTCATATTTCTTTTCTTTGTTTTCAGTGCTTTGATTGTAGTTGGGATTATGGTTTTAGATTGCTTTTTTCCATAATTGGGGCTTCTAAATTTCATGTTATTAGAAGCGATAGACTTTGATGAATGACTATAAATGAGTCAATAAAAAGCATCCTGAAAAAACGATGATAAACCAAATGGCACACTAGAGCCGCCAGTATCTTATAAGTTCTTCCACCGATTCTGCTTTAGGGAATAACGTGCATAGCTTTGGCTATAAAACAAGTTTATTTTTATGAAGTACTGAAAATGAGGAAAATCGATCAACAATGGGATCCAATAATTGAATACATAAAACGGTGGGCACAAGTAAAACGGACATCATAATTTAACTTTTAAAAAGTTCCTTTAAAAATAATCTATTCAAGAGATCCCTGATAAAATAATATTGAATTTTTGTACTATATTATACTATCAGGGATTTAGAAATGATTTATTAATTACACTCCTCAAACATAGTCTGAATTGGAATCACCACAAACAAAAAACAAGAAATACTTAAAATTTTTAACAAAGTACAACTCCGAACCCCTGCAAATTGTTATTTGCACGTACTTTAAGGAACATTTTATTTCAAACGCTGAGAAGTATAGAAATATTAAAACCAATACTTCAGTCACATTTCGCTCCAGATGAAGAGTATCGCGCCGAAACCATCTTTTGAGAAAGTTGTAACGATTTCTAATCGCTTGTTTGATCACCTCCTGAAGGAAGTGTGAATCGTCCTGTCAGCGATTCAAATACGTGTTAATTCCATCAAGTTTCATTACGGCCCCATTTGTCGGTAAAAATTAAATCTAGTCAGTCAAAACATAGAGTTGCAAGGTTGCAAGTAACGCAAATAAAGCTGAAATATAGTGGAATGACTCCTATCGAACTACTTTCTGCCTGAAAGGAGAAAATTTAACGTAGATAAGGCTGATTCAGAAAAAAGGGAAATTTTGATAATAATTTTTTATTAAGTTTTCTTTTGTTATCACTTCATGAGTGTGACAAGATGAGTTATGAGTGAATCCTTATGCCTGTTTAGCAGCTTAAATTATTTACAAAGAACTAGCTGAACAGCGCCGGAAATAATCTTTAAAAAATCCCATACGCAACCTTTAGACACTGAAAATGACTCAAAGGAGTCAAAACGCGTCAAGGCAAGGTCCCATGGTTTTTAAATTTACAAAAAATCCAATAATGTCATTCATTATTTTTGTCCACTACAAATGCAAGGTTCTACAGTAGTAGTTTACAAAACGAAAGCTAAGATTTGCACAGAAAACACAAAGTCCAAAAAAAACTGGTCTAATAAGCAGGACAGGTATTTCAATGTTACGCATAAAATTATTTGTGACTTCAAAGCTAAGGAGAGAAAATAAATTAAAGCACTTTATCCAATTTCATAGTCTCACTCAATAAAAGACGAAAACTTTAAATCATCTGACCTTAGAATATAGGGTTATCCATTTTACGCTAGCGAAAGTAAAGCTAAAGAAAACTCATAAAATTTTCAGACAGAAACAAAATTTTTTATCTAATATAAAGATTGAATCTTGCCATTATAGGCAAGCAACGACAGCGATATTTTCAGCAGAACGAATATAGCGATGATGCACAGGCCTTGCAATATCAATAGCCGATCCAGTCTCTTCAAATTTTTTCACTGTGTTCGAAATTGTTTGCTGTGCAGGTCGATTATGTCGACCGTAATCGGCTCGTAAAGCCCTAAATGTTGATACAGCAGAATCACCTTTTTTATAATAAAATTTACTAATTTTAATGCGTTCTTCGACTGTTAAACGATCCATATTTCTAAATGGCAAACCTTCAACTAAAAAAAAAACACGCTTTGGATGACATTTAATTCTGACAGATTTCAAATGGCAGGGTTATACTTTCCTACCACGAAATGAATAACCCTGTATATGTATAAGACTCAAAAAATATTTTTCCGACATACTCCCCTACACTGGTATCCAAAAATGAACACTGTTCTAACCTAAGGAAGAATAAAAAAAATTATTGAAAATATCAAGTTTGAAAAAAGGATTTTTTGTAGTACTTTGTTTTGGTAGTATTTGGTTTGGTAGACAACGGTTTTACTAGAAAATTTGGGAATTGATTTATGCAATTATGCAAAACTTTAAGCTTAGATGTACACTGGTTCTACAGGTTTGCAATAAAATGTAGATTCTAATAGTTTCTGATATTAAATTGCATTCTTTTCATTTAAACTTTATGCGCGCTGGTAAATTGATAAGCGTGTGCTTATTCGTGAGCAATCATTTTGTCATCAAAACAACTTTTTAATGGTCTGCGTGGTTAACCTCTAAAAATCACACGATGTAACTCTCGCTCATATTCTTTTATAAACCGCTTATCTGTGTTTTTATTAAAGTTTAAACGATAAAGTTTAAAGGCCCAGATCGCTTAAACTGCGTTATTCGTATTCCTTAAACGTTTATCGCGGTTACTTCTTACGGTTCACGTCGTTTCTTCCATTTGATTGTTGTGCGAGTTCATTTAGTTAGTTTTTTCATCGATCATTGAATTCGTCAAGGGAATTAAACCACTAAAGGGAGCAGAGCATTGGCCTCTATAGAAGAACAAAGTGATGGATGTGATGGAGTGCTTCAACGCGGTCGATATAATTGGAGGTAAGTCCCCCCCTTCTTTCCAAAACACTAACGAAAACTGAGAAAGACAAACTAGAGTCTTAGAACAAACCCGCGGTCTAAGCTAAAATGGTTCTCTCTCAGAATATCAGCGACAAGCTCCACCAATGAATCTCAGATCGTCTTTCTGCAAGAGTCTTGAGAAATTTTAACGAGAGAATTTGATAATGAAGCTGAAGACCAGCTTTTTCGTCAGAGACTCGATTTTTTCGCATCGAATTGCCTGATAAATAAGACGCTCGGTAGGTTTTAGCTCTTATCAAAAGCCAGTATCACAATTTTTCCGCTGGATCAAACAATCGTAAATTTGAAAGCATCGGGGTTCTTCTAGACTTTCTTTCCGTGAGAAATATCCTTCACATACTTTCGAATCGGCTTGCAACTTTCAAATCAATTTGCAGTTTTGTCAAGATTACCAGCAAACTTCAGGAGCTGCCACAGCAGCTCGATAGCGTGAGTTCCAGGTGTATATACATATATCTGCTGCAACATGGCAGTGCTAAGAGCTCTATCGAGCAAAATTTCCACTTCAGGCAGTAGTGGCGAACTTAAAATATATTTTGTTTAGGGAGTGCTGGTGTCCTAAATGAAAGAACTCAGCTATTCTTCGCCCGAGCATTTTGGCTATGATAGCGTTGGACGGAACGCCGATAGTCAACCTTTGTACTCTACTCGCGCTAATGGAACTATAACCAGTAAAAGTTCATCTCTAACTATTAACAAGACTGAAACAAAAATATCGTTAGTATCTGTCAGTAGCAAAATCTTGGCAGTATCCACTGACGACAGACAACTGGTGGATCGACAACGGGACAACCGAACATATAACTCGCAATTTCAATTGGTTTAAGAATCTGCCAGTTTCGGGAAATTTTGTGGTGACCGTGGCGAACACCAAAAAATAGGTAGGCAGTGGAGCTATCGTGGTAGCAAATTCAACTAATTGTCGATTGAAAAGCTAGACTCTCAACACAATCTGCTACGTTCCAGAGGTATCTTGAAACCCCCACATTACTGGCAGTGCACGATAAAAATCTTATCAGAAAATTTGAATCGAATCAACGTTATCGTCGGTAAAAATTTCTTTTTCGTCAGAACGAGAGAGCAGCACGGCGCTGTACCCAGCATTAATCCATCCGGTTTGATCTGAAGAAGCTTTTGTCAATCTAGTTGAAGGTATGGATACCTTACAACTCTACCACGAGCAATAGGAACACCTAAACGAGCAGCATGCTTAGCTAAGCTGCAATCTGAGCTGGATTTTGCATTGGAACCTAGCAAAGGGCTTTGTGGTCCTTTTCAATTTGGAAAGGCACACGGAAAGCCAAACTGAGTTTAAACCTTCAATAGGTACAGGTATTTGATTGTAATCAAAGACCACTTTTTGCATTTTCATTCTTGTTTTATCGCGCGTGAAAAGTTGGCTGTGAAGGAAGCTATACAAGAAGTATATTGGCACAACTCTCGAGTCGTTGGACATAAAGTGAGCTCGAACAAAATCGGAACCGACCTCTCATCGGTTCTAGACGTGAAGTCTTGGGACGTGACAACGGGCTGTACCATACAGGTCAACAAGTCCGGACACACTTAGTCTACTCCGAGATGGCTGTTGGCTAGCCAGGTATTTCGGAGAGGAGTTTGGTCGTGGGTCTTGCACGAGCAGACTAAGTCCGGAATACAAAATTTCAGCCACCGGTTCACAGAAGACCGTCAGTTCCGCTGGACATGCAGAGAACCGGTGTCCCGGTTGTCGGCAGTTCCAACAGACCGACGGACTTGCAACTATTTCCACGAAAGGGGTGCTCCGCTGATCGGGGCGTGTATTGGGTCGTTAATTATGTGATCGCCTGTCACTAGCTCCGCAGTATTGTTACTTCATGGATTAGGTCCCGTCTAGCGCGGTTGTGGACGAAAGGTTCCTCGCCGTTCATCTAGCCATTCTTGCTTACGGGCACGGAGGCGTAATCCCTGTACGGTGTAAATTGGCACATGAAGGAGACTGTTCTGAAGCTCCCAACGCATATTCTCCTTGATGATTTCCATCAGTTCGTCCTCGGGCATGAGTGTTAGTAACTGAGTTCTTAGGCGTGGTATACTGGTATAATACTGGTCGAATGGTTCGTGGGCACCTTGCTTGCGTTTCCTCAGTTGTTCCTATAATTCTCTTTCAATGAGGCCGTCGTCAAAGTGGTTGCGAAAAGCTGCACTGAAGGAATTTTAGTCGGAGCGTGGTATTGATTCCTCGAAGCTCCAGTACTATTCGGCAGCATCTCCGCTGAATAAGAGGTGTGCGTGTCCAAGGAATGCCGAGAAGTCACCTCCCAGCGTGCTGGTGACTAGAGCCTGAACTCGAAACAGGAACTTGTCCACTGGTGTCGTCGAGTTAAAGCCGGTGAAGCTGAGTCGCCAGCTCTCCATAATGCGGGGCGTTGGGTCTCGGATTGGTGTCGCTACATTCGCGGGGCGATTCGCATCATTGATGGGCCTGCTATAAGGAACCGATTCATGCGTTGTAGGTATTAGTGGGGATGCGGTGCTGTAACGCGGTCGATACTCTGGGGCTCTGGAATCCATTCACGAGCTCCTTTGGGGGAGGTTCCAATCATCGGCCGGCCTAGAGTTGGGCATAGCGGCACTGGGATTTGGCTCCCAGCCGGATGGAGTTCTTACGCGGCTGGGGGGCTGGGTGATCTGGATGTCCTGGAAACATCTCTCCAAGTGTCCGATCCTCTCGGACAACCCTCGCAATAAGGACAAAATCGTGATTATGCTGTTGGGGCATTGGCAGGTACTCTTGCAACTGGAGCTTCTCCGCCCACGGCTCCTTGGATGTCCGACAGCGGTTGAGTCGGTTCAGCACTACAAGGGTCTTTTGCTACTGCAAGGGGGGCGTATATGGCACTTCTCTTGATAGGGAGTCTACATAATGGACAGAGATCGGACGTCTGTAAGAGCTGCTGGACATAGACGCGATGGAACAAGTGTCTGCACTCCAATCGCACACTGGTTACACCCTCTACCACGTCCTCAAAGCAAATCCCGCAGTTTGCTGGTTGCAACGTTTTGGAGCGGGTCCAACGCTTTTCCGGTGTCCGCTTCGTTGCCATTGTATGATTTTCGCATCAAACCGCTCGAACGAAGAGTTTTCCCGAAGGAAATCTGAACCGACCTCTCATCGGTTCTAGACATGAAGTCTGAGTCGTACCAACGAATGGTACCAACCGGTCAACCAGCCCGTGCACCCGTAATCCATTTCGCGATGGCTGCTTGTCGGCCAGCTACTTCGGAGAGGATTTCGGTCGCAGGTCTTTCAAATGGATTACGTCAATTACATTGTTTCAGTCACCATCAAGTGCCCATTTCAAACGCGTCTAAAAATACAACATACGGAAAAGAAACCTATTCTTACGTTATTCCGTATTCAACTTCCATTCAGTCAAGTCAGACAGCAACAAAAACTAGATTCAATTTCGCGTTCCCGAATTTCACCGAAGCGGTACCGAAAAATATGCTACTCTAACCCGAAATCGGAACAACCTACTCTAATGAAAAATGCAAAACAAATTGTGGTACCGCGTATCGAGCGCGACGCGAAATTGAATCTAGTTTTAGTTGTTGTCTGACTTGACTGAATGGAAGTTGAATACGGAATTACGTAAGAATATGTTTCTTTTCCGTGTTTTGTATTTTTAAACACGTTCGAAACGAGCACTTGATTGTGGCTGAAACAATGTAATTGAGCGTAATCCATTTGCAAGACCTGCGACCGAAATCCTCTCCGAACTAGCTGGCCGACAAGCAGCCACCGCGAAATGGAAACGTCGCCTTCTCTGCGAAATTCAAACTAACCAAATTTCTTTCGAAGCAGTCTCTATGTGAAGAAGGGTTTGATACCGCGTAAAATGATTATTAAGTTTAATCGAATTTCGTAGAATTGCTAAGAATAGATAAGAGTAAGCTACTGCCAGAAGAGTTTTATACTGAACGTACGAAATACATTATGTTATACAGGAAATATTACTCTGATTTATGTGGCCGAAATTGTTGTTGCAGTACAGTAAATATGATTCAGTGTTCTAAGTTCCAGAGCTATTTAACTTATTCATCTTTCTTGAAGTTTTCAAGAAGGTTCGATAAATGATGTAGCATCCGATTTGACCAAGAGCCCATAGACTAGGAAAACCGCATATTGTTATTGTTTTGATTTATGAAAACTCAAATGGCTATAGTTTCATTGAATACGGTTACATTCTGATCAAAATTATAGTATAGGACAAGCTTGTAATAAAATCCTGAGTAGAAATCAGTTTAAGTCTGCCAAAATGGGCATTAGGGCCTAATGCGGAAACATTAGGGCTTGCCTAAGTTAGACATGCCTAATGCGGGCCTAATGGGGGCCTAATTAGGTATGCCTAACTCAAGTAATTTTGGAAATTTTGCATTTTATTGGAATCTGGAGAGTGAAAAAAATATTCAAATGAAAATTTCGCAATTAAAAGTGAGATTCACAATCATTTCGTTTTTATCAGTTTAGGCTTGCCTCATGTGGGACCTGATGGGGCCCTAATGGAACATGCCTAAATTAGGCATCCCTAATATGGATCTAATGAGGGCCTAATTAGGCATGCCTAAGCTTTTTCAGTTTAGGGTTTGTTTAGGAAAACCCTATTAGGCCCTCATACCGAACGTAACGCATTAACCCATCAATTACTAAACACAACGTTTTTAGACACTGATGAGGCTTTCTGCATTAGGGCCTAATGGGATTTTTCTATGCAATTCCTGAACAAAAAATTTTTGTTGTGAAAAATGTATACAACACTAACATTTCTTTGTAGGAACTTAGCATTTTACGAACATTTGTCAAAAACGATGGTTCTACGAACATTCGCCAAAATCAATAGTTTTATGATAGTTTGGCGTGTTACAATCATTTTACAAAAGTTTTACGATAATTTTAATTATGTTACGATCATTTTATGAGAGTACTATGATAGTTTTATGATCGTTTTACAGTTTGCAAACAACAAATCCGTTTCCTGGGCAACCATTTTCTTCACTATACAAATAAAGTTTCAATTTAGATGGTGATGAGGCTTGCCTAATCAGTTCCTAATTTAAGCAGTGATAGCAATATTTCACTGCATACAATTTCCTCTAGAGCCGTGTGGTCAGGTTATACTCGTATAGTATATACAGATTTATCGCATGCGCGGATTTTCTTGAAACATGTGAAAACTGGTATGTGTTTTGCAAAGTGAAGAGAATGGTGAGAATTTTGAACAAATTTATATCTTATGTGTTAATTTTGCCAAGAAAGTCGTTTGTGTTTAGATACTGTTTAGGCAAACCCCATCACAGCCTAAATTCGGAACTGCTTAGGCAAGCCCCATCACTGCCTAATTTAGGCGGTAATGGGGTAATGTCTGTTTAGGAATGCCTAATTAGGGCCTAATGACTACCTGAATTGAAATTCTACTCGGGTTGAATTAAGTTTAAGTGTATCATACGTATCCGAGTTTATTGGCGAAGCTATGAATTTCATGAATACTACTAGTATTAACAAAGTTCAACGAATTTTTACTTCTGAGGTATTTTTCATTGTTGTACTCATGAAAAACTACCTTCATGATTTTTTCAGATATTTTGGTCCACAGGTGTTCGACCACAAGGGAGCGGACAATTTGTTCATGTTCTTACGCTTCCCCTGCCTACCCCATTAGGGTTGTATACCAGAATTCTAACAACGGATATTAAAAGGTTTCATCAAGATGTTTCATTTGATTCCTTATCTGACATCCATAAATAGGGAGATCCTTGTAAAATCCTTTGAAATTTTTTGCAACTACCAAACTTTCATAAACCAGAAACTTCTGATCTATTCATAAGTTTTGTTTACTCTAGCTTCTCTAGTTTATGAAAGAACTTGCTGTGACATACTGACAGACGGACGGACTGGCAGGTACTGATTTTCATAAGGTATTGATGAATTTTTTTTGCATAATCCTAATGAACAATGGCAAGCACTTATTTGCTTGAGTTTGCGGATGTGTAAAAAAGTTTAAGCACCATCTTACTCAATTTGACTTCTTATTGTTGATTATCTGCTTTTCTATCTTTGGTCAAAAGGGAAATTTTTGAGGTCTGCTTCCGTGGAGTTAAATTTTTGAATGTTGGACATGCATGAATAATACTGCAAAATCAACGATAAAAACAATTCTCAATTTCACTCCCCTTTCTTACAACACCACTTTAATTTTCGTCTCACGCTTCATCGTTACATTAACCAGAGCGTGTTAAAACTGATATGGAAAAAATTTCTTTGAGAAAGATTATATAGAACAAGGTTTTGAGCAAGCTTACATGCACTCCTTTTTCTTTTCCTTCATCGACACAATACAATAAAATCACCAAGGCTCAACCTTAGACAAATGAAAAATAAAGGAAAAAAGCTTAAATCTGCATGCATAAATTCATTCAGTCAGCGCATTTGATACTTCGCTTTTCAACAAACCTGCATCTATAGAAGTGGATGTTTCCTTTGGAAGGTTAAGCCAAAAACTTAAAAAAAATTTATTAATACAAAAACTCAATGCTAATCTTTGCAGCCACGAATTTGCATATTAACTGTGTAGATCCCTGGTCAGAAGCAGCAGCCGCACTAGTCGAATCATCAGCAGCTTCAACGCGGATAGAATGCGGATTTATGTGCGAGTAGCAATTAAACTTGAATTTTGATCATTTTGTTGGTATTATTCTTTTTCCGGGGACCTTGTTAGTTGAGCGCACTCAACCGTTTCTGGGAGTTGCGTGGAGCGAACAATAAGAATTTGTTAGGAATAAATAAATAACACCAAAATGAAAGAAAAAAACAAAAAATGACCCGAAACAGCAGCGTGGAAAAAACCATGGGTTAACACTTATTCGAGAAAGAAAAGCAGGAAGTAATGGTCAAAATTAATTCGTGACTATTGAAATTTTTACATTTTCAAATTCCAGTGTACACATTATTTTATTTGAATAAATTAGATCTTAGAAATGAGAATGTGTTGTAATTCTTTAATTTGAAATGACACGAACAAAAGTGTAATGCATCATTTTTGAAAAGTTATGGAAAATATGCTAATTTGGGTGGATGTGAAAGTACCGTCATTCAAAAAATAAAGGTGTGATTTGTTTAGATTAAGCTTAGACTGTGTGAACAAAATAGCTTTTACTATTGCATTAATTTTAGTGACAATGGTTGAGATAAAATCGGTGAAGGGTCCAATGAGCCCTCTTTGACACTAATATTTGTATTGTTCCAAATAGTTGTGATGAATTAATTTAGATTGCCTGAGAGTTCAGATAAAGAAATTAATTTACATATAATATGAAAATCATCTATGTTAAATTTGGTAGAGACGAGCATCTTTTTCAATATTTTATTTTGGATAATGGGTAAAAAGTTCATTGCATGTGCCTCCCCTAAAGTATTTCATCTGGGATTTTTCTTCAATGAAATGCATTGGAAAGTGTCTCCAAGAAGATTCATTTTTTATTTAAAATATTTTAGCGAATTTGAATTCGAATCATTAAAGCCAAATTAGGATAAACCTACTTAAATTTACTCGTATTATTCAGCTGCAGTCCAGAAAAAGATCAGTCAACTCAGAATGATGAATTGACTTCTTAATATTTTGAAAATTATTTTAAATTTCAAAATTAGACAATCATTGCCCGGAAAATGTAAATGTATTCGACATGCTTTGTGCATAATCATAAACCATAGAATTTTCAAAAATTTATTGTACAAATGTAAATTAATTAGCACATAAATTTAATTGTAACTGTATCTTTGCCTATACGAGTAACTTATGCCTCTCGTTATTTTTGCTAACATCTATATATAGATCAAATAAATTGACCTTTTACAAGAATATCAAAGAGAAAAAATCGTTAAGCTGCATTTTGATAAAATTAGAACTATTGTTTAACACCTGAGACAACTCTGTTAACGTAGTACGCGGTAGCTTTTGGCTATAATAAATTTGGAAAATCCAATTTAAATGTAAATACGCACATGCTAGTAGTGCGAAACATATTTTAAGTTTCTGAATTACATTTTGTCTAATAAAGCACTTGGCACATGATTAATAAACTTTTAAGACGAAATAAATCCACGGTAATTGGACTGTTTTGAAAATATTGGCATTATTTGAGTCAATAAGGAGATACTGATTAACTGGAATTGGCTGCATGCGTTTACGTATTACTAGGTGTCTTTACTCTGAATGAGCTTGCAGCAAAGTTTGTGATCTTGATTTTAGTATGCATACATGCACGAAAGAAGCGATAACCAAAGTGTGTACAATGGGCTATGAATTGATCGCCTGGTTAGCAACATCTGCGAGTGTAAGTTATCATTTGTCAGAATGACCTACTTGTAAGTTGTTAAGTTTATCGACTATGAGTCCTTTATTGATTTTCTAGGAGTTTGCGGTAAAATATAAAACCCTATTAAAATCACGACCTATGTTCGAACGTCCGCCCGTCCTTCTGTATGCCAAAGCAGTTTTCTCCACAACTATAGAAGCTGAAGCCATGAAACTTTGTGGAAAGGTCAAATGTGATGACATCTTAAAGGTTTTGGAGTGAATAACATCTTGAGGGAGTTTTAAGAGGCTGACACTTACAATTTTTTTATCAAAGGTATTCGAGTAGGGTGCCATATGAAAACTTCCTAATTTCAATCGAGTGATGTAAGAGAGGGGGAAATGTACGAAACGCGTCAGCTCACTCAAAAAAGCAAGGCCGTATGGTTTCTCAAGAAAAAAGAGAAAATGCGTCTCCCCAACTTGCTTTTGTTGCAATGGCAACTGTGTATTTTCATAAATGTGTTCTTAAAACATTCTGGTTATTTTCGATACATATATATATATATATATATATACATATATATATATATATATATATATATATATATATATATATATATATATATATATATATATATACATATATATATATATATATATATATACACACACATATATATATATATATATATATATATATATATATATATATATATACGTATGTTAATTATAAGAATCATTGAAGTCTATGCTAGTTTTTTTTGCATCTAAAAAATATATTTATTAAGAACATTCAATAATACAATGTAGAAATATTCTGTATTAAATTCCATCAATCGAGAATATCATTAAGCAAAAAAAAAACAATTACTGATTGTAATGAGTTATTTGGACTATTGTTGGAGGAAGAGTGGGAGTTTGATTTTTTTTCCTTTTTCCCAATCTATTAATAATAATATGTTATAATCCTCTTTTGATCTAGATACGACATTGATTTTTGAATAATTTTTTCAATTGGCATATTATTCAAATTTAGAGTGCCAAGTGGATCACTAAATTTCTTGATTATTTTTAATGTTTAGAAATTTGCTTTGTGTTTTTATAAATTTTACAATGATTGATTTAATAAACCGCATTTAAATTTGAATTTGAGAAAGAGTGACTTATTTTGTTTATGCTGTTCTATACTTAATGATTGCCTGAATTTTACGAAATAGTTGATACTTCTATAAATGAAACTTACCCCAGCCACTGACGACCTTTGTCAATATTTTTGGTACTGTTGTATAAACCAATTTTACAGTATCAATTTCCTGCAATGAAACTAAAATAGTTAATCCAAATTTATCATCAAAGATAATCAAGTTAGTAGCTTACACAGGAAAAATAATCATTTTAGAAGCGGAACATCAAAGAACATCAATATTTTTCAAATGCATACGAGTATGCTTACATTCATACGTTTAATATCAATATACTTTTCGCTGGAGCTACCGTCAGATTTCCTGAATATGAACTTTATTAGAAACAAGTTGAGTAAGCAGGAGAGCTTACATATGACGCAGTCGAGGTAAAATACCTCCAATGACCGAAATATAGCACTTAACGAATATAATATCGAAAATGTGGGCGAATTTGTTAATTTAGGCGCCAATATAACGAGAAGCGCTAATGAAAGAGACAACTGCCAAAGAACTGTTTTTGAAACTAGACAGCGAAGCATAACTAGTAGGGCTACAAATCAATGAGAATATAACAAAGCTCATGACGCAGTCGAGGAAAATACCTCAAATACCCAAAATATCACACTTGGTGAATATAATATCGAAAATGTGGATAAGTTTGTATATTTAGGCCCCAAAATAACGAGAACCGGTGATCAAAGAAACGAAATACGCCGAAGAATTCAGCTTACAAATAAAATATTTTATTCAGTTTTGACGGTCTTGAAGACCAGCAGCATACACAGCACAACAAAGCTCCAAGTATACAAATCTGTGATGACCTTTGTAATGCTATGGGTGTGAAACATGAACCGTAACCAAAGCTCAGGTAAGATAGGAAGCCGTTTGGTAGCAATTTGCATATGTATTAGTCGGCCTGCTATTGGACAAGCTTCTGTGAGCTGTCAACCCATTGCAGCACAAGCAAATGCTTATATCACGTAACATATACTATTGTTCGAATGAAAATGTAGGAAACGCATTCCTTGCATGCTTAAAGTGAACCTTATGTGTCCACTGTACTCCTGTACTTTTCAAGACGAGGAAATAAAGCACATTTTTTGCACCTTCCACTGATAGCTAAGCTTTGGGAAGTAAACAAAGTCTATTCATTCACTTTGAAAGGCGATAAAAATTAAACAAGTATAAGAATTGAAATAATTGTCGCTTCACTAGAAGCGCTATTGTGTTCTCCGTAGACCGTCTGGATTTCACTGCAGAAATCCATTTCAAACTTGTTTAAAACCTCGAATTTTTGCTGGTCTACAGGTGGTCATGTGTGTGGCAGTAAGCGCTGCTGCCATATGGTTCCTTGTCTGATGTGAGCTTTGACTCTAGCCCAAGTATCCGCAAACATATTGAAAGCCTTCGAAAGACGGGTCCTGAGGCGAATAATTTGAGCGAAGTTAGACGGAGACCAATGGCGAATTCGGTACAATCATGAGCTGTATAAAATTGTTGACGATTTTAATACCCACAAAGCTATTCGTTGGGAAAACTGAAGGGCGGAGACCAGTGAGGAAACCAGGAAAACGCTGGTTTGACCCGGTCGATGAAGATAGTTCATCGCTGCTCGGATTTCGAAATTGGAGGACGTGGTCAATAGACCGAGACAGTTGGAGGCACTTGTTACAGAAAGAAGGCCCGAAAGGGGCTGTAGCACTACGGAGAAAAAGAAGCAGGAGAGTGATCCTAACAGAAGGGCTTTGTAACAATCCTAGGGTTTGCAACAAGTTTTCTGATAGCATGAACTGATGACGAATTATTCATCCAATACTTGTATAAGAAATGGCTCAAATTTATGCAAAATATGCGGAGTTTCGTCATAAGCACATAGTTGCCTCCATTTCATTTCAGCTTGAGTAATTTTTCTGAATGCTTGGCCAGTAGAATATATTCAAATTAAGAAGTATCCCTCAAGAATTAAAAGAAATTCATCTCACCAAATCGTAGCTTAACCGACCCATTTCTAAAAAGAATCATAATGGATGATGAAAGTGCATTGTTTACGATAACGTGCTCCAAAAAAATAATAGATCAAGCAAGATAAGTCGGACACTTGACATCCAAAGCCAATATTAACCAAAAGAAGATTATGCTTTCTGTGTCGTGTGATTACTATTGGTTTGAATGTCTACTGTCGTCAACTATCGAAATTGAATAAAGAAATCAAGAAAAAGCGCGCTGACCAATCGTAAAAGCATGATGAATCCACACCTCTTTGATAACCCGACAAAAATTAATGGAACTCAATTGGGAATTGATGCCACATCCACCCTAAAGCTTTGACTTAGCACCATCAGACTATTATTTGTTTCGCTCCCTTCAAACCCATTTGAATGGTTTTTGCAATTTTGAAATCATTTTTAAACATATAATTAGTTTAAATGACATTGTGATTCCTAAATTCATGGTAGTAGATGCTGTAAAAATAAATCCAATATATCAATTTTTTTTAAATCAAACTCAAAATTAGCACCAAGACCCGATATAAACATTGTCAACCCACCCAATAATAATAAAATTCTAGCGACTAAAGTTCCACTAATTAATATATTAAACCGGATTAATAAATAAATTCCAGCCGTTACTAAAGTTGAAGAATGAACTAACGCAGAAACTGGTGTAGGGGCAGCCATCGCTGCAGGTAAACGAGGAGCGATGAACATAATGCAATTTATTTTTTAAACCATATTTTATTGTAGATTTCAAGATTCCAAGAAGTCAGATTGAATTCTAATTACACATAAAACTTGTTTTGCTGAACACTGAAAAAAATGATTAATCATTAAGTAAAGTAAAAGCCTTAATTTCATGTCCACAAATGTAATGCTTTTTTAGGATTTTATAAAATAGTCTTAAAAAGCCTTACTAACATCGCATCTTGTATGTTCGTCCCGTGAAAAGAAAAATTTCATCTCATGTAGACAATATGGGTTTCAAATGAAAGATCCTGATGAGAACTTTTCAAAACAGGTCTTAAAATGACAAGTTTCACTTATAGGGGTGCAGGGGAAGGGGAAATGTACGAACATTTTGTGTCCCCACCTCGCGATTCGATACATTTGACGTGAAAAATTTCAAAAGAATAGCAGAGATGAGACTTTAGGAGTACGCGGGCAACTTTGTTAATAATAGTACATTTTATAAATTTTAAATTTTTGCTTATAAAACTAAAATGGGATCCTTAAATTTCCCAAAAGCTTCAATTTATGTTTTTTGATGGCAATTGTATGATTTTATTTTTAAAACTCAATTTATGTAATCTGTATATTAGTCAAGTTAACTGTTTCACAAAACCGTTTTGGCAGGATCAGTCTCCTGCTAATTCAACTTGTTATACTTTCGTTCGCTCGAGATTTTCCGAAGGAATTCTAAACCGACCTCTCATCGGTTCTTGACGTGAAGTCTTGGAACGTGACAACGGACTGTAGCCACAATGTCGACAAGTCCGGACACTCTTAGTGAGTCCGAATTACAACACCCATCCACTGGTTTGAATGCCCGATTTAAAACGCGTCCAACTTCTTACAACGGCTATATTTCATATTACGTAACTTCGTTCCGCGGAAAAGGGACCAAGGCAACCGCTGAAAAAATGCGCGCTCCCGAATATTACCGACGCGGTGCCCGAAATACTCTACTCGAATTCAAAACCGAAAAAAACTGCTCGAACAAATCAACGCAAATTCAAAATATGGCACCGCGTACCGACCGCAACGCGAAACCGACCATTCGCGGATTACTGGAACCCTATCCTCTGGGCGGCATGCTCACCTTTCGCCGGCATTATCCTGCTGAAAGGGAACGGGTTTGCTGGAAATGAAAGACGTGAGTAAGTCAGCAATTCATGTTGAGCTTATTATTTTCATTTCTCATTTTCATTCTATCACAATTCAATTTCAGCCTTATTATCCAAGTTCCTTTCAGTTCCGTTTTTTTCTAAGCACATAAAAAAATTTAATTATATGATACCATAGAATTTTTGATTTCGTTCAAAATTTTTTCACAATTTCTAAGATTTTCACTCTAACTTGAAAACAATATTTATCGGAAATCTTTTCAAACGTAATACCTGGTGAAATTGGTTGTAGAAACTTCTAATGAATTAAACTATATTACTGTAGGAATGCGAATATGAAATTTTCAAAAAAAAATGTGTTTTTAATGCAGTAGTTCATAGCTCAATTATTGGTCAATTTGATATTAGTTACTAACTAAAATGTTCTATCACTACTTTAACTTTAAACGCGATTCCAATATTTTAAATTATTTGTTTCATATTCATTGAAGATAAAAGTTTCAAGATAAGATACGATAGAACTAAAAACATGGCTAAAAGAACGTTTAAGTTGTTTAGTTTAAAAAAAAAATCTGAAATAATTTCCTATCGGTTGGTTGAAGGCGCAAATGTCCATTCACATGTAAGGATTGTCTCTGAGTTCGAAAACCCACCCCATATTCACACCGCTATTAGATAAAATAGTGTTTAGAACGTAATGTGAAATTAAAATTATCTATGGACTAAAACCTTTTGAAATATGGACAATTGCCTTACAGACACATTTAAAACTCACAGCGAATACGTTTGGACTTAACTTAAGTTGTAACTAAAGTACACATACTAGTGATTCACGTAATTGGATCATTAAATGAAGCCGGTTGCTTTTCTACCCATTTGTTTTTATAAAAAAAACAAATTTTGATTATCCACTTAACGCTTACGACAAGTAACACTTTCTGTTTTATCATTTTCTTCTTAGGTCTTCTTTGTTTTCTTATACGTTTACTCTTACTCAATGTGAAGGTTTTAGGATTTGAGGATGTAGAAGCTTTAATTCAATTTCAATAATGGAAAAGTGGCTGAGAAAGTGTCGGGAATAAAGTGTTTTTTTTGGACGAAGCGTTATATTTAACTGACCAATTTGTTTTATTAAGTTAATAATGATTTTTTTTCTTACTCACATATTGACGCCGGCGAAGTTCTGTGTGAAGTCTAGCACCACGAGAGTAATCGTCCCAGCGCTACCTAATGCCGATACCTGAGCCAGTGGAGACAAGGTTACTGGATTCTGCAGAAGAAGTAGATAACATCCCATATGATGTAGATAATTAGGAAAGCCAGTACTCAGGACACGATAAATATGTTCGTTAGGTTTAATGTATCAGTAGAATTATCGCAATCAAATACGCAAATATTTAAATTTAAATTACTTAATCAAAGCTCAATTATTGCATCTAAGATTACTATGATATCTTAGATGCGGTAAATTTTCTGCCAGCACACAGGTGGGGTCAAGCTCAACTCGCGACACCACTTAAGTCGCGCCAAGACTTTGAGTCCGCAATCGTAGTTGGTTAAGTGGAGTTAAGCCGTCCTTGAAAGAGCCACTTAGGACCAGTCTTAGATATAAAATTAAATCCTTTGCGCTGTGTATGGAATGTCAGAAACGTCACTTCACTTGAAAGTTACGAAGGATCGCAAAAATCACTTTTATCTACTTGTATAGTTTCCACTAGAACAATGTAAGGCTTGCTCCCATGCTACTCGATACTGATAGCGATTGGTAAACTCACCTCCGTATCAGAATTCGAACTTTGGATTTCCCCCTTGCTTGGGTTTAGTGATGGATTCGGGTTCATTGCGAGCCACGAACTTCACCAATTTATCAATTATGGTCGGTAAACTGTTGTCTCGCGGAGAATTAGGCAGATCCATGTTATTGAACTTGCTTTTAACACTTCAATATTCAAATATAGTTTAACGTAGTATTCAAAAATAAAATATGTAGAGCGTCTGCACGTATTTTAAAATTAATTCATGCACAGTAAAACGTCTACGCACGACCGCCATTCTCCATCGCGGTGTAGTCGCCACGAGCTGTCAATTTTTGCTTTTTTAAGTTCTCTCAACGCTCGTTGACGTCAGTGGCGTAGAATGTAGAGATTTGTTGATTTTCATTTAGTTCGCTCAGCACCCGTCGATGTCAGTGGCGTAGGGTGTAGAGATCGTTCACACAACCTTATCAGCTGGTTGGGACATTTAAATATAGGGGTGACAGATCTCGGCGGAATGTAGACTTACGGGATCGAGGTTATCACAAAAATTATTATCAATTATTAAATGTGACACTATCGTTTGTTTGCTGGTTCTAAGCGCTATTTTTATTTAGGATATAATTAAGCCAAATTTATAATGCCAGTTGTAAATAGAACTCCCTTGATTCTTAAAATGTAAACATATTTCGATGTGGTGTTGCGGTAAAAATTCATATAGAACAGATAAACGGGTTTTTTAATCAATTTAACAATTTTAAGGATGGGCTTTCTTATTGTAATACTTTATTTATTTAAATTTAAATAGCATTAAAGAAATATTTTACATTTTTATCTATTTCTTTAAGTAACTACTTAATTTTTCTTTTTTCTTCATTTTCTCCCAGGAATATAATGAAATAGTCTGATAATCCGTTTTTTCTGAAATTTAAAATTAAAATTGCTATTCATCCATTAAAAATTCAAGCACGCTGTGAGTGGTAAGGGAACACTAAGTACTTACTCAGGTATTTTCATTTTGCTTTCTTACATAAAAGTTAAGCACAGAAAAAGCCACATCCTAGGTTTGATATCGTTTATACATACATACAGAAAGTGTAATTATTTTAGTTGGTTCATGGATATAATTCCTAGAATTCCGCTTGACGAGTTGCAAAATCTTTTCGGCGGGAGCGCTCTTCTACCTATTCAACTAATTTATTGTAAATTTTTATCGCTTTCTGTACTTTCCTTAGTCCGGGTCAGCATATGGTACAAATGCTCACAGAATTCAAGCAAATCAATTTCTCTTTAAATCTATCACGAAAATAATAATCTCTATTTTTTATCTTCATTATCGTTTTTCCCATTTATTATAAGTAATTATGCATAGCAAAACAAATATTTTGCTGGTGGGATTCTTCCTATTCTCATAATTCCAGTCGAGATGATTATTCAAACGGAATCTTTCTAATAAGATAAAACCGAAAACGCTTTCTTATCAGTAATCTTGCCATCTATGAGCGCCTAGACGAACTTTCTCTCTAGCCAAAATTTTTGGCTATTTGCCAATGTTGGAAACATTTCGCTTCTACGCTAGCAACATGTTGCCTGGCACCAACAATTTAATGAGTGGCGCTGAAAATATAAAAGCGAAACGAACAAAACTTTACCACTAACGGAGCTGTGAAAGACGAATTTCACGCAACTCGCACAGTTGGGCTCCCATTTCCGGACAGCATGGGATTTCCTTTAGGGGGTAGTCGGTGTATCTTCGAGTGGTGTACTTTTAAGTAAAATTTATAGAAAAGGAAAATAGAAGTCCATATTCGGTAAATCATTATGGTGTTATGATGAGAATGATCAGGACAATAGTTTGTTTTTTGCTATTGATTTATTTTGTTACGATCGATTGCTATATTTTAACTAACAAATTAGCAAGCATCGCAAATAATTAGAGAAATTAATTACAATCAATATTTCTTATGCATTTGAAATTTGGCAGGCAAACGCAGATGATACTTGCAATAGAGAGACTTCTTGTATATTGATGTAAATTTTCAAATATTTCAGAAAGAATCAAACATTTGTACAAACACTTATCTCCAAGCTCGTGATCTAGATGTAACTCAATTCCATCCAACTTCTTACTTGATTCGTTAACGATAGGCAAAAAAATTAATCAAATTATGTTCTATGTGTAAAGATAATGTATTTTACTTTAACATTAGTATACACGAGTACAATGTTCACAATCAGCTTGTCAACAACTATCGTCGATGTCTCACACTTGAACTTCATTCGGCTCCAATTTACCGCCATTCTCCACTTCACTTACCGCCACATATAAAAGAATAAAATGTGCCTTTACCAACTGACATATGTATGCCTTCAATTCGACACCCTGCGGAGAACAATCGCCGTAGGAGTCACCGAATTCGCAATTTTATGCCTGTCGTTGTCGTCGCAGTCAATAGTAAGCGAATTTGCGAAGTTTGGTTGGAAAAGTACATTTAGATGCAGACAATCCAACAACAACAACGACAATAGTAGTAAGGTCGAGGTTTTGCATGCACATACGCTAAGGATCGCATCAATGCGGGTAACATATCGATAAAGTGTCTTCAGTGTGAGCTCCTATAGATTGCACTTGACGATTAATATGCAATTCAAATTGAATATTCAACCGTTGACGCTTATGAAAGTGTAATTGATAGAATTAAATAAGCTGAATGAACATGAATAAATTATCGTATCTCCTTAAGTTCAATAAAGAAGCATTAGCCTGGAAAATTTTCCGATATTTTTTACAAAATACCCTAGTCCTTGCCAGGTCACCCGATAAATGAGCTTCAGACCAGCCTGGCTCAGTTCGTTGTTAGCCATTGCTTCAACACGCTCCACACAAATGGTTTCGCCAAATGCAAGAATGAACCTTTAACTCTTCTGAGTGCCCAACTGTTCATTGTTGTGAATCGAACCACAAAACTCTTCACTTCGCCGAACTTCATCATCATCGGCGTTCTCGATCCCCATCCGTTGGGGTTGTAGTGAATGAAACGAAACAAAACATCCGCAAAACAAAAGAGATAAGGAAATCTTTAGAAAAAAATTTATATATGAGCTCCACCGAGTATAAAAGAAGATACAGATAACTTCACACGGACTACGAGTAAAGGCAGCGCGCAAGTCTTTATCAAGATCGGAGGTGTGAAGAATTTTGCGGAAAATTGGAACCGACCTTTTTCTACAATAATACTTACTTGTTGTTTGCTTGCTCACTTACTTAGGTACGTACTTACTTATGCTTCTTAGATTGGCTTGCGGCAAGCAAACCACCGAGTCGAATCGGGATCTTTTAACGATGGGAAAAAAAGTGTCGGTCGGTGGACAAACTGTGGTGTGAAGTCAAAGAACAAGAATATACGAATAATAGCAATTGTTTTCTATATTTGCGGAAATAGAACAATAAAATTAGACGTACCTACTTATTGGTGGTGGAGATGGTGGCAATGACAATTATTTCATGGGTAACAATTGGAATGGCCAGAAAATTATTAAGTGAAGATGATGTGGTAGTTAATTGATGTCTATTGAGATATTTCTACACCAATCCTGGCATCTAAGTACTGTCCACAATTATGCTGCTAGACTTTGGTGATTGAACAAAAATCTACTTATAAAGCATGACTAAAGCTGTGGGCAAGCGACGGGGTTGATGAAATTGTTCTGTAGTGAATAAGGAGTTTCAATAAAGTCCGTGAAGGACCGCAGCGATGTTCTGCTGCCTCGGCAGAGGAAGGTGTTGGTTCCTGCCGAGAATGCCCTCGTCTGGAGACGCGTGAATGCGCTGGCAGGCTAGCATTGCGGTGTCGTGGGGCGGGTTCGTTTCCCCAGCACGAGGACTCACTACAAAACATTTCGCATTCACGAATCGCTTGCAGAGATCAAAGAAGACGACCGAGGTCGCAACATTGTAGATAACCTCCACGAAGGAGACATACTTGTTACTAGAACAAGAGGAACCTGAGAAGAAAGGCGAGCTTGGGGTAACCTCGTCTTTACCCAAATAAATTCAGGGCCCACAAATGAAAGAGGGGCGTCCGGGTGGTGGTGGAGCCCCTTCATACACACCCAACCGGAATAAATCCAATGTTAACTTGTTGAAGTGGCCAGGTATTCCTCTTCTGAGTGGAAAACTCATACAACTTGAATTATATGAACTTTCCCATCAGAAGGGGAGTACCCCGGTGACCAATTTATGTCATAGAATTATACAATTGAATTGCATAACTCTATGCCATAAAAAGGCACTTTGCTTGGGCCACTCAACCCATGAAGTCACCTGAAACAAAAGAAGGAATTAATTTGTACCCGGCGGCTGGCTCATATTTTGGGGTGGAAGCCTGCCACAGTACCGGGTCCTATACTCGATTGGAAAAACCCGGAGGGGAAAGACCGATTCTTCCAGTTTAGTTCATCATTTTGTTTTTATTCGAACAACGTTAATGTAATGAAATTGATATATCTCCACAGTATGATTTTTCTATGGCAATCAGCACAGCAATTTACAGCACCATATTGAAAAGCATTTAACCATCGAACGAGGGAAATTGATATTAAAAGAAGATTAACATTAGAAGAAAATTCATTTTACTCCAATTTCCTGTATTATTATAATTATTGTGGTTAGCTCTTGTAGATGCCACTCTTTCACCCTTCATACATTATGTTTCAAAAATTTTTACATGGATTTATACGAAATTAATCATTATTTCCTTTAAAAAAAACGATTTTATACGACGATTCTTCTTTTTTTTCTTTTTTTTTTTTTATCTAAATAGACGGGATGACGATTGTCGTCCTATTACATTTTTCATCTTGATCGTTTAATAAATTAAATTTGTGTATATATTTCATATAATTTTCTATGTGGAATAAATATTAATTTTTATATATATTTGATATTTTTTTAAAAAAATTCAATAAATATTTAATTATAAAAATGTTAAGAGGTTACTTACAGTACCTTTCCCTCGACGACGAGCGCTCGTTGACGATTTGGAGGTAAGCAAGTCCTGGAATTTTTGGTAGTGAAGAATCGCGTTCATATATCAAATATTAACACACGAGTATTAAGACATAAAATAGATCCTAAGGGTGTATAAAATCGTATAAAAATTCAGCTATCAAAGTGTAAATACATATAGACTTCCTTGAATATCACAACCGTATGGTCTTCGAACGTGGTAATGCTCGCTGCTACTTATTCTACTGCTTTTAATGTTTAATATTTCGTTTTCAGCGGTGTCTGGAGTCTCAATTTTATTCACAAGTTTATCGACTTTCTCAGCGTTTAAACTTTTGAATGTTTCATTTCACGAATTGTTAGTCTCTCTAGATAAGTTATCAGCTTCTTTATATGCAATCCGTTGGTCACTATATGGATTGAGTGATTTGACTAATTCTTCTGGATCTAACTTTTCAGTTGATTTATCACTCTTTGTTGAACCATGTTTGAATACACAATGCGCCTTTTTGCATCCAAACGGTGTGTTTTCCCAGAAACAGGGAGTACGGTCCCGCCGTTTCCCAATCAACATGTGCCGCTCCGTACAATAAAGATCTTCACCTCGGCCTTCCAACCACCTGTTGCACAACACTTCGTGACCTAATGCTGATGGCTCATGGCGATATTGGCAGCTGCTATCATTTGTTTACAAGCACTGTCGTAGAAAAAGTAGCAATCTGTGAAGTTTTTCCTTTTTTTTTCTTCTTTTCTTTCGCTGTGCATCCACAGGATGGTAGAAGTTATCTCTGCCACAAACGATTTTCCTAATGAAACTCCCTCGCCAACCATTCAAATCACTTATCACCTGACACTTACACTAGCACTTAATCGTATCCGCCTTGTGCACAGAGCGGTTTCTGGGAAACTGTTCATTGAAAAAAATGTTCGAGACACACGGAATAACCTCGCTCGTACCATGTGGAAATAGAAGTGCCATCTATGGGTGAACACGCGGTGGTGATAATGCACACTCATTTCGGTTATTTTTAAAATTCTAAATCGTCTTTTTGTAGATTCGATTAAGTTTTCAATTGAAAGCAATTTATGTTTATAATTATTAGGCGTAATTAAGGGGGAAATAAATCGAAAGAATAGGACAGGCACGCGTTAATTACCGACAAACAAAACAATTTTTAATTAATATTATGGTTGGAATGGGTAAAATTTGACAAATTTTGTGGGGTTTAAATGATACAATGATTTTATCGTTCATATAATTTAAGGGGTTAACCGTTTCGTTCTAAGCATTTGCATACCGCGTTACACCGCAACTAGTTAAATTATATTCAAAAGATATTGAAATAAAATCACTACACATTAAAATCGTTTTAGAATTTTGTTTCCCGGATGTTAAGTACAAAAGAAATTTTTTTCACTTATTTTTCATGCGAAAAAAACGAGTGTTGCGATGAGGAAGGTGACTGAATGGTTACTCCTTGTTAAATTGAGTTTGTGCTGTGTGCCTGTGTCAGCGCTGCTTTTAGAGCCATAGCTCCTAGATTACTACAGGGCAGCTAATTTTCTCGTGATCCCAAGGCAATGCGGATTGCGAAAAAGGAGCTGAAGGATATTTCTGTGTATCATGGGTTGGCTTCGGCGTCGGGACTAGAGATGACGGACAATAAAAGAAAAACACAATTGACAGACGGATGGACTGACTTATGTTTATGTTTGCCCGGAAATATACAACCCTTGTGCGTTTTTTTGAAAATATATGCGGACGGACAAACAGACGTGACTAATTATCTATCGGCGCAGGTCTTTCGCGTGGTACATCCCCACTTCTTTTCCCGATGGATCCGTTATCAAGTAACGGTTAGGTCCCATTACCTTCTTTATGCGGCTTTTCAAGAATCGCCTGTCCAGCTTGGCGTTGTAATGCTCCGCGGCGTCACTTTGGCGGAAATTTCGCCAGAACACTTCATCTCCTTCTTTGAAATTAGCAGATCGTGACCGGAGATTGTACTGCGCTTCATTTGCACTGCCTGCGGCCTTAATCTTCCGTCCGATTCGTTGGCGGAGGTCTCCTAAACGTTCGTGGGGCTCCAGCGCAACGATGGGGTCTCCCAAACACTTTAATTGCCGTAACAGTCGGTATGATTTACCGTGGCAAATCATGTGCTGTCCAAAGGCGGCAAAGTAAGGGGCAACACCGGTGACGGAATGATACGAGGATCGCAGAGCGCATGTGATGGCAAACAATCGACGATCCCAATCCTTTTGAGATGGGTGAACGTAGGAACGGATCGCAGCCAATAGGGTGCGGTTCAAACGTTCTGATGCGTTGGACTGAGGAGAGTATATGGGCGTCAGTTGGTGTTCAACGCCATACTGCTCAAGTAGGCTCTTAAACTGCCGAGACCGGAACTGTACTCCATTATCTGAGTACACACTCTCTGGAACACCGAACACATGAAATACCCGGTTCTCTAAGAATTTCACGATCGATGGAGTTGTAAACTTACGGATAGGTTCCACCATTGGGAATTTTGAGAGCTGATCTAGAACGACTATAGCTCCAATGTGTCCCATTGAAGACCGAGGATATGGACCGAGTAGATCGATGTATAGATGCTGGAACACGCGTTCTGGAACGTTGAGTTGACCCATAGGAGGTCGAAGAGGCTGGTTGGGCGCTTTGGTGCCTTTACAGGTCTCACAGGCGCTCACGTAGTCTTTGACCTGGGATGCCATTTTAGGCCAAAAGAAGTATTTCTTGAGTCGCCGTAACGTCCGACCGTAACCTCCGTGGGCACTTAAATGTTCAAGGTGAATTCCAACAAGATAGTGCTATGTCCAACGTCAAGCCTTGCGCTAGCATATATCCTACACCTGTGCAAATAGCTAAAGATCTGTATTACACAGCACGCAAAAATTGAAAATTGAGAAGGCACTGGAACGGAAAGGAGATGCGGTAGGAGTGTTTATCGATAGCCCAGACGGAAAAATTCTGCCTTGAAGGACTTGCTTTTCATTGTTGCTAAAGATCATATTTACCAACGGTCTTTTATTTGAATTAAAGGAGTGTGAAGCTCATTCACAAGCATATGAAGATGATATAGACTTACTTGCCATGGGGAACATTAAAGGACTCTTTGCAGAAGCATGCATAGAGCGCAAGTACGAGGATGGTTCAAACATGATGAAGACAAACGCTGTATATGTTGCGCGTGCATGCTTTGAAGGTCATGGCTTAATTATGTGATAGCTGGGTCCCTTACAAACAGTGTGGCATAGTTTTCGTCAGGAGGGCATATTTCACGCGCGTGCTATGACCATGAGTGAATATCAAGTACCGAGCGTCGTTGCGTAACGTTTTGTCACTCGTTTTTTAATGTGAGAATGCGTTAAAAACACGGAAATTTTTCTGCGTTTGCGAAATCAGTTCGGTAATGAGTTCCTGAGTAGAGCTGCGTGTTTAAATGGGCCAAAGCATTCTAGGAAAGTCGCAAAACCGCCGAGAATGAGCCGCATTATCGTCGACCGCAAACCAGTATCACACCAGATAACATTTGCCGCGTAGAAAAACTCATTTTGGAGGACCGTAGGATGAAGGTTCGAGACATTTTGGCTGAACTCGACATCAGTATTGGTAGTGTAGAGTCTATCATCCACGAACACTTTCAATATCGCATAATAACGGTGCGATGGGTTCCTAAACTGTTGAACTTTGAGCAAAAATACACGCGGTTGGAAATTTGTTGACGCGATACGAAGTGGAGGGGGGCGGCTTTTTAGCGCGAATCTTCACTACAGACAAGACATGGATACACTATTACACTCCCGAAAGCAAGGTGTCGTCTAAAGAGTGGAGGAAGGAGGAAGGGGCGCCAGTCAAAGCGAAGACAACCAGGTCCGCGGGTAAGGTTATGTGTGCTGTATTCTGTGACCGGCGGGGCATACTGTACGTCAATTTTCTGCGCACATAACGTTTCATCAATGTTGCATACTACTCTATCCTTCTGAAACACACGCGAAACCCGCTTATCTCTCGAAATGGAGAAGCATTCCAGCACGAAGTGCAATTCTTCTCCAGGATAACGCGCACCCTCATACAGCACGTCTCACGCTCTATACAATATTGCAATTGGGGTGGGAGGTACTGGAACACCCCCTACAGTCCGGATTTACCACCCTGTGACTAGTACATGTTTGGACCACTGAAAGAAGCCCTTGGAGGTCAAAGATTCAACACCGACGACGAGGTACAGAAGTTTGTACGCACATGGCTGTTTGACTTGCCCAAGGAATTCTTCGAAAAGGTGGGCAAAATGCGTAACATGTAAGGGGGAGTACCTAGAAAAACTGTGAATCTTTTTAAATTTTTTTAATAGTAAATAAACGTGTTAGAGCGTTTGTCTCGATCATATTTGAACCGCTCTCGTAGGTCGACTCATTTTGAAGTAGGTAATTAAATATATTCTAGCAGGATGGAGGTCGATGAAGAAGTTATAGCTAAAAATCTGTTCACATATCAGCTGGAAGGTTTATGTTTATAACGGTTTATAAATGATTTCTTGCCGACTTGTCATGGATATATCTAGAAACATCTCTACTTAGGATTTATTGCGTTGACTTGTCTATATAAATAAAAAATCCGAATGTCAAGTTATTCACGTATAATGCATATGTATGTCATTACATATATTTATTTTAATGCAGGTTCATAATGTCTAATTTATGTAATATCAAAGAATTTCGTTTCACAAGGTCAATTTCAACATAGTCAAAGCCAAAAGAGCTCTATTCAACACTAATCGTTATAGATTTTCAAAGAATATAACGCAAATTCCAAAAAATAAAAACACGAAGGGTTACTGACCCAAATGGCTCTCTCAGCTCATACATTATCAATTGAAAACATTCAATCAAAAAACAATGTCAAATTCAATTTAATTAAAATTATTATATATTTTTTTATTTAATTGGAAAAAAGCAGAATAAGGCAATCAAAACTGTTCAAGAATTAATTATAATGTTAACACAACAGTGAACTTTTATCCTACATCCATTATGTTATAACCTAATTCTAATCAAATTCAATCAAAAATTTGATCTTATACTAATATAATACTAACACAATATTCCTGACCTAAACGTTAAACCTTACCTCTAAACATAATGATATTTAATAAACATAACATATACCTATCCTACAATAAGTATTAAAATCTATCCCTAATTTTTAACAATAACAAACAACAACAACACGAAATGTAGCAATAATGAGCTGAAACTCAAAAACTAAGTAACGAAAAACACAAAAACAGAAAATAAACACGAATAATTTAGACATTGTCATTCAGCTACACGAATACCTAGATTGCTCCGTCTCAGCTCAACCAACAACAACGAATCTACCAAATGAGTATCTCCGTTGGAATTACTGGTCTCGTGAACTCCGATTCGGAGGGTAGTTTATCTTCTTATCGGTGGCCCGTTTACATATGTTATTTATAATTGGGACACCATCAGAATCAAAAACATATCGATTCATGTTCAAATGCATGAATGCTTCTGGAGGAACGAAGCCAGTATCGAGGCAGGTTGCAATATACCCGTCTGTAGGGCGGAACGGCTGTAAAATCCAGGGGTTTTCACTCACAGTTACAAGTCTTGCGAAATAATTCCGAAGAACTTTCAATATGAAGATATCAACTCTCGTCACTTTAGTAGCTTGTTAAATTTTTATATCGAGTAGAAAAAATTATATAGTGTTTCCGACCCGTCTCGGGCTTTCTGTACAAACTAGTATATGCACGAAGACATTTCCTTTTGAAAACTCTTAATCTTTTCATAGTACTAGCACTCTGGTTGTATCAGACCTGACATCCATATGTCAAAACTGGTCTAACCAGAGTCTTGTAACAAAGAACTTTGACGTTTTTCATCAATGTACCTGGAATGAAAGAGTCATCAAAGGGCCGTGACTAATTTTTATGCTTTACTGAGCTTGATCTTGACATGTTCAGTAAAGTACAGATACTGATTGAGATGAACACCAAGGTACACAGAATTTACATGGAACGCGTTCTGAACTACCCTCACGAGCTATAATGTGGAAATCCTTCCAATTACTTTTCAGGTCTTGACTGCCCTCCTGCAACGTTGTTCGAAACAAAATTGTTTTGCACTTTTACGCATTGATTTTGATTCGCCAATTTTCGGTGTAGAGTTGCACATCATTATACATTTTTTGAAGATTGCTCTGAACTATTGTAGCTTTTCGGTCTGCGTTTAGATGATCAGATCATCAGCAAGCACTACAAATGATCGCGTTGGCAAAACTTCAGAATTAAAGCCATTCAATAGCTTGCGAATGAAAATTGAGAAGAGAAGAGGCACAGTCGCTGTTCATTGCTATAGACCATTCAAGACCTTGAAGTCGTGCATTGTCGACAGATTTCCACCAGCTACAACAAATGGTTCCCGTATACCATATTGCACATTATGGCAACAGGGTGTCTAGGGAACCTGTCCTGAAAGAGTTTAAAAATTAATCCATCCAACCACACCGTATCAAAGGCTTTCTATATAAATGAGACACGCTCCAACACATTCTCTATCATTTGGTTTCCAACAGATATCTGAGGTTACTTTCGTTATCACATGTATGGTCGAATGCTTGGCACGAAAACCAAACTCGCAACTCGGCACCAATTCATATTCCTCAATGTGCGCGTTAAATATTTTGCTTAGTATCACTTCAAACACCTTGCTGATATTAGGCAGCAAGCTGGTTGGGGGATAGTTTTTAGGACACGAAGTTTCTTTTTCTTTCTTCATGATCAGAAATACCTTAGCCATTTTCCACTCATTTGGGAAATATACAATAATTACTAATAGCAACCTCAGGCAAACGTCGCAGAACTATATTCGAAATACCGTCAATACCACATGATTTCTTGTTGTTCATCCTGCCAACTATGAAACACAAGTCTTCATAGCTGTCAAAACAATCACTAAAACTCAGGCTCGGTATGGGGTTAGATGTTAATGTTTCAGTGAAATGAAGAATAGGTTTGTCGTTCAGGCTTCATTAGAAGTCGAAATCATTTGTCATCTGGGTCCTGTGGGCTGATACGCCTCAGTTTTTTTGCCCATCGATTGCTGATCTCACTCCTGAATTATGAGCAGATTAGGTTTCGGACATTTTTCATGTGTAATTTCAACAAAGCCAACGAGGGATGGTTGTAGTCCAAAAATCACCACTAAATATTATTTTAACATTGTGATGGTTAGTGTTTCATATCCTTCCACATTGTTTCGATGTTTAATCTTGGGAACTACTTTCTCAATCGTTTCTAACATCAGGTTCCCTAACTTTGACAAATAGAGATCTACATATTTCATCGTTCGTTCGATTCCTGTCATTAGGAACCATTAAGCAAGCATTGCTATCATCAGGAGGAGACATCGCTTCTGGTAAGCCTGATTAAACTTCTATTTAAATTTCCCAATCCGTTTTTTTTTTTGAAATTCAACCGATGATTTTCATGTTGAAGTGGAAGGAGATATCATACATTTGATGATTGATTTCCATTACGATTGCGTTATGGTCGCTATCGCTAAATTCAAGTCTTGCGTCACCAATGCAGAGGTCTAAATATGAATTTGTCCTAGGATGTGTTGGGAATTCCGACCCATATAAATTGCACCTGTATTCAATTTGTTTCTCTGTTATCCAAGATTTCAGGAACACACCTCTTGGATTATTTTGGCGTTCAGCCATGATGTATGCTTGGTATCCAGGTCACCGGCAAGAATATAATAATTATGTCACCTGTTCAATTCGAGTATTTCAAACAAGGAATTGAGTCCTTCCTTGAACTTGAGATCATTTTGACCAGTTGCATAGGTGGAGATAACGAAGGGATTATCCTCACCTGGCAGTCAAATTTTGATAACAGACACTCCAAAAAATTCAAAATTTTTGAATTCGACTTTTCCAACATGTTGGAAACAATAGGGTTCACCGTTCACCTTATCGTTTCTTACGAATTCAAAATCCTTGAATGGCATGGAGTGCCATGAATTGAGGTGGCTTTCAGTGAGAAGCATGATGTCAGGCTGTTGTTTAACAGTAAATTCAAGGAGATAGTCTCGTCGATGTATAGTAACAATAGAGTTAACGTTGATCGAGATGAGACGAAGCCTATTATTTTGAGGCATTTGAATGGCTTAAACGCTGGAAAATAAAGTTAATTTTTGAATCTTGTTGATCGATTCTCTCCGATAAAGAATTAAGTTGCTGGTAAATTTTGAGAAATAGCTCATTATTTCCACTTACATTATTTATTTCATTGCTGTCTGCTGGTTCTCTAGCAGTAAGTGCAAATGACACGCCGGGCTTGACGAAGTTGGAAGGTATCACTCTGCGGTGTACTTGTGTTTGTTTTGGAATAAATTTTATTTTTGCATCTTGATATCAGGGCATACTTGATATGATGCTGGATGACCGAATACACTAGAGTTCACACGTTCGTCTGAGCCAATTCGCACTCGCCAACGGCAAGGACACCTTTACACTTTACATATTTGTATTTCATGGCACAAATGGCAGCTGAACTACCAAATCTTTGGCACCTATACCACTGGTTGAACTCGCTCTTCTGAAGGGGTTCTCACCTCGCCACTCTGAGGTCCAAGTACCTTATTTTTACTCGAAATTCGGACTAAGGAAAAAAAGAAATTTTTTATGTTCGGCAATCGATCTCCTCATTGCAAAATTTTTAACTGCGATAAATTTTATTTCTGGTGCAGATTCTTTAAGCACCTGAAGGCGATCGACTGTGCCTTCTCCGCAGTCCAGACCCTTCAACAGAAAGGTCTGGTTTTTTCGCTCTCGGGGGTGTGCGCAAAGTGTGGAACCTCTTCAGAATTTAACGCACTTTTTGCTGTCTGAAAGTCAACCAGTAACTCAGTTTTAATCGCCACGTTATTCACTCTTTTGATTTCAAAATCGTTTAATTTATTTTCGGCTGCCAAAAGCTAAAGCATGTCTTTGCCAGTTTGCCAAAATACATTGATTGGTGGGACTTTTTCCTTCTTTTTGTTAATATTGACGGACTAGCAGACAAAATTGTTGGTTTTTTCTCCCTATTTACATATTCCATTAATGTATTATTTGGTTTAGTAAAGTGATTTTCAGAATTTTCGTTACCTTCGTCCTCTTGGATGTTCATTGAATTGTCTAGCCCAGCTAGCGCTGCATAATAATTTGTACTAACGTTTGTTCCGCCTGCGCTGAGGACATCTTCTTGATTCCACTGCTGTAATTTGTTTGGTTTTTTGTTATCGGTTGCTTTTGATTTTATTTCTTTTTCTTTCTTGGTCATTTGTTTTTCTTGTTGAAAGTGAACTTGCCAACTGGCTCCTCTAGCAAATGCACCCTTAGTCTGAGTTCCTCAATTTCTCTCTCATACTTCTTCACTTTGTCACAAGCTTTGACTAGTTGTTCGATTTCATCGACTGATAAACTTTTCAATTTGTCATTTTCTTCATTTTTCTTTCTTTCGAACCTTCATTTTAACTTTTTCTTGCCTGTCATTGTTGGCGATGGACATGATCTTTCTGTTTAATGGCTGAAGCCGTCGGGCTCCTCCATCTCGTTGCTTTTGCAGCGAAATGTGAGGCAATTTTCATCAAACCGGGGTGAGCCTTGTGTCTTCTTTCCGCTTCTCGAAACTTCTTCAGAAGTAAAACTTCAGGTATTCGAAAATTTCTCAAATAATTTGACGGTGATGATTTTCAATTAAAAAATTAATTTCCAACTGACTTTTGTAAAATATTATTCAATTTTTAAAAATTATTGACAGGAACGATTAAAAATATGTCTATTTGTAACGAATGCCAGAGGTAGAATATACGTAAATCCTCAGCATAAGACAAAGAACAAAGGGAATGTAATGTCTGGAGGCTTCAAACGCTAGGCTACATACAAAGGTTTTTAAGATACCGAAAATTCAAAAGGAGAGCGAATAGTTGTAGAAGCTTGAAGAAGAGAAGTGTTGAGCTAAAGTTCACTGTAAAAAGTCAAATACTTTCTTTTGTAAGAAAATATTGCTTAAGAAGCATGTCAAATGTAAAATTATCCAACTAGTTTTCAGGAAGGTATGAGCTCCAGAGCGAAATGAAAATTAATTTGGCTTTAGAAAGGGGTGGTGGACAAAGGTCTCATCTAGTGACGTATGTGCTAGTGAATTCCGCAAAGATATGTTAAGAATAAATTGGGGGTTTTACCGGTAAACATCTAAAATTTTTAACCGCAAAGGGCCTGTGATGTCCTTTGAAGATTTCTTTTCTACAATTACAGAAATATATTTACAGTTACCGCTATACTGAAATGTGAAAAAAAGAATCGTTTGAGCATGATAAAAGGAAATCCAGAGAAATGATTTTTAATTCTTTACAGTCTAGAACCAAAAAGCAGGAGGGAGATTTGTACGAAGCATTTTTTGCAAGCTGCGGAGGTAAACCAAAAACTGGCAGCCACTTGATAACACTGAACGTCAGTGAAGATAGTAGGGCCAAAGTTAAAAGAGATGAATCAGTGCAGTTACAAATTTGAAATGACACAGCCGTAATTCAATACACTGTGAGAATAGTCGCCAATGTCAAACGATAAGCTGTATTATTTCAAATCATAATAAATATGTTTGTTTTCAAATTGACCTCGTGATTTCAAGGTAATACAGCTCTTCTAAGAAGTAGCAAGAGCCGAAGGGATTCAACTACGGCTTTAATAACTGAAACAAAAACTTACTCAAACCAAAACTAATAAATTTGGTGACAAAATATAGCCAACATATTGTTGTCTGAGCAAAGAAATGGATTGATGAGAGAAGCAAAGAAATGGATCCATGATCAGTGGCTTGAATTTCAGTCTAAGCTTCTTAGTAAGTATGAATTTGAGTGAATAAATTTTTTAATGAATTTAAATAAATGAATATTTACCCATATACTAAGTTTTTCAAATTGGGCGTTATCACATGACACACATATGTTACGAGGATATTGAAAAATCGAACTAACTAGAAACAGAATCAAGACTATTATTTTTTTGGTTCCGCAGCTTTTCCAGATATCGGTTATTAGAAAATAAATCGCCGGGCCCAGGCCTCATTTTATGGAGGATGTGTCTAGCTCCGATGCTTTTTGCCACAATAACAACGTGTATTGAAAATAAACTAGATAAAAAATTAAAATAAGTATTGTTTTGGCTCCAAATAAGGATGTGACAAACGCACGCGAATTTCCGTACATCTTACCAGCGTTATTAATAAGAGAAGCTCCTCATACACTAATTAGCATTATAAACATGAGTTTTGATCGTGAATTGCTTGTTTATTATTAATAATTACTTCTCAGTTACATTAATGTTATGAATGCGAAATTAGCGGCGCCTGAGGTATCTCTCAGCTTGAATATTTCTAACATAATGCAAATACCTTGATCAGCTTAATAATTTCAATCTTAAAACCAATTCTTAAGAGAAAAAGTTCCACATAAACTCCCATCATTGCAACCGTTCTATTAATCTGTGTATGTCTTTCTAGAAATAAAAAAGATCATTAGCATATTCATTGAGAATCTAAAGCTAATGCTCTTAGCAATGATTTATTTGTACGGCAAATAAATTTACGTTGACACGATTTCAATCGATACGATTTTATCTCTCTTGATTCCACGCGGTTTTACATAAAATATGCATCTGATAAACAGTATTGAAACATTGTGCTTATGCTTTATATCTACATATACGTTAGTGGGTACTTTGGGTATCTTTGAATTTTTGTGTTTGGAATTCCGAAACAAAAACTCACAAAAATTATTTGAATTAGTTTCTTTCATTGGATTCGGTGTACGAGTATGAGTCAAAGGTGCGGTTTCCGTGGAGTTATGCTAAGATAGTAGTAGAATTTTAATGAATGCTACCCCGAAGCATATGTGCTGCCATCCGAACAAGCTTAATGAAATTCTGAAATATTCTTGCAGGAAACACAGGCAAGAGACTGTCCCAATGTTAATGAACTCTAGGAAGAATTATTTCGGTATCGATGAACATGAATTGGGATATTTAGCGATAATCATGTGTTCTATTGCAGGAATATTGATATGTTACTTCTAATAGACAAGTGATAATAGATGATAGATACCCAAAATATAATTTGCAAAATTTTTATCTATTCCGGAAATAGACAAGACGTGACAATGATGAAGGAAGTCGAAATTTTGCCGAAAAAAAACGCTCATAAGATTTTAACAACTGATTTGAAGCTAGGTATTTGCCATTGAAATTAATACACTTTTCGAATGATTTCAAAAACTAATTGCCTAACTTTTAATAGTTTATGAAAGTTCAGAATAAGTTTAAGTGTTTCAGCACTTCTGAATTTTTCCTGCTTGTCACATTATATCAGTCTAAGATTAAATTAATTCCTTTTAAACAATTCTTACTCCATAAACCTATTTCTATAACCATAGGGCAGCAAAATTACATCGACGGTATTCAAACACATAAAATACCTTTTGGAATTATTTTGGATGAACGATATGGATTGCAGAAAAACTCTGCATTACCAGTAAAGCTCTTATCGTGAAATTCATTTCAAAAGCGTCAAATAGATGAATCAAAATCATAAGAATACTTTGAAACTGAACGAAAGTATCCGAGCAAAGCTTCATCTTCTTTCACATCCTGGCGGATTTTCATGTTATCCTTGTACTTTTTCCAGGACTCCATGGAATGGTTGGTGTCGTTGCTAAGTTATCCTTGATAGAAGAAATGAAAATCCCAACTAAACTTGGATAAAATTATGACATCATGGAGCTCCACCAGATGTGCTTAAAAGGATACGTCAAATTTAACGACACCCACTAAAGCGTTCGCATTCCATTCTGAACGAATGTTCTTCGGATAGATTTTCTAAGTGCTAAACCATTACGGATACTGATATCTATTACATGAACGTTTCCTTTTAATTATGTAAATTTTTTTATCACTTTATCTATGCGTACAAATTATCAATTAGTTTAATCGGTCGAATTCTGCCACTACAGAAGCTATTCATTTTATTTTTTATGATGGGCACACGTTTGTAAATGTAATAAAAGTTTTTATACCTACAATGACTTTGAAATGCTTTGAAAGTTTGGTGAGGAGAAGGGAAATTTGATTTGGTGATATCCAACGTAGAACATGTCATCACGCCTAGGAGAATATCCGATAGCCATAAATTTTTCCAAGCGGTAGTCATTGTCACAATGAAGGTGTTAAGACATTAAATTTTATGATCTAACATTAACAATGGCCGTATCAGTGTTAATATGTGTGTTTATATGCTGGCATATCTACGACTGGATATCTATGACATTGCTTTGTTTTCTTGGAGAAGTTTATAGGGCTCAATTGCTTATTGGTGGAAATATCTTTTTTATTTATAATCTACAATAGTGCATCGAAATTGAGATTCTTAAGTAAGAATCAATGAAACATATTTAATTCAAATTTGAGCGTGTCGTTTTATTCATCTTAAAATGCTTTATAAATTCATTATATATACAGAGAAGACATAATATTACAGATGATATTTCAAATTCGCAATGTCAATCAAAAGAATATTGGTAATGATAAGCAAATATTCATTTTAATTTTATTCTTATGATAATTGAGGCTAGAAAATGATGATTGTAGAAAAAAAAATCTAAATAGTAGCAGCCAATTTTGAATTTCATATTTATTTAACAACTTTTTATATGGATCAATAAAATGTTGAGTTTGCATAAGTAGAATAAACTCGAATAATTCTCTCACCTCAAGTATGGTGGTCGCCAACACCCGTGTGATGGCCTGATGAGACATTATCAAGAACACATGACTTAACCAGCTTCTAACATTTTTTATCTTTAATAATTTGTCGCAAAAATTATTAAACAATGCAACTCAATTAAAAAAGTAGCTACACACAAAAAATTTACATAAGTCATTTGGCAACATATACATTGTTCTAGTGAAAAATAATTCATTAGTTCGTGTGAGAAAAGCCGTAAGAATCAAGGGGTGAATCACATATATCTACCCTTTAATTCTTGCGGTTTTTCTCACATGTCGGATGGCCGAAATATTTCAATAAGTTGATTAGACAGGAGTATGCTCCTGCTAAGAAGACATTGTAACTAACCAACCCAATGGATCCCTTTTTGATTTTTTTTCATATTTTCCTATCAACAGGTCACAAATCATGAACGAATGGGTAGACTTTTTTCGTGCCTTAATACTGAAAGAGGTTGCTAAGACTATTCATTTTATAAACCACTTATCTATCAGATGGTTCTAGCTCATGTTTTTTCTTTGGGAAAAATGGTTGTGAAATACTGACGGACAGAGGAACGGACACGGTCTGACAGGAATTGATGAAGGGCAGAGGAACGGGCACGTTCTGACAGGAATTGATTTTAATAGGGTTACCTAAATTTTATTAGCATGTTATTGCAAACCTCAACCTATCACTCCCATTTGATATTATGAAAAGACTTTCAACTAAAGACATATAAAGTAATGGATGCGAAATGAGTTTATTTTCATCCATACGTTAGTGAAGTACTTTTACTACATACATATCTTCCTCTCGCATGCGAATTGAAACCCCCCTGCCTTTCACGCAGCTAGAGAATTCACACATTCAGGTGGTTCTCTAGTTGCTCTCACGAGAATCCCGCTCCTCTTATACCTTAACCTCCGAATTGTCAACAAAATATCAACCATATCATTGAAAACATATGAAACGTGAAAATTCAACAATTATGGGAAACGTCTAATCAAGTTGAATTTGAAATTTTAGACAAAACGATTTTTTTAAGATAATTAATCAAACTGAAAAGTTTGTTACGGATCGCGAGTTTTTTTTGTGGCGGAAGATGAAAAATGTAGTGATGTGTGTGGGATTGTAAAAACAGCTATAGGAAGCATGTCAAGGACGTATCCTGCGTAGGGTAAGTCATGTTCAATCTTTTATATCGTTCAAGTTAGAATATCCGCACGGGAAATTGATTTAGTTTAACATGCGAAAATTAGTGGGAGACGTCACGTCAAATTTATTTGAAATTCGAAACAGCTAATAACGCGCCAACTTCACGCTACATCATAAAGTGCTTCAATTCTCTCGATGCATTTCGTATCCATTCTCTCTGACATCTATGCTTTCAACTGACGGCCAGAAACATGTGACAAAATTGAGGATATTAGAAGGAAGCCATCCTAAATGCTCTAACCAATAACAAAGCTAATACAAAGTGAAGTTGAATATAAATTCTTAAAACACTTTTGTTTGATAGCTTTTGGAGCATGGCTAGGGTAAGTCATCCATAGGAATGTCACGGATCAAAACTCACTCCCTATGGTGATAAAATTCTGGAGGTTTCACGATTTAACATAACTTAAGACGATAACGAGAATGCCTATGCAGCAACAGTCACAAAGTCATAAACCTTTGCGAAAAGCACTAAAAATCTTACAAGTCAAACCCCAAATCTTTGGAGGATTTTAATGATTGCGTAAATCCGACGGAGTAAGATTTCGATGCGGGATTGTATTGACAACCACACGTTTTATTGGAGGCAGAGTACGTAATTTCCGTCAACTATGCAATTTCAAGCGTTACTAACAGCCTTAAGGAGTACAGTAGATATTAGGGATGATCTAAAGTAATTATTTTCGTTATATGTAAAACATAATATTTGTTAGTCTAAATCTTGTTTTTCTTCCCAACATTCGCTTCTAACAAGTTGAAACATTAAGCCTATCTATCTCAAGTATGTGAATTTCTTACAAAAACCATCTATATCTTCTCTCTTCCAATATGTGTATACAACGGTCACCAATTCGCAACTGTCTCTGAATTTCTTAACTCTGATGTGCTCTTCGAACCAGGGAAAGTGCAATTTGGAAGGTGCTTTTCTAATAACAGCCATCGCAATTTCAGCATTAAGTGCTATTGTGTCGTCTTGGTAAAACCACACCCCAGCTTGAAATCTTTCTTACCTCTTATCAATGATAGCTATCTGCATAGTAATATTTTACATGCCCTCTTTTCCATTACAATTCACGTAGCATACCAAAAAATAAAGGTGGACAATCTTTTGTTCCGAACTTTGTAGTAATCTAAGAACGATGGCTCTAAAAGCAGCGCTGACACAGGCACACAGCACGAACGCAATTTAATAAGGATTCAGTCGATTCAGTCACCTTCCCCATCGCAACACTCGTTTTTTTTTTTTCGCAGGAATAATAAGTGGAAAAATTTCCTTTGTACTTAACACCCGGGAAACAAAATTCTAAAAATGTTTAAAAATTTCTAATGTGTAGTATCTTATTACAATATCTTTTGAAGATAATTTAACGAATTGCGGTGTAACGCGGTATGCAAATGCTTAGAACGAAACGGTTAACCCCTTTTAATTATGAATGCTAAAATCATTGTATCATTTAACCTGTTAATTATATGAACGCTAAAATCATTGTATCATTTAAACCCCTTAAAATTTGTCTAATTCTTCCGATTTTTCCCACCTAATTACGCCTAATTATCATAAACGACAAATTGCCTTCAATTGATAACTTAATTGAACCTACAAAAGACAGTGAAAAGGGAAATTGCAAATACCGCCGTCATAAACTACAAATGATAAGGAAAAAGTACATTTGATAGCAACAAAAACCTTCAATTGTGTGATTTCCCCCTTTCTGAATGGGTTCGTATTGTTCTACTTGCCCATAAAGTGTCGTAGTTGCTTGAGTGTGGAGAATATTAAATTGTGCTTGCGAAATTTGCATGCTATTGCGTCGTAAATCGTGAAAATGGGTGATAACTACATAACAACATTGGAAATTGGAATTATCGGGGAGAGTGGCGCCGGCAAGTCGAGTCTGATGCTTCGTCTGACAAACGAGGAATGGGATGGAGATCAAGAGTCTGCTCGAAACCGCCAGACAGCGCGGACGCCGCGTAAAGAAGAAGCGAGTTGGGAGTGAGAGGAGATTGCGGGCTGATCAGAATATCGCCGAGACACGTGGAAAAGTTTCTCGCGTAAAAGACAGTGAAATATTGTAAAAAAAATAGACGATAAAGTTATCGTGCAAATTGTGAACACCTTGTTAGTCGTGTGGGTTAGCGAAAAGTGGAATAAAACTCGTGTTCCGTCAAAATCTAGTGGAAGTGTTTTCGCTTGGGTGTCCAAAGGTTTCTCCCTCCCTTAAATCATTTGTCGAAAAGTTATTCTTTAGTTCCCAGAAATAATCAGGTCCCCAAAGGAGATATGAAACGAAGAAACAATTTGAAAATGTGGAAAAAAGGCGTCATTGATTTGCCCCCGAATTTAGTAACAATTAGTTACTCAATGCACTTAGCATGTAACGGATTTGTAATTAACCGTTAGCTCTTTTGTCGGAAATTTTTCGAAATGCTGTGATGCAACTTCGCTTCATCGATTAAGGAAGTCGGTTCGCGTGGAATCGTTGTTGTTAATGTACTGTACATGTTCCAATACAAATTCGGAAACTCCTCCACAATACTTGTTAGAAGAAGCGTGCACACAGAGATGAATCGTGAGAATACAAACAAACTGGAACGTTTCACAGAAGTACACAGAACACTTTCATGGAATAATTTCTGTGTTTGAATGGTGCATGCTTGGGGTGAAATGAACTAGTGAAGGATCAGAGAGCAAGTCTTCGAAGAAAAACCGGCAACCCGAACAAAATAAATACGCGTTTGATCGACAAATATCTCTTCGAATCTTCTCACGTTTCCCTATGTGGCAACGAAAAAGAAAAATACGGTAGTTCGCAAATGTAGATTTAATTAGACACAAGAGAAAAAACTAGTAAATACACGGTGGATATTTGCGTGGAAAAAATAAAAGTGCGTGTGTGGTCGGAGTAAATTGATCGCGATAGAAATGCACAAAGTAATGCTTGCGAAGATTCTGTAGCAAGAAGTGAAGTGAAGGCCCAAATTTAAAGCACGTCGGCCAGTTGCACTAAACAACAAAGTGATAATAACGGTCCAGACATTGCAACACAGCACGCTCACCGTGGAAATTGATCCTAGCAAAACGATCAAAGAGCTGAAGCAGGAAATCGAGGCTGTCCATGCTTTTCGGGAATTGCAAGGAAAGGTTGCAGAATTGTCGGGAGAAGAGGAGGCTTTCACATTATTCGGCGCAGACATAACTTGAGTAGTTCACATTATTTCAAGTAATAGAAAATTCATATTAGCTTTTGCATGCATGTTCATTTTCGCGTCTTATTGGAATCCCGTATGAAGTTCAAGTCACAAAACCTTAGAATTAAAAGCGTCGATTGAAAGTGTAGTTGTAAGAAAAGCTTATCAGTCGTGTTCAGATACAAGACGACCTGAGCATTAAGAAACATAATCTTGAAGAGATAATTTTCTCTATAGAATGTTATGTGGCATTCAATGAATTTTGTCGAAGTATTTTTGGATAAAGTTCGCATGAAAATTATAGCACCATGATGTAATCAATTGCATATAGAACTTTGCTATCACACGATTAATTTGAATGAATCTGTCTGAGTTCAGAGCGATTAATTTGCATGTATCCATTTTTATACTGATTACGTTGTGCATCCAGAGATTACGCCTGGTTTTAGTAATTCTTGTTCGTGAACTTCAATGTATTTCTTGCTATAGATTTTTTTTGGCACTCTCAAATATCTGCACTTTACTAGTTTTCGATACCGGATATGTAAATGAGCATACTTATTGGTCTAATTTTGAAGGCTTAATTTTATATTCATACATATTTTAATCAGTTCTTGAAAGTGAACATTTTTTTCAATTTCATGAAAAATTTTGGATTTTTAATATAATAAAGAGTATGTTCAGTTTACGCTTTGTCGATGTACTTGAACATCAAAGGCATTATATCATTTGCATTTAGTGATACTCCGTTAAAAGTTCCCGAAATTTGAATAAAAAAATAAGATAACATTACCTTATTATTTAATAATAATAATTATAAAATAATACTGATTCATTTATTTAAATAAACAAATTTACCTAATTATTTACCCTATAAATCTTTCTACTACCCATTTATATGACAGCACTGATTCAAATTCTTAGTAAAATTAAACCATAAGATAAAATATCACACCTAAAATAATAGCCTAAACCCATTCAATAAAAAGAATAACAATTTGAAATGATAAAAATCAAAGACAATATAAACAATAAATTTTGCACCATTCAAAAATATAAAAAGGTATTATAAATGACAGATAAAAAATTTAGATTAAATTCGAAGCTTTTGTGTTTAACGAGAGTTAATAATGATGTAATTTCTCAACTGGGATTTTAGAATGACAGTTCAGGTAAAATACAAGTATAAACGAGTATTTGTTGCAACAAAAAGAGATAATTATGGGACATGCAAAATAATCACTTGCAACATCGTTGTTCTGGCATTTTCCGCAGAAGTCTGTAATGTAACAGTATCTGAACATTATTCTTATAATTAAAAGTCAAAAATTTAATAAAGGGCGATAATTTTAGTCTATTAAATCGCTCTCTAAGAGCTTGGAATTAATTCTCAACCAGAGATTGCAATTTTGAAAACCCTGTTAACATCGCTCGTCAGAAAGGTAGATTGGAATTGAAACATTTCCTGTGTTGAAGATTATCTTTCTCAAATTGATTCATTACTTAAATTCTGCCTTTTATTTAAGTATTATTTATCACCATACAAAATGTACATAAGTGTAACATAAATAGTTCATTTATATTCAAATTCCAAATAAGATTTTGTGGTCAGCTATAGAGTATCAGAAAATGTGTAATTCCGGAATTTAACCTGTTAGAAACCAATAAGTTAGATTAGGTATAGATGATCTAATGAATTGATTGAAAATTGAAAGAAAAAAAATAAAAATGAATTAAAAACGTACCCGAGGGTCTTTCCTTTCCTCCATTTCTAACCGGGTATAGGACCCGGTACGGTGGCAGGCTTCCCCCTCAAAATATGAGCCAGTCACCGGGTACAATTTAATCCTTTTTATTTCAGGTGACTTAATGGGTTGAGTGGCCCAAGCCAAGTGCCTTTTTATGGCATAAAGTTATGCAATTCCATTGTATAATTCTATGACATAAATTGGTCACCGGGGTACTCCCCTTCTGATGGGAAGGTTCATACAATTCAAGTTGTATGAGTTTTCCACTCAGAAGAGGAATACCTGGCCACTTCAACGATTTAACATTGGATTTATTCCGGTTGGGTGGGCATGAAGGGGCTCCACCACCACCCGGTTGCCCCTCTTTCATTTGTGGGCCCTGAATGTATTTGGGTAAGGACGAGGTCACCCCCAAATTAGTCTTTCTTGTCAGGTTGCACTTGTTCTCGCAACAAGTCGTAATTCCTTCGTGGAGGTTATCTACTGATTTGCGACTTCGGTCGTCCTCTCGAACTCTGCAAGCAATTCGTGAATGCGAAATGTTTTGTAGTGAGTCCTCGTGCCGGGGAAACGAACCCGCCCCACGACACCGCAATGCTAGCCTGCCAGCGCATTCACGCGTCTCCGGACGAGGGCATTCTCGGCAGGAATCAACACCTTCCTCTGCCGAGGCAGCAGAACATCGCTGCGGTCCTTCACGGACATATGAAAATCTATTATTCACTACAACTTGCGACTAAATTTTTTGGTGTCACTGAAACTTGTATTTTTCAGGTTATAGACTGTTGTTTTGTCTCAAGATCAAAATGATGAATCCAGATTATATCCAGTTTAGTAATTTTTAAAAATTAATTTCAAGACAAGAGAGAAGTCCGAGCTCAGCTGACCGACTTCGCTTTGCAACAACATACACGTGTTTATCGACAAGCTATATCAATATCCATTCCCAATCTGGCAAATTTAGGGGGTATCTGCGTAGGGGGAGTTTCTGCCTATCTAAAATTAGATGAAACACACAAAGTACAATTCGTGATCACATGGGGACCGCGTCAGCTGGTCGTGCGGGCGTATTTTCAGGCAAAACGTGGCACAGTGCATATCCTTCAGCTGCGAATTGTTATGTACTACTATTGATATGCCTGAAATGATTTGCGTAATAGAAAGTAGACGCAATCATGTAAATATGTTACTGGTCCTAAGGGGCGAACTATCTTGCAAAACAAAAACAAGAAATAAATATACACATTTCTACTCATGAGGGATCAAGCTGCTTATTTCCCGTTCCGAGGCTGAGAGAACACGCTATTTTTGCAAAGGTAACATAATTTCTTTGAATTCTTCTTTTCTAAACTAGAGTTTTAACCATATTGGATGTCCACTAATGTCAAAAGGCAGAACTGGGTATCTTTCATAACTAATGGGCAAAATTGATGACTGCTGGTTGTCAAATTAACTAGTTGCCAAGGTTGATGTCTTCCCAGATAGTATAATTTAAAGTCTCAAGCATCATACCTCGTTCAGCATTGAGACTGCCAAATTTCAAAAGTTCTAAAATTTCTAAAACCATCCTAACAATAAAACTCAGGGAAGTGATGATCGATATCAACACCAGACTAGCTAAGGTATTTTAGTGGTTCGGAGTGCTTAAATCCGTGTAGGACACGGGTGTCAGTTTCAGCGAGCTATAAAGAAGACCGAACTCAGATGATTAGCTTCCCTTGACGACCGCGTATGCGAACTTGTCGACTAGCTATTTGCGGGATCGTACGAGGCGGGCTCTTTTCACGCCATGACATTCCCATCAATATTTTTAATCTTTAGAAATGTTCTATTACTATTAAACAACTCTACAGTAATTCAAATTTTTTTTTGTGTCGTTAAAGTTAGCGTACCTGTATATGGAGGCTAGATACAAACGCAAGCATTCTACAAAAAGCAACCGTTACTTTTCCTGAAGATGGCCATTACATTTCAAAGGGAATGTCAAACATAAAAATGTTAAAGTAGCTAAAGTGAACCACTCATCTCCGCCTTCAGGATGGAAAAAAGCAAAGCAGTTTTGACCAGCTTCTCTCTTCAGGAGCAGCCACTCTTGACCACCATGGGGCTGCTCGACTGCTTATGTTATTACAGCATAGACACCATAAGATATATGTTGCGACTGGCGATAGAGAACATTACTTTCCAGAAGACAAACACAAAACTGAAAAGGAAGTTCGGTATGAGATTCTCTCTTTTAAAAAACCCCTTTACAATAAAGGATAAAAGGTAATATTATAAATTTAATTGTTTGTCTGCCCACATCCAAAATGTAATGGTGTTTTCCCCTTCAGACCCCACAGTGAGCGTCATTTGTAGTGAAATATCCTCGTCAGTGCAGGACTCGGGTGTTGATGATCGGACTTGAGGGCCAACGAAATATAAAGAAAGCGTAACTTGCCGACATTTGGGCCGAGCCATTGGCGCCCTGCGCTTTAGGAACACACATTTCACAACAAACATCTCATCAAGGGGCATGAAATCATATTGATTACAGATAATATGCCACTAACTTTTTTGTTATAACTACGACCGACTGTACTGTAGAATCTACTCTTTGTGTATACCTTCTGGAGTTTCCACAGAGAATATCAAACCTGGCCCTAAAAAAGATAAGCATTTTTAGCATCTGTTGAATTCAAACGTGATGTCACTTAGCTGTGTCAACCACAAGGAGACAATTTGTGGAAAGTGCAATGAATTAGGTAATAATATAAGACGTAACATATTACCTATTCTATACCAAGGCAAATCTTCGATAGAATATAGCTTTAATAGAACACTGTTTTCTCAGCTTTTCACAGATCTCTATACCTCAGTGTTTTTGATAATCATATTTCAGGTACTCATATTATCCGCTTGCGCAGCAGCTCCCAAGTTCAAACCATGGTTGCGGCATAGTGTTTTAACTTCTGATGGTGCTATCGGACTATCAGCTTACCCAGCTGTGATGGGTACTAATTGAAAAATTAGATAATTACCACATGGTTGAGCATGATATTGACCATATCACCTCGAATTCCGTTACGGTCATGGAATGAGATACCCTAACAATAAATCTCAACGCCAACGGTCGGATTTGGATCGTTAAGCGATGGATTATAATTATATCATGTAGCCAGCCTGTTGTAGATTTTACAGCCTTTTTATCGTGGAGACATCCAGCTTGTTGAATTTCATAAAATTTTTGATTTTATATCGTTCAACATCGGTATCTTTCTTGTTTAACTCTTATGCTTAGCTTACTTAAGCCTAAGTAAAATTTAGAGGCATATAAAAAACCGTCAAAATTTCAAACATTTTCAATAATGGCATTGTCACCATATCTTTTTGTCAAAGATATATAGAAACACACTTGGTGGAGATTTTCGTTTTAGGGGATGAATAAATGGCTGATTTTCATAATTTAGGAAATCACGTGGACTGTGAGTTACGCTCGAGAGACAGTCTAGGATTCTGCATGAAACCGCACCATTGAAATATGACATCAAGTTTTCAGATTTGCTCTATTGCATGATGCAATATGTGGTTGCTTGGTGTTCATCTAGATGCATACTTAAGACTTAAAACATGTTCAAAAGAGGGTATTAAAGCAAGTGTATTAGAGATTTTGTACGGAACGACTCTTGAATTTACTGAAGAGTGTTTCATTAGGGATGAAGTAGGCTTAGAACCCCCGATTTTTGTTATACAGTCGACAGAATCAAGCTAAAATAACTAACATCATTGCAGACTATAAGCTATTAATGACCAACGAGGTTCCTATAAATATTTAGACAAAATGGCAGAGACCATTACTCGTTGAAAATGAATATGAAATATGTCCTTAGGCACTTTAGAATATTCAAAGAGTGTGCCCGACATTCGTTCCAGTTCATGCGACATCTTCACCAACGATTCAACGTCCAGTAGCTCTGCAAACAAATCATCCTAATCAAAATAAGTTGCTAGCCACCCACTTTCTTACCATACTGTAAATAGCCCAGTGTATAAATTGAGCATATTTTTTCCGACAAAACTAAAACATAGCGTTAAAGTTTTTTTCTAACATTGAAGATGAAGTAGTGGCCAATTAAACTGAGGACAATAAGTAAATGTTTTGTAATTCAGTTCATCACTCGTCTTATTAGTTGAATTATCCGCTCCTGATACTTTTAACTCTACATATATCGTATGTGTACTAATGTATATGACTTTCATAACGATGATTATGATAGCATTAATAGCCTTTCATCAAGAATTAATTCAAATGGTACGCTGTCAACGGTAGACTTGGATACGACTCAATCCAAATTTTACCACATAATTTATGACGCCGTTGAATCATTTGTACCTCAAATAAAGAAAAGGAACAGGATATGCTAGGGAGGAATCTCAGGTATTTGCGCAACCAAAAAAACAAACTCTACAAGCTCTTAAAAAGGAGGAAGGAAACAAGCGATGAGATTAAGAGAAAGCATAGCGAGCTTGCTGTTGAACTTAAACTTAGATTCCAAGAAGCGTATTAATCTTATATTAACTTTGTAATATAGGAAACTATTTTTAATCTTAAGAAGTTTTTTGGCTGTGGAAATATTAAGCTGGAAGCTTATGGTTATCCTTCTATACGACATACAAGAGCTCGGTCTCATTTTGCACAGAACAGATCTGTGAATTTTTCGCTGATAATTTTCAGCAGTTAACTCCAATTCTGCTGCTTCACCAAATCGGGAGTCATTGGAAATAGCTTCAATGACCCTTATAGAAAGTATTTCAATTTCTGAAGATGAAAGCTACAAGTATTGTGGATCTAGATTTGAATAAAAAGCCTGGCCTCAACGTAATTCTGACTCGCTGTAAAAATGCACTGATTGTTCCCCTCTGCATTATATTAAATAAATCACTATAAAGTTGTATGTTCCTTAGGCTTTGAAGGCTATCCTTCATAACACCAACCCATAAAAGAGGTGAAAACCGCTCGTGACGAGTCATTGGAATATTTCTATTTTATCCAGTATGCCAAAACTATTCGAGAAAATTTAATGCATTAAAATTTCTCCCCTTATTGAACCGTATTTTGATGAGGAGCAACATGTCTTCCAATAACCCCCCCCCCCCCCAATCTGATCACTGCGACGGCAGATAACTTGTCGTATGGAGCAAGCCAAGGATATTGATGCCAAATGCACGGATATCAGCAAAGCATTTGATTGAGTGAGTCATAGAATATTGTCAAAAAAATTCTGTAGTTTTGGGATTTCGGGTCCGTTGCACAGCTGGATTCAGCACTATTTGAAAGACCATATACAATTTAAGTTTTAAGGTCAGTTATCGCGTGAGATTCATGTCATCTCTGGGGTTCCACAGAACAGTCATCTCGATCCACTTTTCATTAATATTGTATTTTCATTTGTGATTTTTTTTCTATGCCGACGATCTCAAACTATATCACAGAGTAAAATCTTAAACTGTTGTTTCTTTTCTCTAATCCAAATTAACCCTTCTATTTCAATGGTGCAATGAAAATCAGCGTACATTCAATTTGGAAAAATGTCAGGTAAAAGAAATTTTATCTTATATGTTTATAATATTAATAACACACAACTGAAAAAGTTGAAAGAGTTGTGAACCTTATCGTACTCCTAGAAATGAAACTCCAATTCAAGGACTTGTCGCAAATCGCAGTGTGCGCGCTTCCATTTAACCATATGTAACTTGCGACGGTCGTGCGGCCATACGAGGTGCTACAATTAAGTAATGAGACTGATTCTATGAAAATCGTATATTTAAAAATTATTCTACAACTCTGCCATCCCCTTCAAAGTAGTCCCCTTGAGCAGCTATACAACGATCCCAACACGTTTTCCATACTTCGTAACATTTATGGAACGCTTCGACTGGGATGTCCATGAGTACCCTCATCACGGCCGCCTAGATTTCCGTAATCGACTCAAAATGGGTTCCTTTGACCACCGATTTTGTTCTTGGGAACAAAAAAAGTCACAGAGTGACATGACATATCGGGCGAATAAGGTGGCTGTTGCAACACGGCGATCCCTTTAGAGTCCAAATACTGGGACACCTTTTGCTCCTCAGAAAGGTTCTTTGGAACCATCTTCGCGCACAACTTTTTCATCTCAAAATCGTCAGTTAAAATTTGTCTGATTGTTTCGGACCCAGTCTCGAGGCCAACATTCGAACTGTTAAACGCCAATCTTCACGGATTAGGCCGCGGACGCGCTGCACATTCGCGTCAGTCCGCACCTCGACTGGTCTCCCACTCCGCGCCTCATCTTCCACGCTTTCACGCCCCTCCTTAAATTCTTTATACCACCGAAACACCTGGCCACGACTAAGAGCACTATCACCATGCACTTTTAGCGTACATTTCCGAAGCTGTTTCGCCCAATCTGGCGCAAAATTTTATCGCGACGCGTTGCTCTTGATTTCGTTTCTCCATTTTCGTGACGAGCACCACCAACACACGTCTACTCAACACGACACAGCAGGCGAACTAAACAAACTAGAGCGATGGTAAATATATCAATGAAGAGGAGAAGGATGTCAAAGAGGGGGAAGGGAATCCCAAGGTTGCAGGCTTACCACAAGCGCGGCAATAAAATCAGTCTCATTACTTAATTGTCACACCTCTTATAGTCGTAGTCTGATCCATCCTTTAAGGTGACTGACTTCAAATTTTAAACCTGATCTCACTCGCTCCAAGGGGAGTCGCTTTGTCTGCATGTCTACGTTTCAGCATCTTAAGGGGCAATATTCAGCCTGGATCTTTGTCAGACAAGATACGCTCGCACGACGCTGTTAGAGCCACTAGAATCACTCCCATGTTAACCACGAGTGCGCGTTACACTAAGACAAAAATGCTGTCCGAAATAAATTCGTAATGTTTAGCAATCATTACGCTCCAACTACTTCCAAGATCTGTTTTAAGTCCAAAATATAAAAATTCCTCGATTCCTCGACAGTATAAACTATATTTTTTGGTTTTTTCCAATCAATTTTGTATATCTTCAAAGTAAATTTTATATGTATTTGATATACTTGCTGTAAAATTGAGCCTTGTTTGTCGAATAAATAAATAAAATTCATATTTTTGTATATATGGATTTTAGCATCTAAATTTTATGTACAAATTGGTGGCGTTCTTTGTAGGGTTTGTAGGGTGTTTGATAAAAAGTCTATAAGCCGCCCTTCATCGCTATCTGTTTTATTTTAAACTGAAATATTCTATGGTTATAGATGCAGTTATGCGGGTGGCATTTATTACACCCACTATCATGATTTTTTAAATGATAACTTGTCACTGCTCCTTATTTTCTTGATTTATTGGCTTTTCTAGTACAGAGATACAAGTTTATGATTTTTAGACTGCTATTTCTAGCCAAAAATTTTAACTATCAGGCTAAGAAAATAAAATTGTTTATAATACGCTGCTTAGTTTTTTTTATGCATGCCCATCTTGTATGTCATTTATGCAATGAAACATTAAGATATCTTAAAAAAATGGCATCTCAAAATAAGTTAGTAAGCAGGTTAAAATTTTCTATGATTAAAATATTCTTTAATTTCAATGGGATTTTAACAGAAACGGTTTTTTGACTTAAGATGGTTTGATTTGCAATGTGGTATTAATGAAATAATGCATAGATCAGAATTAAAAAAAAAAGAAATCATGAGCATACTTCCAGGACCTTTTATTCAATTATTCTATTTATCTTTTGGCAAGCCATAAACATAGTGCTGTTTGAATAATTTAACTGAAATTCTTTTAAAGACGCCACAGATCTTCAAAATCTATCTTTTTGTGAGCTTCTCAAATCAAATCTATGTTTATATACTTATTTGGGTTCATTGAATATACAATAATTAATATGTTAAAATTAGCCCTTGGTTTCGAAATACCGAAAGAATTAAATACAGCAAATTGAATTAAAATCATAATGAACATAAAGTATATTTATATTCAAAAAATATTGAAATTATTAGTGTTTTTAAATTTTTGTCATTAAATGGAGAATTGTCACTTAATGGATAACTAAGTATTGTGAATTTTTAAACCAAAAGACTGTTTTCTTTGTTTGCCTGCTGTAAATATGTTACTATCAGGGATATACATACTTTCTTCTCCAGTAGTTCGCTAACAATGACACACTCTATCGTCCCTGGTATATTTTTCCCCATTAATGATATATCTTGCTGAAATTGTTGACTATATTTCTCACTTAATTCAACGCAGTTGGCAGCGAAAAATCAAAAAGAGAGTGCAAAAAGGGAATTTTGATTAACATACCTCAACCCCAATTGGTGAAACTATTCTAGGGGGTTATTTACAAGCTTATGAGGATTTTTACTTTAATTATAATATTAATATAATATTAATATAATTAATATTAATTATAATATTAATGCAATTTATTTTGGCATTATTTAGACCTGGAAATCTACTTCTCAGATACCAAAATGCTAGTCCATCTATGCTGAGAGGCTTTAGAAAGTTATTCATCAGTTCCAACTTGATAAGTAACGGAGAGGGACAAATTCGTTAGGATTCTGTAATTCTGCTAAGGTTTTCTCTCCCGGTCACATAATTGATCTTGGAGTCCAGCCTTTATTTATGCAATGCAAAGATCTAGACCGTCATACCCATTCACACAGAAATGACTTGGTAAAGCCCATTGGGAGACCCAATAACTAGGCTATGACTTCCAGATCTCCACAGATTTGCCATTGGTTTGTCTACAAGGTATTTATGTTTCTTGAATTTCAATCACATGAGATAACGGAATCAACTGATACGTATTATGTTGTGAAGAAAATAAGGTTTCAAGCTTAATTTTGAGGAGTACCTACATGATCTTCAATGCGTCCATTAGTCTATTTTTATAGATTTAAAATAGGGCATCACATATTTCCGACGGTTTTCTTCTAAACTACTTTGTTTTTCGATTTTAGTAAACTACCACAAGCCCAATAACTCTGCTTTATCTTTTGGAAAATTTAAGCCTCATATAAGTTCATTGAATTCATCTTGCCAAAGCCGATGGATTTTTTTTTTTGTTACAAAAGTGAGAGTTTTAGAACCTTTACGCTCACTGTTGTCGGTTTCCACCATATTAAGTACTTCATTAGAATACTGCAGGTAGCCTTCTGAAGGTTGAGCAACTGGCAAATTTTTTCAGAGTGTTACTAGCCGTATACCGATGCTACGGTAGCTTGTATACATTGAATTATCGGATATTGCTGGCTACATAGAGAGAATTTATCATACCAAAAATTATCGGCCCTTTTAATGCAGTTTAGAGATATAATTGGAGATTTTGAACATAAAATCTGTCAAAAATGTTAAAAACATGAAAAGTTTAATACTTTAACTTCTATACCAATCAGATAGGTATCTAAAAAGGCCACAAAGTAAAATTGAAATCTACGTAGATATATTGCCAGAATTAAAAAAAGTAATGATATTATATCTCAATAACTACGTTCGTGTTAAATATAACATAAATACAAAACAAGAGCTAGTTCTGACCTGTGTAGTGAGATTCAGATAATCAAAAAAATCAACAATCAGAGACGATTAAGAATATACAATAATATAGTAGTCCGCGTATTGTAGTGGGTGTAGCGTGTTCGCTATGTAAGCCGAAGGTCCCTGGTTCGAATCCCGTTGGCGATAACAAGATTTGTTTCGAGTTATTCTTCGAACGGACTTTAAGCTTACTCAGTTATAATAAATAATGGCTTAAAATCCGTACGGCCAAACCATGGTACTGACAATATCACCTTACCGAGTGCCGAAACATTGGATCAAGATAATGAGATACTCTAACTATCTCTAAGCCAAGCACCGAAAGGGGCTGTGGTGCTAAAGCAAAAGAATAAAGCAAAAAATCAAAAAACTACAGATATAAATACATTTTTTGTTGTGGAATAGAATTCACAAATGATGAAATTTTGCGGTTATGACTTTCTCTTAATTGTTAGAGACAGAAGCTTTAAATTTTATTATGGTTGCTAAATGCATTGTTTTATCAGAGACAATATCGTCCAGTACAAAAATTCGAGAAAATCAAATAAACTCTGATTTTTTTTCATTGAACGTTACGCTTGAGAAAAAGTATGCCATGCATATTTTCACGCGATTCATCATATACCAACCAAATTATTTCATATTGCGTGCCTTTGGATAGTGAAAAAAAAAATTATTTTGCATGTTATTGTACTCGCCAAGAAATTCCTTTCATTCAGTAAAATACAAGCAGCCATTCCTAACACTTCCTTTTCGACAGCCTTCCACTATATGTGGAAGCAACACATTCTCTATTCGACTGGGATTGTCTATCATAAATGTCGGGTTCGCATGCTATTTCCCGCGTGCAACAATAATAAACTTTTCATACCCTTAAGCCACGATCTAATTTTCTCCTTCGCATTCTTGTTGGTCGTGCCGAATGCGAAGATAAGATAGCAATCGCACGTTGTGTTTGTTAGTCTTGAGGGGGTAAATATGTATAATACTTACAAGCTTGTTTTTAAAAAGCGAAAAACATACGAGAATATCCTCGTATGTAGCACGCTAGGGGTCCAGAAAACCTTTTTCTCTTATACATGAAAAATGGGGAGGCGTAGTGTTTCAACTTATCAACGACATCCGAACATTATTTCTTTTCAAAAAAGTCAAGCGGAAATGTGTGCAAGATTTATTGTACTCACTTGAAGTGAATGGAGTTTTCGACGTTCTTTGAAAGTTTTCGCATATAATACCTTCTTTATCTTAGAAAGTACATAAATCAAGTGTCCTCGATTGGTATGAAATACTCAAACAGTTAATTACTTGCTCAACAAGCCGTGCCTACTTAATAAAACCTTCCTTAATAAACCAAACAAATCTACCGTCCTTCTGCCATGCTCATTTCCCCCCATTATATCTTTAATTAGAGGAATTACTTCTATTACAAATTTGTCAAACTTATTTCCCGTCGCCATATCAGCAAGCTACCGCCACTTGTATGCCACACAAATTTAAGCTCATTTTTCATTTCGAACCCCATTGCGAATCACAATGATACACATGAAACCCCTCGTTGTAGGAATGGATGTTTAGTCCTTCCTGGTTCATTTTGCTTGAATGCCACTCTGTTGTAGGCAAGGATTTAAACTTTCTGCATTCACATACGTATGTTTGTCGGTTCGCATACATGCTAAGATGTATAGATGAATTGCTAGTTTCAAATGAATCCAAGACAAAGGGATATGCATGAAGGAGGAACACAGTGCCTCGAGGACAAATTCAGGGTTATAGGATAGCAGTGAGAAAGCTGTTGATGTATCTAGGAGCGACGTAGGTATCTATATATGTAAATCGTAGTTTAAGGAAAGGTGGCAAGTATTTGGGCCGAAACCGAAAAACAATATGGCATCATAGTGGAAGCCATGAATCATTCCAAGTCAAACCAACCCTCGTACCAAACTGAATGAACGAGCCAGCAACTGTTCCACGTACACATATATGGAGTTTCTGGTAATTTTGTTGTTATGGAGCTTGAACTAAGGGATTCACCTAAGAGAGGGTAATCTGTAAACTGGTTTTTTGTCCTTAGGTATCTCTTCACGGTAGAGTGGTTGAATTATAGTGTTGGAAACAAGTTCAAGGACATAGGATAAAATTCAATTCAGCTACAATTTGCATAAATCGTAATTTTGACTGTTTGGATAGCTTTTTTATTGGGTGGATAACACTCAAAGTGTAAGTAGAAATTAAGAGCGTCTTGGCCTCAAACTGAGAAGTTGCAAATTTTATATATTTTATGAATAAATTATCACAGCACACAAATAAAATAATCTGCAACAAATAATTTTTAGCACAGCCATCGACATACTTTCTCCCTTAATTGTTAATCCTTGTTTCTCTGCGAATCATTTCCAGTGAAGGATATTTAAATTGCATCACTATAGGCGACTTTGCTACCGGCCAACTTGACTCCATTCTATTGTCCTTTGGGCAACACGATGGAGGGTGAGTGGCTTCGATAATATATGAGGTGAATTTCGAATGACCTTGGTAGCAAGTAGGAAGACACTGTAGTTACCCTGCTGTTAAAGATGCACGATAGCATACAAGTACTGCATACGTAGCCTTATCACATGTACCGAATGTGAACTCATGGATATACATAGTTACATGCTGATGGCGTATACGAGCATACTACCACCATAGAGCCGGGACCCTCACATGTGGCTTTTTAATTACGTAAATTAGTTTTACACGCTATCGCCCTTCCACGGATGATCCATATGAATGGAAAATGAGTTTCACTGCTTCGGGATATAAGCATGTGTAAATGAACCAGAATTTACAAATAGTGTTTATTTGTGCCAGCCTGAATGTTGTTGCTTGCTTGCATCCTCGCTTCCTGGCTTGCACGAGTATGTTAAGTTGGCCAGGAGAGTTCATTCGCCCAGGACCAGAGGCGTCCCAGCACGTAAATTCTAATATACCATTGCACAAACTTCACCAGTCTCGAACGTGTTCCCGAATAGATCAACACAACTCGCGCAGATGATTAATTACTTCATCAGCAGCAGGTAATGTGTCGTGCTTTGAACTACGAGTACATACCCTATCTGTTGAAATAATTTACATTCTCTTGGCAATGTTCCTCTCAGTTTTTATCCACATGCTATTGAAAGAGTGAGGGGAGGATGGAAATATTAAATCATTAAAGCATTTTTAACAGAACTTTTCTGTACCAAAAAAACTAAACTACCAATCGATATGTTTTGTAGTATTAAATATACAATTACTGAGCCGGATGAAGGTGAAAATCAACAATATTCCATGCATAACATAAAGTTAACTGAACTAAATGGTTTTCCAATAAGAGGTGTTATTTTGAAAGGCCCGCTATTTTGATAGATGTCACTTTTGAAGTTGTCATTTTTGACGTTTGTCAAGTAAAAACTAAGCCATTAATAAAAATAGAACGATACATGCTTCAACAACGCATTGAAATTATTTAAATTCACTATAAAAATGGTGAAAATTTGTCAGAGACGGTTCGTAACACTCCAACATTTTTGGGTCGTCGTGAAGCATCTTGTTGGACCGCAATACACAATGCTGTTGGGACAACTTAGTGATTTGAAGAATAAAGCCTGGGCAGGTCACTCAAGAACAGCCGAGAATATTGCTGCTGAAGTCGAAAGTGTTGAAAAAAACCCAGGTTTGTCCATTATTATTATTAGTATTAGACATTCTACAAACGTCATTATACCGTATTTTGCATAAATATTGGGGTTTTAAGGCTTATAAAGGATTCAAGTGGGTCGATCATCAACAACGTCGTGTCTTTGTTGATTGGGTCCTTGAAATGCATGAAAATGATCCGGGATTCCATCGAAAAATCATCTTGAGTGTTGAGGCCCATTTCCACCTCGGTGGCTTCGTCAACAAGCAAAATTGTCGCATCTGGGGCTCGGAAAACTCAAGAGTTATTATTGAGAAGCCTCTATATCCTCAACGTGTGACTGTTTGGCGCGGTTTATTACGTATTACTTTTTCAAAAGGAGGCTGGAGCAATAGTTACGGTGAATGGATTGCGCTATCTATAGATGATTAATGATTTTTTATGGCCAAAATTGGATGGTATTGATCTGGGCAACGTTTACTTTCAACAAGACGGCGCTACGTGCCACACAAGCAACGAAACCATTGATCTTTTACGGGAAAAGTTTCCGGAGCGTGTAATCTATCGATAAGAGGTGATCACAATTGGCCACCGAGATTTTGTAATATAACATCTTGCGATTTCTTCCTTTGGGGCCACTTAAAAGAAAAAGTCTACGCCAACAGCCTAGCGTCGATTCAAGACCTAAAAGATGGAACTCGTGTGGCTATCGAGGATAAAGGGCAGCCACTTTGCGATATGGTTACGGAAAATTTCATGAAAAGGATATGGTCCTGTAAGCATGGTCATGGTAGTCATTTGCTTGATGTCATTTTTTGCTATTAACGGCATACCTTCTTCTTTATAATGAAATAAACATGCGATCATTTATGTTAAAAAATAGCATTTTGCTCTTAAATAAAAATACCACCTCTTATTGGAAACCCCTGTATAAAGCTGTTTGCAAAATATCCCAATTAAAACGCCTTTTTTCCCCTTTATATATATGATATACGAGTATTTCGGCAGTAATATACATATATTTGTCCAAATATATCATATTATGTCTTTGTCGAAATATATCATACGAGTATATAAAGGGACAAATTAGCGTTTCAAATGGAAAATTTGGCAAATATCTATATGTGGTTATGTGGAATGCTACTTACTACAAAGAGACGATCAAAAAGTACGATTTAGCACTCACCCGGTATCTGAAAGGAAAAAAATCAAATGAAACATTAAAATTCTTATTTATATATATTCCTAAGAGTTTAAATGATTAAATGTTTTTGTTGTAGTGTTGTGTTTAAAAATGAAAAAGATTTTAATGAGGTTCAGAGTTTCTTCTTTAGTTCTGATTTTCAAAAATTATTAAATATATAAAACGTTTTTTTCCAACGCAGACAAGAGGAATCATTGAGAGAATATATCTTTAAATTATTGGTGACCACAGTTAAGAAGATAGACCAAAAATACCACATAAATAGCTCTAGTCCAATCTACAACTTAGTGTTCTGTATTGAAAAGCCACAGTGCAGCCCATATCTAACAAGTTATGTGTGATGTATCATATGTTTGGCATTAGAAGTAGACGTTACAGCTATGTGATAAGAGAACAATAGAAATAAATAGTAAATTTGACATCGTCTGTGGCAAAAAAAATTCACGGAGACCTTCGACAACCAACTAGCTCCCATCCTATCATACGCATCACTGAAAACAAGCAACGAGCTCTGGATAGAAGTGAAAACGGCTATTAAGACCGTGGCAGAACAGACGATCGGACATCAAGCCCGGCGAAACGATTGGTTCAATCAGGCGTACAAAGATTACGTAGATAGGAAAACCAGGACGAAGAGAAAACACTATGAAAATCTTAGAAGAGTAGCGAATAAGATAATTAGAATTAAGAAAGGAAATACTCTGACGACTAATTGAGAAGTATCGATGTAAATCTAGCGCACGACAACACAAGATAAGCATACAAAGCAGTGAAAAGCCTGAAACCACGCTCTGTCGTGATGACATCGGCAATATCATCGCTGATGATATCAGGTTTAAGGAAAGATGGGAATCTATTTCAAGAAACTCTTAAACCCTCGGCATAGCTCCAAAACATCGGAGCCCATATATAAGATGGGAATCATATTCCAAGAAACTCTTTAACCCTCGGTATAGCTCCAAAACATCGGAGCCTATATATGTTTCCGGAGAACTTCCATCGGCCCCACACACTCTGGATGGAGTTTGTTTCACCATCAAAGCCTAAAAGAACAATTAAGCGCCGGGCATCACATTTGACACAAATATTGGACTAAAGCAGGGAGATGGGCTGGCTCCACTGCTACTCAATTTGGCTCTGGAGTACGTCATAAGGAAGCTATCTATCGATACGCGAGGTACATTACTGTACAAGTCAAGTCAAGTAGAAGCGTATTTGGATGACATCAACATTTTGTCACGGTCATTAACAACTGCCAAGGAAGTCTTCCTGAAACTAGTAGCGCTACAAATCAATGAGAACAAAGCAAAGCGCATGATGCAGTCGCGGAAAAAATACCTCAAATACATAAAATATCACACTTTATGAATAAAGTATCGAAAATGTGGGCGAATTTGTGGTTATCTTTCGAAAAGAAAGTGAACGTTGCCAGTGTAAAAATTCACCAGACAAGTTTTACTACGTCTGTTGAAAGTACATATTTCATTCGCAAGAAAAAAATTAATATTTGAAAAAGTACGTCATGCATATTCTCTATATTTTGAATGCATTGTTTGTTAAGACGAATCTCGGATTCCGCAACTAAGAAGAACATGGCCAGGTTTCGACGAAGCAGTTACTGTCTTCAAAAATTTGACTTACCATGCAACCATAATTCTCCAGATTAAGGGTAACTAGCGCATCTCCATTGTTAAAATAAGTTGGATAAACAGACCTACGCTCATGTCAGAAGGGTTTCGTACCCAACTTCACAGAAATGCAGTCACCAGCAATGAATAACGTCAAGAAATATGTCAAAGAGATGTGCACGTTTAGAAGAAAATCCATTGTCTTTCTACTTTCAACGGTCGCCATTTTGCTGCAAACCAACAAAAATCACTGATATAATGAATTCCCAAAAATATTAATGTTATTGACCTTATTGGAAAATTTCAAGAAGATCACGTCAAAACTGCAGTGAGTGATTCGATGGACAGTCCATAAAATACCAAAATCGTGTGTTATTGTTATTGTAATTGGAGAAATTTCAAATGGCTATAACTTCCGTGTATACCATTCTATACTCAGGGGCTACGTAAATATCGTAAATTCGTTTAGTTTAAGGGTACCCATACGATTTTATTGGGGAAAATGTGAAATTCGAATATCATACTATTATTAACAAAGTTGAGTGAATATGGACTTCTAAGTAATTTTTTGTTGTTGTACTCATAAACACTTACCTCTATAATTTTTTTCCAATTTTTCGGACCACAGGTGTCACAAAGAGGGGGGACACATTTTTCGTGTATTTCCCCTTCCTGCGCGTTCCTTGAAGCAAAAACTGTAAAATTAAGACCTGTTTTGAAAAGATCTTACTAAAACCTTTCATTTGACACCCTTATCGGTCACCTTTGATGAATTTTTTTTCGGGGGCCACTCCCCTATATGGGGAGGCATACAAAATTTGATATTTCCAGCTTAAGTTGTTTGCGAGAAAAAGTCCTGTGACACACGGACGGACAGACGGACAGACAGGTCGCGATTTTAGTAGTGGTCTAATAACGCCTCCCAACAATAAGGCGTACAGTACACGAAAGTCTTGTAGATGTTTTGGCCACTTTCTAACTACATTAGAGTTTTCATAGCTCCAAATGCCATAGCTTTGTACGTTAACATACCCAGTGAATCAAAAATAGGCTATTACCGCTGAAGGAAATTTTAGTTAAAAAATTATTTGTTCACAGATTGTTTTGCAGTACCTACGCATCAGGCTCATCCGAACCTGAGTTGAAATCAGCCTAGGCATAATGCGGAAACAGTGACGCTTGCCTAAATTAGGCAAACATAATGTGGGCTTGATGCGTCCCTAATAGAGCACACCTGACTTAGACATGTCTAGTGTGGGCCTTCTTCTTCGTAGCACTACAGCCCCTTACGAGCCTTCGCTTCCTCTGCAAAACGCCTCCAACTATCTCAGTTCAATGAACGCGTCCTCCCATTTCGAAATCAGACTACCGTTTCCTCGGTTTCTCCACTGGTCTCCGGCCTTCAGTTCTCCCAACGAATACCTTTTAGGGTATCCGTTGTTCGTCTACATGATTCATGTGGCCAACTCATTGCAGCTTCCGCAATCTTACAATCTTTAAGACCTCCGGCTCGTTAAAAATTTCATACAACTCATGGTTGTATCGGATTCACCATTGGTCCTCATCTAGCTTCGCTCCAATTATTCACCTTATAACTCGTCTTTCAAAGGTGCCCATTGTGTTTGCGGATGCTTGGGTTAGGGTCAATGTTTCTCACCCATAGCATAACACAGGTCTTATCACAGATGTGTATACTTGGAGCTTTGTTTTCCTGTGTATGCAGCTGGTCTTCAAGATCTTCAAAATTGAATAAGATACTTTATTTGCGAGCTGTATTCTTCTGCGAATTTCATCTCTTCCATTACCGGTTTTTATCATTTTGGCCCCTAAATACATAATTTTGGCTATATTTTCGATATTCTATTCGCCAATCGTGATATTTTGCGTATTTGATGCATTTTTCCTCAACCCCGTCGTAAGCTTTGTTTTATTCTCATTGATTTGTAGTTTTAAGAAAAATTCTTTGGCAATTATTGATGACAGTGACAAAATATTGATGTCTTCCGCAAAATTACCGCTTGGCTCGACTTATATAATAGCATATTTCAGAGCCAAATTGAATAGCAACGGGGCCCGCGCATCTCCCTGCTTTAGTCTAATATTTGTATTAAAGGCATCGGTGAGTTGTTTATTGCTGCGGACTTGGAAGGTTGTTAACGTCATTATCATTTTAGTAAAACGGAATAATTTGTCTAGGATACCAAAGGAAAGCATTATTTGATATTGTATGCTACAATCAATACTGTCGTATGCTATCTTAAAGTAAACGCGGGCCTGATGAGGACCTAATCGGGTATGCCTGACGAAAGCAATTTTGGAAATTTCATATTTGAGTGGAATGCCTTTTCGGATTCGCTCGTCAAGTTTCACTTCTCTGTGATTTATAAATACGAAGCGTATTTTGCCTGCGAACAACTCTGGACCTTGAAATGGGAAGTGCAGACTAATAGGCTTTATTTGGCATCTGAGATTGAACGGGCCATAATATTAACATCATCAGTATATGCTACCAATTGTGTGGATGCAAACATTAGTGTACCCGAGGTTTCAGCTGATGTTCTGCTGATGGCGTGTTCCAGTGTGATATTAAAGGGCATTGGGGCAAGTCCAACCCCTTCCATTTTGAAGCTGTCCGTTAGTTCACCGCTTATCTTGACCTGGGACACTGTGTTTAGCATCGTCACTTTAACCATCCAGACTAGTTTTGATGGAACGCTAAAGTCGAGCATTATTTTGTACAGCGCGTTTTTGTCAACACTATCATTTTCTTGCGTGAAGTCTACAAAGAGTTGGTGCACTCCACCACTTTTCCTCAGACTATTTGGTCAATAGTATACCCTCCACTATGAAAGTCTGCCTGATGCTCTCCTATAATGCTTTCATATTGGGTGTACAACTTAATAACCGGAATTTGACGCTAAATGTCCGTACTAACAAATATCGTGAAAGCTCGAACTTTATATATATGTCATTTTGTAGGTACATTTGACAGCTATCAAAATCAGTCAACAAAACAATTTTATCTTGGTGCATCGTTATTATTTTTCACGATGAATGGCTTCGAAAATTGGAGAAAAAGGCAGCATTTGCGGGAGGTCCTGTTGGGTAATTTTTTTGCAAAGAAAACTGCTGCGGAAAGTCATCGTTTGCTTGTAGAAGTTTATGGCGACAATGCTTTAGCGAAAATACAGTGTTTAAGTGTTTTGAATGGTTTCAATGCTTCAAAAGTGGTGATTTTGACATCAAAGACAAAGAACGCCCAGGACTGCCAAAAAAGTTTGAAGACGAAGAATTGGAGACGCTACTCGATGAGGATTCGTGTCAAATGCAAGACTAACTTGGCAAATCTTTGGGAGTGACTCAGCAAGCCATTTTGAAACGTTTGAAAGCCGGCGGATGCATTCAGAAGCAAGGTGATTGGGTCTCCTATGAGTTGAAGCCGGAGACGTTGAACGGCGCTTCTGTATGTCTGAAATGCTGCTTAAGCGCAATAAAAATAAATCATTTTTGCATCGGATTGTGACTGAGGATGAAAAATGGATCCAATATGATAATCCCAAGCGCAAAAACTCATACGTGAAGCCCGGCCAACCAGCCAAACCAACGGCGAAGCCAAATATCCATGGCGCCAAGGTTATGCTGTGTATTTATGAGTTGTTGAAATCGGGCCAGACAATCACAGGTGACCTGTACCGAACACAATTAATACGTCTAAAGCGTGCCATCATCGAAAAACGCCCGGAATATGCGACCAGACACGAGGCTATAATTTTTCATCATGACAACGCTCGGTCGCATGTTGCAAGACTCCTGAAAAACTATTTGGAAAATAGTGGATGGGAAGTTTTGGCCCACCCGCTTCTTGTCCGGACCTTGCTCCGTCTGACTTTCATTTATTTCACTCCATGCAAAACGCCCTCACCGGAATACGCTTCACTTCAGAGCAAGGCATCCAAAATTGTATAGATTCGTTTTTGGCCGCCAAGCCAACGCAATTTTTTTGGGATGGAATTCATAAATTGCCTGAAAGATGGGGAAGTGTTGTACAGGATTATCCATTTCATGGTAGAGAAGTGTAACCCTGCCATTTGACATCTGTCAGAATCAAATGTCATCCAAAGCGTGTTTTTTTATTTGAAGGTTTGCCATTCAGAAATATGAATCGTTTAACAGTCGAAAACTGCGTTAAAATTATTAAATTTTATGGTATTTCTGCTGTATCAACATTAAGGGCTTTACGAGCCGATTACGGATGACATAATCGACCTACACAGCAAACGATTTCGAACACAGTTAGAAAATTTGAAGAGACTGGATCGGTTATTGATATTGTAAGGCCTGTGCATCATCGCAACATTCGTTCTGCTGAAAATATCGCTGTCGTTGCTCAAAGTATGGAGGAAGACCCAAATTTGTCGATTCCTCGACGTGTTCAACATTTGGGCTTGTCTTACGGCACATTGTGGCGGATTTTGCATTTGGATTTGCATCTCCATCCATACAAAATCCAACTCACTCAAGAACTTAAGCCTCAAGACCATACACAACGCAGAATGTATGCGAATTGGGTGATTGAACAACAAGCCATTGATAACGATTTTTCGAACAAAATTTTCTTTCGTGATGAGGCTCATTTTTCGCTCAGTGGTTACGGAAATAAACAGAATTGCCGCATATGGGGCTCTCAAAATCCTCAGGTGATCGCAGAAAGGCCTTTGAATCCGGAAAAGTGACCGTTTGGTGTGCATTATGGTCTGGTGGTGTTATTGGCCCGTATTTTTTTGAAAACGATCAAGGAAGAGCCATTACAATCAATTCTGACCGCTATGGACGGATGTTATCCGATTATTTTTGGAGACAAATTGAAGATTATGATTTGGAGAATATGTGGTTCCAACAGGACGGAGCCACAAGCCACTCAACACAGGCTAATCGAGCACTTTTGCAAGAGAAATTTCCAGGACGCGTACTTTCGAGATTGAGTGATGTCAATTGGCCCGCAAGATCCTGCGACCTAACATCAATGGATTTCTTTTTATGGAGCTATGCAAAAGATCGTGTCTACGCGAATAATCCTCAAAGTCTTGAGCAATTGAAAACCAATATTCGTGAAGTTATGGCCGAGATATTGCCGGAAATGTGCCGAAAAGTCATTGAAAATTACCTCAAAAGGATTGAGGCCTGTGGTCCCGTGCAGAAGATTTGAATGATGTTGTGTTTCACGTATAATGGCAAATGCCAATATTAAATTAAAAATTTTGTTTCCATCTGAATATTTTATGTGTTTTCTTTAGCTTTACTTTCCCAAGCGTAAATAGATAACCCTATAGCTTCCGATGGATGATACTTTGAATAAAATATATTGTAAGATTTTTCCACACTAAAGCATCAAATTTTGCTAAAAGATTCCGACTATTAAGTAGTCAATAGTAAAACTTTAATTTTCGAGAGCACTTCATTTTATTTACACAGTAGACCGATGCCTCTATAATTTTCACACCTTAATTTGTGCCCTTTTTGTGCACAGGATATCTACTTTTTCGCCAGTCCTCTGGTAACTGGTCCTCTAACAATATTCTACTTATTTGTCTATGCAGAATATTAGTTAGATGGAGACCCTCACTCTGGAGCAGTTTTCAATTTGTTCGAGGAGCCTTAATTTTTCTGAGATCCCATACTGCTGAATGTATTTCGTTTCTGGTTGGTGGTGAGATTGGAATATCTTGCTCTGCTTCTGGAATATTCACAGCTTCAGCCGTTGTTGGCGACGCTATGATTGATCTTTGTACACTTTTGTAAAGACTTTTGTGGATAAAGCCATCTTTTAGTTGTTTAATAGAGGCATATGCCAACCTAATCTCATGTAGGGTCATGTTTTCATTCATCCATCTATCTTTGTGTTTATAGTCAGTCGTTTCTTTCTTCGGCGCATTTTTTAGCTTTTCGTCAAAGGATTTTGTATTGTTTCTCTTTGGACCGAGTTTGTCACTGGGTATATTCTTTGTATGCCTAGTTCCTTTTTTTTAACAGCTTCCTGATATTCTTCATCCGACCAGTCGTTCCTACTTTTCTTTAGATAGTGCCTCAAGACCTCTTCGGCCGCTTCTGTAATCGCGTCTTACTGTGTTCAACATGGTTTTGATGTCATCATTACTTCCTCTCTCCTGTGGGCATATGTTGATAGCATTTTCTAGCGCTGACATGTATATGTATCTGCTACCTTCGGGTAGTTGATCTTCCTTGTTCACAACTCTTTGAGATGCAGCATCGGAACTTGATTCTTATGAGGTGTGGTTCGAGTCACAGATAGCCTCGCGGAACGAGTGCATGTCGGGGATGCTGGTGGATGTTCGGCTTTGTATGACAATATGTCGATCTGATTGAATGTGCGACCGTCTGGGGATGCCAATGTTCTCTTATGGATTTCGCGATGCGGGAAGTGTATGGAGCGTATTGTGAAACCTCTACTAGTAGTGAAGTCTATCCGTTATCGCTGACCTCTGCATAGAGGCTGTGCCCTCCGGTTCTTTCTTTATGTGCTGTTTCTCGGCCGATTTTTTCATTGAAGTCACCCAGAACAATTTTAATGTCGTTTGACGGTAATACATCGGAAAAATGTTCGAGGGTGCTGTGAAATTTGTCTTTGATTGGCTCCTCCTTGGCTTCTATGAGCTCGTGACATTTAATCAGCCAAACATTGAAGAATTGCACAGATCGTTTCGTTAACCGGCTTGAAGTCGGTGACAATTTGTTTCAAGGAGAACCACTCCAAACTCATGGTTTCCTTGGTGCGCATGTTAAATATGTCTTTACCATGCCATCTGGTTTCTTGCACTGTGATGATGTTGATTTTACATTTCGTTATTTCATCCTGGATTTTTCGCCTGTTCAATGATCTAAAATTCCAAGTTCCAAAAGAATAGTCCGTTATACGTTGTTTATCCAATTCGATCCTAAGCTGCTGTCCTGATTCCATGATAAGTAAATACTTTCCCACACATCCGTCGGCTAGCCGGTTAAGGCACCCTATATCTGCCCCTTGAGGATGTGTCCGATGGGGGATCACACGGAAGTTTGTATAAGATCGATTGATTAATTATTTGACCAGTTGTGCAGTGTTAGCTATTTTAATTAAAATTTGCATTACTAACGATTTATGATCATAATATTACTCTGACCACAAAGCATCTTCTTTCAATCAATGAATCATCTCAAGCCTATACGGCATCAAATATAAAATAACTTTGTTACGATATAATTTATGGCATTAACTGTGCAACAAATTCATAAGCAATCATTTTATGCATAATAATTCCTACAAGTGTCACATTGATTAATTTCCACATACATATATAATAAATTATACACTCTTTCATATCTAGTGAAATAACAGAGAAAAATGGAATCTGAAAACTTGAATATCTTCAATGACAACAAAGTGTTAAGAAAAATATAAGAAGTCACCAAAAGAAGATTTATGAGCTCTTTTAACACACAAAAAGATATTGTGTGAAATCATGAGTGTGATATTTCGTTTGGAATTTTTCAATAAATTTAAATTTCAACTTCCATGCTAGAAATATCCATCAGTTGTACAAAAACACTTAATTCAAAAAGGATTTGAATTTTCGGGCGGAGTATTGTAGCCATTTAAATAATATTTTTTTATTGTATTTTGCAGTAAAAAATAAACCTAGTTAAAAAGCAAATTTTTTGAAACTTCAATCGCTCAGTTTTTGCAAAATTCAAACAATTTTTATTTATAAACTAATATAAACAAGAAACCCCTTTAACTAACATATATCTGTATTTACGATAAACTTTCATTTCTTTAAACAATGAACTGGTGTCTGTACAGGCTGAGAATTTTAAAATTATCATTCTTTATGCCATAAATTAAATTTATATAGGAGAACTCACACAAAATAAATGATACAAAACATGATGCAAGTAGCCAAGTATGAATGTTACAAATGTACGCGTTTTGCATCTTTTAAACTTCACTTCATGTGCATAATAACGGACCTAAAGTGACAATGCTAGACAGCCTGTTAACAATGCTAATGGATTTCTTTCTTCTTGTCTCTTGCATTCTTGGCAAATTGATTAGCATGACGGGCTTTTTGCTCATCATATTCACAATTGAAAGAATTGCTGCTATAGATAAAGAATGATGAATGGATAGAAGAAATTAGATTGGTTGGTATGCGCTATGCGGAAAGAGTGCAGAATTGTATAATTGATTTCATTTAGGGTTTTTCCGAACGATTGATCCATGAAAAGAGGTTAATGTTAGGCATAAAATGAATTGCAAGTACTGTAGTGAAGTAAATCTAGTAATATTGATACAACTATAGGAAGTATTTCATAATGGTAACCCTACATTATTTGAATTACAAGTTCTTTTCAATGAAGTCTACCGCAGCTTAAATTTATTGTTTTTTTTTTTTTAATTTTATGAAATTATATTTTATGTATCAATTATGTGTACGTATTTTATCTAAAGAAAAGTTAACAAAAAATGTGACATAAAATAATTAATGATTCTAATTAATTTTTTGTGGTTTCTGATTCCGTCCATAATGGAATTTGATGATTTTTGGATACGCTCCAAACATCGATGAATAAGTTTTGACTTGTTTTTATTAAAACACTCAGTATTCGATCTGATACCATTGCCTATCGATGGTAAAGCATGCTTCCATAACGATGCACAGCTATCTTTCATATACTCGTATACTGATTTAGACGAGTTATGATTATACTAGGACAGAAGTTTCTATGGTCAATTTATTATCAGTCGTATTCATGAATATTTTTATTTTTGGCTTTAGCACTGCAGCCCCTTTTGGACGTTTGCTTAGTGAATCACTTGAAACAAATCTCGTTGTCACCAACGGGATTCGAACCAGGGACCTTCGGCTTACGCAGCGAGTTCTCTAACTACTACGCCACGAGGACTACACTCAAGAATTTAGGTCGTCAAAATTGAAAATGCTAAAATTAAGGCGCCGAAGCATCGAATGATATTATGGGCAAAAAATAAAATAATGGCGATATTAATTGTTTCCTAGGTTATGTGGCCTAAATATAGAGTCTTAAAACCAATTGTAGAATGACACCTGCAATTAAAACCATTCCTCAACATTCATTCTAAATCCCAATATTTCTCACCAAAGCCACCCAATTCTCGCCTCTGCAATCTTTTCTCTAATCCCCCAACAAATGAAAAGATTCCACATAAATAAAATGATAATGACTAATTGAACATTATATGTGATGATGATCTCGCCAAAAGATCAAGTTTTACACGAACCCATAATAAGAAAATATTGACTATGGTGCATTCCATGCTGCTCCTCATATTCACATGCATGCATACTCATATATAATGAAATATACTTTTAACTCCGCCACCATCGACCATTCTTTGCCATGTCCTTATAACCACCGACTCTGGACATTACCGGTGACAAGAATTAATTGAGTTATTTTGGTGATAGATTGAATTTGCGCGAGGTCCGAAATGCTTTATGGCCGCGGTTTTATAAGACGCGACACCCTAACAAGTTTTATAGCGTATTAAACACGATACGAGCACAACACCACCAATCCGCGCGTCTGGTCTGTGTAATGGCTTTAAACATGCGTGATTTATTGCTTGTAGCGTTATTATGGTGCTTGACTGTAAAGATTTATTTGTGCATTTAAATTTCACGAACTTATACGCCAAGTCCATATTTGATTACTTAGATTGGATTTTAATTGTGACGTTCGGCTAAGCAATATTCTAAATTTAAGATTCAAACGGAGGGAATTTTCTTTTTCTTCCAGCAAAACGAAAGTGATCATTTTTAATGGACATAACTTATCCACGATGTCACTGTTTGAAATACGATTTCAGTTTTTGGATACTTTGTATCTCGTTTTGCTTTACGTTGAGATACTCATTCAGAATGAAAAATTCAGATAAGGATCACGGTGTAGAGTAATGACTATGACGGTTTAAGTGAAACCACACACAAAACTTGGAATTATATGACTCCCACGACGCTCAGGAGGATAAGATTAACTATGTGGGATTGCATTTAAATTAAGCTCGTTATTCAAAGTGATTGTTAGAAGTTTGTACTGCTGACTAGTATTTCTTTGCTACCATTTGATTTGTTAAAATGTACGAAAAAATATACGTATTTTTGAATGGTGACTTTGTGGACCACTCGGTATATTGATTAGAGCGGTTGAAGCTTCCCGATGTACCAATATTTAGGCTAAAAGTACACTGAAGAAAGAAATTGAAGCAGTGCCAACCTCACCACCAATTCGCAAATAAATTGTTGAAAAAAGAAAATATATAATTTGCAGTAGCCAAAGTGAATTCACTTGACAATAAGAAAACTAATTGTGAAGGGGACTGATTCTAAAGTATTGCGAAACCAAACACAGCAAGCAACTATCTCTAACAAATAAATTATGTTTGTCTTAATATCTTGCATTTCCTTGTTACAAAGTTAAATTTCCCTTAGTTCAAAGAAATAACTAAGCAAACAAAAAGAGTCCATAAGTTGAAAGAAATTTCGTTTTTGCCTGAATCGCATACATGAATTCCATGGGACCTCAGCATGTCCAATGATGTTAAGCCAATTGAAATTGTTCAATCACGTCCTCAAATATTAGTATAATACAAATATATAAAATGCTTTTGAATGAGTTGGAGATATTTGAAACTGCGCACATGAGCGTGTTTTAATTTTTATGATACACGTAGATGAATCCCCTATGAAATTTTTAGCTTTGCAGGTGGGTTCAGTTCACGTTTCATGCAGCACACCACATGCTGTTATTATATGCATGAAGTTATTCAAATTTATTTCTTCTCTTGCAGATCCCGCTTTAACTGCTTACGTAAATGCTAACATAATGTAATACTATCCTTAATAAATATATGATGCCGAAATATTTTTGCATACTCAATGTCAATTTTTTATCAACAAAAGTCCAACGGTCATCAAAACAATGCAAATTTAACTTGTACAGAAATTACCAATTAATTACTTGAGTACTTTAATTTAGTCAATCCAACTAAATAATGGTTCTATGAAGCATTTTGCATTTTAAAAACAGGCACATATGATTGATTGATTGGACTTTATGTCATTTATATGGAAATATAACTTCAATTTCTCCAGTTGTTGGCTCAACTATACCGCTCAATCCCATTACGTATTAAACTTGAATCTGTTCCATGGCGAGATTCGCTGTATCCAACATCAAGATGAGGTTAAGATATCGTCGCGGTTGATGATACAAAAATCAAATCACGCACAATTTTGTTGGAGTTTTCGGTGATCACTGATTTTGGGCGGCCCATATGTTGACCGTCATTTATGTCCTCACGACCATCTCTGAAACGTGTAAGCCACTCATGAACCCTGGCACAAGATGGACAATCATCGCCATAAACTTGTTTCATCTATTCAAATGTTTGGCTAAACGTTTTACTGATTTCAAAACAAAATTTGATATTAGCTCTTTGTTCGAAACTCATTTTTGTACCGATGACACAAACACACTGTCACTTTAGACGCAATAACTACGCTTCCACTGATCGGAATGTCACCAAACTTTCACTGGAAATCAGGAAAAAATGTAGCTTTTCAACGCACTATCTCATTTACAGATGGCGCCACCAAACACAAATTTTTGGTGAATGTCTCGTTTATTTTGGAAAGCAGCTTGTATATTACTCATCTCAATCTTCAAGAAAAATCGTATATCGTTGTGTAACTACGTCTTGTTGCTGTTGTAATACAAGGGAATTCAAATGATTGTGACTAGGTTCTTTTAAAACTTGGGGGATGTGGCAACTTTATACGAGTATATAGCTCTCATAGACTTTTGGTGAATTTAAAGACATCACATGGTTTCATTAGAAAAAAGCAAATGCGTAGCGACATGTGCAAGCATAATGCTCGCAGTGTTTTGTTTAAACGTTAGATATATCCCAATCTTAGTCAGTGCCTCGCTCTTTGTTGCAACGGATTTGTTATATATGTAGTATGCGACAATGAGCATTTTACAGGGAATTCTCAAATTTTGACTTTTTAAAATCTTTGGGCAGCCAGATTTTTTGTGTTTTTAAAGTAAGTGCTTATGTTTTTGTATTTATTTTATGTATGCGCATCAATATTACTCATCTATTATTTAATTTGTTTTGAGGTTATTTATTTTTTTTTTGTAAAATTCCAGGGCGTATATCCCCCAAAAAAGGATGCCCCACTTATTGTGAATATACATGTCCTTAGGGGCAACTATCCCACATTGTATTTTCAACTTAAATTTTAAATTGTGTCCGGTCTTTTATGGAGAAAAACCAGATGATATAGAATAATTTGGTGTATGCTCTTTAGCTTTAAGCAACGATTTTCTTCTTTTCTAGATATGCCACGTAAATACGTGTGTAAAACAGGGGGCCACCTTGATGTGTGTGGACCGAAGGCGCTCTTAATGCCGCATTTGAAGAGCAGAGACAAAAAAATACCAACTCATGAAATATCCCGTCATTATGGTATTCTATCTAGAACCCTAAGGCAACGATTCGCAACACAATATGCAAAATAAGTGACATTAGATACCAATATCTAATCTTATCTAATTTTTTTTCGTTTTCATCATGTTATTAGGAAAACATCCGGTATTAGGTCACACATTTGACAAAGAAACAGGCAAAACTGGTCATAATTGTCTACGGTCATTTTTAAATTGCCACCCTGAGTTAAGCTATGCCAAGCTGAAGGCTTATCCCAAGCCTGAGCTCAGGGACTTAATCGTCAAGAAGTCACCAAGATGTTTGACCTCTGGCTACAAACTTTGATAGAGCATGATTTACTGGGCAAGCCAGACATACTACTCAATATTGACGAAACTGGTGTCCAATTAAATGACAAGCCTGGGAAAGTTATTGCAACAAAGGGCGTAAAAACAGTTCACTCAATAACATCCGAGGAAAAGAGAGAAACTTTGTCAATAATAGCCTGCTGCAATGCCGCGGAAAATTTTTTCCTCCAGTTGTCATTAGAAAGGGAGCAAACAAAAAGCCAGAATTTCATGATGGGCTTCCTCCTGGAACAACAAGAAATCAGCTTATATTCAGACGGAATTGTTTGTGGTGCGCATTTTGTACCACAATGATGGGCATTCTTCACACAAGAATTCTGCTGATATGTTAGAAACTGCTGAATAAAATGATATAATTCTGTTTTCTTTGCCAAGTCACAGTACCGAAATCTTTTTAAGTCGTAAAACATTTTATCCAGCCATGACTAGAAATTGGATGCTTGCAAACAAAGAAAAGAAAGTCAGTCGGTCAGTAGTGGGTATACTAATTGGCAACGCATGGATTCGAGCGGCGACACCTTCCAATGCTATATCAGAGTACAGAGCTTACCGTATCTACCCATATAATCCAGCTGCTATTCCAGATTCATTCTTTGCCATATCTGATTTGTCTTCAAGTAGTCATCTCTGGAATCTGCAGGAAAATATTTCGGTTGATGAACGTGATGTATTATTGGAACCTAAACCTGGTTCGGCATGTGGTAATAAAAAGTGGCCCAATTTGGATGACGACGAAGTTCAAATTGGTCCGAATTTGACTCAAGCACGCAGCTCCTAACCAACAAGTCTAGGTCAAAGTGACAAGACTTCTCCATCTTTTTCTGCTCAACATCATAGGGCAGAAATTCAAAATGAAACACCCAGGAAGTTTGTACAATTATGTTCTCTAGTACCGAAGATTCCGACACCATTATATAAAAGAGGAAAACAATTAGCTCCAGTGTTGACTTCCACGGAAATCATTGTTGCTAAGAAAAATAAAGATAAAGCAATACCTAACATGGTATTCATTGTTTTGGCGAACAAAAAGCCTACAGGGACTTCAAAGGAGACAAATACAAGTGCGACCTGTGATTCTGATGATTCTCTCATGGAAAATGAATCAGATGTTACTTTGAAAGAGACAAAAGCACAAAGAATAAAAAAAATGTGACAAGACATTTTGTCAAATGAAACAGAATCGTCTGAAAATGCGGCAAACGTATGTGTGAAATGTTTCGAAGATTTTGAAGAGACAAAATCCCAGGTAGACTGGATTCAGTGCATCATGTGCAAGATGCAATAATTGCAAGTCTAATATCTGAATTATAAAGAGTTGGTTATATGAACTGAAATGAATTTTCGATTGTTTTTTATGTTTTATATTTTCAAAAGGAATGAGCTAAAAACACAACGCTAATTAAAATAGACTATGGGTGAATAAATACTAACAAATAAATCAAAATATTCTTCTTAGATCTTAAGGGCAACTGTTCCACTGGTCAAATGATATATGTGGTGTCTAACCCACACAGTAGGCATCGACTCTCATTTACTCGTATAACACTTGCTAATTTTGTTAACACATAAATAATTAAAACAAACAGTCATAAATTATCTTAATTGTTTTCTTCTTTAATATGTATATACATATAAATCAATTTAAAAGTTTAAGACCATTAAATTATCATCTTTTACCCGTGTAGAAATCAGTTTAAGCATGCCTAAACAGACATTAGGTCCTAATGTGGAAACAGTAAGGCTTGTGTAAGTTAGGCAAGCCTAATGCGGGCCTGATGGGCATGCCTTAGTTAGGCATTCCTAATGCGGGCCTAATGGGGTCTAATTAGGCATGCCTAAAGAGGGCCTAATCAGGCATGCCCAACTTAAGCAATTTCGGAAAATTTGCGTTTTATTGCAATCTGGAGAGTGAAAAAAATATTCATATGAAAATTTTCCAATTAAGAGTAAGATTTGAAATTTTTCAGATTTTGTCATTCCCGAGTTCTATTTTCAGTTGTTTGTTGCAAAAAGAAATACTTTTGATTTGTTTGATTTAATATTGTCATTATTATAAATGCTATATCTGAAGAATATATTTACATTCCCTTAGCTTTAATATTTAAAACACCGTATTGAAAGGCAAAAGTGCAAACAGTTACTTCCAATGACTCTACAGTTGTCGTAGTGACATCAGGAACTAACTTTCGATATTTTATTCCTCTTTTGAATGTACACTATGTAGTCATCAAATATGCTCTTGTTTATACCTCAAAACGTCAAACCTACATATTGATAAGAAATGAAAATTTTACTAGTTTTTAAGGCTTTGATTCCAGCAGAAATTTCATTAAGATTTCAGTTCATAGCAGTTAGGTGCAGATATGAAAAATAAAATGTTTTAGATTTATAATCAAATTTTATATGATTGAATCATCTAAAACTCTAACATATATATGAAGCCCGTATGGAAGGCCACTCTACCTAGCAAGTGCCCCTGTAACGACTGAGAAAGAAAGGAGCTACAGCCCAACGGCCAGCTCAAAATAGGAGTGTCTAGCCACCGTAGCGGGTCCCATAGCCGTTAAAATTCTCTAAATGAGAAGGCCAATGGGTCGTTCATCTAGCAATTCATATCTATTTAAGTAAGAAAAAAATTTAATATAATAGAAATTTAAAATATTTTAAATTAATTACGTTGAGAAAAATTTGACCAAAAAAAAAAATATAAAATACATGAGAAAGTACAGAATTATTAAATTTAATATAGTAGAAATGTAAAAAATTTAAATAAATTAGTTTGAAATAAATTTGACCAACAAATATAAAATATATGATAAAATTCAGAATTAAAAGTTTTAATGTAAAAAATTAATAATGTTTTATTATGATTAATTTAAATATTGTGAAAAATATATACACATAAAATAATTTATATTTTTAATTCATTTTAATTCAAATAATTATTAATTATTTATATTATTAATAAAAGTCATTGAAAATAATTTTTTTAATTATCTATATATAAATATAAAATTGAAATTTCTTTTAATATAATTTTTGAAATAAAATTAAATATATTATTATATATTTTATTATTATTTGTATTAGTTGCTGGACATTATTTCTTGTGATTATTTGTATTATTTGCTGGCATGTAATTTGGTTAGGTATGAACAGGGACCGTTTTATTATTTATGTTACTGTTAATTTTTAGCATGTTCGTATTATTTTTATTATTGTAATTTGTATTATTGGTCAATTATTATAAATATAAAATTATATCAACTTATAACTCTATCTAGAATTTTATTTATTACGCTTGATTATGTTATGTTTGAATAAGACCTGCATTTGCGTTCAATTAAGTCATGCAAAGTGGAAGTTTCGCTACTAAATTAGAACCAATATGAACCGAGTACAAAACCTTTTTTTGATATTTTCACCGCGAGCAAAATTTTGAATGTCGTCAAAAGTATTTTTTTTTTGAGTTTAATACAACTCAGTGTACCATTTACAAAAATTCACGTTTTAAGGATATAATAATAAAAACATACATAATAGTCAATTATTTTGTTTATTTGGTATCCATGCCGATTCTCTTGTTTCTTTAAAAGCCGTCGGGCATTGCTTTGTAGTGTGAGCACATGCGTTTCGACTCTTTTGAGCCATCTTCACACTAGCCTGATTTTAATTTCCTATTATTCACACTCTACCGTCTGAATTTTACTTTATTTTTAACATTCAGCCAGGTCTTCACGAACACATTGGTTCATAACGGACTACATTAGATGGCTTTTTTTACGACTAGTCCACTTGGAATGGGAGGCAAATCCACGCGCTCTTCTAGCACCATTTCAAATTGAGTATATGGCTAGAATCTGGGTTCGGTTGATGCCACACGAGCACAATTTGATGCTCCCTCTTTGCTATTCCGAGGCCACACAAACCAACATGCGACAGAAGCGTGTGGCCACTGCGGCCCTGTATTGTCTGCAGCCTCCTCGGATACTTGAGGCGTACCTCCAAAGCAAGTCTTGCACATGCCTGGAAATTTCACCTCTTTGGCGAAGCCAGGTCTCGGTCAGGACCAAAAACACAAAAAGTGGAATTTCTACAAACGACTGGCTGGTCGCTATGCCAGTCGGTCACTGTTGTTTTATTTCTTGTTTTCCTTTTTGTGCGAGTGATCCACACTCGACATTCGAATTTCACGGGATAATTGTAACTTACGACGCGCTCGTAGGGTGGAGTTTGACCTTGACCACTACTGACAATTGCTCTGAGCAACTCCACCGTAAGGCAATCAAGCAAATTGTTTACAAATCTAGCCACTGGGAACGGTGAACTTCGAATCTAAAGTAAGTTCTGATCAAAAATTACCGCAACACTCCACCGTACACCAGCAACCTTACGGGTCCAATGTCCGTAGCGAAAAATTGATTGCTCCCAGCTTCACCTGCGACTGCGATGACCACAACCAAAAAGATGAAGGCAACGAGTACGGGGCTAGAAAGGTAACAACGACTGTAGCAGGTTTTTATGCGCGGAATCGATGCTCACCACTGAATTTACAAATTCCTCGGCACAAATCTGCTGAAACTTGCCCCCTTGAACTTACAACAATGTCGAGCACCAAACTTGAAAACTTGACGGGCTGAATGCGACGTCGGTGGAAGTCTCCTGAGTCCGACACTACACTACCGACGTTAAGTGTTCGTTCAATGGCAGAGCTTTACTCCGCATACTGACGACATCAGCTGGTGAGTAGTAGCAGATATCAGAAATGGTGTAGGCGTGACCGATATCTGCTGGGTATCGCTACGCAATATTATGCACCATGTTTGTGGCTTGATATTGCCGCAAAAACAGCATACGCATCGCGGATGAAAATAATGGGTGCATTGACTGATTTATCGAGTAATTCGCGAGGGGAACTACTCTCAAGTTTAGACTAACCTCATGCCAATACACTTTTGATAACTGATCTTGAAATTTCTAAGATCTTCCATCCGATACCCGTATTGGTTACCTTGTGCAAAGAAACATTTTTTAAAGGATCAGATTTTATACGGGGCCCCTTCTAAAGCATTGTACACTTTAAAATTTGTCCTATTCACAAAATTTTGCGTTTGTATATATTTAAGGTTTTGAGATAACTTGCTTGACAAGTGACAATTTCGCTTTCTAAAAAGAAGGACAATGGTGAGTCTCAGCAAGATTTCAAGTAACTGCAAGTGCATAAAACTCACCTCATGACAACGGAGCTTCAAGGTTAAAATGGTTCAAAGTTCATCAAAGAATATTGCATGCGTTTCTAAAGGGAGCCGCACGAATAAATGCCAAAGACACTAATAAGTATGCTCTTATTTTGCGAAAATTCTCAATAAAATGCACTCGAAAGGAAGATGAATATTATGAACAACGTTCGACCTCTACAATATCCCCAACAGTATCTGACTTTGAAAAAACTATTAAGGAATTAATCATGGCGGAAAATTCAATTGACTCATCGTGCTATTAAGCCAGATTTCCTTAACTCAGAAAACATTGTCATTGACAAAAGCGGAAGCAGCCAAGAATATCGTAAATTTTGTCAATATTGCTTAAAAAATTTTGATAACATCAATTTAATTTGTTTTGCTAATTACTAGCTAAGGACGGCTGAGTTTACGGTTGGTTAAAAAATTTCTTCCTTTGGGTGAGGAGAATATCCTCAATTAAAATTTGACAGGTCGAAAAGTCAGAGACTGGGCGATGGTGTTGGGTATAAATTGAGGATGATGTTGAGGTTCCTGTAGTATTTATTGCTGAAGATGAAGTTGGTGTTGAAGTGAAGGAGCCAGCTTCCATATGAGGCGATAATAATACTAGAGACAACCTAGAGTTTCCAATAGGCATTTTGATGGGCTCAGTTCAGATGACCATTAAGAAATGCTAGTTAAGTAATGTAGAGAAATCTTAGGTAGCAAAATTAGTATATGTAAATGCTTCAATGGACTGGAAATCACTGAACATTGGTCGTTGCAGGAAAGCAGTTAATTAGGACAACAATAGCAAAGTTTCAGTGCAGTGTCAGTGTGTCATGCGATACATATGAGAAGCCATAGAAATGACCTTCGTTAGATTTTAAGAGACAAGGCGGACGCACTACCACTACTGGTCCACCACTTTTGGACTACACACCTTATGTTAGATTAAGAATCGAGTATCTTAGTTTATACTTTACTTCTGGCTTTGCCGAAGCAATCAATCAATTTTGGTTAGCACACGCATATACTCCACGCTTGTGACGCTTAAATCATTTTTTGTTAGTCGCATTTTTACTACAAAATAGAACACCCAGGAAATAAAGTAAATCAAAGGCAATACAAAAAAAACACGTTTTGTTCATATTGTTTTGCGGGGTATAATTCTACTGCCAAACATTTCAATTTAACAAGTCATGATTATTTTAGCAAATCTATTTGAAATTTGTTTTATTTTTAATTTTGAGCACTTTAAAACCAATAATTGTATTAATTATTATTTCAGTGTGTTATATAATCATCAAAACTTGCTAAAATTCCTCTTATTCAAAGTGGTTCTCACTCAAGAATGTTCAGGGTCAATTGAAATAAACACACAAGATACAAAATTGATATTGAAAAAGCAATCTAACTACTGTATATTTCTTTTTGAAAAGATCAACGTGAAAAGAATACAAGTCTTCGTATCGCTAAAGTTCATTTATGGGGCGGTAGAGAAATCAAACAAATTTTATTCTACAGCAAAACAATCCATAAATTCTTCATTATACTTATATCTATGTATGCACATAACAAACAAAACAATTTCTTCAATCGATGCGCCAGCCATCCAAATCTACCAACTAACTTGCTAACATGCACGAATAAAACTCCACTTGCTTCATTTACATCCCTCATGGCTACTGGAGGTGCCACAGCGCAAACGAGCTTTATTCTAATATAAATCAAATAAAATGCATGCGAATATTATGATTCAGTTCAATCGGCCAGTAGTGAGTAATTATTTATTTCTTTTTAATTCTATATTGCAAGTTGCCCAACTCCACACATATGCTGATTGCTGATGATAGCAAGCATTCTCGCGCTTCTTGCTACCTGTCGTTCTCAACAACGAAGGCATTGTGTCGTTGAGCGTAGGTAAGTACGAGTACGAGTAATGCTTAATGTATGCCTTACAGCGATGGTGGTATGTTATTTCTGCTTGCTCAACTGTCGTCTTCCAGTCATTTCATCCAGCGCGCGGAATCATTGATTATGAATTACAAACACGATCAAGAATTTTACTACCAAATTTGATTGTAGCGGTCATAAAAAATAATTCGCGATCAATTGTTATGCAATGCATTCCGCGTCGTAAACAATGGACGTGACAATTGTCTTATTATTGTTCGCGCATCTCTTCCTTAATAAATTTATACTGAAGGCAATATCAAATTGAATGAGTCATTTGGATACTTTTAGGTTCTTAACAATCCTTTCCAACTTATCGCTGCGCTCACCCTCCAATAGTCATAATGAACAAATAAATATTATAAATATTATTAATAAACATCTGAATATTATGTGAGTAGAATAAAAAAGAGATTCACCACAAGAAAATGCAGATACATGTGTTTGTAGGTAGGTAACAAAGGCGTCTGACTTACAACACCAACAAAAACAACAACATCAACACGTGTTGTAATAAATCAATTGGTTTTATAATTAAAATGGTTTTCGACGTATCACGTAGATGCCAAGTTTCTTTAAATAGCAGTCTCACTGTCGACGTCTACCTCAAAATTTTAATTAAGTTATTTATGAGCGAATTTATCAAGATGATGGTCGAATTCGCTGCCAAAGATCTATCTGGCTGAAACGCATGGCATGTAATTGAAATAGTCGCGATGGTGGCTGATAGTGGTGAATTTTAAACTAGACATAGGATTGGAATATTGTTGTAAGCTAGCAAGGAGGCAAGCAAGAAGGACGGAACGAATGAACGCAAGGAAATCTTGTGAAAACTTGCATAGTAGGTTAGCAACTAGCTCAGCTAGTTCTTGATGCGGTTTTCATATCTAATAGAAGCGGGCAAGTCATTTTGATGTGATCATTGCCCTCGTAGCTTACATACGAGTACTCGTATATCGAATATACGTTCATGCGTTTACGCAGTCATATTTCGTGTGCGTACAATGTCTGGATGAATTTTTTGGACACGCTTCGATATTTGGTAAGATGCGTGCAAGAAGATCGACTGAGGCTATAAATTACAATGTCGTTTCAGACGTAGACACAAAGACAAGCATTTTCTCAATCAACCGTTGGCGAAGCGGCGGGTTTCGTGTTTTGAGGTAATTTGTTACCAAAGTACAGGACGAAGAGTCTTCTGACGTTAATAATAGAATTAAATTAACTTTCACTGTGCATTGCTTTTGCTGGACATTTATATTAAGATAATGTAACTGAATAGTATACAAATCGAGTCTAAATACATAGTAAGAAGAAGTAGCTTTATATCTTCTAACTATTTGAAAGCCCTACGGTATTGTCTAGTACATTTTAAAATTTCAGACAAAGTCTTTCAATGTCAAATGTCTTTCTAGTCAAATCTTAAAATGATTGTGTTTTTAATTTGGCACATTTTTCCCTTATACGAGTAGCAATAGCTTCTTGTGAAATATAATGTTTTGACTTCACAGACAGCAGTTTTTTGTTCATCATTAGCTTTCTCAGTATCATATATGACTACTTTGATGGTTTCAAGTTTTTTGTCAAACCTGAAAGTTTATCTTTATCTACGAAACTCTTCTCATCTTTTTCATATAAAAACTTCTTGACATTTGACACTTCTTGTAGGTTTCTCAAAAGATGTTCAAGAATATGAGCGTACTCAAATTATTGATTAAAGAAAAATCTAGCTTCGATTATGTATTTTTACATAAAGATCGCAAGCGTTTTTTAGGGTATTGTAAAATAATTATATACCCTACTGAAATCGTGAACTACCTGTCCGTGCCTCACAGCAAGTTTTCTCGCAAACTACATAAGCTATAGAGAGATAAAATTTTGTACGTAGGTCAAAAGTGATGTGAAAAATTTTTTTTACCAAATGTAGCCAATATGGGTATTAAATGAAAGATTTTGATGAAAACTTTTCAAAACAGGTCTTAAATTGAAAGCATTGACATAAAGGGTGCAGGGTGAGGAAAAATGTCCAAAGAAATTGTGTCCCACCCTCGAGATTGGACATCTTTTGACAGAGAAATATGAAAAAAATTATGAAAGTAGTTCTATATGAGTGCAAGGGTAACATATGTCTCAGACGTCAAAACTCCGTCAAATTTGTTAATAATAGTATGTTTTACGAATTTTACGTTTTCATCTATAAAATCGAAAGGCGACCCTTAAGTTTGAAAAAAATTATATCTAAATTACTTGATAAAAAACGCAAATTTCAGAAAGTTTCATAAAAATTCAGGAATACGCAGCTAAGTTATCGACGATTGAAAACTTATCAATTACAACAACAATTACACGTGATACTATGTAAATACAGGTTCGCATAGAATCCAAACACTACACATGGATAAGGAATTTGATGAAAATTTTAGAAATGCTTTGTAACACTGATATGTTATCATGACTACTCAAACATTGAGGTCAGCACACTGAAAATAAAATGGCGGTGAATCAAAATACATAATTTTCGTACATTTTGCCTACCCAGCATAAAATGACTTTTTTATTTATGTCTACAAGTTCTAGTCAAGATCTTTCATTTGATACTCCACTCGACATACCAAAAAGGTGTTAAGGGCCAGTTCGTTACGAGGGGGAACCCCCTAAAACATTTTCAAATGTTTGATAAGACTTGACCTTTTGAGAGACCACTACTTCTGATCTTATAACAAAGTTTGAGCTTTCTAGCTTCCATAGTTTCTGAGGGAACTTGCTGTGACGCACGTATAGACGGACAAATGGACGGAAAGACAGGACGCCAGATTGGTAAGTCTTTGTAAAAATTTTTTAAAAGCCCTGAAAACTACCCCTTTTGGCTGTTCATAGGCGGCATGCATTTTTGTGGAAAACTCTTGAGAATAATGTAAAAAACAATAATTGAGGTATGCGTAGTCTGAAAATGAGGTGCAAATCTTTTTTGGAGCAATTTTATGGAAAGTCCCAAAATAACGCCTCTTTTTGTTCTTTTTTCTTGTAGCTTAAAGTTTTCAGTATAGACTTCAGAGAAATATTCACAAAAAATATAGATTTTTTTTTAGTTTTACATAAGATTGCACTGGTTACAGATACTGAAATTTTTCCAAAATGTGCCAAGTTCAAGTGAAATGCCTGAGATACTTGAAAATTTTACCACTTATAAAAAAGTATTTCAGCTATCTAATGCGATGCTTTTAATTGAGACAGGTTCAGTAGGACGGCCTCGACCGTTTTTAGGGTTATTAATATTTTTTGCTTTAAGACAAACTGAATATCTTCGTGAATTTGTATTAAAATCAAATGCAAAAATGCGTGATTGAAAGTACTCAAAAAGAAGCTTCTTTAAGACGTAAACGGAACAAAGGTAGGTGAAGAAAGGAATGTCATTTAGTACCTATAAGGACGATACAGTAGTTTAAACTTAAAGAATAAATATTTTGTGAATTCCCTTTGCATAGATTCCAGCCTGTAACTGAAATATTCCTGATATCGTGTCCAGATTTGTGACCCATATTCAAAAATACTACGGACTAAGAATAAATAAAGATGCACTAAAAAATGTGAATATAACGCAGAATATGCCCTAACATTTTTGACGCCTTACTTGGGATCTGTGAAATGTGAGCGTCAAATTTAAGCTTGGAGTCAAAAATGACTCCCAGACCACTTGCAAAGGAAGCGTGGGTTAGAGGCGTATAATAAGTGATACGCCTCTAACCCGTGCTTCCTTCGCAAGTGATCTGGGAGTCATTTTTGACTCCAAGCTTAAATTTGACGCTCACATTTCACAGATCCCAAGTAAGGCAACATTTAGAAGCGTATCATTTATTAACTAGGGCAACGGTCAGAGGCGTTTCATTTATTCATAGCCCAACGCTTCAATGTAAATGAAACAATTGGACATTTGGGAATAAATAAACATACGAGTAGTAATAGTAATTTCTGGTGTGCCGGGGATATGACCAATTCGTTTGCTTTGAAATAAGAATTTTATGACTGAACCTTCCTAAAATTGTAAGAAAACAAAAAACTTGAGCTTATTGCCGGACTATGTATTGGCTGAGCAATTTAGAGAGTTTTTGAAGAGCTTTCGAAAGGAAACCGTTGTATGAAATCGGTGAAAGCTTTTCAGCTAGTTTTTATATATTGTTTAGGTATGGCATACGCACAAACGAGCAGAATATTTTTTTGAAGAATTTGCAGAAAAAAAATTTCTGTATGAAATTGGTTGAAGGTTTTCAGCCTAGCTGGTTTTTATGTATTGTTTTCGCTTACGTAGAAGTTTCAATGGAAGAGCCCAGCTGCGAGCCCTTATTGATGATGATCAGATTACTTTCTACTGGACGAAATCCTCTACAAGATATAGAAGACTAGAGGAAGGGCGTTCCAATTTCGTCATGTGATATACATTGCATTTTTATCGCATATGACTTGCCATCTTTCTGTGTTCGTCGGCTCATATAAGCAAGTTAATTGGGTGTGCGCCCTTAGGGGATAGTATATTGGTTGGCTGAATAGTAACAAACAAAACATTTACTAAAGGCAGCCAGAAATTGGTAACCTCCTATCTATGGACGACTACAAGCTTTTGTATCATCGAAAACATACTGATTAAATTCTTGTCCCGATTACGGTAATCACCGTAGTTGCAGACATTAAATTATGGCAGTGAAACTCTTTTCCCGGGTGCTACAGTTAGGCCAGCTAGCGCTCAGTTGTGTCGTGGGGTTTCCTGAGATTTGTTTGCCCGTGCTGGGATACCCGACATAAAATAGCACATGCGCAAAGAGGAGGGAAGGACAAGAAAGATATATTCTGAGAAATGAAATGTTTATTTAACAATTTATACTATTTTATTCACGCGTCGAAAGAAAATATAACAGCATTGAAATTGATTTTTATTTAAGATAGTGGGAAAATACTACGATATGAATAGGAAGAATAAAAAGATTAGGAAAATAAATAAAAAGTAAAAGAAATATTTGCACTATGGAATTCGAAACTTGGTTCTGATCTGGCGAACAGGGGAATACCAGCAACGGCAGAGATCCATAACATTCTCTTACTCCAATTTTTCAGGAAGCTGCAGTCGTTTTGTTGGATCATTTGTGGTTATAGAGTGAAAATAGAATAAGATCTTTTGCGTTTGAGTTTTAGATGGCCTTTAAAATGCCTCCCTACGAGTCACAAAGTTTTTGAAAAATGGTCTCTTGAATTGCTGTCTAAGCTTTTTTCTTGCCATTTTTGTAATAACTTGCTGGATTAACTTTGGAGAGGGACCTGGCACTCGGCACTATCGTAGCCCTAATCAGACGTAGACAAGTGTCTGAATGAAAGATCTTGTAGGGAAATTTCTCATTGGAATGATCACGACGTGACTTTAGAGGTGTTGTTGAAACTTCAAGTAAACGCAAGTCTCGAGTGCGATCGTTGGATAATTGGAGTTATTCAAGTCCATACGATACTTGATGGTTATTTTGTGCATGTGCAAAGATTGGCAAAGTATTTGGGTTCGGATCAGGTAATAAATCAATGCATATGGATTTGCTAGTGACACAGGTTATGTTTTGGAAGCAATACAAAGTAAACCAACGTCAAATGTCGAAAGGACATTCAAGTACTACCCCAATAAACAAGTGAGATTGTTTTATTTTAAAATAGTTTTTTAAAAAGGCAAAAAATAATAATTCATACTTAAAACCCATTGAAAATAGGTTAGAAACTCACTTATTACTTATGAAAATATTCTTAAATCATATTTAAGCTACCATATTCTAAGTAACCACCTATATTCCTCGTTACTAAATCAATTTATCATTGGCATACGAGTACTCAAAACGTTATATACAACAAAAATTATAATTTTTAACTTTGGTTAATGATTAAGCAAAGTTAAGGATAAAAAAACCAAAACTATTTTCGAAGAAAACGTATGTGTGAGACGTTAACAGTGTTGAAGTGTATTTATGAACAGGGTTATCCATTTCGTGGTAGGAAAGTATAACTCTGCCATTTGACATCTGGCAGAATTAAATGTCATCCAAAGCGTGTGTTTTTTATTTGAAGGTTTGCCATTTAGAAAGATGGATCGCTTAACAGTGGAAAAACGCGTTAAAATTATTAAATTTTATTATAAAAATGATGATTCTGCTGTATCAACATTAAGGGCTTTACGAGCCGATTACGGTCGACATAATCGACCTACACAGCAAACAATTTCGAACACAGTGATAAAATTTGAAGAGACTGGATTGGTTATTGATATTGCAAGGCCTGTACATCATCGCAACATTCATTCTGCTGAAAATATCGCTGTTGTTGCTCAAAGTGAGGAGGAAGACCCGAATTTGTCGATTCCTCGAAGTGCTCAACATTTGGGCTTGTCTTACGGCTCATTGCGGTGGATTTTGCATTTGGATTTGCATCTCCATCCATACAAAATCCAACTCACTCCAGAACTTAAGCCTCAAGACCATACACAACGCAGAATGTATGCGAGTTGGGTGATTGAACAGCAAGCCATTGATAACGATTTTTAGAACAAAATTTTCTTCAGTGATGAGGCTCATTTTCCGCTCTGTGGTTACGTAAATAAACAGAATTGACGCATATGGGGCTCTCAAAATCCTCAGGTAATCGCAGAAAGGCCTTTGCATAAGGAAAAAGTGACCGCTTGGTGTGCATTATGGTCTGGTGGTGTTATTTTTTTGAAATCGATCAAGGAAGAGCCATTACAGTCAATTCTGACCGCTATGGACAAATGTTAACCGATTATTTTTGGAGAGAAATTGAAGATTATGATCTGGAAAACATGTGGTTCCAACAGGACGGAGCCAAAAGCCACACAACACAGGCTAATCAAGCACTTTTGCAAGAGAAATTTCCAGGACGCGTAATTTCGAGATTGAGTGATGTTAATTGGCCCGCAAGATTCTGCGACTTAACAACTTTGGATTTCTTTTGGGGCTATGCGAAACATCGTGTTTACGTGAACAATTCTCAAAATCTTGAGCAATTGAAAACCAATATTCGTGAAGTTATGGCCGAGATATTGCCGGAAATGTGCCGAAAAGTCATTTAAAATTACCTCAGAAGGATTGAGGCCTGCAAGAGATCCCGTGGAAGATATTTAAATAATGTTGTATTTTACGTATAATGGCAAAGTTCAATCTCTATATTGAATAAAAAGTTTTGTTTCTATCTGAATGTTTTATGTGTTTTCTTTAGCTTTACTTTCCCAAGCGTAAAAGGATAATCCTATATTTAAAGAGCTAAAAATTCATGTGTTGGCTCAAAAACGATGGAAACTGTTAATTGCTTGACCCCAGCACGATCCCGCTGGGCAGTGTTGCGATTGTTCTCTATCTTTGGGTATTGGTTGCAGTCACGAGCGGCAATATTGATAACTAGCGAAAAGGCAGTCCGTTGTTTTACTCAACATCATAGTTATTGAATGACGCTTTAGAGGCATGCTATTATTTGATGCTTCCACTACATACCGAATCAGTACAAGTACAGGAAAAGTTCTTGTCAATAAGGACTAATTTTAGAATATGTTCTAATGGCCTTGCCTTTTTAAAGAATCGTCGTAACCATTTCAAAGAAACAGATCCGGGATATATTTGGAAGTCGGTTGGAATAATTAACAATAACTGTTTTCTCGGAGTTTGTTTTCTACTTTGTAGGATGTTTGTGAATGGTGTAGTTGTTTCTTTAGATTTTAATAATTTCTAACTTGAGTATCAATTTTAGTTAAGCTACAAATTATAAGTAGTGGTCTACATGACCACTACTTATAATTTGACACTTTTTTCTCGGCTTGCTACTAATTACTATGGCCCTCTGTTTTCACTAACTATTTGGAATCAAGCATGATTGTGATTTTGTGTTAGTGTGTTGTATCGGCTCAATCCACTTCTTGGCACTGATGGAAACGCTTTGATAGCTAATTTGATAACTCAAAATGAATTTGCTTCTTGTGATTACAAGTATGAATAGTAGGTACTTTTGATCGGTTGTCAGTTTCAATACCTCGAATAATATGAAAAACATGATTTCCCTTCTTGTTCTCATTTCAACATTACAATTAGTTTTACGCGAAAAGTTCGTACATTTTCCCCTATCCTGTCTTCCTCAGTACCGGTTAGTTAATTTAAGGCTTGTTTTGGAGAGATCTCATTAAGACCTTTCCAATGACACCCTACTCGACTACCAATGGTGAATTTTTTTTGAAGAGTAAGCTCCCTATATGGGGAGCCCCCTTAAACCCCTCTGAAAAAAAATTGCATGCCAAAACTTTCAAAAAGTCATCAATTCTGAGCTTTCCACAAAGTTTCATGGCTGTAGCTTCTATAATTTCGGAGAAAAAGGGTTCTGACATACAGATGGACGGACGGACACAGGTCGTGCTTGCAAAAGGGTTTTGTATTTAAGTACAAAACCCTAAAAAGCAAGACTTAGTTTTGTATCATTTAGTGTAATGGTAGCTTGAATTAAAATTGTCATTTATTTATAGATAACTTGAATTTGTAATTTCCTTATTGAATTATTTTAATACATACTCGTACAAATAATAAATAAAGAAGATAAATGCTAAACGTAACAAATTCTTTCTTTTCAGTAGAGTCATTTTTCAGAAGATAATGAAAATGGGAGTTAGATATATGATGAAGCGGGGGTTTTCATTATAAATGCTCGAGTGGCCGGTTAGCTCAGTTCGGTGCGCGGTGCCATAGTTTGTGTTTGGTGTTTTAATTAGCGTAGAATATTTCGGTGAGAATTAGAGTAGCTTATTTCTGGCACCGCGTCAGTATTTAGATTGGAAACGTACGACTCCGATTTTGATTGATTTGAGCCTCGCAAAGGCAACGTAAAGGAATACGATGTTTTTCTTCAGAAAATTATTGAACGTGTTTTAATCGAGCATTTGAACCGGTGGCTGAAAGAGTGTAATTGCACATAGTCTACTCGCGTAAGTCCTACTGCCGAATTAGCTAACCTGCAAGTAGCCACCTCAGAGCAGACTAAGGTTGCTCTAACCAGTTGATCTGTAGGGTACAGTTCGTTGGCACGTAGCAAAACTTCACGTCTTCAGCCGTTGAAATGTCGGTTTGGATTTCCTTCGGGAAATCTCGAACGAACGATAAAAATCATTATATGTTGTATGCTGTCATTGGTTGAATTTCAGTTGATTTCTGCCTTTTCTATTGCTGTTCTGCCTTACGTTGCCGTGATTTTCAATACATTTAGCTGGGATCTTAACGTGACCTAATACGAATTTTTAAGGTATTGCCTTATCTGTTATAACCCTATGTCCTGATTTTTCATGATTTTTCACTATGTCTAGGGGATCTATAGTATTTTCCTTCTTTTATGGTCAACATAGCTTTCATTTTTTTTGTTTGAAGCTGGAATTAATTTAAGTCAACTGTAGCACCTCTAGATCACTTGTCACCATCTTGTGAGTAACGATGGGCTCTTGTTTCATTATTTAACCCGGTTGATCGTTCTCATTATTTTTGATCAGTTATGGTTAGAACTCAGTTACAGCTCCGTCGGATCTCGTTTTTTATACCAGTCTGTTAATATATAGTTCTTCTTACACCCTAGTGCTCTTCAATTTTATTCTTTGCAATTTGAATCCAAGAGATTATGTTGTAATCACACTAATTTACAAGCTCTACATGCTGCATAATCAATGAGCAAAATTTGTTTCACGTTTCTGCTTTTCTTGGCTCTATTTTTCACGCCCATTTTTTATTATTATCTATATGATTGAGAGTGGTGGAGTTCCTTTGCGGCGGAGCGGGCTGCACTTAAAAGATTTTTGAAATCTTTGATGATGTTCTCTGTCATCAAATGCCATCGTTTTCTTCAGAGACCCTGACCTTGCCCGCAAAATGGGCAGGTTTGCAGGTCCGTTCTTTCTAAGCGTAATTTTTGGTAGACCTCATACTCAATTTAGCAGCAATTGTAAATTTGGCTAGGCGAGTGAAAAAGACATATGTCGTGGTGCAAATATGAAACCTCGAGCTTGCCTTAAGCATTTGCAATCATATACTGAAAGTCAGAAAAATAAAATAATTCGAACGGAGTGTGAAGGCAAATAATTACTGATTGGGTATGCAACCATGGGTCTTGTAAAGTATTTGACGAAGCATAGGTATCTAAGATGATAAAACTATGAGAGCTACAATGTTTTACAATGAGTTACGTTTGTTGCACAAACTGATAGACGATAAACGAGTGAGAAAAGCAAAGAAGCTCAAGTCCGTCTTTGAAGGCAAAAGTAACTTTTCATTTTTCGGAGTCTAGAATCGGAGGAGGTGTTTTATAGAGCAATGCAACTGCAGGAAAATAATTCTCGAAAAACGCTGTAGTGACTACAACGATGGCTTTACTACGTAAATAAATTTCATGAATATTCACTATCGTCGATGGCATGACGGACTGAATCAATCATATGCCTATAAATAGGTTAAAAAAAATACAGGCTACTCTTCGCATGCATATGTGACAAGATTTGAAAATTTAGATTATAATTGTCACGACGATATGGCTATAAATCTATTTAATCAATCCTTACAGCTTAATTACAAGTCAGTTAATATTCTTCTCGAAAGGCTTTGTAGCTCTTTTTCTCATTATTATTTCCATTTTGTATGAAAAGTTCTATTTATTTTTTAAATTAATCGTTTTTTCATGGATGCCACAGCACTTAACCTCAAATTTTTATCTGAAAAAAACTAAGTTAGGGAACGCATAAAAGAACTAAACGAAATATTCTTAATTCACTTTTGCGCTCCTTTAAAGTACAATTTAATACTCAAGAGATTATGTTTTAATGAATATATTCCACACTATATTTTGTTTTGCCAAACAAAAAATATCCAAAAACTTGCTGAAGCCACTGTACCTTTCACATTCATATAAATATTAATCTAAAAGAAGGCCACTACTATACCAACTTGGCTCTGCGTTATGTTTAAGTATACATGCAAATTTTATTTGACTCTTTAGCAGCGCAAAAATTGTGTGCGGTCCAAATAGTTGTTGATATTCCTACTACGTTGTTTCGCAATTGTTATAAAAGTGCAAACTGAGAGTGGTCTGTTTAGAATACTAACAACCTAATCATAGATTTTCGATTGTCTACTTTGGCGGTCTCTGTTTTGAATATTTTCATTAGAAAGTGTTTAGGTATATTTGCTAAAAGATATTTCATTATGAATAAGAAACTTAATTCTTTGCAACAGTGTGCAAACAGAAGGATACTTTGTAAATAAATTGTAATTACACAGCTGAATTCAAATTCACACTTGATGGTTGATTTATTAGCAATGAATGTAATTAGTTGCAGCTCAGAAACTTTTGGTAAAAGAGGCACAAATAATTCTGAAAAATGTTAATTGCAACACCATGACATAAAGAGCTTCTATTGATTTTTTGTTATGGTCTGAGGGTTAGCAATATGTCATCCTAAATGCTTCATCCTGGAGGACATTTCAGCCTGCAACGAATATCTGCATTGATCTATGCCCAGCAAGAGTAGTTGTTCATAAGCTTTTGGAAAAAGTTTATTCGTCCTGAATGTCTTTCTTCCACTTACATGAGCTCATATGTTGCACAAAAACACGAAGAAAATTTATAGCTGGCATATGTGCAGTTTTTGTCGTTCTACTTCCAAATCACTTGCCGGCAAAAAGATCATGAATGAAATCAGATGTATTGGAATTAATTCCAAACAGGATTACGTTGCATTTGGTTGTTTTAGCTATCGGAGAACTATTTCAGTAATGTTCAGTAATACGAAAAATACTTTTGTTCATACCAAATACACTGATTCACACTAATCAATAAATCATTGGCAGTCTTACTTTCATTTTGAAATCTCTTCTGTAAGCCTATCTGCATATGTACATCCATTTCTACCCCAATTAAACCTCAAACGATGTCTTGTCTACGCAAGATACGATTCGCCCGCATGAATTATTGCAAATAGGTCAAAGTAACACGTCCAACATTATCTACTTGCGATACAAATAATTTATACTCATCACTATCAATTCGTCATTCACATAAATAACAGGCGCGCGCCGCTTATTGACTTTCTTATCATTTTTAATTCCATCCTCATATAAGATATTTTTTGATAGACGAGCAATATCTTAGATTTTAAGCGCCATAAGTGTCAATTAGTGCGGCCATTAAAATCGATAGGAAACCCGGAAATTTTTAAGCTCCTCCCAAATTCTAAGTAGGGTTTCGGCCATAGAAGTATACCGTCGGATTGTCTTGACTATTTTTATAAAGTCATGTGTGGAACAAGGTCTTTGAAGAATGCGACGACATTTCAAGTCCAATTGGGTTTTAAAATAATGAAATGGAAAAAAGGTTTGAATTTATATGCGCCCATACATATGTAGTCAAATATAAATGATATGCATTTATTCAGGAAAAGATACTCAACCCTAGGCCGTGCAACAAACACCATAATGGAAGACATATTGTGCGACCATGATGAATTTCAACTCATTTGAACGGGAGATGATGCTAGGGTCCATTCTATTGAGACAAAGATTAATGGCTTTGGTCCATTCCCAATTTCATCCATACAAATGTTGATCCAGTGTGGCATTGTATGGGTGATATTTCAAGATTGCGTTGGTGTTGTTCATAGACTTGAAATGAACTTTGCAAAATTTTTTTGAGGGGAATAAATTTTTTTAAATTTATTACTTCTCAGAAGACAGGAAATTTTGGTTAGTTTATTTAATATTTCAGAGCGGAAAACGATTTGTTTATGCTTGACATCGCAGTAATTTTTATTATTCAATGCCTGATAATGAAATGCTTTTAAGGAAAGAGCATCTGTTTTCTCAATGAACCTTTGAGATGATCTTAATTTATTTTGGATGTGTGACAGTGATTAATGAGTTTTCGGTTCTTTTCTTAATGCCGTGTTCTATTCCGTTCTGCTGCAAATATTTTGAAAAGAAATTCGGTTATAAAAATTGAATATGTTAATCCGTAGAATATGTTCAAATCGATAGCGATATAATTTCTCGTTCTCGTACCTAAGCCAAACTAAATAAGAAACTATTTTTGGCGACAATTTTTCGTATAAAAAATGCATTTCCTCTATTGTGATCAATATTTTATAGGTCTATCTTTATCTTTCAATTTAAAATTGTACAACTTTACATTCACCTACGTAAGTACAAAAAAAAAATAAATGATAATATTTAGTAGGGTGGTCGCTGAGTGAAAAAAATAAAATATCTGAACGGTAAACAATTTGCAACACTCTCAAATTGCTTGATATTTTTAAAAACATAGTGAAAAATCTACAAATGATGATATCAAGGTTTTAATGTGACGCTAAAATGTTTGAACAAATGCTTTCAGTTATTGCCTTATTTGAATTTATGTGGACAGATGGTGTGTCATTAACATATTTTAAAAAACAGGTAAAAAAGTATCATGCTTCGCAAAACCAAATTATCATGTTTATACGATAATCTTTTATTAAGTAATTTAACGACTGTGGGAAAAATGCAAGCTTATATGTAGTATTTTGATAAGTAGAGCGTGGTGATGATACCCACTCTTAGAATCTACAAGTTTAAATGAGATAAATAGCTGACCATTTTTAACATTCTAGGGCTAAATTAGAATCCTTAAATACGGTTAAATAAGAATAGTAAGTAATAAAATAATATCTTGTATTACAACTATCATAAACCTCTTTTAATGTATTATGCTTTTGGTTAAAAATCCTGACAAAATACATCTGAAAAAGTTGTTAAGTTCTAATTGAAACGCTTAAGTGATTTGAAATAAGACACTGAGATCTAGTATGCATAATTTTTCATAGTCTGTGTGGTCTAGTGGTTAGAGCATGAACGCATAAGCCGAAGGTCCCAGGCTCAAATCTCGTTGGGAGCAACGTGATTTAGTTCAGGGGATTTTTTGGACAGACTACGAGCGTTCACTCAGTGGTGATATGTACTGATTTAATCAGATCATATCATAGCTGAACAAGCATACGGGAGCATGTTACTGACCAAACAAACTTCCTAAAAAAAATCAATACGGTCATCAAAATGAGATACTCTAACTATCTCTAAGCGAAGGCCCGAGAGGGGCTGTAGTGCTACAAAGAAGAAGAAGAAACTTTCATATAATTTGCATCACTCCTATCAAAATGATTCTAAAGAAACTGAAAGACATTCGCGCTTGTTTTAAGCTGAGGGTTTCAAACCCAGCTACGTATTTTGTTTCGTCATTTCTATAATGTTTAAGATGCTGAATTATTTAAAAATAAGAGTCCAGAAACTTAAAAAGGTAGCATTTGGTAATATTTTCCTTTATAAAAAAATTATAGCCAAAAAAAAAATCTCCTCAAAGTGATCCCGAAATACTATTAACGTTTCCATAAAACATATGGATTTCATATTTTCATTAGCTTTGATATTTTGACGGAATAAATAAATTATGTGAAAGAAAGAGAACGAAAATTAGGTACAATGTGTTATTTCAATGTGCTCAGGTGTTTCGGCCTTAAAATAAAATGTTTAGTTTTTTTAACAAATACGATCAAAAGTATCGTTAATATTTCAAATCAATTATGTTAAGTCCGGGATATACTGGCCACCGGTAAAGACAGATCATTGGAATATTTGGCTAGTCTATCACAGGAGTACATTGATCGTTATCTAGTATCGTTTGTCTTGAGAAGTTAGCATAGCATATAGTTTTGCTCTTGAGTTTTGTGTATATTTTCGGAGAAAATTAAACTATTTTCATAAAAAAGTAAGTTTGAAAAATATTTTATAGTGGATTTCTCAGTTATGTGACTAAGCGAATTTAAATAAGTTCGCCGTAAAATCAATGGTATAGTACAAATGTACACTTAAGTGTAATCATAACCTAAAATGACGTATTGATAGTGCTGTTTTTCAAACTAAGATGGAGCTCAAAACATTATTTTAAATGTCAAGATGTATCCGGATAAGCTGAAGTTTTTTTATCTGTTACAGAAAAATGCCAACTCTTTATAAAGTGCAATCAAAGCTGTTGGAAATCAAGAAATGGGAGTTCATCCTGCAGCAAAAGCGTTTGACCTACCGAAAACCACTATATATTGTAAGGTGGCCTAGGTCACCGATTTTTAACAAAGACTCTACCTCTTTTTGCATTATGAAAAGGAAGAACCCAAAGCTGGAGTTTGGTGATGGTTTGCCTTCTGGTGCCTAAGTAAAAATACCCCAATACTGGCTATCTAAATGGCAATTTATTTTTAGATTGGATAGAAACCCATTTTACTCCCAGGAAATCAGTAGGAAAAGTGCTGCTTCTTTTAGATGGAGACACAACGTATACTAGCAACGTTGAAATGCTGGAGGTCACAGAAAGTAATTAAATTATTTTGATGAGTATTCCTCCTCATACCAGTCATTGGTTTCAGCCATTAAATCGTACTTTCTTCAAGTCTTTAAAGTCGAACTACTATTCTGCTCACTCTAACTGCATGACCAATAATCTCTCAAGGAATATTACCGGGCTGCAGTTTGGTGCTCTTCTCAGCTAAGGATGAAGCAAGTCAGCAAATGTAGGTAATAGAATTAGTGATTTTAGAACTTGCGCAATTATTCTTTTTGATCGTGATGCGATACCCGACTATGCTTTCCTGTCAGAATCTACAGACTCCAGACGTCTAGATTCCTCCATTGTCACGATAGGTGATACGCCGTTGCTACTTTCAGTGGTTCAGAAAACGGTGACACTCTTGTTCATCCTAATTGCTCTGGTAATGCATCCCCCTTAAAGTTCCAGTTCCTTCTGTCAATATGGCTCAGTCTCTGAGAAGAAAGGTTCGAACCATATCAACAGTTTTTAGCTCTCCCAAATGAATAATTGCCCCAAAGAAGTGGAAAGATGAAAAAGAAACGAAAATCAAGATAAAAGAATATAACTGATAGGAAGAAAAAGAAAAAACCCAGTGAGAAAGGGAAAGAGGGAGAACGAGAAGTTGGGTGAAGGAAGTGAGAATAAAAAGCAAACAACGATTAACAAAAGAAAGAAGAAGCGAAGAAGAGGGAGCTCACATACGAAATGTACATTGATTTGGAATGCTTAGCATTCACAGTATTGCCATACATATTTCAAATTATTCTATATAGATTATATTCATATGACGCCGTGCAGATTCAAAGCATATGCTGCAGTCTCGTGATCTAATGGACTGTTCTAACCTGCGCAAGGACGAAAGTAAAGATTTAAATATCGATGTAACTTCACCGTAATTGGTCTCAAGCCCGTTTGAGAAAAGAGGAGGGATCCCTTTGCCTCCCCAAATCACAGCTTCCATGATTCTTCATCCTAAATGGTAGCAAATGGTCTCGGGGTCACAAATTGGGTTTACTGGTTCCCCAATGATGGGACATTAAATGCCGAGAAATGCCTATAACTGTTAATATGCGTACAACTCTGCTACTAAATCCTACTTACGTCTACTTTGTGGGGACGTAAGAGGGTGAAGGTGAGCTTTCCGCGCCTGATAACAGAATTGAATGTTATAAACATGCCGTCGGAATGGATGTTAGGTGACGGGTGAACGCTCTGTCCCAGTAAAACCCTACATTGTTTCGAAACCTGCAAAAGAGCCTTGGAATGGATTGGACCCACCTCAACGACCTCGCAACCCAAAAAGGACTATGACATGGGATCCTGGAATGTCAGATGACTGAACAACCCTGACGCTATTAAGGACTTACAGGCCAGTCAATATAAATTAAACATACTTTCGACCCAGCAAACGAACTGGACTGGAAGTGATATTCATGATATGAGATCGTACACAATATTCAAAAGTATGTTCATCTTTCGATTAGGTACACAACGCATCATAATAAAGTTTTTAAGGAACGAAGGCGTTACAGTAGCTAAATTTTGGAACCGAATGTGTGCATACTTCGGGTAGAATGCACTTCTATGGCGACGAGTAAAAGCGCTGCACTCTCGAGTCAAAGAGGGCCTTTATGGAGTCGCGAAAAAAGGGGGAGCCAGGATGATTAAAAGCCAAGACTCGCTTGTCAGCCGGTAAGGTGATTTCAGAAATTTTTGCGAGTCACAAGGAGTTTTACTCATGGATTTTCTTCATGATCGTCGCATAATAAACGCTGCTTACTACTATGAACTTCTTGACCAGGTTTGAGCTGCATACCGGTCAAAAAGGATCCATCAACCCATTCGAGACGTCCTATTTTTGCCACGACAATGAAAGGCCCCACACTGCAGTCCTAACCACACAAAAATTTGATGAAATGCATTTGGCTACACTTGATCATCCTCTCTGTAGCCCTGAGCTTTCACGTTGCGATTTCCATATGTTTGAGCCTCTCAAAGAAACACTTGGAAGTGAGCGTTTTGCGAACGATCAACAGGTTGAACAATTTGCGCACAATTGGTTGGATATCTGTCCGAAGTCATTTTTCAAAAACGGCATGAATCAACTATCTGTTCGTTTGAAAAAATACATTGCTAAGGAAAGTAACTATGTAGAAGAATAACTATAAAATGTGTTTTCTTCTTAAATTTAAAATAAATTTCTTGTTGAAAAAGTCTCGTTTACATTTCAAGTTTCATTTTTTAATTTGTTTGATTCAATATTATTTCATAAAACCACTTGAACAAGTGTTAGATAAACATCACTTTGTGCATTCCATATGTGCAACAACATTTTAAAAATTTTTAATTTATTTTTCCAAGGACCAACATGAAAAATGGAAATCTCCGTACCTTATCAATCAAAATTTAGAAATTTTACAATTCCCCCTATAAAATCAGAAAGATGTCCTTAAGTTCTTTTAAATTTGGTGTCTACTTAGTTCAGTGAAAGGTTATTCTAACTTATAAGTTTCATAAAAATCCAGTGAAGTTGTAGCTATTTGAATACAGGGTTTTCTAATATATTAGCATTAAATTTTCGATCTTATCTTATTGAAAATTTTGAGTAAGAAAATTAAATTAAATGTTTTTGAGACCCGGTACACTGTATGATATATGCTATACCACAACGAAATAGTGACCGGTTAAATTTGAGCAATATGATTTTTGGAAGTTTAGTTCCCCTTACGGAGGTTCTAATGAAATTAGAGCAAGAGGAATGAGCCCAGGGAAAGCGTCCCAGATGAAAAAGCGTACCGAATGAAAAAGCGAACGGAAGTAAGACGAACGCGGTGCGCTTCACATATGTTTTTGTTTTGTGTTTGGGAGGTGAATGCCATTCACGCACAGAGTGTGGGACTCTCATGCTCGCAAGAAGGCGACTGGACTACCCACCAAACATCTCCCCAACCAACCTGTGAACCCAGTCTGGAACCGATTGACACATTACTTCGGGCCAGGTCTCGTTTTGTCACGCCGTGAGATGCCTTCAAGCTGGGGGATCCCTTTCCTAGCGGGAGGGGAGAGGGGAAGAGCAAGTACCAGAAAAGCAATCTCCCAGCTCCAACGCCCCCGGCTGCTGTGAGTCCCCTTTATATTTTAGGACTGCCCGAGCATAATGTGCCACCTGGTTCCAACTGTCAACCGATTCGAGCATGACCACGACTATAATATCCGGGGTGAGCTTTCCCGTCTCCCTGTAAAGGTCCCTTCGTAGCCTGACCCATTTTCTGCACGCGAAAAATGTGTGGAAGGCATTGTCCTCTTTTTCTGAGCAAAACCGACAATCGGGGGACCGTGACTTACCAATCTTGTGCAGGTATGACTGAAAACACCCATGCCCGCTCAAAAGCTGGGTCAGATAGAAGTCAGTCTCACAATGCCTTCGATTTAGCCATGGTCTCACATCCGGGATGAGGCATGCAGTTCACCTTCCCTTCGTGCAATTGACCCAAGACTGCTGCCAATCGTTGAGCGAGCACTGTCTCTCCTCGCGGAAAACCGTCTCCGTTCTCTAACAAGGAGGGTGACAGGTATCATGGCTGTAATAACCCTCACCGCCGAATCAGAGACTGTCGGATACGAAGATGCATTCCTCAGTACTCCTCTTCTTTGTACATGCGTCAAACGTTTTCGGTATACCTTCTTACTAAGAGTGTTGTCCCATATTTCTGCTCCGTACAGTAGCACTGAGCCTACAGCACTCATCAAGAGGCGTCTTTTTGGTGGGCTGGGTCCCCATACGTTGGCCATAAGTCAACTCAGAGCCGATATTCCCGAAACAGCCTTCTCAGCCGTTTCCCTGATTTGCTCAGAGAAAGTCATCTTCGAGTCGATCAGTAGCCCCAGGTACTTCACCGATGGCTTTGATTTCTCCAATATTGATCATCCTTACTCTAGCAATTCTCTTTTTTGTAAGATGAACACTTCGGTTTTCTCCAGTGCTAAACTGAACCCGCGAGCAGTTATCCAGTCTCTCACTCGGCGCATTAGCATACCTAGTTGTGCTTGCTCAACGGTGTGTCCAGCGACCAGAGCCGCAACATTATCCGCATAGCCGACCAAGCGCGACTCATTTGGGATCTCGAGTCTCAGTAGCCCATCGTAAGACACGTTCCACAGGTCCGGTCTAAGGATAGATCCCTGGGCAGCACCCGATGTAATTTCCATTCTCCGTTGGCCCTGTGTCGTACCGTAGAGCAGGCTTTGGTCCTTTAGGCAGTTCTTCGAAAGCCGCATTAGATATTTTCGAACTTAAAAAGTGTTTTCCAGCGTAAGAATATCCACCCCTCTAGCGGAGTTGAAGGCGTCCCTGACATCGAGTGTCACCAACAGGACGATCGTCGCTTGGTGCGAATATATGCCTCTGCCTTTTGGACCGCGTTCACCACCTCTGCAATCGCATCAATGGCAGAACGTCCTACTCTCAAGCCGTACTACGGAAGAGATAGGTCCCCAGCAGCATGAATTTCATTGATGAGTTTCTCGAGCACTTTCCCAACCATGTCTAGCATGCATAACGGGCGGTATGCAAACAGCGATTCAGGATTTCCCTTCCCCTTGCTGATCAGCACGAGCCTCTGCACCTTCCATCGCACCGGAAAAACACCGAGCCGTAGGCAAGCGTTGAATGTGCTGAGTAGCAAGACAGGACAATGGTGATAGACAAACCGCAACACCTCAGCTGGAACACCATCTGGACCTGGAGCCTTCCTTGCTTTCAACGAAAGGACTGCCTCTTCCAGTTCCGATTGTGTGAAGAGTGGACACTCTACTGCTGTTTTACTATGGACAGCGTCAACACGGAATACAAGGTTTCCGTAGGGCACTAAGCTTCCGCATAACTAGCTTATAGCCAAGGCCCCACTGATCCTTGTTCACATTGTCCACTAGATCTTGCCAGCAGCGAGCCTTGCTGCTTTTGATCAATTTGCGAAGGCATTTCCTGGCCGATTTATATGCTGCTGGGCAGTTGGTTGCCTCGTCACGGTTTCGCGCCTGTTGGGCCTCACGCCGAAACTTGTGACACTTACTTCGTTTATCAGCGATTTCAGTTGACCGCCAATACACTGGGGGCTTGCCGTGCCGGAGTTTTTGACGGGGCATATAAGCGTTGCAAGCAGTCGTGATAATGCTCATAGTTGAGTTCACCACGTCTTGAGCTGCCAGTTCTTCCTTCCCCTCCGGATCTCGCTGCACCTGCTGTGAGAACCTCGACGAACCTCTCGATGTCCATTCTCCCGATGTTCCATCCAATTGCAGACAGCCGAGAGCACGGACGTAGGGAGAAAACATCGCTTATCTCAAGCAGAGTACACTAATACTCTCCAGTTATGTATCCTTCGTACTAAGGACTCCGAGGCGAATGTCACGTCCGGTATGGTTCCTTCACAGCCAAAACGGCGGAAAGTCGGCGTATTTCCGGTGTTTAGTACGACGAACGCCATCCTGGCCGCCATTTCCAGGATTCGTTTTCCCCACGTTTGCCCCATTCAATTGCTTTCGCGTTGAAGTCCTTCCCTTCGTACACTCTTTTCTTTTATGTCCCATTTCACTGCATTTATAACATAGAGAACTCCTATCGAGTCCTTGTGTGGTATGACCATAGCCAAGGCATTTGAAACATTAAAGAGGCGTTGCTCTTCACCGTATCCTACAGACAACCTACCCTATTCGTACTTTGCCCTTATTCAGAAATTGTTCGGCGTCCTTTTCGGTCAAGTCAATTATGCCCATACGTTGTCCCCTATGGTTTTCTGATGTCAGCCTCGCCTTGATCCCGCCCACGCTAGGGAACTACCTTCTGATGACCTCTTCCACCTCGGCCAGGTCCATGACGCACTCAATGACTCTTATTTCGTTCGTTGCCATCGGCTCAAGTGAGGCTACAGCTGCGCTTTTGCCGAGGACTTTCTTTACTGCGTTGCAGAATGCCTCCCTATTCTCGGCCTCTGCTTCAAACTTGACCAGTATGTGGCCCGACGGCGTTGGTAGTACTGCTTTAATGGCAGTGTTAGTGTCTTAAGGCGTTAATTTTCCCCTGATGTCCCGCAGCACCTCCGCGTAGGATCGACCATCTTGGGGTTTTACGAGCAGTGCCTGCTACCGGGGTCTTCGTCGGAGCTTCTTTCTCTCCTGTTTTGCATCGGGTCTTTTTCTTCTTGGCCGTCCGTGCGAACTTTACTTTCTGGAACTTTTTTAAGGAGTTTCTAAGCGGCTTTCTTCGCTCCTTTTGTAAGCACTGTCTGGAATCCCTGATCTGGTACTCCGCACCCATCAAGTGCCTCTTTCTTCCTTCTTTTATCCCGATCTCTTTCGATTGGGCTGGACGCCATTCTTTTATCAATTTTTAACTGTGGAGCTGTCTGCACGCGCCCTCTAGATTTCGCTCCCAGCGCTTCTTTAGCCTTTTGCTCTTCTTCTACGTTTAAATGAACAAGAGGCGTCAGCCCAGAAAAAAATAATTCTACCGCCGCAATACACTTCCCACACCACCTTTCACCGACGCTGTCGACGCTGATTACGCCTAAATACCAGTGACGCACTCTGGGAGTGTTCGGTGGGAAGTTTAACTTCGTTTTGCAAATGATTCTGTAAAGGCTAAAAAGTTGTACATAAATAAATGCAGGAAAAATTTGTAAAAATTTTCATTTCATCGTGGAAAATATGCTGGACTTGATATTATTCTTATCGGGGATTTACGGCAGTTACCACCAGTCCGAGCAACGCCAATCTTCGAATAAATTAAATCTAAATTAACTGGTACAATTCTTTGGCGTTCTTTAAAATTAATATAATGGAGAAGTATTAGAACCAGATCAATTGCAGCTCATAGAAAACAGTTTTTTCACTAAACAAGAGGCTCAAAGATTATGTCCTCAAGGAGTCCGCTTATTTTTGACGATAACAAATCACGTGACAATAAGTTGAAAGAAAAGAGTCAGAAATAATTAGATATCATAATTATGACAAAAAAATTATTATAATGAGTGTTTTGTCATATTATATGCGACCTAGATTTTTGAATTTGTTACATTAATTCCTGAATTTTCACTGCATTTATCTATATAAAAATTTTTAAACTTTGCTTAATTATTTACAAAACGAAGTTAAACTTCCCACCGGGCACTCCCAGAGTGCCTCACTGCTGTTTTTTGTTTTTAACCATCTTTTTAATATCCATGTTATAGAAGTTTTTCTTGAGTTTATTTATTAGTTGCGTAGCGTGTCCGAATTTCACTTGTTTAGTTGTTTTAAAGGTATTTAATTATGAATGTCGAATCAAATAAAAATAACACAAAAAACTACACCGATTTGACAATCCCAAATTAAAATAAGAGCGAATGGTTGCTAAATCTCTTTAAAAATACACAGAGAATAACGGTTCACAGCGAAATGTCTCATAGCAGCAAATGTCAGAAACTTCAGCAATTCATTTCAGATTGGAATATACTCTTATTCCATTCTCATACATCTTTTGGAACGACAGTTATTGAAAATACAAAGCTTTAAATTCTCAGATCTTATAAGACCTGTGAACAAATTGAAATACCTCGCTTCATTACCCTAGAACAGGCTACTTATTTTGAGTGATTGAGTAAGTCCATGCACTTCATTAGCAACCCACACCTCGCCTTAAAGATTTTATGGCTTCTCTCGGGAAAGGTTTGAGTTTTCTAAGTCAATCTTATGGGCCCTTAATAGTAGGATTTTTATGCTCTCAGCGAAAACTCATTCCTTGAATGATAAGCATTTTTGTTTATTTCATTTAAATAACTAGCTGCATGCTACACTCTCAATATACTTATAAATACGAAAAAATACCAGTGAAGTAATATTCGGGAATGTCACAAATGTAATCCTATAGTTAAAATCTAGAATGAGGTAACAACAGTCTACATTTCCTTCAGATTTCATAACATACTTCTAAGAATTCCGCCACGACTTTTGGTCAAGGGTAAACTTGAAAAGCCAAAAATCATTCCCGGTATCACGATTTGGAACAAGATTGAATGACTTGACAAAGACACGGTGGTGATCCTAATCAAAAGGTCTATATGAATGCAAATTGTTTTTTCGTTGTTTTCGGCTTCTCTCATCAGCCTTTGCTTTTTGTGATAGCAAACAGAGACATTCCAAAAACGGTCGGCAAATCATTTCGCGGCTTTTGTTCTCAAAGAGATCTTGCCATGTCTATTAACTAGAGCCGCTAATTTTTTCCCGCTAAAACACGAAATTTTGCGTAACGATAAAATAAAACGCAACCAGACACGACATTTTCGTATCTCTTGTCACATTGTGTCATCTGAGTGTCCAAAGGAAAAAAATACAGTAAATACGAGGACATACTCATATTGCATGAGAAATAAATGTGTTAAACCAAAAAAAATCTTTTTTCTTTCATACGGAGAAAGAAAGATCATTTCAAAATACGCTTGGTGGAAAATCGCAGCACAATAAGTCCATAAATCTTCAACGATGAGGTTTAACTTTTGGATCTGTTGCGCGCACTTTATCTTGTTGTGTGTTGTGCAATATAATGTTTTTCGTAGATAGACGAATAATATGCATGTACCTGTTGCGTGTAGTAATTATTAAATATTCGTTTTTACCTGTCATTCTATGCAAAAGAACAACCTGTCAAGGTTTCTCTTAATTTGTCCCGACAAGTGTTGTTCAGGGTTTGGTTTTAATGTTTTTTCTTTGGTTCTTTTGAAACGTATTGCAATCAGGATATGACATAAGTACATGTAATGGTCATTACATTGTGCTTAGAAACCGGAAATATGTATCTTCAAAATTTATTAGGTTCATTTCAAGGATAAAATGCTAATAAATAATTAGTTGAGGTGTTAGGGTAAGTTTGCAAGAAGTAAACACACATTAAATGGTTGGATGATTTGGTAGAAAAGTGTTAGGTGCTGAGGGTGTGCTTTGCGGAAGTTGTTGCAGTTTATATTTCAAACATTATTTATCTTTTCCCCCATGCTTTCTGTGATGAATTGCAACGAGGATTGCTATTTGCAATTTTAATCACGACATTAAGTTCGAATATCTGGCACGAGAAATGTTTTAATCAAAATCATAAGTACACTGATTAAGATTCTTCGTTTTCACTCAGTTTCACCCTAAATCTCCACTACCGTGACCCACAAATTCATATGCTTTCCAACATAACTATTTGTTTCTTTACAATCGTTGTTTGTTGTTAATTTGTTTGTACGTTTTGCGGTCAGTTTTAGTACGTTATAAAGTTGGTAATGGAGCCGCTGCGCTACGTTTTCGATGATATCACGAAAGTCTCTTTATGGTGTCTGTTATTAAAGTAATTACTCCATCGTAAAGATAAGAACGTGACGAATAAAAGCAGAATGGAGAGAATGTAATAGCAAGAAAACTTGTGGTATGAATACAGATATACTAAGGTAATTACATTATCCTCACTTGATTATTATGTAAGTTAATCAAATTCAAATGATACAATCGACAAAGGTATCAATCGATTTATTTTTGCCGAGTTCATATATGAAACTTAAACTATTAAAGGTTTTCGAAAAATAACACAAAATAAGTATTCAGAAAATTTCAGAAAGTCTCTTATGACCACAGTCTAAATTTATCTTCACATGTTATGTGAATAAACAGCGCTATCCCCAAAAGGCAATTCACTGAATCCTGTTAACCCAATCCTTTTGGAGTCGTCATAAGAAATATTATTGTGGAGTTGACTGCGTGTATCTCGTTTATTGTTCTATCCTAGTAACCCAGTGATTCACTAGAATGTATTGTTGGGGTTCTATTCAGCAAAACGTAGAAACAGAATCTAAATGCATAAATAAAGCAACTTGATGGGATGGCGGGCAGACTATATTGATTTTGAGAGTTTCAGTAGAAGAAATATAGGACGAAGAGACTACTGAAATTTCTCTGATATGCCTCATAAGATAATAAAATCTAAGCAAGCAGAGTAGCCAGGTATTTTAAATTCTATTATAAACAAAATCTACGCTTAACATTCCATTCATATTTCCGATACAATGAGCTGATTTCATGTTTTTATTAAGCCCCTTATTAAGACGCAGAAATTTCACTAGATAATTTTATCGCTATGATCGAGATCTTACTTCACTAACAAACAAGATGGTGGTGGAGTCATGTGTGCGGTTAAAATGCTATACAAAGCTTTCTTTGTAATGATTTCTGCTTTTCCCGTGTTACAGATTGTGTTATCGTAAAGATCTCTCTCACAATGCCTCTTTATTAATATCTTCTATATACATATATCTTCTTCTTCTTTGTAGCACTACAACCCCTCTCGGGCCTTCACTTAGAGATAGTTAGAGTATCTCATTTTCATGACCGTATTGATTTTTTTTCGGAAGTTGGTGTGGTCAGTACCATGCTCCCGTGTGCCCCGCTTAGCTATGATATGATCTGATCAAATCAGTACATATCACCACTGAGCGAACACTCATAGTCTGTCCGAAAAATCCCCTGAACTAAATCACGTTGCTCCCAACGAGATTTGAACCTGGAACCTTCGGCTTATGCGTTCATGCTCTAACCACTAGGCCACACAGCCTACCGTATACATATATAGGGTAGGCTAAATACAAGTTTCTTTTTAAAAATGCAATAAAATGAACAAAAGTCAAAATTTTTTTCGTATATTTTGGCTTTATACGCAAGAACAAACCTTCCCGTAAGTTTTGAAATACTATATCATTCGTATGGCTGCCACGGCAGGCGTGACAGTAGGCCATCCTTTCAACACAATTTTCTAAGACATTAATGATGGTTTCGGGCCCTATCTGGGCAATGGTTTGTTGAATATTCAATTTCAGTGCTTGAATCGTTTGTGGATTTTCCGCATAACATTGATCTTTCGCAGGGCCCCATAAAAAGAAGTCCAACGGTGTCAAATCGCAGCTTCGAGGCGGCCAATTGTGGTTTTTGTGCGCAAAAGATAGATTTTTTGTTGAGCTGTATGGCATGGCGCGCCATCCTGTTGAAACCAAAGGTAAGTCAAGTCCAAATCCTCAATCTTCGCCCACAAAAAGTCGGTTATCATGCGCTCCAGGTTGACCTTAACAGCAATTCCAGCCTCATTTTCAAAGAAAAACGGTCCAGAAGCCACACCACACTGTCACTCGCTGAGAATGCATTGGCTTCTCACCAATCACTTGTGTGTTTTCCAAACCGCAGATACGGCAGTTTTGTTTGTTCACGTAGCCGCCGAGATGAAAATGTGCCTCATCAGAAAATATGATTTTTTGAGACAAACCGACATCCAGTTCGATTTCAATATTTCCCAACGTTGTTATTGTAAATCGATTTACTTTGTTCCGCGGAAGGGTAATACTGCCTCACTAACATAATTTTGAACGTGAAACAATTATCACTGTCAAAATAAAATATGATTTAAAAAGAAACTACTGTATTGCCCACCCGGTATTTATCCAGTAATTCTCCCTTACTGGTGTATGAGACATTCTTTGATGAGTTCATGTATTTTATCGCGGCATCCACACTCTTCAACTTTGTTCCATCATCAAAGCCCTAAAGAATAATAAAGCGATGGGATTCCAGTGGAGCTCATCAAATATGGTGGCAGCAGTGTTCATAAAGCTATTCAAAAAGTCATCCAACACATTCGGCAGCAAGAACATATGCTGAAAGAGTGGAGCCCATCAATTATATTTCCTATTCACAAAATAAGTGACAAGTTACAGTGCGAAAATTATAAAGGCATATCAATACTTTATACAGCGTAACAAATATTTTCAAAGATCTTGGAAAATAAAATCGAATCACATACCAACAGTATTATTGGAGAGTATCAAGGGGGTTTGGGAGCTGGTCGATCGACAATAGACCAACTGTTCACTGTCAAGCAGATACTTGAGAAATGCTGGGAGTTCAACACAGACGTACACCGTTGACTTCAAGCAAGTATACGACAGTATTGACCGTAAGGTACTGTACCAAATAATACTTTGCTTTGGTATCCCAGCCAAATTAGTCCATCTTGCCAAAATGACAATGACTTCGATGACCTCCCAAGTCCGCATCAATAACCAATCCACCAATCCCTCTGACACAAATATCGGACTAAAACAGGGAGATGAGCTGACTGCATTGTTATTCAATTTTGCTCTGGAGTAGTTCATAAGGAAGCTACCTGTCGATACACGAGGTACATTGCTATACAAGTAGTAGCCTTTGCAGAGGACATCAACATTTTGTCACGGTTATTAACAACTGCCAAAGAACTCTTCCTGAAACTCGGCAGCGAATCAAAACTAGTAGGGCTACATATCAATGAAAATAAAACAAAGCTCATGATGCAGTCAAGGAAAAATATCTCAAATACACAAAATATTACACTTGGCGCATACAGTATCGAAAATGTTGGCCAATTTATGTATCTACGCGCCAGAATGACGAAGATGGTTAATGAAAGAGACGAAATACGCCGAAGAATACACTTTGCAAATAAAATATTTTATTCAGTTTTCACGATCTTGAAGACCAGTTACATACACAGGTAAACAAAGCTCCGTGTATACAAATCTGTGATAAGACCTGTGTTATGCTATGGGTGTGAAACATGGACCCTAACCCAAGCATCCGCAAATATATTGAACGCCTTTAAATGACGGGTCCTGAGGCGAATAACTGGAACGAAGCTAGATGGGGACCAATGGCAAATTCGAACAACCATGAGTTGTATGAAATGTTGGACGAACCGGCGATCGCAACGATTGTAAGACTGCGGAAGCTGCAATGGAAGGTATTCGTTGGGAGAACTGAAGGCTGGAGACCAGTGGGGAAACCGAGGAAACGCAAGTCTGACTCGGTCAACGAAGACAGTTCACTGCTGCTTGCATTTCGAAATTGGAGGATGGGGTCAATGGACCCAGACGATTGGAGGCACCATTTGCAGGAAGTGAAGGCCCGTAAGGGGCTGTAGTGCTATGAAGAGAGATCCACACTCTTCAAATTTAAGTTATGGCTGTTTCAACCTTCGTTCAGTACAATTGTCGTTAGACCTTCCTTTTTCTGAACTATTACCTGATGTTCCTTTCTTGTGCATCTCCTCGTTCCTATCGTTCTGTTCACTTTCTGGATTCACTTGACCTGGTGCTATCCAATCTTCCAATTGAAACTGAAACTTGAACCCCTTACCTTTGAAGCCTCCTTAGTCGATTGGCAGGTGTTTTTTGATAACCTGGAGGGTGAAGAAGCGGTGAGTAAATTTTACTCTCACCTTCATAACTTGATCAAATACTTTACACCAATTCAGCTTTCTCGGACAGGCACGCAGAAGTCTTGGCGCACTAAGCAAGTACTTTTTACATTGAAAGCTAAAAGCAAAGCGTATCACCATTATAAGCTTTATGGTACTGATGAAACCAGAACTCATTTTTGTGCCCTACGTGCTGCAACTAAGAAGGAAATTAAAGTAGCGATAAAAAAACTACTTCAACTTCATGGAGAGTTCGTTAAAGGAGAACAACGCGAAACCTTTCTGGTCTTACATTAGGTCCTTCAAAGCCTCGTCTTTTGTTTCTTCCTCTGTCCATTGAAATGATGTTGTGAGCTTCTCTCCATTAGGAATCTTCAACCTTTTCACTGAATATATTTCTTCAACTTTTACACCAGATCTTTCGTCCTGCATCTCCTATCATGTCAATGCACCAGAACTCCACTTCAGAATTCGTTGAAGTCGAAACCCTAATTAAGCCCCTTAACACCCATCTTTCCGCCGGTAAAATACTTAGCGTCTTCCTTATCGATCCCTCTCCTCTGGTTTTCTTGTTGAACCTCAGTTTAAGTACAGGTATTTTCGTGCTGACAGGAAAAGAGCCACGATCGACCCTATTTACAACAGTTGTGATCCTTCTTCTGTGCCAAATTATCGTCCTGTATTGTTACTGTCCTGTTTTACTAAATTTTTTGAGCGTCTGGTGCACTATCCGGTTTCAGTGATTCTTAGCCCTATTTTGGCAAAGGAACAAGATGGATTTCTTAAATGTAGTTCTATCTTTACGTACTTGATCAAGTTCACTGGATTGACCTAATCTTTACCCAGTCATTTGAAACCTCAGCCATCAGCTTCTTTGCTGCAAATTGAGTGCTATTTATTTCTCGACATGATCTCCTTCTAGCTCGATATAATTGACGCCTTTTCTCCAATTTGGCGCCAAATTGGCCCAATAATTCGGCATAGTAAACGCTTGTGGTTGTTTTGCCCTTCTCCAGGTAGTCAGATCACACCTTGTGAGTCATAGAAAATGGTGGCAATCACCTTTCTGGCCAATAGGACAGACTTCGACTTCTTTGGAGCATGTCCGCCAGGTGAAGTCCACTGTTTCGACTGCTCCTTGGTCTCTGCTGTGTACCAGTGGAGCCGGGTTTTGTCGACGGTCACAAAACGACGCAGAAATTCCGTCGGATCTAGTGTAAACATCGTCAAACACTGCTCTGAAGTGATCTCACGGTTGTGTTTGTTGTCCGGAGTGAGCAAATGCGGTATCCATCGCGCCGATAACTTTTTCATGCTCAAAACTTCATGCAGGATATGATCCACGCAATCTTTTGAGATGCCTACTGTCTTAGTAATCTTACGCGCTTTCTACCGGCTATCTACTAATACGAGATTGAGGATTTTTGTCACGTTATCCTCCATGATTGCTGTTTTGGACCACCTGGGCGTGGCTACTAAAAAACCGACATGCGACCACGTTGAAACTCGTTAAACCAATTTTTTAGGGTCGTCATCGAAGGAGCAGAGTCACCGCACACACCATCCAGGCGCTTTTTGGTTTTGCTGCGTGATTTCCCATCCAAAACCAAGAATCAAATCACCGACTGATATTGCTCTTTCTTCATTCTGCTAAAATCCGCGGACACGCCTGCTTCCACACGTGGTCAAAATAAAACTACGAGTCCGATTTGACTGAAATTTTGACTGTAGCCGTCTACAAAAATGTACTACATGATAATGAATCTCTCTTACGATAGCGGCGCCATCGGGCGGTGAGGCTAAGTACTTATCGGATTGCCCTCGTATATTAAAGGAGCTAAATGTGATAACAATTCACAATCTTACAATGACCGGATATGTCAACTTTGCTCCACAACAGGATGCACGCGTTATAAATCCTGGTGATAATAGGCTTCACGCAGAGGTTTGTTATCAAGGTGCGCAAATTGGCTAGCTTTCTTGATCGTTGAACTAGTGTGAGAATTCTCGGAGCTGGCGCCTTGGACTTGGGCTTGAGCTTGCTTCGTTTGCTTACCATACTTATGTTCCAGCTCTATCAGATAACGAGGGTCCAGTTCTAGGATATGTCACATCATTTGCGTTATTTAACAACATCACCAAGTTAACGAAATTGCTTATCGTCTCAATCTTTATACATGCCGTGTATCTTGGGATTGACTTCTGGGACCTTGAGACCCACCAACCCAGGTCAACACTATCAAAACGGCCACAGAGCCCCAAGCATAAGTTTCATCATTGCCTCCACAGAATTAAAAACGGCTTGACTTGGTCCCACGGTAGTTTCTGTCGTAAATATTGTTGTGTAACGAACTCGACTGTATGATACCTTTGGAGATGACAGATAAAAATGAGTTCATGGCGTTCTCCCATGGTTCTTGTTAGGAAACCCAGCTAAGCAGGTTTGTGCCTCAAAACCAGATGCCTCAAAGAGACAATTTTTAAGGACACATATCCATTTTCACTAATTTAGGGCTCATAAACTCAGATGCAGAGCACCAGGTTCATTACTAGCTTGGACTTGAAGGATGCATTTTAACAAGTCACGTTGGACGCCTAAGTAAAAAGACTTCCCGTTGGTATGACGAGCTGGAAAGTAAAATTTTTGGTAGGCGCTGTTAGTTTCAATAAACAAACGTATTTTGTCTAGCATTAAATGATTGTTAACAAGAAAGAATCCTTTCTTTCTTGTTTATGATATGCCTTAAAACAAATTTTATTCAAGGCAATATAATAATGAATTTTATTCAAATATGTAGAAAAACATGCCCGCTATAAACTCATCTAAGTATTATACCTGAAAATTTATTTATTGCAATTGCGATTTTGAGCCCTACTCACAAAAAAATCCAAAATTTTGAATATCGTTAGGTCTTATGGAAATCGATCTTAGTATTAAGTTTATTATACTACTATGACCAAAAAATAAGGTGACATTTGAATTTAAACTGCGCGCATCGAAGAATTTGGAGTATTATTTTTTTTAGGTTGGTAGTACTTTCAGTGACATCTATGTCAAATTTACATGTCAAAATATTCATTAGTGTTTGAAATACGCATTGTTTCCGGGTGGGCTTTCAGTTCCGTCTTCGCTGTGGCTTGAATCTCCTCTATCGTATCAAAACGGTGTCCCCGGAGTGGTCTTTCAAGCTTGCTGAACAGCCAGAAGTTGCACGGCACCAGATTAGGTGAATACGGTGGTTGCAGAACGATTTGGGTTGAGTTTTTGGCGAAATGATCACGAATTACGAGTGCAGTATGAGACGGTGAATTATCGTGGTGTAAAAACCAAGAATTGTCTTTCCACGATTCCGGCCTTCTTAGGCGGATAGCGTTACACAAACGACGCATAACGTTCAAATGATATTCCTTGTTGACTTTTTGGCCCGGCAGAAGGAATTCATAATGCACAACACCACGATAATCGAAGAAGAGAAGAGGTTGATGGTCGCCCAGGACGCTCTTCGTCTTCGACACATTCACGGCCGGCTTGGAACTGACTACACCACTTGTAAACATTTTTTTTAAACCTAACCTCATCACCAAAGGCTTTCTGCACCATCCTCAATGTATCCGCAGCAGAAAATTGATTCCGTATACAAAATTTAATGCAAATTCAACAAATTTCGACATCGCAAAAAACGAAAAACTCTCTTTTAGCAGCTCACAAAACAACGCATATCTCAAACACTAATGAATATTTTGATATGTAAATTTGACATAGATGTTACTGACAGTACTACCTAAAAAAATAACTATCCGAATCGTTCGACGCGCGCAGTTTAAATTCAAATGTCACCTTATTTTTTGGACACAGTAGTATATTGAACGTTTTGGTTGATTCTTCAGGCTGACTATAAGCCCATTTAGTAAGGCTAGTTTAAAATCAAAACGTACCGCAGTTGGGTGGATGGACACTCGGCTAAAGCGTGGTACTGACCATATCACCTTCTTGACTGCGATAATCAAGATAATGAGATACTCTAACTATTTTCAACAAAGGCCCAAAAGTGGGTGTAGTGCTAGAGCAAAAAAATATATATATATATTGAACAACGTTTGTGACTTCCAAAGGCCTTCAAACTATGAAATTTTGACTGATCACGATTCTGAAAGTCAAAGGGACTTTTTTAAGAAAAACCGTCTATTATATATATTAATACTTTCAATACCGACCATTTGAAAACATTTCCATAAAAATATACTTAGCGCCTGGTTATGAGTAAAATGACAAATTTTGCTTTTATTAAGAATATGAAAACTCGGTTTTGGATTACATATCTATCTTTTAGTCATAGCTCGTTCAAACCAGAGTATTATCCAAGACAGACCATAAATCTACAATTTTTGTAGAAACAGAGAATTAAAAATATTACGCTCTTCATTTTTCGTAAGGTAGAAGAGTTTGGCTTCGTAACGCATAATACCGCATAATACAGTTTCATCAAATTCCATTGAGAGTCTTTGCCATTGAAGGGAAGCTAAAATTCCTCAAGAGAAATTTACTTCAGGCTTCAGATAGACTGTGTAATAGCCCCAACTATGTGTGCATAAAGTCATGACACATGAACTGCAAGAGGCTTAAATTAAATTTTCAAGTTGAACACCAAAATCGCACCCTGAATATTATGCCCGACGCGTTGTCGAAATTTTGCTCGAAGGAGTGGATAGCGTTGTCCATTGGTTGTCTCTTGTACTAGAGACATGTTGATGGTTTAATTTTGGAGTCCACATTTTGAAAGCCTGAACACGATCATCTCAGGGAGCAAATTTTGAAGCAACTTTCCAAGTTTCAGTATTCGTTCTCCTGCTACGCTGACTTCTGATATTCCCCAATCAAATATGGGTGAGAATCACAACTAGGTTCTGATAACATTATTTCATAACCATTTCCGGGGCTCACATTGCGGAATTCACAAGACCACCAAAGTCTTGCAACGCTCTTGTTAGTGGCAAATCGCTCGATATATGAACAGTTCAAGGCCTCGAATTTCACCATAAGACCTGCTATGAGAGTACTTCGACACTTAAACAGGCATATGCAGCGCATGTTTCTAGACATACACTCGGTCCTGGGAAATTACACAAGGTCTTATGGCTGAAGCCCATTGCAAAAGCTTGATCATCAAGCCCTTTCATTTAATATCAGATTTTACTATCTTTGGCGAATTTTTTTTAAGGAACCACATCCTGGTATGATGAGACCGCCTTTTGATCATAATACTTATATTAGATCACCTCTTTTGAGCTTTTCACAAAATTTTATCGTTCTGGCTTCTATTAGTTCCTAAGTAAATTTACTATGACGCACATACAGACAGATGGATAGGTACGAATGTTGTATTTTTTTTACAAAACTCTAAAAGTCTCTTAGTTATTCTCATGCATAAGAATTTGGACTGTGCCTTTTTTAAATTTGTTTTAACAATTTATAAAAACTTTTATTCCTTGATCTACAACAATGAATGGTATATTGATACTTTAAAATGCATCTTTTCTAGTCTTGAATTTCTGTTTTGAGCACAAACTAAATTTTGATGATAGGCATACTAAAAAATTTTAGTTATGCAGCTGAAATTCAAACATTTAACTATTTTTTCGTAACAACGATTATGTATTTACTAAAATTACTACGCGTGATCTCTCCAAGCAACCTCGTAAATGATTTATTTAGATTTCGTGGTAATTAATAATTGCTAACATGCAATTCAGTTAATTTATACTTACAACAAATTATACACTATATTTTTATGTAAATAAGATACTTTGTCGTTTTTATGATCTGCGAACGTTTCCAAGACTGCAATTATTTACGCTTGGTTCACTTCTTTATGGATAATTATACTAATTGCAATTGTTAAGGTGCATAATGATTGCATGCGTGCAAACATGTTATTGATAAAGAGGCATAGTTTATCGTTCCTTAAAAATTTCAAGAACAAAAATTTGGGGCTTTCACTTCTTAGGGGTTTTAAAAAAAATGTTTACAATACCTTATCAAAATTCCTGTCAGTCCGTCTGTCTGCCTGTCCGCCAGTGGTCACAGCAAGTTGTCCCGGGAACTACGAGTAGAGAAGCTACAGTCATCAAATTTTGTAAACAGCTCAGTCGTTTCTGGTTAGTGAAAGTTTCATAATCGATAAAAATTTCAAAGATTTCTAAGAGGAGTCTCCCCATATAAGGATGTGTCCCCTTGCCTGTTTTTTTCACCGCAGATTGTCCAATAGGGTATCAAATAAAAGGTATTGATAAGACATTTTAGTATCTATTGTTAAAATTCCAACATCGATAGTGAGATGAGCAAGGGAAACGAAACAAAACCCATAAATGGCATTCATGGAAGTTATAATCTTTTGAATTTCTCCATTTATAACAAACACAATCTACAGTTTTTCTACCATTCGGGCTTTCTGGCGAACCAGGCGCTAGATTTTTGATCGGATCTCCATCAAATTTTCAAATACAATGAATAACAAAAACATCTTTAAGATTTCATTCAGTCAATAGTTGTAAGTAATATTATAACAAAATGGCAGCAGGTTACTCGTAATATGGAATAACAATAGTTTTCCTTTGAAAGCAGATATGTATTAGTTGTAGATATCGTTAAAGTTCTCTTGAGCTTATTGATTATTGGTATTTGCATATCGTAGATTGAGTACAAAACTCTTCCAACATGTAGTTCTGTCTATTCAGCCTGTTTCTTTTAAGATTTTTAAATTGATTGGTAAAGATCTACGAAGCATCATTCAAAATAACTTCAATCAATGGTCAAGGAATATTGTTTCAGTTCAGAAAATTTTGGCAGCCAATTTGAATAAAAAGGAGAGAATCAGACAATTTACTAGTTTATGAAGACCATAAATTATATAATTCATTACGGAAGGAAGGAATTTAATTTTCTTTCCCCAAATGAAATTACTATTTTCAGCACATGTCTTGTCTCAGTAACATGAATATTGTAAATTGAACCTCCTTATTTTCTAAACTTTATAAAAATAAGAGCAAGAAACCAGTAAAAATGCAGCAAAATTAGGAATAACCATACGTTTACCAATTAGTGTCGCTGAGGTGATAACATATTTTGTGAATGTCATTTATATTGTCTGGTAGCTTTTATTCAAATGCTAAATTCTTCTCCAAAGTCTATTACTTATAATAAATGAAGTATTCATCCATCATTATTTATTGCTTATGATGCACCTTGTGTTTGTGGTTTTAGTGTGAAAACAATTTATTTCTTTCAAATCCATTCACTGCATTCAAAAGAGAGCTGACTGAGAATTTCGCACCAATATTTTATCATATGAAAAGACTTTCAAAATCACTTGCAAAATGCTTTTAAGAAATCATAAAGAATAAATAATGCACAAGATAGAACAATGGATCAAAAATTAAAATTTAAAAAGAACAATTAATTAGACGATGCATTTTTTTCCAAAATGAAAACTACACAAACATTTGGCATCACCACCAAACTACCATTTTAGCTGTTATACCATTTAAATTCAATGTTAACTGCGTATTTTTATCAAACATAGAAGTAATGTGTGATATGTTGATTAACTGAAAAAGCAAAGTACGAGTATCTATTGATAAATTTGACTATCTTGAATTTTTTTAGACACTACGTGAGTCGTGTTCTAATATTTTGCTAATCGACACCATTTCAACGGATCGTTAGAGACGTGCAATTTATTTTTAGAATATAGCGCGAAATACTTTTGATCACTTATTGTGTACGCAAGATTCGCGTATGTGCTGAGACTTGATGGATTAAAGATAATTTTTTCAGGGGGTGTTTGTCTGGACGTTGAAATATTTAGGTGGCATGTTTTTTTTATTAATTGAATAGGTGGTGGTAGGATGCAGTTATTGCAGACAAAATATGAAAAAATTAAAGGTGATTAGCTGACATAAAAAATATATTAAATATAATATATCATTCAGCTTCACTTTTCTATTTTGCAATGTTCAAATTCCTGTTTCTTGAAGTTTTGTCTGTATAAAACGAGTTAATGAGTTTGCAGCAGGCAAATTAACATGAGCTATAGTGAAAATTAAACATTTGCATTATTTATGAATCATTTTCAAAGCAAAAATTTTACATATAACAGCCTGCTCATTAAAAATGAGGAAATAATAATAATAATTATAAAATAACAAATCAATTTGTATGATGTTATTGAATTTTTGCCAGAAAATTAGGGGATATGTTTTTTAGTACTACAGCCCCTGTCGGCCCATTACACATAATTTAACAAAGAAACCACTGAAATTAATTTTTACAATCAACGTGGGTTGAACTCAGTGCAAAGTGAGCCCTTTAACTACTACAGCACTTAAAGTACATAATCTATTTGATATTCTTCCCAATATACGACATTTGCTTAGTGATTAAGCTGTTATTCTAAAATATTCTCTTGAAATCAACGACCGAAAGGATTAGCATGAAACACATTCAGAAAAAAAATTAACACATAACTAATGAACTGTCCTGATATGGGAAGGCATTAAATAACGATTTATACAAGTTTTTTTTGAGTAAGTATAGCATTGAAACCATGGCAAAATTATTTAGGAGACTAATTTTCTGAGAGAAAGCTAATAGGAAATTAACTGGAGGACGCAGCCTTACAAATCTATCGTGCTAGGCTGATCATACTACCAGCACAAAGCTGGTTGTTTTCTCCGCTTATTTTCAAACAACATTGATACAGTAAACGCAATATATATGGTATATGTATGACGTTCAACTCAACAGAAATACTCCATAATAGTAACATCTAACAATGCTCAAATACATTTTTTCGGGTCTTCGCTTAGAGTTAGTTAGAGTATCTCATTATCTTGATTGTATGTAACGCAAAGAAATTATACTGGCGGAAAAATAACATGATCAAATGTAGAAAAAAACAAATTGGGTAGACAGACCTACACTCATGTCAGAAAGGTTTTGTACCCAACTTCTCAGAAATGCAGTCACTAGCAATGAATAATTTCAAGAAACATGTCAAAGAAATGTGCACGTTTAAAAGAAAATTCATTGTTTCTCTATTTTCAACGGTCGCCATTTTGTTGCAAAATAGCAAAAATCATTCAAATCATGAATTCCCAAAAATATTTATGTTATTGATCTTATTTGAAAATTTTAAGAAAATCAAATCAAAACCGCAGTGACTGATTCGATGGAAAGTCCATAAAATACGAAAACCGTGTGTTATTGTTGTTGTAGTTGGGGAAATTTCAGAAGGCTATATCTTCCGTGTATATCCTTCGATTTTCATCAAACTTGCAGGAAATAAGGATCTTTTATAAGACTACTTGTATGTCAAATTTCGTTGAGTTGACTATGTATACGATTTCATTGGGGAAAATGTGAAACTCGAAGATCATACTATTATTAACGGAGCTGAGTAAATTGTTGTTGTACTCATAAACATCCATGCCCATAATTTTTTTCAAATTTTTCACATCTCAGGTGTCCAATCGCGAGGGCGGCTGGACACATACTTTTCGTGTATTTCCCCTCCCTGTGCGCCCCTCGAAGCAAAAAATATAAGTTTAAGACTGTTTTGAAAATTTCTCATCAAGACCTGTCATATGATACCCGTATCGGCTAGCTTTGATGAATTTTTTTTCGGGGGCCACAACCCTATATGGGGAGCCCCACCTTAAATACCTTATAAAATTTTGTTGTTGTTGAACTTTGAAGAAAGCACCACTACACATACATACAAAATTTGATGTTTCTAGCTCAAGTAGTTTGCGAGGAAAATTGCTGTGATACATGGACGGCCGGACGGACAGACGGACAGACAGGTCGCGTTTCAGTAGGGTTTTGTAAAATAATTTTACAAAACCCTAATTAAGTGGCTATATTTTGCCGTATCTTTTCCTTCCCCCTGCGCACATCTTTATCAGTAATGCAACATTAAAATTAACATTGAAAGATTGTATCAAAACGCATCATTTGATATTCCAGTCAACTATATCTTCGAGACAACGATAAATTGACAGGTCTCCTCTTAAATTCCTTTGATATTTTTTACGACTGCAAACTTTTTTAAGATCTTTTTAGGGTATTGTAAAATATTTTTTTACAATACCCTGCCAAATCACGACGTGTGTCCGTCCGTCTGTCTGTCACAGCAAGCTTTCTCGCAGAAACATAAAATTTGGTGAGTAGGTCATAAGTGGTGCCCTCTTGAAAGTTACTTCTTCTTCTTAGCACTGCAGCCTCTCTCGGGCCTTCGCTTCCTGGAAAGTTACAGTTTTAAATAATTTTGATAAGGTTTTAAGGGGGATCACCCCATATTGGGCGGGGGGTCCTTAAAAAATGTTCAAGGTAGTCGATATTAGTATCAAATCAAAGGTCTTGATGATAACTTTTCAAAACAAGTCTTAAACTGGCACTTTTCGCTTCAAGGGGTGCAGAGGGAGGGGAAATGTACGAAAAATGTGTATCCCCTGTCGCGATCTGTAAAAAACATGAAAGTAGATCTTTATGAGAAGAAGGGCAACAAATGCCTCAAACATCAAAACTTCGTCAAATTATTTAATAATAGTACATCTTAAAAATTTTCGGTTTTCATCTATAAAATCAAAGAGTGGCCCTTAAGTTTTGCGGAAAATCAATACCTAAATATTTTGATGTAAAATGCACGTTTTCTGGAAGTTTCACAAAATCAAGATATAAACATTTAAATTATAAGCAATTAAAAATTTATCAATCGCAACAAAAATTACACGTGATACTGTTAAAATACATGTTCGGAAAAGACCCAAATACTACAGATATGTAAGGATTTTGATGAATATTTTAGAAATAATTTTTAACATTGATGTGTTATCATGAAAACTCAAACATAGAGGTCAACACCCTGAAAATAAAATGGAGGCAAATCCAAATGCATGATAACTTTATAACTATTTTCCGAATTTATGCAGAAGTTTTGATCTTCAGAAGTTTGATTTTCTAATAATTTTATAATACCCTTCTGGCCGAGGCACCTTCCTACTACTTTTACTTGTTTTTTGTCTTCACAAAATTTTACGGTAGTAGTTTCTGAGAAAAACTACTGCGATACGCACGGACGGACCAGTCACAAACGAGTAGGTAGGTAGGTGATGGAATTTCGAAGAACTTTCATTGGCTCTCGGTACAATTTACTTCGAACCTTCCGGGATCAGAACCAAGTTGGTTAATTGATAGAATGCCTGCGATGATCCGCTATAAAAGAGTAAAGAATCCCAATATTCTCCTCTTCCTATTGAATTCTATGAAAGCCCCTCTATTAAAATATATCAAAGAATGCCAAGACATTGATCCAAGATGTCTTGAGGAAATATTGTGAGTAAAACTAACGCTCGGGAAGTGCTGAGAATGCATCATTGGTGTGCACCACTTTTTTTAAGCATCGAAAAAGCATACGATAGTGTTGAAAGCAACACCAACCTCTTTTTACGTATCAACAAACTTAGACTACATATTCCAGGTTACAATATTATAACACCGTGTTCCTAGCGAAGATAGGTTGCGAACTAACGAAACACATCCAAACGAAAGCAAGCCTAAAATAATGGTACATATTCGCTTTTTATTCAATACTGCACTGTCACGCGTCTTTAGGAAGAAACCTGCCAAATAATCGACACGCTACTATTCAACTTCATGTAAAATAAGAAGCATATACCAATGACGCCACCATCAAGACGGGATTTACCCTTGACCACCATGTGTTTAGTCATATAAAAATTTTACGCGTTATCCAAAGAACGAGAAAAACACAAGTTTGGAGAAAACCTGAATCTTTATTTACTTGCTTTACCATTGCAGCTCCTTTCGGGCCTTCACGTAGATATAGTTAGAGTATCTCATTATCTTGATCTAATTTATCGGCGTTCGAGAAAGTGATATGGTCATTACGACGCTTTGGCAGTTGAACCGTCCATCCAGCAGCGATACATTTTGATTTTAAGCCAATATGTATCATAATTGAGCGGGTTTATAGTTCCCCCGAAGATTTCCTTGAAAAAAATTTTGTTATCGCCATCGGGGTTCGAACCATTGACATTTTGCTTGCGCAGCGAGCACTCTAGATACTACACTACACCGACTTAACCTGAATTTGGAAACTTCAATCTTGAAAGAAGGAATTTTTTTACATCCTTAGGAGTCCGTTTTTAGAGAAATACCATCAAAAAGGAAAAGATTTAGGGATTTAATAGTGCTGTAAGCAAGACTTACTTCTTTTTGTTTTTAAGGCCCTGGACCCATTAAATACTATGCAGAACGAAATTTGAACTGTCGACAATGATTTCAAAAAGGTCTAAGAAGTGCTAAATGCAATTGGCAAAGTGAATTATCTCAGCGATACTATATAATTACAATTACTCGTGTTATAATCTATGCACGCATGACAGTTTACGTTGGCAGATGCAAGGTTCGCGAAGAAATCTTGAGGTAAGGCTGTGTATATGGCTAACCATATTCAAAATATGTTACCAACTTAATCGATCAGCAGTACACCGATCGGACTTTGGCATGGTGTTAAACCTGATTATTCGATGTCAAAAGTTTTTGGATGTCATGCATTTGTTCACATTCCCCAGGAGCGCAGTACAAAACTGAACCAATGATAGCGTTAAATGATATTCGTCGGCTTTGTTACTAATCAAGTGAAAATTTCTATGATCCCGAAACGGTGGCAAATATTAGTGTGAGTCACGATGCAAAATTTATTGAATTTCGGCGAGTATGTTATGGTCAAAATACATCTCTGCCCATAGAACCGACGACTATTGAGCTTCCATTGAATAACCAAGCTGAAGCAAATCGAAGCGTAGTAGTGGCTCCTGGCAATAATGAGGAGGAGCAGGCGTGAGTACAATGGTAATAGCAAATGAATTGGTAACATCAGTTGATACACCGATACGTAGATCAATTCGACCAACTAAAAACCCAGATATTTTGCAGGTGCTGTTAGTGATTTTGCACCTACACCTCGAAGTTATCAAGAAACTTTAGATAGTCCTGAATAGGCTTAAGTTATGGAATATGAATTGAATGTACTCACGACGTGGGATCTTGTACCATTACTGCATGGCAAAAATCTGGTTGGTGTCTGGTTGGGTGTTTAAACGGAAGGAGAATGCGAATAGTCAAGGTATACAATACAAGGCTCAAATTAAAGCGCAAGCGTTTCCACAGAAATTTCACAGTGATTATGACGAGGTATTTACTGCGATGGTTTGCCAAACGACATTTAGGCTCTTGTTGGTGATCGCAGTTAAGCGGAAATCAGCAGTGCATCATTTTGACGTAAGATCGGCATTTCTTCATTGTCAACTTGCAGAGGAAATCTATATGCAACAACCACCAGGAAGCGAGGATTGTAGTCAATTTCATTTTTCGGTGCAAGCGCAGCGTATATGGTTTAAAGCAGTCGGCTTGATTAGGTTTGATGTTGTTTTGACTGAAATAGATTTTGTTCAGTCCTCGAATGATCCTTGCCTTTACACCAAAGATGACACTGTTGGGACAACTTTTATTTTGGTATACGTTGACAATGTGATTATAGCAGCATCTGAAGATGAAAAGATTAAGTGTTTTGAAAGTGAATTGCAAGCTAAATTGAAAATTATTAATCTTTAGGTATTGGGGTTCAATGAGGCAAAATGGCTTTTATCTGAGCCAGGTGAGCTACGTAAAGAAATTAGCTGTACGTTATGGCAAAAGCACAGCTAGAGAATCGAAAATCCCGATCGACATTGGTTACCCTGATTACACAAGTACAAGCAAAACTTGGGCGATAACGGTGCATATCGCAGTTTGATCGGTGCACTTTGCTATTGTCGAAATATACATGACCGGACATACTACCAGTACGTCATACTTGGGCCGTATTGTCAGCAAACCTACAAAGAGGGATTGGTGCGAAATACAAATATTTAAGGTTTCTTTTGGCTACACAGAACTTACAACTAAAAATTGGACTAACAATGGAAACTGCGTGTCCAGGCCTTATAATCTACGTGGACGCTAATTGGGCGAGCGATACGAGCAATCGTAAATCAAACAGGATTTACCGCTCAATACGATGATGTCACAATTTCTTTGGTGAGCCAAAAGCAATCTACAGTTTCACTTTCTTCAACTTAAGGAGGGGAAGGACCAGCTTAGTTAGCGATCATGCTCGGTTCTGCCCTCAGTACAGCCATGTATAAGCAAGAGGTACATCCGTCTGTCACACAACACGTCATCAAGAATTTTTTAACCAATGAAGGCTTTAAAGCGTCGTAAATTTTTACTCGTTTAAATGCGCAGCTTTCACAAATCTGTTATAAAACTTGTGTTATGCTATGGATTTGAAACATGGGCCCTAACCCAAGCATCCGCAAAAATATTGAACGCCTTTGAGCGACGGGTCTTGAGGCGAATAATAGGCGAGTTCGATACAACCATGAACTGTATGAAATTGTCAATGAGCCAGAGGTCTCAATGATTTTGCGACTGCGGAAGCTACAACGGGTTGGCCATGTGAATCGTATGAATGAAAAATAGATACCCAAAAATTTATTCGTTGCGAGAACTAAGACCGGAGACTAGTGGGGAAACCGAGGAAACGCTGGTTCGACTCAGTCGACGAAAATAGTTCATCACTGCTCGAATTTCGAAATTGAAAGACGCGATCAATGGACCGAAACAGTTGGAGGTGCTTGTTGCAGGAAGCAAAGGCCCAAGAGGGGCTGGAGCGCTACGAAGAAAAAAAAAGAAACTGGCACGGTTCTATTTCAGTATATATTTATTATCTTTCAACACTGATTTAAATAAGCACAACGAACGTATAGAACTAGCATGTGCTGAACAATCATGAAATTAAGACAGGTATTTTAGAAAAACTCATCAGAACCGTAAGTTGAATGCTTCCTTTGCAAATAAATAAATGCTACTAACTATAAATAAAAAAATTGACTGCTGCCAGCAAAAACCAATCCAACAACTTCAAAGTTTGCTGGAATTGGCCATGATTCACGTATAAGCGGAACAAAAGGGAAACTGAAGACTTTAAATTTGAGATAGCGGAGGACCGTTGACTGTGATATTATAAAACCCCGCGAAAACATTGCTTTTTTTCGTTTTCATGCAAAATGTTTGCAAGTCCTCGGAGTTTAGCTTTTGAACTTGGAGTTTTTATCGACCAGAAAGGAAACCGTAAGCGGCTAATGGATGTAGCCTGTAGATTTTCGTGGATTGTGGGAGAAAGTTCAGCAAGGTGACTTGAACGCAAAGCATCAAAGCATGTAAAAAGCAAAGGGCCCCTTTTACTGCTTAAAGTTTGCGTTTGACTCTCGTTTTTATTATATTTTATTTGTAATTATTAATTTAACTATATATTTGAATTAATTTAATTATACATTTGATATCAATTTGAATTTATGTCATATTATTTTTTCCCCAAGTTCCATCGTGTTAGGCATTTAATCATATTGGATTTCAGCCACTGTGAGCACCGGCTTGGTAGAGGGTTCCGCTGAATTCCACTGTGAGGTAAGAGTGAAACTGTTTGGGGAGTGGATTCGTTCGATGATTCCATTGAGTTCTTATACGAGCAGATTAGTCTCGGTGAAACCTGATTACTAATCGCTTAATAGCGATTGTGCTCCATGTGTTGCATATTTATTTATATCTAGACCTTCAGCTTGTATGATAACTATCGATAAGAGATCCGTAGAAGTCTTAGAATTCTGTCTGTGTATTTCTTAGAAGTCTCACTAGTGAAGTCTAAATATTTGAATTGACGATCCTAGGTCACACGTTAAATCTTTTGATGCAATCCAAGTCATTTTGTTAGGCTTACTGGTACTCGACAAAAAATCGATAAGAGATCCGTAGAAGTCTTAGAATTCTGTCTGTGTATTTCTTAGAAGTCTCACTAGTGAAGTCTGAATATTTGAATTGACGATCCTAGGTCACACGTTAAATCTTTTGATGCAATCCAAGTCATTTTGTTAGGCTTACTGGTACTCGACAAAAAATTTCAGGCATAACTAAACACGTTAGAACATTTTGAAATAGATTCTCAAAAAAAGTTGTCAAGAAACATGTTGAGCAAGATTAAAAGTTCTCGGCTGTTAGCAACTGACCCCCTTGTAGAAATTAAATGAGGGTACTGCGTTGAATCCATTTGCTGCAGTGAAATCCTTTCCTCGCAGAACTGATATTCTGCTGCATCCAAATGAAAAACCGGGAGCTCGTGGCAGGTGAGGTGTCCGATTTCATACAGGATTTAATTTCTTCAAAAAATAATGATATAAGTGTTTCCGACCACCGCCCACTTTCCGGACATAATGGAAATTGTATTTTCATTTGTGAAAAGCTTTTGTGTTTTTGGGTGATATTATATTGACTGCCTTTGTAATAAAAGACGGTATAATCACATTGAAGACACAGTAATTAATGGCATGGAATTTGCAAGAAACAACAAAGCACAGCAAAGGACTCGAAATGTCAAGTGGACTTGCAGCCAACATTTTCAAATATCTGTATTTTCAAATTGCATGCCAATGTACAGTATTGGAGTTTTAGTTGTATGAAAATTCAGCTGAAAATATGGCATGCACCACACTTCTTCAGCTCAAGCACCAAAATTTCCTAAAACTTTTAAAATTTTCGTATCAATTTTCTGTGATCTTGATAATAGAAAATTGGTGATCAGTATGTAATAAACATAAGCAGTCGAGCAGCCCCGTGGTGATCAGGAGTGGCTGCTCCTGAAGAGATAAGGTGGTCACCCCGTCGAAACTGCTTAGTTTTTTGTTTTACTAGTGTAAAGTAAACTGCATCCGTCAAGTTTCCATCTTTTAGGCAGAGATGAGTGGTTCACTTCAGCCACTTTAACGTCTTTAGGTTTGACATTCCCCTTGTAATGCAACGACCTTCTTCGGTGAAAGTAACGGTTGCTTTTTGTGTAATGTTTGCGTTTGTCTCAAGCCTTGAATCACTATAGAGTAGCTTAATTGACACCTAATAGAACTTTTCTAAAGACAATAAAAATTGATCGGTGCGTCTTGCAGAGTAGAGTACGCGTGATAAGTATTTTGTAGTGTAGCTTCGTGGCTCGACAAGAACCCGCCTCATATGATCCCGCAAATGCTAGTCGTCAAGCACGCGTACGCGGTCGTTAAGCGAAGCTAGTTAGCTGAGCTCGGTGTTGTTTATAGCTCGCTGACACTTATGCCAGACCATCGGCACCCGTGTCCTACACGGGCATTAAAATTCATTAAAAGTATTTTTGTGATAATTTGAAACACAATTTCAAAAAAGGTTCCTTGTAATTAAGAATGTCTTTACAGTGTGTACTAAAGAGTGTGAGCTCGCACAACAAACCAAGGCCCGACGGCTTTTCAAGAAAAAAAAAAATTGGTTTGTGGATATCAAATAAACAAATAATTGTCTAGAAAATGAATTTTTTACCAATGGTAGCAAACGTGGATATCAAATGAAAGGTCCTGATGTGATCTTTCAGGATCAGGTATATAAATGGTAGTAAGGATGCGGAGGAGAGCAGCGAGATTCAAAATATATGAATAATTTGTGTCCCCCCATCGCGATTAGACAGCTTTGAACCGAAAAGTCTAGAAAATCATGAATGTTGGTTTTCATGGGTCCAAGGGCAACAAATATCTCTAAAGTCTAAATTTGGTAAATCTGAATTTAATTTTTTTTTCATTAAAGGGGACCCTTAAATTTACCAAAAAATCTTGTAGTGTTGTCATAGTGAAAATCAGAGTTTTAAATAACAACGTTGTAGCCGATTGAAAATCATAAAATTACAACAACAACGCTATATAATAGGGGAGAAAGGCGTTTCTAAGTGGCCTGAATACTATAGATATGTTGCAATTGTTAAGAAAATTTCAGAAATAGCTTATACTGTTGGTATGCAATTGCGAAAGCTCAGACAATCCGAGTAGAAATCAGTTGAGGCATCCCTAAACGGGCCATTAGGGCCTAATGCAGTAACTGTGGGTCTTACCTAAGTTACGCATGCCTAATGGTGCATTTCTAAGTTAAGCATGCCTAATGCTGTCTTAATGGGGGCCTAATTTGGCATGCCTAGCTTAAGTTATTTTGAAAATTTCGCATTTTGGTGTAACGTGGAGAACGAAAAATATGATCCAATGGAAATTTTGCAATTTAGAGTGAGATTAGCGACTTTTCATTTTTTGTCAGTTTAGGCATGCCTAATGTGGACCTAATGGGGTCATAATGAGGCATGCCTAAGTTAGGCATGTCTAATGCGGGCCTAATTAGGCATGCCTATAATAGTTCAGTTTAGGATTTGGATAGGAAACCCTCATCAGTTCCTTTGCTTTGCGCATTAGGTCCAAATGGGGTTTTCCTAAACAATTCATAAACAGAAATTTTTTTTTTTATTGAAAAATAGCAACATTAAAATTTCTTAGCATTTTATGAACATTTGTCAAAAACAAGTTTATTGTCTTTTGTGACCCAAGTAGAGATTAAGTATTGAAAGAAAATGTTTATGAGGTTTTTTTCTGTAGATGTTACCATTATCCATGATAAATTTAGCAAATATGAACAACTAGTTTATGGGGTCTTCTCAGGGATAATATTGGCAAGTTATACCATTAGTCTTAAAAGTTGATGACACTAATATTCTCTACTACCTATGAATATTGATCTAATAACTGAAACCAACACATACGTCGATTGATTATGCCAAAAAATCGTTACCAAACACACAAAAATTTTCTTTTTAACGGTAGACCCCCTTACCGTTATATAATTTTCATGTTTTCCAAGTAGGATCTAATGGAAACTAAGTCAAATAGTTTACAGAAAAATAAGTCATATAGAATTATACATCATTGTAGACGAGAAAATATTCAAAATGGCTTAAAAGTTATTATTTAAAGAAATCGTAAGGTTTTAAGTGATTGCTGAAATACAATTTCCAATTAGTTGAGTGCTTTTATAGTTTTTCAAATCATTCTACGCGAACTAAGTATTCGGTTTTATAGTGCTTCAACTCAAGTCAACAACGAGCCGGATAATAAGCTAAATGCTGGCAACAGATTGCTTGTATCTTTGCAGCCTTGGAGGCTCTAGGACATCTTTTTGCTAAATAAAGACCGTCATCATACACACAAATGTCCAATTCTCTTTGATTTATGAATTATTTTGATTACGCACCTTGATCATTATTTATGCAAACACTGAAATCGACACATAATCAGTTGGTTCCATTACAATTTTCGACCGGAATGGTTTTGACGTTGTTCTTCGTTATGAGCTTGGTTCGGATGAAAAAACACTAGACAATTTGTATCTCAATTTATTGTTTCCATGACATTCAAAAATCATATCCTTAGGGCAATTTCCATTGCAAATCTCATTAAAAATCAGTTTGATTAGAAATAAAAAATTTGAGGAGAACAATAAAAAAATCACGGTATTGTTAGCTTCTTGCACATCTCTTATGTACTTATTCGTACCAGAGAAATTAGATCGTATGGGATTTAAGCAATGGCGCATGTAGAAGTTAATCGAGTATATATCAGACATTCCCTGAAGCCAAAATATGACTAGACCAAGAATTTCATTTGTGCAATAATTCATGCATAATAAGCGTCATAAGCATTAACAATGCTTTAACATCGGTTGAAAATTTCCAGGCTATTTCAATCAACTTCGATAATATAACTAACGAACAGAAATAGGTTAAAGTTTAGCATGTATTCATTTAGGGTTTTGTACTAAAAGATGGCCTAGGTTCGTCTGACCTCTTAAAAGTTTATTACATGTGTGACTTTTGGGAAAATTTTTTCTTCAAAGCTTGTCGAAAGCGGTGTCAGATGAAATTTGAAAAAAATAAGTTTCACAGTCCTCAAAGTTCCTTTAAGAAAATGCTTAATATATTTTCTATAAGGAAGCTATAGTTACTTGTAATAGAGATATCAATCAATGGAATGTGTGTAAAATTAATTTGTCAAGACTCCATGAAAGTTATTTTATCCATTTCAGCGAATTTTGGGCTCATTTCTAATATTTGGAATACCAAAAATCCAGGTTTCAAATGTTCCGTTCGGTTCATGAAAAATAAAATCGTTCCATTTTTAGCGGATTTTCAGAGGAAATGATCGATGGAATGGTTTGATTCATACATGAGGAAAAATTGATTTGAATCTTGCTAACTTGAAGAGACATCTTTATCTTCCTTGAAGTTAAATCTTTTAAAATTAATATTTACTTGCATTATAAAATATAATAAAACATATTTACTTACAATTTATCCATGCAAACGATTCTAAATCGTTGAATATTCTGCTCCCGTTACGTTCTATTCAACGAACGTGATCTTCGATCGTACTAAACTTTTCCCATTAAATTTCCCACGAACAATGATTTCCATTTTTACGAATATCAAAGAAAAACATAACGCAACTGATACAGAACTGAAGTGAAAACTGACTTAAAATATTGCGTAAACTTTCGATATTTGGATATTCAGAGAATCAAAACAAAACTCAAAATAACAATTCGACGGAAAACCATACGATATATGAAGAAATATTTTGACATATACAATATTTAACTAAATCACTAGAACGATTCCTTATTACGATTATTATTAGATAAAATATTACACACTTTTTATTGGATGTTTACTTTCGTTTAACTGGACGAACGATTTTCACACTGTTCACGATTGCAAACGTTTTCTAATAGCGATCAAATATATGTGGCGGAAAAGCGCGCGACAATTTGATCATTAACTATTTCACTTGCACTTGAAGTCAGTCCAATAGGTTGACGAGTGGCGTGCGACGCTTCGCTTGCATTACAACTTTATTACTTTATTGCGGCAATTATGACGCTGATGATCAATTGCAGTTTTATGTTATTACACTCCACCGGCTGCGGTCAATTCACAGTCCTTAAGACGCGCACTAAGTTACTACGTCCACTGACTGCCAGTCAGAATGTTAACGTAAGGTATTGGCGTATTGGGAAGACAGGTGCGAGGCAGATAAGAACTTTGAGCGATTGCGGTGCCGTCAGTCGGTCAGCGTTTGACGAGGTGGGTGTCGTGAGTCAAATTGGAAATATTGCTGGCTCGGTCAACGAGGAGGACTCGATCACCAACTCGACCTTGCCCTTTGTTGTGGCAATTTAGTTTAATGCACTGTAATAACGGTTACGCTAATTGTCCGAGAGTACTTGGCGAGCGGACACTGAGGGTGGCTCAATGACGGTCAATAATAATCACGATTTGTCCAAGTCGAGCGAAACTATAAGCACTTGACGGCCAGCCGATTATTGGATGTGATAGCGCCTGGGAAATTGTCTTCCAAAAAAAGATGTTGATTTCTTTACGACTTCTATCAAACTAAACCCATAAAGTATTCAATTCAGAGCATATACAAGTGAAAATCTTAAACCCCTTGATCCAGAAATAAAAGAAAAAATCATCAGTACAGCAAGCATGAAGTAGTCAGCGGCCCCTGCAAATACAATACACACGGCAACACCATGTCCAACACACATAAACTTGGGCTTCGTTTGGCCGCCGTCACGTCGCGCGCGACGAATGGATCTATGTGTGCCAGGGGGCGCGGCGCCGAGAGTTAGGAGTGGTTGTTGGAATGTCCAAGGAGCAGTGTAAGTCATTTCATCGGGGAGCGAGCGGTCCAGGGGTTGATCTAACATAAAATACGAGTCAAAACAGTGTGCGAACAGCGTTGATAGAAAGCAGGGACGTGAGAGCGGCAAGAGAAGGTTGGAGTGTGTGCGAGCGGAGCGCCGACGAGGATGAGTCTCGCGCAAACACAAAATGATGGATTTCCACGGCTACCAGAAGAAGAAGAAATGTTGCTCTCGAAAAAGACATATGCCGCCATAAATTAGACGGAATGAGATGGCACATGCACGTACGTACAGCCCATAAAGTATCTTTCGGGTTGGAGCTCGCAATTATGCCCGCCGCCGTGCCATGTGCTCGACGCTCGGTGCTTGGTGTTCGATGTTCGGTTGCTTGGAGCTTGTGCTTGGCTCCGTGGTCGGCCGAGGCCGTGGTGGATGGAACAGCTGAGCGGAACTTGTGCATAACAGAGAGTCGATAGATTTTGGATGGAATGATACAAATAAGAATTATGGTGAATTCGCGTTGAGTTGTACTGAAGTGGTTTAAAATGTACCAAAAGCATTAAGTTCTTATGAAGCTACAACCAAGGCGGGAACTTTATGCGTTTTTGATGGCAATTGGGCGTTAAGTGTAATTTTGGGTATAATTGATTTATTGTTCGCGGATGTAAATAAGGATGAAATTTTTGTGAGGATGTACTAGTATGAAAATAGAGTCAATTCAAATCAGCTGAATGATTTGTTTGATACTTTTTCACTTAATCACGCGTGGGTATTTTTTAATGTTGAATTCATGTTTAAAGCTCATTTTTGTTCAGATAATTATAGCCCATGTAACATATGTCTTTATGATATAGAATTTTGTAATAGTATTTTTTGACGGATGTTTAACCCTTAATCAAAATTATTCAAATAGCAGGTGCGTGGGAACAAGAGGGAGGGCGTACCAGGGAACCGAAAAGCTCTTCGAAGGAGCACCGAATACCCAAGGGATACACTCCAACGGGCCGTTGTACGTCATACTTTAATTTAATTGGCAATCACAGTTTCATTAGACATAGAGGAACGAAATTTTAGAATTAAATTTTTGAATATTGTTACTCTGTGACTAACGATACGATCTGTAGCGCATGATGTTTCCCACCGAATTCAATCTGCTACGACTTTTTTTTACCTCCATTCCCTACCACTCTCTCCATCACACTTTCTTCGTCGTATAACGCTCGTGCGATCTGCACTTCACATTTCGTCGCATCTTCTAGTGTGTCACCCAGGCAATGTTTATAATATCGGTATAAGGGTGCACACAAAAATATGTGAAGTCATTTTATTAATCTTTTCTTGTTCAATTCGTGATCAGCTCTCAGAGATAAAAAAAAATTATAAATTCGACGCAGTAAAAAAAACTCGGAGTTATAAAATAGCTGTATCTTCGAGCATCTCGACGATAGGGTTTCAAAAATGCCCTAAAATGCTATGTTGAACTTTACTGGACTGAATTTCAAACGTTATTAATTAAATATTCTTTAAGCCTTTTCTTAAAGACTATAAGTGAGTTTGCTTGCTTCACTGAATCAGGAAGATTGTTGTATATTCGCAGCACATCATTTGTAGCATCGTTCTTCAGACGGTCCGTTCTTGCAAAACGTATTACGAATTGATTTGTATTTCTAGCATTGTACTGATTCTTTTGCGATATTTTAATAAATTGAACCTGTGATGACGATTTTGATTGTAAACATTTGAAGATAAACTTGACTTTCTCCATTTCAATGATTTGAGGAAAGGTTAATGCTTCCGCTCTTTGGTACACTAATCTGGTTTGATGGAGCATCGGAAGATTTAAAATGCTTTTATACGCTTTGGTGAGCATTCTAGAGATGATATTAAGATGCTGCTTTGATGACTGGCTCCAAATTACTACTCCATAATGTAGTTTCGACAGTACGAATGCATTTAGGATCATCTGCTTGATGTTTTTTGGAAAACCTTCATATCTTCTAAGTAGTCTGACGATAGGAGCTAATTGTCTCCTTAAGTTATTAATGTATCATAACCATGTTAGTCTATGGTCAATGATAAGTCCAAGATACTTCATCTCTGTTACTCTTTCTAGTTTTTCGTCATTAATGTTTATGTCCATGTCAATGTCACCTTTATTCTTTTGCTTGAAAATGACGAATTGTGTTTTTGAAGTATTCAGTGCTAGTTTACTATCAATCAGCCATGAATGATATGTTTTTAGATCCTCACTAATGGTGTTTTCAAAGTAATCTCTATCGTGTCCCGAGTAAAGTAGAACCGTTTCATCTGCGAATAGTGCATAATGTCCATTAAGTCCACATGTATTCAAATTATTAGTGTATAACAAGAATAACGTTGGGCCAAGTATCGAGCCTTGTGGAACGCCCGATTTCATTGGAGCAGCGTCGCTCAAAACTTTATTGACTGCTGTTCTCTGCGATCTGCCTTTCAAGTAATTTCTTAATAGCTGATTTGCATTGCCTTGAACACCATATAATTCCATTTTACGAAGTAGAAGATCATGATCCGCCGTATCAAAAGCTTTTTTCAGATCCACAAAAATCGCAGCAAGGTAATCTCCTTTATCTAGGCCTGTATTGATGAAATGCGTGACTGAAAGGAGGGCATCAAAAGTTCCTCCATTTTTCTGGAATCCAAATTGTTGTAAATTTAAAATCGAGTTTTCCGAAATGAAAGACGTTAGACGGTTATTTATTAGTAGTTGTTTGGATCCATTTGGTCTCCTCCCTTGAAAATTGGGACTATTTTAGCTAGTTTCCCTTCCTCTGGAAACGTTCCTTCCCCAATGTGCTCATTAAGGTAAGTTGCAATATAATCAACTATTAGTTCTTTGATGAGTTTTATTTCATCCATGGTGCTGTATTTTTCCTCATTCCCTCAATGATGTTTATAAATTCAGATTTGTTTGTTGGATGCATACGAAATGAGGATCCTGGCAAAGTAATTGTGGGACTAAAATTTATTGTTGTGTTTGTCCGGATTTCATTGGCAATCTTTTCACCAACAGTCGAAAAAAAGTTATTGAGTGTACTTGCAGCTTTAAATGCATTTAATTGTGTTGTTGAGTCCTTTAATGTGTGAGAAGATTCCTGAGCTACTGAGTGACGCGGTAGGTTACTTTTAATTTCGTTTATTATGTCCCATATTTCATGTGGATTATCATCAAATCTTTTGGAATAGTACAAAGCTTTCGCTTCTTCCACAGCGCATTTGGACAATTTTTTGGCTTTGTTATACATGAACTTTAGTGACTGATCGTTCATATTCCGTTTGTAGTCCATATATGCCTTCCATTTGTTCTTGCTCGCCTCAGTCACTTTTTGAGTAATCCATTCTACTAGCCTTCCTAGTCACATCAGCTACAACAAAAAGAAGTTTCTCATTGCTGTGGGACTTGAAGACGTACCTGAGGGTAACCCTGGGGGCACCGCAACTTAACCACTTGGCTATATTTTACTGCTACCAAAATGAGGTGGATGCACTAGATTTCGATGAACTCATAAAACAATTCCTTGAGATAAGTACCGCGTGTCAGTCTTCCAAAAGTAGAAAGTAGCTTTTAATGTATTGTAAATGACTTGTTTTTTAATTTCGAAGCAACATTAAAACAAAATGAAAATATGTTATTCCCTTTTTGAAAGGAAAGGGTGGTGCCAATCGCTAAGAAGGGGCACAAAAAGGCAGAATCCTCTGGCTGAAAAACGTTCCCACACCCCTGTTAAATAGCTTTATATACCAACAGCACTTTTCCGAATAGACATATTATTTGAAACAATTGCAGATAGAGGCTAATTTCTAAAATATATGATTTATTCTAGCAAGCATAAATTAATAATGTACCGAGTAATTTATATGAATGAGTGGAGATTCTGTTGAGAATTAAAAAGAAAAGTCACAGGTTCTCAAATCCAGCCAAATGTAGTGAGAGGCAAAGAATATCCATTGTTTCAATTATTCAGCGACAATGATTTTCATGCATATTGCATATTAACAAATAAAAATTCTATTCTAGGAACGTATTGCGGTGGAAAAGAAGCTTATCACTTGAATCTGTAGTGTTTTTTTATTCATTTTATCGTCTATAAGGGACTGCATCGACGCTGTGATGACCCAGCGAGCTAAAACAACCGAGCTCAACTACATCGGTCTTATCTGGTGACGCATACGTGTGCTGGCAGCTAGCTTCTGTGATGTTGTGGAACGGTTTCTTTCCACATTCAATACTTTTGATAGCTCTGTAAAGTGTTCTGATGATACATTTGAGCGAGTGAGAAAGGTTGTGAAACATTTTAATTTATTTCGAAACGTTTGTATCATTTTGTCACATTTCGTAAATATGCACTCTTTACGCGCAGAGATTCAAATTACTTTGTTTCTTCATTATATCAAATGAAAATGCAAGATCTCTTCAAAAGCCTTCTTCTGATAAATCTCATGATTTCCCTCGTTCTCCATAAAACTGCAAAATTTGTTGTCATAATGTTAAAGTTCTTATAAAAACTTGTTCTATTGAAAGCCAACGTACTTTACAGTTGCACAGTAGGTTAACGCTATAAGTTTCTTCCTCCAAAGATAGCATTTGCCAAAAGTTACAATGCTGTATCGGGTTGACACAAATAACGTTGACAATTGATATTGTTCTTTCCAAAGTGTCTTGTGAAGTAGTAGATTTTGTATATAGATTTTGCTGATGCAGAATGCAGTGAAATTATATCAATTAAATGTAAGTTTAAATTTTCCTTTTTTAACGAATTAACGAGTCATTCTTTGTTGACTTGCGTCGCAAGTGTACCATGGATACAAATACTGACCAAATTTCTAATATTGAATTCTTGTGGCACACTTCACGGAAATATCAATTCCACACGTTGTTCCAGTTAGAGTACCCAGAGCGAGAAGTTCTTTGCAACACAAAAAATCTTTAGCTACGGACCGAATGAAGTATAAGACTTTTGCATGTTTTGTTTTATCATTACTTTTACCTAAAGTAACCTAACAACAAACGTCTTAATTTGAAGGGTTGCGCAATGTTGCTCTGTTACATTTAAGCCAATTCACGCTGTTCGCCTGTTAGTGTTCTTCTAGAAAGTGGTAGTTGCTTATATTTATCAACTTTTTCTAGATCTAAGGAACTCATTGCCTCCACAATGCCTTAAAGATGCCCGTAGATTTTCATATTTCAATTTTTCAAGATCACTTTCTCACTTCAAGGCATTTATGTTGTTAGTAATTCAGACAGGTTTTATTCTCATGGGCTATGTTATGTAATAATTAACTTGACCTTATACCTAGCACAACCATCAAAACAATAGTATTTACACATCTACGAAACCTACAAAAAAGGAGCGTAATCAATAAATAAACATAATAATTAACGTAGTCGAATCGCTCGCACAACCAATAAAATAATAGTATTTACACATCTAAGAAACCGACAAAAAAGTAGCGCAACCAATTAATAAACATGATAATTAATGTAGCCTTACAGCTAGTAGAACCAATAAAATAGTAGTATTTACACATCTAAGGAACCGACAAACAGGTAGCACAACCAATAAGTAGCACCTATCTAAGAAACCTACAAATAAATAGGGTAATCATCATAAAAATTAGCATACAAGATAACACAACCAGCAGCTTAATAATTAGCGCATCAAAGAAGTAGTATGTATTCATTTTAGTTGAAACTAGAACAAACACAACTACAACGGTAAGTTAACATTATCTTCAACCAAACGAAATCATGACGGCAACAGAGAGTCCCCATCAATGGAAGTCATTTGATACTTAACAAAACATAAACATGTACCTTCTTCGCAACCGCCAACAAGGCCAAGGCAACTATACAAAATGCGTGGACAGCATTTTTAAACTGAAACTAAAACAACTAAAATGCTCAGTAAACATTATCTCCAACCAAAGGAAATTGTGACCACATCAGGGGACCCCCATCAATGGAAGTCATTTGGTACTTTACAAAACATCAACATTTACCTTCGTTGTAGCCACCAGCAAGGCTGATGTGACTATACAAAATATGTGGGTAGCATTTTTTTCACCATTGATGAATGAGCAATGAATAGCGTTATTTTCTTTTTGCTTGGACAATTATCTGGACGAGTATAATTCAACTATGTGCGTTGACTTTTTTGTCGTATGCTGATTAAAATTGAAATGGCAATAGAGAAAAATGACTGATAGCATTTTCTAGCTTTGTTTGTGAATAGCGCGTTTTGGTGATCACCTGGACGATGGAATTAGAGTGAATAAACGAAAATTGGTCCGTCAGCAATTTGTCCCATTCACGGTACCTGGCAATGCGTATGGCAAAAGATGCCTAATTGGCAATTATTGCCTTTAAACATTAATGAAGCGCTTGAGAGATGTCACTTGGCCAAATGCATCCAAGCGAGAACATAAGCTGTAACAGGCCTTCCAGGATCGCTTATGCTTGAGTGGAAATTAGGCTGGCTACGTGCCTTCCAAAGTTAAGCAGCGCCAATCTAGACAGACTTGATCAAACGCATCCAAGGTGGGACTTAGGCTATAACGGGCCTACCAGGATTATTTACGCCTTGTCTTGAGTGGAAATTAGGCTGCCTATGTGCCTTCTGAAGTTGAGCAGTGCCGATCTAGGCAGGCACACCTTCCAGGATCGTTTACGCCTCGGCTTGAGTGGAAATTAGGCTGCCTACATGCTTTCCAAATTTGAGCAGTTTCAATCTCGTCAACGTTAGTGGAATTTAGGCTACCTGCAAGCCTTCCAGCATTACAAGATCACCCAAAAACTGTGAAAATGGAACTTGGGCTTTCAAAAGCCCTCCAACGCAGGTCTACAACGGTCCTTCCCAAGTGGAACCAAGGCTGTTCTAGCCCTTCAGGGATATCACAACAACACACACCAAAGTAGCACGTCGAAGCCTTCATTGGTTTTGCTCTAGGTTCAAGAACTCTAATCTCCCCCAATTCCTTCATTTGTTTGCAAGCTTCTACAACCAGCAGGGCTCCCCGGAAGCGCTTGAAGGCACCGTATGTGATCCACCTTAATGCAGATCTTGATACACACGTAGAGATGAAGACAACCTCCCAAGCCCAAGCCTACGCTGGAAGAAGCACTCCGTAAAAACCCACGTGCAGCTCCTCGGCCTCTGACTCTAGCAGAATACTGGACATGCCACCAAGTGAAACCCTGCACATACACGTCATCATTTCCTCCTCTCGCGGCACCATGCAAACGTTACAGGGGCTACCTTCGAACCAAGCTTGACCAAAAAGTAGCGGAATTTCTCCGGTTGGCCCTGACTACCGGTATGGTAGAGAAAAACTATGTAACTTTATATAGTTGCTAGAAGTCAACCCAACTGCGCTGTTAAGCTCACAGAATAATTAAAAAATAAAAAAATTTACAATTCAGTTGCAATACAAGACTGTTAGAAGCACGCACAGGTAATAACTTCTGATAAAACCTGCAATGTAACCATTTGGCTCAATGCATGGAAATCTAACATATAGGCTAGTTCACGGAAAACTAAATTCTTTTAGTCTATCTCCTGACAATTTTTCGTATTCTTTTCTCTTCAAATTTCACATGTTCCATATTAATCTCCGACATCAGAAAGTGCGAAGATGCAATAAGATGGAAACAAAGAGCAGAATGCGATCGAATTTAGTTTTAATTTGTCAATTTTGGTCAGTTCTTTTGCAAAGAAAATTTACTATTAAAACCACAGTACTGTTATAGCAGTGCCTTCCTCTCTTCTCCATTTTCAAGCTTTCATATCAAATTTTTGAAAAGAAGACTATTGATACTGCTTCCCAACTGTCTGACTTTTTGTGTCATACTCTTACTCTTGGAAATCGTAGAAGCACCAATAATTAAGATTTGAGAAAGGTAATAAGTTACTGTTCATTGTTAGTGTTGATGTTTCATATGTCGACAAGTGCATTTTCGTGAGCTCTCTACATTACCCTATTAAACAAACATTGCAAAGCTATTTGAGTAAGTATCACACTTTCAGCAAAAATGATTTTGATAAGATATTTTTCTGTAAGCTTCAATGTCTAAGTATCTTTGAGAGAGTAATTAAACAACCCCGTATAATAGAGACACTCATCTGCAAACTTGATTTACGTCCTTTCTCAAAGATTGAGCGCACAAAAATATAAAATTGAGAAACTTCATTGGTCTTTATTTTCAGTTTCTGTGAAATGTTGTATTAGGCTGTGTGGTCTAGTGGTTAGAGCAAGAACGCATAAGCCAAAGGTCCCAGGTTCAAATCTCGTTGGGAGCAACGTGATTTAGTTCAGGGGATTTTTTGGACAGACTATGAGTGTTTACTCAGTGGTGATGTGTACTGATTTAATCAGATCATATCATAGCTGACCAAGCACACGGGAGCATGGTACAGACCAAACCAACTTCCAAAAAAATTAATACGGTCATGAAAATGAGATACTCTAACTATCTCTAAGCGAAGGCCCGAGAGGGGCTGTAGTGCTACAAAGAAGAAGAAGGAATATTGTATTAAAGTTATTGTGAGATCAGAATTAAAACTTACTTGATTAACATAACAATAATAATCAATAATCATATAATCGAAATTTGGTTAGATTTATTTTATGTGGTAGTAAAATAAAACACTGATAGTAGGGGTCGTCGAATATCTAAAAATTCAAAACACGGGTTCTTATCTTAAGGATGGTAGCATTTTTGAATAAATATGAGACACTAATTTGCAGAAAATTTAACATTATATAATTTCATTCCCTCAAAATTATCTGTTTGATGCATCTTAAACAAACTAAAAACTGAAAAACAAGACCTGTGAGTCCAACAAATTTCGCTGTTCTTTTGAAACAATGACTTTATTTTGCATGTATGACTAACAAGTCATTCTTCCTCCATCAGTATCCAATGCTCTGTCGTCTAGTTTTAGCTCCACTCTATTATCTGGAGGTTATTGGGATTAAGCAGTATTGGCCATGGATAATAGTCAGCTTGAAGCTACAAGGCCTCATATGCTTTTGCTTTTGCCAATTACAATCAAAATAAGTCATCATTTAGATGCCAGCATTTGGCCATCCTTAAGTCCTGAGAGAATGATGGCATACTCACGTTTAATAGAGATCTGTCATTAAAGTATTACCGAAAATAAACTTAGTTTTAAAGAGTATAGTCTGTTTGGTGTAGTGGTTCAGGTACTCATCGCTTGTAGAGCTGTTCTTGAGTTCAAAGTTCGTAGATGGCAACAAGTTTGTGCTTGTGGTACTTCTGTCGGACTGTCAGCTTACCCAGCTGTGATGGGTACTGATTGAAAAAATCTGGTAACAATCATTTATTTGAGCGTGTTACTGGCCACATCACCTCTAATACAGTTACGATTATGAAATTAGATTGCCAAGCAAATTTCAACACGAAGGTTCAAATTGGACTGGTGTGTGATGATTATTATATCTAAGATATAACTTTTAGGCATTCAGCTACCATCTTTGTGCTGTGCTGTTGAGAACTATCAATAAATGTGACGAGCAGGTTTTCATCTTGCTTACAATAGATTAAGTTTGGCTTGAGTTACTCTGAATGAATATTGAATCATACATAGCATATCCAAAAGAGATTGCAAATGGCCTTCTCTGGCTTCAAAGGTCATTAACGTTATGTTAACTAAAAGCCATGTGTTTAAGTTTTCATAATCAGTATAATTCAAGGTATCGGAATAAGTTACCATCAAAATCAAATTAAATTTTTTTTTCGTTAGTTTCTAAGTTGAAAATAAATACAAAAAGCTGTTCAATGTGCTTCTCCCAGCTGCCAAAGCTATGAGGAGATATTCTTCTTCTTAGAAGCTGTAATTGTGATGGTTAACTAAAAATGAAATTGTAAGGTAAAAGTTAAGATTACCTGGTTTATTGAAAGCACTACTTGCTTACTTTAGGACTACAGACCCTTTCGGGCCTTTGGTTGGAGGTAGTTAGAGTATCTCATAATCTTTATCGCATGCATTGGTACGTTCTGGTGTTCAATGAAAGTGCTTATAGTCCGCCCAAAGAACCAGTCGTAAAAAATCAGGGACCTTCGGCTTACGGGTTGAGTGTGCTAACCACTACAATACGTGGACTGAAAGGAAAACGATACTGACCTATTTTAAGTGGGGACTTCTGCAACCACTGTATATCCAGATTTGATGCAAGATTGACTCTGTATAAGTTTGATTGAATTGCATTTTTTAAGTATGAGGATTTGATACCATTTTCCACTTTTATTTTTAAATATTTCTTTTTATATTGAGATTTCTACACACAAATATCAGCGATGAAACTTTTGCAATAAATAATTTTTTATGAGTAGAGTATTTTTTTTCTTTTCGGTAATTTATTTGAAGGTATTCTTGCAAAATAAAGCAAAAACGATTTTATTTGGGTTCATTTATAATAATTGAAAATATTATTATCGCCTTTAAAGGATTCAAAATTCCTGAAGTTCGTTTGAAATAGGCCATTGCATTGAGAAAAACATTCTAGCGAATCAGTGATACCTCCATTATACTTTTTAACAAAATACTAAAGTCTTTAGAAGTTTTTGCTCTCAACTTTATATTGCGGCGTCATTTTTCGTAGCTTCTAACCCCTTACTTGTTGTTCAATTTTTATGAAAACAATCGTGACAAATTAGAAATCATTTATAAACAATTGCTTTCAATTTAACTACTTAATGACCATCATCTCTCGTCTGCAATCACACTAATGCTTGACTCAACTCTGTAAAATCCATAATGTTTATTGAATTCAATAGAATTTTCTATAAGATATGAAAAATATTTTTTTTTAATTTTTCTGTAATTACTAAAATAATTTTCATTTCAAAGTTTCCTCTGAATTATTCATTCATTTATGCTCTAATCATTATAATTGGTTCATATTAAGAATGGTAATCGTAAAACTATCCCAACTATCTCTTTTCAATCTTGTAACTTCTATGTGCTTGCTCGTTTTATTCTAGGGTACACATTAACACAACGAACTTAAAGGGTAGAGCATAAAGCGGATGTCCAGTGGGAAGACCGAGGACTTGATGGGAAGACACGATATATCCTGACAGCAGATCCTTGCTAGGAGTGATTAACCAGCGAACAAGGTCGTAGAGTAGTGATGATTGGAGGAGATTAATGCTGTAGGCCAAGGTCTGCCTTAGGCTAACACGCCACAGGTGATGATGATTATAGTAGTAAAAGTTAAAGAGAAGCTGCTTTCAATTTTATAGCATTTTACGCCTGAAGTGAGAACGCTCTAGTAAGAACTACTATTCACTCATCTTGGTGGTTGTTCTACCTATGCAAATTCCTTGTAAGATGAATCTAACGTAGCAATCTAAAATTTTAGCTACCTGTTTCCCCCATAGAATTGAAACAATTGGTTCAAAAAAGGAAACCTTCCATTACTTCCTACGAAGAACCATATCTTTCGTGGATTAGAGTAGATATTAGCGCAGAAGCAAAACAACAAAATATTTTTGAAGAAATAAAGTGTTATTCACGCTCGCCAACCACTTTAAATGTGCTGAGCGACAACTTTATTCATCATGGTCTAAATGGAACTACCACAAATCAACGAAATGAAGTCAAACGACACACACAAGCCAAATAAATCATGCTGGCAGAAGATTTATATTTAGTTCCCTATAAAATTATTAAAAACGTTCGCTTAAAAATATGTTTTTTGATTACATTCCCTTTCCATGTCTTAGCAAATTTTAATTCGAGCAATTTAGAAAATAAACTGGATGCATTTTTAGTCTCCACTATGAAAGATTTGAAAACTTGCTCAATATTTCGGCTGAATATTATTATTTAATTTTGCCTTTGTGGATACAGATTGCAAGATATTCTTTCAGTAGGGTACATCTACTTTTCTTATTGAATTATTATAAAGACTTTGAACGTTTTCTTTTAAGGAATTTTAGTAGTTATTGAATGGCTAATGTATTGTATAAATGAAGAATGGAAGATTTAAGAGAGAAAGCATTGCGAATGCTCATGGATTTTTGAATGCCATCGTCGATGGGAACAATTTTCATGCCCCTTTAATGTCTTGAGTCAATGCAAATATACTAAACTTTACTTACTTGCTATTTATATATTTTCAAGTCTAAATCAATTTCCAAAGCTTACATTTTTCATTAAATTAATTTCAATTTTCATTCATTCTAAGTGATTTAATCACCTTGGCTCGTAGTTGTAACGTTAAGAGGGATTGGATAATTTTATGTGTCAGAGTTTCTTAAATTTAAGGATAATGCATTTCTTAGTTAACTTTCAAATAGAATGCATTTGTTCGCTTTGAATCATTCAGACAACTTTGTCGGGATTCAGTTCAACAAATGAATTAGTTTTTGAAAAATATATATTTTGCGAGTTTCTTACTCGTATCAGGATTAAATTAATGACAGAGAAAAATTACAGCTCTCTCTATCTCAGTAAGGTTTTAATCTTCATGCTTGTATTTTTATTTCTCTGACCAAAACGAAAATTTAAACAAATTCATATCTTAATTTTCAGAAATCAATAGTTCAATTTTCAAGGTTTTGTAAAATCATTTTACAAAACCTTACTAAAATCGCGTCCTGTCTGTCCGTCCATCCGCCCATGTGTCACACCACTTTTTCTCGCAAACTACATAAGCTAGAAACATACGATTTTGTAAGTAGATGCAAAGTGACGCCTTCTTCAAAGTTTCATCATAATAAGAAATTTATAAGGTGTTTGAGGGGGGGTCTCTCCATATAGGGGAGTGACCCCTCAAAAAAATATTTTCATTGCATGTAGGTAATATCGGTATCAAATGAAAGGTCTTGATGAGAGCTTTTCAAAACAGCTCTTATAAAGATATACAGGGGAAGGGGAAATGTACGAAAATTTTAGAAATGGTCATAATATTGATATGTTATCAGGAGTAACTAAGTGACGGGGTCAAAACACTCGAAACAAAATGGCGGCGAATTTATAAACCTAAACCATAATGATTTTTCGAGCTCAATTTATGGGAGCTGTATATTAGTCAAGTTTTGATATGCAGAATATATTGTTGGAGTTACTAATTGTTCTACAAAATCTTTCTAGCAGGACCACTCTCCTGCTACTTCAACTTACTTTCATCTAGAAACAAAACTTTCACAAAAGCAAAAATTGTTTCGAGCAGAATAAGTGTGTTTATTAAATATTCATTTAGTTTCATCGTTTAATTTATATGATGACTATATGTAACAATATTTTTCAAACCTACCAAGACGACAAAAACACCAGAAATTTTATAAAATTTTGTATTGAGACTTAAATATACAAAATTCAAGTGTTTAACATTGAATTTTTGCTACTCAGCAAATCTTAGATGTTTAAAAAATCATAACAACAGCAGGATATGATTTTAACACAATAAACTCATTCTGGAAGCATTCGCAATAGTAAAATAACTAATGTAAGGTATACAGGTGAACGGTCATCAGATACCATGCAATTCATAATAAAACAATGTCCACTAATTTAATAAAGAATCATAAACACAATTGTTGTTGATTCAAAATACTAACGAACATATCTGATTCAGCCTGCATAAGAAATAATATTCCCAATACGAAAGAAACAATCAATTTTGGTATGATTGTACTTACTACTACCTACTCACTTGCTGCACTCATCAAGCATTGCCTTCACTATCATTTTGTTGTATCCCAAACATACTTTGTGTCAGCTGGTGCAATCCTCCGTCTCCGCTTGCCCCTCATTAAAGAAAAGATTCAGTATCTATCCGCTCCCAGGCAAATTTATGTGTGGGAGAATGTATTTACAGTTGGAGTTCGGCTAACTCGCTCGGCGATGGAACATAAAAATGACAACAGCACTCAGCCGAGCAAGAATTTGTGGGGAAAAAGAAAAGAAGAGTTCAGATAGCAGTTGGAAAACTCGACGGAAAAAACATTTGGCTGCCATGCCGAGGCGAGCGCGAGGGAGCTAGGAAATTCACACACATTTCAGGGCTTCGCTGCCGTCGAGCGTAATGGCAGGGCCAGATAGGAGGAGCGAACTCATAAAGCATTATTGGAGAGTGCTGTACACGCCAGCGAAGATGGATGACTGGTGCGACAGAAACAGAGATAACGCGGCTCGGTGCATGCAAGCGAGATGGCCGGGCGAAAAGTGCGTAGAGCCTGACGAATTGTATCGTGTTGTCTGTTTTGGCAGGGGGTAGGTAGTTCGGATCGAGTGTGTGGTTTATGGCAGCCTGTCAGACGCATACACCCTAATTTGGCCATTTTTGTCGTATTTTTTGTCTTGAGTTTCTCTTGTCGTTGCCATTTTCCGTATTCTTGGTCATGCTGTGGGGGAGACTTGCTCGAACGGAATTTTCCGAGTTTCCCCAAGTCCGTGCTCAAGTGCCGTGCAAGGGCTTGAGCGTAATTTACGTGTGTTCGACATGACAGACCGATTCTCATGGAATGATGTATGAAGCGATGGATGGAGTCGCCCCCGCCTCGGTCCCGGGGAAGAGCTGACACTCCACGCTCTACCCGCAAACCTCACCTGAGCTGTTTGAAGGAGTTACGCACCTCCCGTGTACTTTCATTCATGAACAGCCGTCGCCGCTGTGGTTTCCGTTGCTGGCGATGACGCTTTGCCGGCGGCATAGGCTTGAGATTGTCGAAGCTCGCGGACTTACACTGCTTGCATGAGATGCCGGGAATGCAATTTAAAATTTTATGCCATTGTAAATTTGAATTTTATTTCTTAATTTGGTGAGAAGGACGATGAGTGCATGGGCCACCACTGCGCGCGGCCTTTGACAAGAAAGAGACGTCGGGGCGCAGTAAAAGCGAGAGTGGCCCACAGACACGGTGTAAGGAGCCGTAGCCGTTGGTGCTGCTCGTTCACAAGGCGGAGAGGCGACGGCAAGCGGGTACTGGCAATATGATTTGATTGATGATTTGTTTTGGTATTATGATGTGTGACGACGATTTTACGATTACGATTACGACCGGCGAGAGTGTAAAATGATTGTAGATGGATGCGCTATTAATTTTATATTGTTTGCTAGGAGGCAGCGCGAAGCAATGCTCCCGGGAATGTGTGGAGAAAAAAGTGTTTCTGTTAAATAAATAAATTATTGCGGTTGTTAATTGGATGATTTTGAGGCAGTGCATGAATGGAGTGGGCTGAAGCATGTTAGTTCGGTATGCAACAATCTCATTTGAATGAGTTAATAATTTATGGGCTGGCGTTTTAGTTAGCAGATAAATGGTTTCTTTCTGCTTTTCTAAACAAATAAGAATTAGTTCTATTCAATTGGGTTTGAATATGGGATGATCGGACTAAATCTAATTTTATTTATAATTCAAAACTAAGTGAGAGCTGAATAGAATAATCACTTGGGACATAAAGTTTGAAAAGGAATGGAGAGTATGAGTTTTCATAAAATGATGGAGATTGGAAGCGATTGAAATGTTCAGATTACTTTAATTTCATTATTCATGCATAATTTCAATACATGCTAATTTGGTTGGGTCACCACCGCGGATGATTTCAATATATATTAGTTCTGTTATGAAGCCAGTAGTTTTAGTTTACTGCTACCATACTTGAGTTAAAAACATTTAACAAATTCATGACTCAAACAGGGCCTGAACAAAGTCCAAAATATGATGAAAAGGGATTTTTCAAAGCCTAAAAATAGCCTTGCTTAATTAATATTTGGTCCAAACTGGGTGCGAATCGGGCCCAAGCAAAGCTGATGGTCTTGGTAACAAAATCGGCCGTGACGAGGGCCTAAACTAGCCCGAGTCCAACTCAAATTTGACTTAAACTGGCTCTAAATAATAATTAGGGGAAGGCTCGTTAAAGTGGCCCAGTTGAGTGAAGTGGTGCCCTTCTATTTATGAATCTATCAACGCACTGCAAATCCAAACGTTTTAAATTAAAACGCTTTTTGCGTTTTGATTCCCGTCCCAATTTTAAAACACTTTTCAGGTGTTTTAATAATTGAAACACCTAAAACGTTTTAAATTAAAACGGCGTTTTAATCAAAACGGCTGATGTTTTAATTAAAACACTAGGCGTTTTAATTAAAGCGCCTAATGTTTCAATTAAAACGCCTACTGTTTTAATTAAAACACTAGGCGTTTTAATTAAAACGCCTTGTGTTTCAATTAAAACATCAGCCGTTTTGATTAAAACGCCTGGTGTTTTAAATTAAAACGTCTAGGCGTTTTAATTTAAAACGTTTTAGGTGTTTTAATTATTAATGCGCATTAAAAGTGTTTTAAAATTGGAAGGAGAATTAAAACACCAAAAGCGTTGTTGATAATATGTACTTGATTGTACTGCAACAGGTTTTACCTTACTCAACATTGAAGTGGACGAGAAAAATAGGCAAATGTGGTATTCGGTCAAGTAGTCGAGAAGTCATTGTGCTTACATTGTGCCTTTGATGAAAAACCTACGAAATTTATCACTTTTATACACTCATAACACCTTTGCTCGTACTTCACTGCCTTAAACAGGAAGTGTCAAGATTTAAATACCACGTCTACTTAAAATAAAACTTCATTATTTGTTGCACAATTTCCACAAAGAATTACTGTTGAACACATATTGACAGACAGAAGTAAGTATGTGGACGAGAACTCGAAACCAAACTTTCTATCCTCTTATATACTCACAATACCTTTTCTCGCACTTTCCTGCTATAAACAAACAGTGTTGAAGCTTAATTACCACTTCTTCCACTTTAAACGAAAATTCATTATTTTTTGCACAATTTTCACAAAAAAATTACTACAGAACACATGTTAATATGTGTCTGTCAATTGAGAGACGTGTTTTGACGTGAGCTTGAAAGCATTTTCAATAAAACACCTAGGCGTTTTAATTAAAACGCCTGGTGTTTTAATTAAAACGTTTTCCTTGATGTTATGTCAATTGAAACACTTAAAGTGTTTTTTTCTCGAGAAAACGTTTGAGACGTTTTAATTTAAAATGCTTACCGTTTTATTTAAAACACTAAGTGTTTTAATTTAAATACCTCAAACGTTTTATTGAAAAAACAACACCATAAGTGTTTTAATTAAAACACCTAGGTGTTTTAATTAAAACGCTTTAAGTGTTTTTTTCAATAAAACGTTTGAAGCGTTTTAAATTAAAACGCTTAGTGTTTTAAATAAAATGGTAAGTGTTTAAAATAAAACGTCTGAAGTGTTTTATTGAATTAAAACACTAAAAGTGTTTTAATTAAAACGTTTAGGTGTTTTAATTTAAAACGTTTGGGTTTGCAGTGCGGTGGGTGGAAATAATTCATTTTTTGATAATGCATCCCTCTAGAATATGCTGACACCCAAAATTCACGCGAAAAGATTTTATTAAGAAAAACGTGATTTTCGAGGTTTCTGATCTGAGGTGACTCGTTTAAACATTGTAAAAAGTTGTAATATTATATCAGCTTAATCCTTGTAATTAACTTCTTATCAAACAGCAAAGGAAGACAATTCATCCGCTATTGATATTTCAGTGATTTTTGCTTCCGTTTCAGGTGAAATGGCCTAATCTGTAGGTACTCGTAAGTAAAGTGACCTAGTAGGCCATCTTACCCGTCTTAGTGCAAAATTTTCTAGTAAATATAAATAATGCTATGTTGTAGTAATCGAGCAGTCACACAAGCAAACTGCTTGAAAACCTTCCTAACATTTATCCTAAAATTTGGAAAAAATTTCATTACTTCCATTCATAGTTATAAATTATAAAATACTTATTTTTTATTGTTATTAAATGTAAATTTTACATCAATTTTCCTTTATATTAAATTTAAACGTTTCATTCATTATATTCTTTGTGATATTTAACCTTTTATTATTATTTAAAATCTTTTTCATTTTTCTTTGCTTCTGTTAATTTTTAAAAATTCAAATCTGCATATTAAAATTTCGGACATGGGAACCCTGATTTAGTGCATCCCACCTGTGTATTGCATTGCCGAATGCAATGTAACTCGGCTGAGTGAGCAGCTATATTCGATTTACCGTTGCGACACAGGGAAGTGAAGAAAAATTTGGAGTCCACTTAAGATCGCGAAACGGCAAGCACGTGCGAGAACCGCGACCAAGAAAACGATATAGGAAAAATAATTACCATGCGCGTTGTCTCGCGATGAAAGATTTGGCCGTCGTTGTAAATCCGTGAAGTGACAAATTGTCCGCCGTTGCCGCCATTGGTGAAGTTCCTTTCACAACGAAATTCGTACGGAAAATGGCGAAAAAGAACTTCCGTGCCTCATAAAATAGTTGAAAATAGTCGGAACTTGGGCAACCAACAACCGCTCAATAATTCGATCGATTTATTGAGTTGATTGTATCGTAAATACCATGAAAAAATATGTGTTCGCACTTTTAAAAGCGTCGGAAAAAGATAGAAAACCTTCTCCATAGTGCTGCGGCCCGCGAACCACAAGGAAATTCGTTTGCATGAAATATTGCCATCGTTGAGCTTCTCAGTGGCTTGTGTCCTTTTCACCTCGACGAGAGTCTTTTGATTTAACTACATTTTTGCCCTTTACAACTTTCAAGCACGCAACCGTGCGAAGTCTTAGAAACGAAAAGTGCCGTCACCCCAAATTGCTCATCAGTTTTGCGTTTAACAAAGTTTCTAGTCCAAGTTGTTGTTCTTGGCGAAAGGGAAACGGAAATTCCATAGGCATTCCAGAAAGATAACCATAGAAGTCAAGTGGCGGTCTAGTTTTTTCTTCTCCACGCGGCTGTTGAAATGATTACGTCAACGAGGAAATTGAAGCGCGATACAATATCTGAATCGATAGATGAGTTTTCTTTATACCGCGCGGAGGCATAACCTTACATTTACAAATAAATCGTCTGGTCAGCCTTTTTGTATGCATTCTATAGCTGCATCGCAGCCATCGCGAACGTAAACATAACGTCGCATACAATTTTGCGTGTACAATCCCGACTTTGGCCCGAGATTACAACGTACAGTGACTACGAAATCGTAAATGAATGTATGGCGGGTGTTTTCAAAATCTACGAAGAGCATTTACAACGCCGGAGCCCGAATACGTCGACCATTACATACGATATCAGCCAGCTTTTCGATTTTGTGGGTCAATTGGCTGACATTAGTTGCTTGGTGCATCAAAAATCAACGAATACAAACGCGCCTTACAACAAGGAATGTATTAAGGTGAAAATTTACGTACTGAGTCGACAGGACGCCAGTATCACTGATTAGGCGTTGACCAGTCCGTAATCAAACTAGATTATACAATAAGTAGTTGTCCATGTGCGAATGTGTGCGTTTTTTTGTGCATTTCTTGTATAATTATAAAAACAAACCAAATAGATACAATTTCATCGCTACTGGCACCGCCTACATCGTCATCAAGCCTTCATGATGATGCAGGTGAGTACCCATTTTACTTAATTTTGTTTAACATTGGTATATAAAAAACACATTTTACGTATTTTTAGTTTTCTATATATATTCACACCACAAATTTGTTTCTTATATCTAAGTGTTCTATTCGGTTTTTGAAATACAAAGAACAGTCTTGAACGGTTAAAGCTTTTTCTGATTTCCCCTTTTTTTTTTTTTTTTGTGGTAGGGAGGTGAAGGCATTTATGCCCGCCGAGTCTGGCAGTGTGGGACTCCCATGGAGGATACCTTTGGACTACCCACTCAACACCTCCCCTGTCAATCTGAGAACCTAGCCTGGAACCGTTTGACACATTACTTCGGGCCAGGTCTCGTTTTGTTACGCCGTGGGGCGCCTTCAAGCTGGGGAGTCCCTTTCCTAGCGGGAGGGGAGGGGGGAAGAGGAATTGCCAGAAGAGCGATCCCCCAGCCCCAGTGCCTCCGGCTGCTGTGAGTCCCTTTTATATTTTAGGACTGCCCGAGCATAATGTGCCACCTGGTTCCATTTGTCAACCGATTCGAGCATCACCGCAACTATATTATCCGGGGTAAGCTCTCCCGTCTCCCTGTAGAGTTCCCTTCGCAGCCTGACCCATTTGGTACACGCAAAAAATGTGTGACAGGCATTGTCCTCCTCTCCTGGGCAAAACCGACAATCGGGAGACCGTGACTTGCCGATCTTGTGCAGGTAAGACTGAAAACACCCGTGCCCGCTCAAAAGCTGGGTCAGATAGAAGTCAGTCTCACCATGCCTTCGATTTAGCCACGGTTTCACATCCGGGATGAGGCGCGCAGTCCACCTTCCCTTCGTGCAATTCCTCCAAGACTGCTGCCAATCGTTGAGCGAGCGTTGTCTCTCCTCGCGGACAACGATCTCCCTCGCATCCTCGTTTCGGCGCAGGTAAATAGTGCGGCGCTCTCTAGCAAGGAGGGCGACAGGTATCACGCCTGCAATCACTCTCACCGCCGAGTCGGAGACTGTTGGATATGAAGATGCAATTCTCAGTGCTCCTCTTCTCTGTACCTGTGCCAATCGTTTTCGGTATACCTCCTTGCTGAGAGCGTCGCCCCATACCTCTGCTCCGTACAGTAGCACTGACCCTACAGCACTCATCAAGAGGCGTCTTCTTGATGGGCTGGGTTCCCCTACCTTGGCCATAAGTCGACTCAGGGCCGATATTCCCGAAGTAGCTATCTCAGCCGTTGCCCTGATTTGTTCAGAGAAACTCATTTTCGAGTCGATCAGTAGCCCCAGGTACTTCACCGCTGGCTTCGATTCGATCTGTATATCTCCAATACTGATCATCCTTACTCTAGGGATTCTCTTTTTTGTCAAGATGACCACTTCGGTTGTCTCCAGTGCTAAACTGAGCCCGCGAGCAGTCATCCAGTCCCTCACTCGGCGCATTAGCATACCTAGCCTAAGTTGCGCTTGTTCAACGGTGCGTCCGGCGACCAGAGCCGCAACATCATCCGCATAGCCGATCAAGCGCGACTCATCTGGCATCTCAATTCTCAGTAGCCCGTCGTAAGACACGTTCCACAGGTCCAGACCAAGGATAGATCCCTGGGCAACACCCGATGTAATTTCCATCCTTCGTTGGCCCTGTGTCGTGTCGTAGAGCAGTCTTCGGTCCTTTAGGTAGTTCCTCAAAAGCCGCATTAGATATTCTGGAACTTGAAAAGAGTTTTCCAGCGTATCCAGAATATCCACCCATCTAGCGGAGTTGAAGGCATTCCTGACGTCGAGTGTCACCAACAGGACGATCCGTCGCTTGGTGCGACTATATGCCTCTGCCTTTTGGACCGCGTTCACCACCTCTGCATTCGCATCGATGGTAGAACGTCCTGCTCTAAAGCCGTACTGCCGAGGAGATAGGTCCCCAGCAGCACGAATCGCGTCAGTGAGTCTTCCCTTGATGAGTTTCTCTAGCACTTTCCCAGCCGTGTCTAGCATGCATAACGGGCGGTATGCAGACGGCGATTCAGGATTTCCCTTCCCCTTGCTGACCAGCACGAGCCTCGCCACCTTCCATCGTACCGGGAAAACCCCGTCCCGTAGGCAAGCGTTGAATGTGCTGAGCAGCAAGTCAGGACAATGGTGATAGACGAGCTGCAAAACCCCCTTGCTCATATAAATTAGGACTTGAATATATTTATTAAAAATGAAAAAAAAAAATTAATCAAATAAAAACGCATTGAGAAAACATTATACCACATCAAGGAATAAAAATCAATATGAACTTTATAAAAGTTATCAAATATTTTTATATCTCTTAAACAACAAAACGATACAGAAAACAATTTATATTTTGCTACAAAGAATAAATGAGACCTTATGAAAAGGACAAATATTGTGTGAGCCTGCATATAATATTAAATACGAGTGCCTTAGATAATTTAGTTCAAAGTATGATAATATGTAGTCTGCGTGGTGCAGTGCTTAGAGCACTCAACCCGTAAGCTGAAGGTCTCTGGTTCGAGTCTCTCTTTGGCGCAAAAGAGGTTTAGTTTGAGTGATTCTTCGGACAGGCTATAAGCCCGTTCAGTTACATTAAGTGCTCGATCATGATCTCTAAGTGAAGGCCGACAGAGGGCTGTAGGGTTACAAAAAAAAAAAATATCACAAAAAAAATGATAATACCAGTATGTCTCATGACCCCATGCGGAAGCTTTTGACTAGCGTTCGTGAAATACGGGTTTGAGTACAGGTCAAGTTAATGAGTAGATGTAACAACTTAAACACGTAAAGGATGAAATGAATATTAAATTAACATATACGATGTTAAATAATGATTTCAGATTAAGTTAGGTAGAGGGAAAGGTGATAGTTAAGTTTAAAGGCACGCCTGCATAATAAATTTAAGATTGATTGATTTTTTTCTCAATAAGTGATTGGGCGTGAATTTGTTTGGTTTGTCTAAGTATCTATTAAAAATGAACTTATATCAATTTTAAGCAAATTTATAAAAGCTTGTATGGTATATACATGATACGTTCCAAAATAAACGAGACTTTTATCATAAAATTTTTTTTTCGGGCGCCATCTGTGAATGAGATAGTGCGTTGCAAAGTGACATCCCTCCCTGATTTTAAGTGGAAGCTTGGTGACATTCGGGTCAGTGGAAACGAAGTTATTGCATCTAAAGTGACAGTATGTTTGTGTCATCGGTTTATGGCGATGATTGTCCATCTCGTCCCACCGTTCATGAGTGGTTTACACGTTTCAGAGATGGTCGTGAGGACATAAATGACGATGAACAAACGGGCCGCCCAAAATCAGTGATTACCGAAAACTCCATCGAAATTGTGCGTGAATTTATCAGAATGAAATTCATGGAATCGGATTTGAATATCTCCAAAACATCGATTTATTGCATTTTAACCGATCATTTGGGCTCACGAAAGGTCTGTGCACGTTTTCTTCCATACAAGACAACTGATGACCAAAAATTGCTCAGAATTCAACATTCGAAAGGCATCATTAAAGAGGCGAGAAAAGGTGAGAACTTCCTTTACAACCTTTTAACTGGGGATGAAACGTGATACCTTTGGTATGAACCCAAAACCAAGCGTCAAAGTGCGGGGGAATGCTGGTACTCCTGGACGCCAGCATTCTTTGAGGAGCGCCGCACCCACGGACCCGAGGATATGGGGGGCGCGGTGAGGTTACCTCCTGGGATGACAGGTAACGACCCTGATTGGATCTGGACTACGCTTTGGACAACGAACTGGAATTGATGCTTTGGGCTGGCGGATACGATGGTTTGGACCTAGTTGATTTTCACAGTAGCGCCGAGGTGACACTCGTGTGTGAACGGCTCCAATTCAACTTTCATACCAGTTCCGTCTCGATAGAACCTTGGCAGGCCTCGGAGTACGTTCGAACTTCGTACCAATGGGTTGGTGGTGTAGGTTTGGTTGAGACGGACTCCCGATTAGTGCTAGTCTGGCTCTGAGCACTTGTCCCCATAAGGGCTTGTGCCAACCCTCGCATGGCCTCCCTGCTCTGCAAAGGTAACCTTGGGACCAAAAAGGCGACTACATACACGTACGGAGATAGCAGCTCCGAGGGGGGACCCAATAAAACTGGAGCAACCAAAAACATATAAAAAGATAAAAAAAAAACCCCAAAAAAGAAATAAAAATAATAACGACCACGGTTTTAACAGAACATTGAGAGCGGTACTAACGATGACAAAAACGACGATGAATACAATAACAGTGAAGACGGACGAACAACGGAGATTAGCAGACAGTCTGAGATTCCTGCGGCGTTCGGGCGCAGCAAAAAAATTATGCGAACGCCAGAGCGACCTATAAAGGGAAAGCGGGAAATTCTGCAGGACGCTTCAGGTGTTCGAGCGATGGAAGAAAATATAAAGAACATAGAGATAATAAAGAATCGCCCTGAAGCCAACGAGGAGATAACGGCAGGAAAAGAAACGAGTGGCCAGGCAAATAAAGCAATGTTGTGTGATTGCATCGCCAACGTCGAAAATGTGGTGAAAGTACTGCAATCGGAAACGGAAAGCGATAACCTTTCCCAAGGATGGTCGCAAAGTACAATTGCCGCCCAGCGACACGAAGAAGATAGGCTTTTCCGAAAAGCGGGAGATGTTCTGAAAAGAAAACAATCTGCATGCAACTCCCCAAAAACTAGCAAAGCAATAAGGATTGGGCTCCTTGAACTAGAGGAGCTCCTAGACCCCATAGGGCATTATCGAAGGAGCTGGTTAAAGGCTGAAGACGATTCTGCTCGTCTTCAGCCTTTAACCAGCTCCTTCGATAATGCCCTATGCAGTCTAGGAGCTCCTCTAGTTCAAGGAGCCCAATCCTTATTGCTTTGCTAGTTTTTGGGGAGTTGCATGCAGATTGTTTTCTTTTCAGAACATCTCCCGCTTTTCGGAAAAGCCTATCTTCTTCGTGTCGCTGGGCGGCAATTGTACTTTGCGACCATCCTTGGGAAAGGTTGTCGCTTCCCGTTTCCGAATGCGTGCTAAAGAAGCGCTGGGGGCGAAATCTAAAGGCCACATGCAGATAGTTCCACCAGTGAAAATCAATAAAAGAATGGCGTCTCGCCCAATCGAAGGAGATCGGGATAAAAGAAGGAAGGAAGAGGCACTTGATGGGCGTGGAGCACCAAATCACGGGTTTCAGATAGTGCTTACAAAAGGAGGGACGAACGCCGCAAAGAAACTCCTTCAAAAAGTACGAGAAAGTAGAGTTCGCACGGACGCCCAACCAGAAAAAGGACCTGATGCAAAACAGGAGAGGCAGAAGCCCCGACGAAAACCCCAGCAGCAGGCACTGCTCGTAAAGGCCCAAAGACACCAACACAACCATTAAGGCAGTACGACCAACGCGGTCGGGCCACATACTGGTCGACTTTGGAGCTAAGGCCGACAATAAGGAAGCATTCTCCGACGCAGTAAAGAAAATCCTCGGCGAAAGCGCAAATATAGCCTCGCTTGATCGAAATAAGAAACATTGACTGCATCACGAATCTGGCCGAGGTAAAAGAGGCCATCAAAAGGGAGTTCCCTAGCGTGGGAAAGATCAAAGCGAGACTGACATCAGAAAACCATAGGGGACAACACATAGCCACAGTTGACTGGACCGAAGAGGACACCGAAGAATTCCTGAACAAGGGCAAAGAACAAATAGGGTGGGTTGTCTGTAGGATACGGTGAAGAGCAATGCCTCTTTAATGTTTCGAATGCTTTGGCTATTGTTACACCGCACAAGTATGCAAAGGACCAGATAGGAGTTCCCTATGCTACAAAAGTGGTGAAATGGGACATAAAAGAAAAGCGTGTGCGAAGGAGGCACACTGTATTCTTTGCAAGGATGTTTATCCAAGACCTGATGTTGGACACGTCTTGGGATCAGGAAAATGCTGGGTTTTCCAGGAAGCCCTAGCCAAAGCAAAATTAGAACTTCGATGACCCGCATCCTGCAGCTAAGCGTACACTGCAGTTCAACCGTCCAAAATCTGCTTAAGCAGTTTGCGAGGGACATGAAAGCCGACTTTTTGCAACACAATGATAAAAGTTCTGTATCATGGTATCCGGATGAAACTGGTGCTGCCGCCATCTGGGTTCAAAATAGTGATTTCCAGGCGGAGAGCTGTGGACGTGGGGATGGTTTTATGTGGATTCGGTGCTCAGGGACCACCTTCTTTAGTGTGTACCTAACGCCGAACGAATCGACATCATCTTTCCAAGCCAAGCTTAATGCATTGGAGGGCACTGTCTCGAACGCAGAGGGCAACGTGCTCGTTGGGGGAGACTTCAACGCGAAAGCAATCGAACGGGGCATACTTCAAACAGATCCGCGGGGAAAACGAATCCTAGAAATGGTGGCCAGGATGGCGCTCGTCGTACTAAACACCGGAAATATGCCGACTTTCCACCGTATTGGTTGTGAAGGAACCATACTGGACGTGACATTCGCCTCGGAGTCTTTAGTACGAAGGCTACACAACTGGAAAGTATTAGAGGGCTTCTCAGCCAGTGATCATCAGTGCATTCTACTTGAGATAAGCGATGTTGTCTCCTGACAGCCGTGCTCTCGGCTTTCTACAATTGGATGGAACATCGTTAGGATGGACATTGAGAAGTTCGTCGAGGTTCTCACAGCAGGTGCACCGCTGCAGAGAGATCCGGAGGGGACGGAAGAACTGGCAGCTCAAGACGTGGTGAACTCAACAATGAGCATCACCACGACTGCTTGCAACGCTTCTATGTCCCCTCGAAAACCCCGGCACGGCAAGCCCCCAGTGTATTGGTGGTCAACTGAAATCACTGAAAAACTAAGGGAGTGTCACAAGCTCCGGCGTGAGGCGCAACGGGCGCGGAACCGTGACAAGGCAAGCAACCGCATAGCAGCATTTAATTTGGCTAGGAAATGCCTTCGCAAATTGATCAACAATAGCAAGGCTCACTGGTGGCAAGATCTAGTGGACAATATGAACAAGGATCCGTGGGGCCTTGGAAGCTTGGTGCCCTACAGAAACCTTGTACACATGATGCGGAAAAGATGGACAAGGTAGTGCGGGCACTATTTCCCGCCCATCCCGTCCGTGTTGACGCTGTCCATGGTGAAACAGCAGTCGAGTGTCCACTCTTCACACAGCCGGAACTGGAGGAGGCAGTCCTTTCGTTGAAAGTGGGGAAGGCTCCAGGTCCAGATGGTGTTCCGGCTGAGGTGTTGCGGCTTGTCAATCATTATTGTCCTGACTTGCTGCTCAGCACATTCAACGCTTGCCTACGGGACGGGGTTTTCCCGGTACGATGGAAGGTGGCAAGGCTCGTGCTGATTTGCAAGGGGAAGGGAAATCCCGAATTGTCGTCTGGCATACCGCCCGTTATGTATGCTTGACACGGCTGGGAAAGGGATAGAGAAACTCATCAAGCGAAGACGTGATTCGTGCTGCTGGGGACCTATCTCATCGGCAATACGGCTTTAGAGCGGGACGTTCTACCATTGATGCGATTGCAGAGGTGGTGAACGCGGTCCAAAAGGCAGAGGAATATAGTCGCACCAAACAACAGATCGTCCTATTGGTGACACTCGACGTCAGGAATGCCTGCAACTCCTCTAGATCGGTGGATATTCTGGATACGTTGGAAAACCCTTTTCAAGTTCCAGAATATCTAATGCGGCTTTTGAGGAACTATTTAAAGGACCGAAGCCTGCTCTACAACATGACACAGGGCCATCGAAGGATGGAAATCGCATCGGTTGTTGCCCAGGGATCTATCTTTGGTCCGGATCTATGGAACGTGTCTTATGACGGGCTACTGAGACTCGAGATGCCAGATGAGTCCCACTTGGTCGGCTATACGGATGATGTTGCGGCTCTAGTCACTGGACGCACCGTTGAACAAGCGCAACTTAGGCTAGGTATGCTAATGCGCCGAGTGAGGGACTGGATGACTGCTCGCGGGTTCAGTTTAGCACTGGAGGAAACCGCAGTGGTCATCTTTACAAAAAAGAGAATCTCTAGAGTAAGGATGATCAGTATTGGAGACTTGTAAATCGAATCAAAGACATCGAACACTAAACACCTCCCCTGTCAACCTGAGAACCTAGCCTGGAACCGTATTCTCCAAAATCTAAAGGATATAAATTTAAATGAAAACGATATACAATGGATCAGTTTCTATTTCAGAGTTTGCTTTAACACTACAGCCCCTTCTAGAAATAGTTAGATTATCTCATTATCTTGATCGTATGTTTTGGCGCTCGGGAGGTGGTATAGTCAACTTTTGCCGTGTGTCCGTCCATCCAGTTGCAACACCTTCTGATTTCAAACCAGCACTTATTCATAACTGAATAGGCTAAGCTCGTCCAAAGAATGCTCGAAGCAAATCTTGTCACTAACTGGATTCGAACCAGGGACCTTCGGCTTGAGCAGCGAGCACTCTAACCACTACACCACATGGACTACTCTATTTTAGAATTAGTCTTTGTATTTTCTATGTAAACTTTATTGGTCAGTGTGCTCAAAACTGAGAAATATTTGTGTCAAAATTTAAAAATTGCTTTGTCAATTATAATCTGTAAGCGAAATTATTCAATGACCTTTAATTTTCATCACTGCTCGGCTCATTCAAAGAAGACTTTTGAACATTTCAATGTTGTTTCTGGTTAAATAATCCATAAATTTAGACACTACGTGAAACGGGATTGAGCATGCAAAATAAAGGCTAATCTATCATCTCAAGCTGAATGGTTCAGTGAACTTTGCACAACTAGTGAAAAAGAAACGTATCAGTCATGTTAGGTTTCATATCATTGCAGAGATTACAACAATCGGCGCCAACTTCTCAAAACTTTCAGCTGGAAACAGTCGCAAAAACATTTTCCAAATCAAGTTCTTTGTTACCATTTCACAACGACACTATTGTTTTAATTTCGGAGCTTGAACGAGAAATTCTAGCTGCAAGCTCGTTTAATGAGATTCAGCTTTAACTTAGTCTGATTCCAAAAAAAGATTAAACACCGTGGTAGATTGTACCTGAACAGCAGAGTGAACTCGGCCCTCAGGTAAACTAAAACTAACGAATTTGCGAGAATGCGAACAAACGGTGACATGGTCATAAATCATAAAATTTTTTGGGAAGGCGAATTTTTGCCAACCATGGACGTGGTCATCGTCGTCGGCGTCGCAAGGTACTCTTCGGACAAACATAACAGCCATTCGTTAAGTCACTCCATGCAACGGAACGGACGAGAAGGCAGCTATGAGCTGGATGTAGATTAGAATACCATGTTCGCCTCGCCATCGCCATTCTCAGCTCGCTTGGATTCTAGTCCCATCCTCAACACTCCGATATGTGCGCTTTAACCTTCATTATATTTCATTTTTCCACCGAAGGCTAGTTTTTGTTACTGCATATTTTTTCTCTGATTTCATAAGGAACAACATATTCACACACAGAACCCAGCATATCGTTTACCCTCTGGTATGCTGTGCGGACCGTAGTAGAATGGAATGAGGGATCAAGGACCCGAAACGGATGGAACGAGGACAAGCACCAGGTTGTGAGGTGCAGTCATAACTGAGGCTAAGAAAATTTATCACGGTATTTTCACGGCAGGAGCATATCAACAGGTTAGAGCACTTATGCAATTATCGTAAAAAAAGGACACGGCAAACGGAAGTTTTTATCTGTGCCCAAGGTCACACTCCAGTTTATCACGTCAGGTGGTGTGTATGCAACTTAAGGTTGTGTCGTGTGTGAGCTCTGAGTTATCTTACAGAAATGAACAATAAAAACGTTTCATTTAAGGAGATGGGAATATTTATTCGCTTCTATTCCCTACTTGAACAGGAAAACCTAAAAAAGAAAAATTAGATACTAACCAGAAGTGAAAACATAATAGTAATTGGCAAAATATTATAGCGATTTGAAAATTAGGAAATGTTATCCTCTTAAACGATTTTTTCACAAGTAGAATTAGTATAAAGTTCTGGAAATAAATTTACGTCTCACAGTCAATGCAATCGCCAGACTTAATTGAATTGAGTTCATTAGCGACATATGTTTGAAGTCACCTGTGCAGTAAAACTTCACAACTGTAGCTGTAGATACATGCCCCAGTAAATTTAGATATGCTGGTTGCGCGGATCAAATCGCACACCCTTAATCTGAATCTGTTCCAACTTCGCGGAGTCTGCATAGTAAAATGTCTTAACAAAAAACCAAGCACGTATAAGAAAGAACTCCACAATAAAAACAATCCTCGCAACGACTGCTGCCATCGTTTCGCATTTTCCTTACGTGCAGAAATCTGCAATAAAAGGAAAAAGGAGTGATTGTGCTTAAGATGTTCAGATGTTCGATTTAAAACAGATTTTAACATGCGCACGCAATGTATGTGATATCTCGTTGTACCGGGGCCATAAATTAATATCAATTCCATCTGACTCGTAATAAAACAACATCATCCAATATCCAGAATGAATTCAGCGAGACAAAAAAGACGCGTAAAAAGTCAGGATCTTAACTGTTCGTTAAGGGACTTGAGATCTTTTTAAGTATTGGTTTCTACAGTATCATCGCAAGATATGCCAATAGAATTGCCAGCGTAACATTTCAATATAGAATGCTTCGAGCTATGTTTGTAAAGGGCGCACTTATCTTAATTTGATTTTAATCGATGTGCGGAATTTTTCTGGAGAATTTATTGTTGGAAATTGTGTCAGGAATGAGAAAATGAGATACAATAAATGAAAAGTGATGTGAAGGTGATCATTTAGGGATGATTTATGGTGAAATGATGCAAATGAAATTTCAAATTAATTTTGGATAAGGTATAAGAGTGCTGCATTAAGACTTTGATCATAGGAAATATGAATAAAATATGTAGTATTAAACGAATATAATAGAAGTTTACCATTAGAATTGCTTAAAATCATAAATAGAACAAAATTATAAGCGCGGATTTTGTGACAGACTTCAATCTATTTGTCTACACTATAGATGATGCTCAAACGTAATTGCTATCCCAATTCATCAATGTGTGGAATTAGCTCTATTATTTAAAGACTTCCCAAACAATTACATAATCTGGGTGAAGTATGGACATCATTGTTGCGAAAAATGTCGTGACAATCGAACTTTTCCCAGAAAAACACCATCGCTTTATTTGTTAAGGTTCGAATGGCAACGCTATGTTGAAACCTCATATCGTTTTTAGACAATAAATCGACCCAAAAAAACTTTTAGATACAGCTAAAAGGTGTCCAATCAATGTCATTCAAATCCAATAGGTGAGTGTAAACTTATCCGCAATGAAGTCATCTTTGACCTATAGGCAAAAGATGTTTTAAATGTCAAGTTTAATTTTATACGAGTTTTTCGAGAAACTCGTCTGAATCAAGTCAGCATTTAGTAAAGGCTACTCAGTTTTCGGTGCTACAGAGGATGGAGTGAAGACTCAAAAGTCTTTTTTTTCAGCTTTTAAGGGTTTGGATAATAGCTCGAAAAGAAAAACTAATGACTGAGATAAAATTAAAGCTTATCAAATTCCTTGTAAGACAGTATATTCAATTTCACCCTTCTCTGTCCCCTGTCATAAATATGAGCTCGTGAAAATGCGCAATCTAGAAATTTCAAATGTCTACCGCAGAGGGAATGTCGATCGTCAAGAGTATTTGTAAAAGCAAGTATCCTTTAGGAAATGGCGCCCCAGTACCCAAGTAAGTGAACATTTTAATAAGATTCCTCCTCCATACATCGGAATCGATTTTTGTTTATGGTGTTAGATATGTTGTTGCGAATCCTAGCGTACCGACTTTCTCCCATCCGCAACTTCAAATTGCCGCCGTATATCATCTCCCCCTTCCTTTGGGTAAATATACCCTTTGCATCAGTAAATCTATTTATTTTTATTATCATTTAACAATTTCCCTATAATTTTTATTTCCCCACCATCTCAATCCTATCTTTTTCCCTATTTTCAATTAACAAAAAAAAAAAAATAGTAATATAATAATAATTTTAATTTTCCTACCAACAACACTCCATTCATTAACAAAATTTCATTCGAAACCTTTTCCCGAACAAAACCTCATTCCTTCCTTCATATCAACTAATTTTATTCATTAGTTCTCACTAACAAATCTTAATTTTCATGCTAACAAAAATTCATTCACGTTTCCCTAATAGTTGAAGTTGCTAATTCGATGAATGGGTGATCAACAGAAGGTGGCTCCGTTGATACGTTCGTGGATATATAATAATTTGCATCTAATCAAACGCCTCCATGGTTATGCGAATTGCCATATATGCCCGATGGAAATTGTTGCGTTTGGCGGTACGAAAAAGATGCGTGGGTAGCGGAATCGAAGTGTAATGAACTTTGATTATGTTACCCAGATGCGGCAGCGGTAATAGAGAATAAAAGGATTGCGGGATTGGGTTCTTGGATTTGGGGCAGTCAGTATTGGACTTTGAAAATAAGAGGGAGTGCTTTAGGCGTTAATTTAAGTGGAAGAAGGAGTTAATTTAAGTGGAAGAAGTTCTTTGGCGGTGTGAAGAAGATTTTTTTAAATTCAGTAATTGGAAGTGAATTTTAACTTGGATTTTGGGGATTTTAACTTGGATTTGGGATTTTCAGTGTGGGTGTTAAGTGAATTTTTGGAAAAATATTTTTAATTTGGGCGTTAGTGGATAAAGTCTTAGTGAACGAAAGTTTAATTGTCCGAATATAATTTTAACTTGAAGGCACAATCATAGTTTGAAGTGTGTTTTGAGAAGGTTTCAGCTTCGATATTAATGAAATAAATGAAACCTTTAAATAAAACAAGAATTAAAAACGAGTGAGGAAAGAAAAAAAAAACAGTGAATAAAAAGGCGTTTAGTCTAAAGTGAAGAGGAACGAAGATACAGTGCCGGAAAATAAAAGTGAGAAGTTCGATACTTCAAACAAGCCAGTGCAGAAGTTACAAAAAGTGGAAAAAAAACGAAAGAAACGAATAGACAGCGGATGGTGTTTATTAAAGTGGCCGTTTTACTATCTTTCTTTGATAGATTTGACTTTTTCTCTATTTTTTTGCATTGTTTCAAATTGCGTTATTTTTCATTCATTTTGTATATTTAGTTAGAATCGTAAAGTACGCGTATGGATATCCACTCAAATGAAGCGTCAAAACTCCCTCAGTCGCCATTGACCCCAAGACACCTCCGATGATTGCTAGACGCGGCACGAGTAGAGACACTGCTGGAGCGAGAACCCGCTTCTGTAATGCTATTAAATCTGAGTACCGAAGAAATTTGGGTTCATTAAAAAATAATATGAGCTTCCATGTCAGAAATAATGAGCAACTTAAGTCACGCTGTTACGTGATTTTGTTCCTACAGTTAACGAACTGCTTGTTACACGGGAATTAAGTATATACACCGTAAAACTTGATCGCTCTAAAGAAGAAAGTCTTATCCAAAAGGTGGAATATTTTGAAATCGCTTAAAGCTACTTTCGACAGACAGAAAAATTTAATAAGCTTTGAGAAAGTAGAGCTCATAGACTGGATTAAGTACTAAAGATGCAGGTGGCTTAAGGTTGAAGAGGAGCAAAAGGCTAAACCTCATGACGGAGCATCTGTAGTCCCGAAGCCTTGTATTAGCTTATGGTCGTCTTCCAGTCCAATTGAAAGAGAGTAAGAGAAAAAAGGAAGAGCGAGGCATCAAATGGGGATACCACTTCAGACAAATGATTCTAGGCATTGCTAACCAATGTGACCCAAAAGCCGCCAAAAGCTCCTCCTAATCACTAGTGAAGAGCTCTATGAAGAAGGAACAAAGAGGAAAACATTAAATACGATGCACAAAAAAAAAATGCACAATGTTGGTTGTCAAACCAACTAACAGCAGATCTTAATTAGCGTAACTGCCCAGAATCTGCATGATCAGTTTTCGAGGAACATTAAAGCTAACCTACAGCTTCTCAGCGAGCAATACAATATAAAGAGCTTGACAACATGGCATCCTGAAGAATTTAGTACTGCTACCATGTGAATTAGAAGCAGTGTTGACCTCCAAATGCAAAAACTTGGAGGAAGAGATGGTTTTGTGCAGGCTCGGAGCTCAGGAACAACATTTTTTAGCGTATACATGACGCCAAATGAACTAGCGCTACTTTACAAGTCAAACTCAATGCTTTGGAGAAAACTATCTCCAACACAGAGGACTACGTGCATAATGAATTTAGTTTTTGGTCATTTGTTGGCGATTTTTCAGGGAAATCCGTAATGTCTAGAGCCACGATAACGAATTGTACCCTTAAGGTCAACAATTCGGGCACTCTACAGTCTACTCTTTTAGAGACTACTGGCTGGCCAGCTAGTTTGGAGGGATATTCAGTCATGGATCAGACCACTAGTACATCTGTTACTCAATTACATTTTTCAGCCACCGGAATGCCCGAGTTATTAGACGTTTTTTAGAACTTTCATTACATACTACTCTATGCGCAAGTTTTTCATCTTCTAAAACAAGCTCAAAGCAAAAAAAAAAACGGTTTCAATTCACCCACGACACATATTTCGGTACCGTCTCAGTGTCAAAAATTATTATATATTCGAATCACGCTATGCTAAGGAGAATACAAGACTGAAACTACGACACTGCGAATCCCCTTACGGGAAAATTGCCATTTCAGAATGGTCCTCAATCATCGTTGAGACTCCTCCTGAAATAGTCTAAGGTACTGTAAGGATCAATATTTAATTTAGCAACGCATTTTTAGGGTATTGTAAAATCATTTTACAAAACGCTATTAAAATCGCTTCCTGTCTGTCCGTCTGTCCGTTCGTTCGTCCATCCGTCCGTGTGTCACACCACTTGTTCTCGCAAACTGCATAAGCCAGAAACATAAGATTTTGTAATTAGGTGTAAAGTGGTGCCTTCTTCAAATTTTCACCACAAAAGAAATTTATAAGGCGTTTAAGGGGGGTGTCCCCATACAGGGGAGTGGCCCCCGAAAAAAAAGTTCACCAAATGTTAGCAATATGGGTATCAATTGAAAGGTCTAAATGAGAACTTTTCAAAACAGCTCTTAAAATGGAAAGTTTTGCTTTGACGGGTGCTGGAGAAGGGGAAACGTATGAACATTTTGTGCCCCCCCCCTTGCAATTGGACACCTTTGATCCGAAAAATGCAAAAAAAATTATAGAGGTAAGCCTTTAGAAACACAAGGGCAAAAAATACCTCAAAAGTCAAAACTCGATCAACTTTGATAATAATAGTACATTTTATAGATTTTACATTTTTGCCTATAAAATCTGAATGGGATCCTTAAATTTTCTAAAAGCTACAATTCAAGTTTTCTTGTAGTAACTGTATGTGCCCTGAAAATTTCAGAACGATCGAGTAATAAACAGCTAAGTTACCGCCGATTGAATATTTAACGTTCATAACAACATTCACACGTGATACTAGGGAGATACACGTTTGCAACGGACCTAGACACTACACAATTGTAGGAATTTCGATAAAATTTTACAAATGGCTGGTAATATTGATGTGTTATCATAATTAAAAAAGCAATGGGTTCAAAACACTTGAAACAAAATGGTGGCGAACTTAAATGCATAATAACCAGGATATAATTTTCCAAACTCAGTTTATGGAATCTGGATACGAGTAGGTCAAGTTTTAGTATGTAAAACATATTGTTTGATTCACTAATTGTTTCACAAAATCCTTCTGGCAGGAGCACTCTTCTACTACTTCAACATGTTTGTTTATTATTATTGATTCACTTTGTTTACCACCACAGTCTCACTGCATAAATAATTTTCTATCTGTTCACCACCCCAGAAAAACTAAGGCTCCTGGAATACGACCAAAACTGCTCCACAATGGGGGTCCCCTTCAAAGTGCCCCTCTGCATTGACTATTATGCAAAATATGGTCAGAATAGCAGTAACCAGAGGACTGTCGAAAATTTATAATACGAGTACGTCCTACACAAAAAGGGGGACAAGTTAAGGTGTGAAAATTATAGAGGCATTGCTCTAGCTTGTACGTCTTGTGAATTGGTCTCCGTAATCTTAGGAAGAAAATTAAAGCCGTACTATGAAAGTATTATAAGAGAGTATCAGGAAGGCTTTCGAAGTGGATGGTCTACAATATACCAAATGTTCTCAGTAAAGCAGGCGCTTGAAAAGCACTGCGAATATAAAATCGATGTGCACCAACTCTTTGTAGACTTCAAGCAAGCATATGACAGTGCCGACAGAAATGCGTTGTACAAAATGATGCAAAACTCTGGTATCGCAGCTGAACTAGTCCGTATGGTCAAGATCATGATATTGAACACAGAGTTCTAGGTCAAGGTAAATTGTGAACTAAGGGGCAGCTTTATAATAGAATCAGGTTTAAAACAAGGGGACAAACTTACTGCAATGCTCTTTAGTTTGTGCTGGAACACGTCATCAGGAAGACATCAGCTGAAATCTCAGGTACACTAATGTTCAAGTCCATACAATTGGTAGCATACGCTGTTGATGTCGATATTATGGCACGTTCAATATTAGATGCCTAAGGAATATTTCTAAACCTAGAATCTAAAGCAAACCGAATTGGCCTACGAGGAAATGAAACTAAACTCATAACTCAAACGACTCAAACACTAAATTCATGACTCAAACGAGGAAAAAAAATCCAGTTCGACAAAATCTGATCGTAGGCGACTATATATTGAAAATGTGGATAGTTTTATCTACCTTGGAGCCAACCTGAATAGAAGAGGACCAAAAAGGATGAGACCGGACGCCATATGAATGCCGCAAATAAAACGTATTACTTCGTACTTTCCATTTTAAGGTCCAGAGTTGTGTACAGGCAAAATAAGCTCCACATTTATAAAGCACTAGTCAAACCTGTGCTGTTATATGGAAGTGAAACATGGACCCTGAAGAGCGAATCCAAAAAGGCAGTGGATATATTTGAACGCAAAGTGCTCCGAAAAATCTACGGCCCTGTTAAACAAGAAACAGAGTGGAGACTAAGTTACAACCATGAGTTGTATGAATTATTTGACGATTCATCTGTAACTTTCACAAATTGCAATGGGCGGGCCATGTAGAAAGAATGGAAGAAAACCGGCCTACCCAAAAGAGCAATAAAGGGCAGAACACATGGTAGATGTCCTGCGGGAAGACCAAGAAGTCGATGCGAGTGAACAACTGGCAGATAAGGTCGCGGAACCGTGATGATTGGAGGAGATTAATCATGGGGCCTAAGTCCCGGCTTAGGCTACCGTCCCATACCAAGTGCTGGCGTGGTTACTACTGGTCCTCAATGGGGAAGATTTCACTGCTAGAACTATTGAGTAGGGTATATTTCAAAGTGACTCCATTAGAAAGTGAATACTGAATATAGTGGCCACTACATTGTGTAGAATATTGGCAATATGACAACATTCCACCGTTCGAGATATGTAAGAGCCATACCGGACATGAGGTTGATAATGGTGCCTTCCGGCAGGCACGTTACTGATCATCCGCCTTTGGACACAATATTAGGAAAATGCACTTTAGAAGGTTCATCAATGTACTCAAGGTAGGCCCACCGCTACTGGAAGGTTCATCAGGGAGTATAATACTGTCAGCTGAAGATGTGGTGACTCCAAATATGAGTACCATCACATCTTCATGGAAGTCTTCTCTGTCCGTCAGAGATCCCAGTTGCTGGTAAACTGAAATCGCTGGACAGCAAAAAAGTGTCACAAGCTTCGATATGATGCTCAATTGGTGCGGAATCAGGACAAGGTATGGAACGAGTCAGCAGTATATAAGTAAACCAGAAAATACTTTCACAGACTTATCAATAATAGCAAAGCTCGCTACTAGTAACACCTGGTGGACGATGTGAATGAGGATCCATGGAGCCTTGTTTACAAGCTAATTATACTGATTATATGAAGCATAAAAAATAGATGTGATTGTTTGAACTCTTCTAACTCGCTCATCATTTCCGTATTGATGCCGTCTATTGTGAAACAAGAAGAAAGAAATCTAAAAAGCAATTATGTCCATAAACGTGAGGAAGTTTCCAGGATCAAATGGCATTCCGGTTGTAGTGTTACAGCTTATATTTCACCATTGTACTGCCCTGCTGCTCAGAATGTTAAACGTTTGCCTCCATGAAGGGGGTCTTCTCAATGCGTCGGTCAACAAGGGGAAGAGAATTCTTGAGTTATCATCCTTATCCCATCCGATATATAGTATATGCCGAACACGTCTGGGAAAATATGGTCGTGAGAATTATCAAGAGTAGTATTACTTTCAAGCCGGGCGCTTGACTATTGATGTGGTTGCGGAGTTGCTAAGTATGGTTAAATGAGCTAATGCTCACAGCTGATCTGCCTGATGCGTTGTTCTACTCGTGAGACTTGATGTCAGAAGCGCTTTCAATTGTATAAGTTTGGCGGATATTCTGGAAATTCAAAGTTCCAGAATGTTTTACGAGAATCTTGTAGTTCACGTGGTGTAGTGGTTGGAGTATTCACCTCCTAAGCCAAAGGTTCTTAATTTGAAAGCTCTTGACGACAACAAAATTTATTTCAAGTAATTCTTCTGACGGACTATTTAGTTATGATGCATGCTGGTTTAAAATTAGAACATACCGTAGCTGGGTGGACGGACACACGGCCAAAGTGTGATACTGACCATATCACCTTCCTGAGTGCCGATACATTCGATCAAGGCAATGAGATACTTTAACTATCTCCAAGCGAAGGCCTGAAAGGGGCTGTACTGCTAAAGAAAAAACATCCTTAGGTATAATTGAATAGACCAAGGGCTGCTCTATAGGACAAAAACAGGCGACCACAGGATAAAAGTTACGTTAAGTGTTGCCTAAGACTCAATTTTTGGTCAAAACCCATGAATATCTCATACAATAGGATACTGAGAGTTGAACTGCTGATTGAGTCACGCTTGATCAGCTACTTAGTACAAAATACTGAACGTACAGTTGAGCATGTATAACTAAGGAAACGATAACTGCTCACGGGTTCAGCATTGTATAAGAGAAAATTGAAGTACTCACCCTAACAAAGAAGAGATTCGCTAAAGCAAAGCAGTACCGGAGAAGTGCTGGTTGAATTAAAACTATCGGTGAAGTAACTGGATTGTTAATAGATCTGAAGATGAGTCTCTCAGTGAAAATCAAAATACTATCGCAGACAATTTGGCTTACAGTTGACTGGTACCAAGATTTTGAAAGATTATTAGTCTTCATTTTCAATTTTTCCGCATACGAGTATATTGAAAATAGTACATCGCATTGAAAACATTATGGGTTCAAAATGAAAGCTTATTAAATTTTCTGTTAACTAAGAACTCAAATCCATCCCTATATTATCGTTTTTAGGTAAATTTGATAAGAGATTCGAATAGAGCAGTTTATATACATATATATATATATATATATATATATAGGTATATATATGTTTATATATATATATATATATATATAAATATATATATATATATATATATATATATATATATATATATATATGTATATATATATATATATATATATATAAATATATATATATATATATATATATATATATATATATATATATATATATATATGTATGTATGTATATACATATATATATATATATGTATATATATATATATATATATATATATATATATATATATATATATTGTGTGTGTATATATATATACATATATATGTATACACACAAATATATATATATATATATATATATATATATATACATACATATATATATATATATATATACATATATATATATATATACATATATATATATATATATATATATATATATATATAATATATATATATATATATATATATATATATATATGCACAAATATATATATATATATATATATATATATATATATATATATATATATATATATATATATATATATATATATATATATATATATATATGCACCGAGGAGCAAAATTGAACACACCTTCGCATGAAAAGAAAAAGAAAATTTTTTTTTGTATAAAATAAAATTTTAATTATGTAATGTACGGGGTCTGTATAATAAGTAACCGGACGGAGCCTGCCCCGCGCGGTCAAAGCGTCTGCTAACCGGTATCTGGTGCTGTAGTGGTGGTGGGGGTCTAGGTAAAGGGAACCGGGCTGCAGCAGTTGCCTCCAAGTGCTTGGAAGGATAGCATCGAGCGAGAGCGTAGTGCGTGTTCAGTTACGTTGTCGGAGTGAAAATGGAGCGTACGATCGAGCAACCGAACCAGAGTTTTTTAACCACGTTATTACAGGAGACGAGACGTGGGTTTTCGAATACGATCCTGAGACGAAGCGGCAGAGTTCGGAGTGGCACACACCAGCATCACCACGACCGAAAAAAGCGCGCATGAGCAAATCAAATGTGAAGTCGACGCTCATTGCTTTCTTTGACGTCAAAGTCATTGTTCACAAAGAGTTTGTGCCACCCGGCCAAACTGTAAAAGGCCAGTACTACAGAGAGGTGCTCCGTGGACTAACCGCCCGGACTCACCGAGTCCGTCCGGAGATTGCCGTTTCGTGGATCCTCCATCACGACAATGCTCCGTCGCACACCTGCCTGCTCGTCACCGAGCAGTTGGCCAAACAGTCGAGGGCAACGTTGCCACAGCCTCCTTACAGCCCGGATATGGCACCAGTGGACTTCTTTCTGTTCCCCAAGATCAAGAGACACCTTAAGGGGACGCGGTTCGGGAATCTGGAAAACGTTCAACGTGCTACGACGAGGGCTATTGACAGCATCGAGGTTGCCGACTTCCAGGGAGCGTTTGGGGATTGGAAAATCCAGTATCAGCGTGTTACCGACTCCAATGGGGACTACTTTGAAGATTTCTAAAGAAAAATTGTACATATTTTGCCAATAAAAAATTTCCTGAGGTCAGTCCAATTACTTATTATTCTGACCCTGTATACTATACAATAGACCAAGTTTACATTAATTACAAAAGATAAAAAGCAAGCAATACTAAGAAAAAATGATAGTTTTATTGAACTCAGTTTCACACCACGTTAATTTAAATACACAAGTCCACAAGCCTTTAGTTTTACGAACAGCTTCGATCATTCGGGGCATAGACCCAACTAGGGTTTTACAATAGTAAAACCCTAGTTGGGTTTTCGTCCATTCTTCTTGGACTCTTCCCCATAGAAATATAGTCGTTGAAGGAGGTGTATGATATTCTACATACATGTATACGCCTTTTTAAGTAAGACCACAGATTTTCTATCGGATTGAGATCTGGACTCTGAGCTGGCCAACCTAGAAATCGAAATGGTTGCGTTTGAAGCCAGTTTTGAACAGTTCTAATTTAATTCCAAGTAAAGAGCCTTTACTCATCGATATAAGACTTTGGAAGCTGCAATAAGCCATGTGAATCGTATGGGCGAACAACGGATATCCAAAAAAGTTTTCGTTGCGAGAACTGAAGAGTGGAGACTAGTGGGGAAACCAAGGAAACGCTGGTCTGACTCGGTTGTTGAAGACAGTTTATCGCTGCTCGAATTTCAAAACTGAGCGGTCAATGGACCGAGATAGCTGGAGGCAATTTTTGCAGGAAGCGAAGGCCCGAGAGGGGCTATAGTGCTACGAAGAAGATGGAGGAGAAGAGTAAAACTTTCTTCATAGCTCAATCGGAACTACCATTTTTGCAACCGCAATCAATCAGCGTTAAACATGACAGACAGAGATTATCCCATTTCTATCTCAGAGCAGACTTAACAAAATAAGCGTTACGTTCCATGCATGTTCTGATCGCCAAATAACTCCTACAATAGAGTAAGGATTAAAAGGAACTCACCTGTGCTCACCGCTTGCATAGAAGTTTCCAAGTTCAAAGTTCATCAGTGGGAACGAATTTGTGCTTGTGGTAATTCTGTCAGACATGCAACATACTTAGCTATGGTGGATACTGATTTAAACATCAAGTAATAGTCACATAGTTAAGTGGGGTGTTGACTATACTATCTCGAATACCGTTACGGTCATAAAATGAGATTCTCGAATTAGAGTAGTGTGCGGTTATTATTATTATCTTTTACATGTAGTTAAGAAAACTTTTCTCTATAGGGAAGAATTTATATAGTGTGTCGTCTACTTTCAGTGGCCAATAGCCACAAAATATAGGGAAATTCACAAAAATATCGAAGAATTTCACTTTTTTTATTTTTGGTAACTCATAATTTAAGGATTCTAATAGGTCTAGTCATCAAAGACCATTTGTGGTCCAACTTTGCTGTCATCAGTAGCTTTAGCAAATACAAGAATATTTGATGCTAAACAAAGCTAGGTCAGTGTATATTACAACTATAGGAGAGCTGCCCAGAAATTGATAGATATTTCGAAATGAAAAATAAACAAAATGAAAAAACAATTTTTAGTATTAACATTTTGGAGCTAGCCTCTCTGGCCATTTTCCTATATAATCACTATTTAAATTCAGGTATTTATCATAACGTCATGCGGGCTTTTCGATACTCTCTCTGTAGAAATCAGCCACCTGTGAGCTCAACCACTGGTTTTCATCGGCCTGCACTTCAGCGTCAAAGCCTCATGTTTCGAGCCGTGTTTTCATTGCTGGTATCATGTGGTAGTTGCTTGGCGTCAAATGCGAGCTGTACAGCTGATGATTGAAAATCCAAGAGCTCTTGGGTACGATTGGCTGTGTGTGGATAAGCGTTGTCGTAGAGAAACTAAATTTTCTTGCTGAGGTTTCCACGACATTTGTTTTTTACTGCGGGTCTTATTTTTCCGCCAACAAAAATCTTACCACAGTTCACAACTGGCAAGATTTTTAATTGCAGTGCTCATTTTAACACCCTCCTGTTGACAAAGTACGATAGGCATGATGCGTAAGCTACCACAGCTGGTTGCATACTCGTATAACCTTGAAATAGTAATGAAAAACCAACAAAGTTCAGTACTAGATAGCCTGATTATATATTTCCAAGAAGTTACACATACGGTGCCCTTGTAATCTTATAAAAATTATAAAGCTACAAGGAGCTATAAGACCTTAGGAAAAACAAGGTTACATAAATTGAGGGAATACCTGCAGAGATGGTCAAAATGAAGGAACGCATAATAGCCTTCTTTACTAGTTGATATTTAGAATCTGTGTATGCTGTGAAAACTACAAATGAATCACTTTATTATGCATATCCTCCTGGATGTTCATCTAATTCATTAAACGATGACTAAAGACCCTCTATGAAAATATAATCAGTGATTGTCAAGATAGTTTAAAAGCAGATATTTTACGATTGATCAAGAATCTACAACGAGCCAGGTTGAAGTGTGTTGGAAATGTACAGGGTTTTCCATTAGGGACATAGCAATTTCGTATTTTTATATGAACGCATCCTTAAACATTTTTATGAACTGTTAATGTCAAAACGCTAGCTAAAGTAAACATTTTCATCATAGTAAAGTTCACGAACCAGCAACGTTTGAAAATTATTAAAAATTACTACTGAAATTTTGAGTCGATGGTAATAATCGTCCGCCCGACAGGCTGTGCGTGCTATAGTGGATAAATTCAAGTTTGAATTTTTACTAGTGGACATTCCGGTGCCAAAAAGACGACGTACTGCTCGAAGCGAAGGAAATATCGCGGCTGTAAGTGCATCGATTAAAAATGAGCCAAATCAGTCGATTCCACGTCGTTCTCATGAATTGGACATCGCTCAAACGACACTGTAGCATATTTTGCGAAAAGATATTGGCCTACATGGTTGCAAAATAAAATTGACTCACGAACTAAAGCCACTTGATCATTCGAAACACCGAAACTTTTCCAATTGGGCTCTGACAAAGCTTGAAAAAAATGAAGAATGTTATCAAAAAATCAATGGCTTTGTTAATATGGAAAATATGCATTATTGGTTAGCAACAAACCCATATGTGCTTCTTGAGATTCCGTTGCATCCGCAAAAAAATACTGGTTGGTGTGAATTTTATGGGCCGTATTTATTCGTGGATAAAAACGACCGTCAGGTTACCGTCAATGGAGAACACTATCATGTTATGTTGGAAGATTATTTGTAGCCAGAATTGGATGAACTTGACATCAACGGTAAGTGGTTTAAACAAGACGATGCCACTAGCTAGACAGCACGCCTCACAGTCGATTTATTGAAAGGCAAATTTGGTGAATATGTTATCTCGATTAATGGTCCGCTCGAAAGATTGCCTCGTTCATGCGATCTAACGCCATTGGATTTATTTTTATGGGGCTATATCAAGTCCCTGCTGTATGCCAAAAAGCCAGCAACTTTAGACGAGCTCAAAAAGCGCAAGCCAACGTTCCAGTTGAAATGTATCCCAGAGTGGTGGAAAAAAAAATCGACCGCTGTAAACGGGCTCGTGTGGATCATATGACCAAAATCGAATTTCATTTATAAAATGTAATGCTTGCACTACAACCACAATAAATTTGAACTCAATATCCTAAATGATTCTGTGTTTTATTATAGATAAAATTGTTATGTCCTTAATGAAAAACTCTTTACTATATCATTGATTTGAACTAACTTTTCGTATACTTCAAGGGAAAATTCAACATAATAAAACTTGAATTTGGCGTTGATTGCGTTTAAAATTCCTATTCTGACACATTTTTCGTACAAAAAATGACTTTTTGTTTCAAATTCTAAAAGCGTGAACCAAAACCTTATATTTGATAGACCGGTCGACTAATTTTGATAAAAAAAATTTAAGAGCCTCATTGTGAAAAGAGGGAACTGCTTAAAAACATTTGAAATGTTTGATAAGACCAAAGCTTTTAGGAGACCACCGCTTCTGACTTTTCGCAAAGTTTGAGGAAACTTGCTGTGACGCGGACGGACGGACAGGCGGAAACACAGGATACGAAGTAGGTTTTTGTAAAATTACTAACAAGTATAATATACAATGAATGAATAATGCACGTCATAGGTAAATTTCCAATTGTTTGTTAACGTTTGGTATGAAATAAAAATCATTTTTTTTTCAATATAAAAATTTCTTCTTCTGAGATTCCTTTGAAGATCGTATACAAAAACCTAGTAGCATATTAGTAATTACACGCTAGATGAGAGATTTGTTAATAAAGTCGCATGACAATAATGTCATCCAGTTGTAATACACCACATTTAACTCAGTACGAACAGTCATCGAAGCAGCAGGAACAAACACTAGCATTCGTCAATATCGAACTCTTAGTCCTCCATTATAAAATACATACATCACTTATGAAAGCTCCCCATTCAATGTTAATGTGCCACTTCACTTGAATCCTCGGCGGCGCAGATCGATGAAGTTCCAAAATAGCCTGAAATATAAACTAACAAAGAATATGGCTTAATTTAATGTCGTGTTTGTACACTTTTCGGAATACAGTGAATAAGCGAGCAGTGCATGAATAATAACAATCAGTCAGTTTCTTCCTTCCAGTCAATAAATATGTTTTGTCTTACACACGAGTAGAGAGTGGTACCCTTCAAGTGGATGGGGCTTTCCTTCAACGAGGAAACATGAGTTGAAAAAAATTTGTCATGCAGAGCAAAGCAAGCGCTGGCGTCTTTAAGGCGGTGGCTTCATGATATGAACGATTTTTTTATTCAGTTTGACGAAATCTCCTTTCTTAGTAAATGGAGATATTTATTGCATTTTTAATGCAACATAATTGATTGAATTCATATAGGCAGCCATTTGAATTACTGGAATATATTTTCGATCGTCAGCTTGAAGAGATTCCTTAATTTTCTTCTATCGTGAAAATACAAAACTGAATTCATCTGCTATAGAAAGGGAACCTAATGAAAAGTGTTGTACTCGAGTATTTTATTTGAAGTAATCATGGCATGCAAGCGACCAAACTTGGTGTGCACTCAAAATAGGAAATGTGGCTCGGCTTCAAATAGATTTGTTTGGATTGGAAGCAGTTCCACTATGCGTACGCCACTGACAGTTTTATGGTTTAAGCGCCAGCTACTTACTTACTAAGGGCGCTACGATGAAAGACATTTGAATCGAACGCCAGCTACCCTGAACAGATGAAAGTTAAAAGTGGAGAAATTAAAAAGAACATGCTGTCCTGCAACGTCATGCTGTCTTCCATTCGAATTCTACATAGATTTCTCCTATAAATACTTTTGTGCCCTGAATAATCAGCAGCAGGAATAAATTCCACAGACTTCATCCTTGACAGCCATGCTTCGTGCTTCGGGACGAGGAATTGAAGAACGATTCCGAAGCTACCAGCCATCCTGCCTGCCAACCGACCAACCCTCCCATGACATTCGTTGAGTGCCTGCACTTTGCCTGGTAAAAGTAAAAGCAATCTTATAAGCGATTACGTTTGGTAAATCCTCGGGGATTTTCAGTTCTTGTACAATCGAAACCTTTGTTATTCCGTCGCCTGCACGTCTCCTGCTCCCTGTTCCGCATTTGTATTTCTTCTCATTTATTTTTTCTATTTCGACTTGGGCTGGCTGAGAATCCTAAGGAGGCATTTGGATTCGAACTGATGGAAAAAGTTTCTCGTAGTTGTTTTATTGTCTCAGCCAATTTTTACCGAAACAAATCCTAAACCACTCTGCACGCAGTTGTCGGTTTGATTGAATGCAATTGCCTCCTGGCCCACCATTGACAATTTCGTCGTTGGGATAGAAATCACTGAAGGGTGACAAAATGTTCTGAAAAAAACAAATTATGTTTGCTCGGGAAGGTTTTGGGGTGTGAGGAATTGAATTTGAACACTGTCTTTGAATGAACTTAACGGAGAAGTTTGTAATTTATATCCATTTTGCGTTACCTTGAAGTCTAGGCGTAGCTTTAAGTCCATTTGAATTTTTAATCAGGTGATTGATTACGTAGAAAGTGGAAATCGAACACTTCTTCCAGCGGTATATCGCGATGATTGATGGAGGGATTTCATATTTTATTTCAAATACCTATGCGTGCTAAACTGCGATTTACTGCCCAAAAAAATATTCACATAGAAGCTGATGACTGGGTGTCGGTGCAATTTCCCACCGTGCTACCGGTGATATTAATTAAATTTGGGCATTATTCGGTAATACCGCTCTGAAATGGAATCAATACCTTGTATATGGCATCCATGATGTGCATGAGCACGTATTAGAAATTGAATAGAGGAAAACTCAGCAGTCATCCCCGTGAAACTCATCAAATATAGATTTGTGAAGGGAGAGAAAATTGCACAATAGATTAATGCCAAATTAATGGTTTCCCAATCATCTTGAATTTCACTTGTGATGATGACATGGCGTACTGTACACGCTGTAATGGAAGTAAAGCATAATTTATTGCTTTTCTCGGTTGGCAGTCTTCATGGTTCTATTAAGGTGTACCTACATACGCGCCGTGTACAGATACGACTTGTCGCCGCCATGACATATGTTTCAACATACTGTACATATGTACACACATGCGTGCATTGTTGGATTCTTAAGGAAAATTGAAAATCGCATTTACCCCGTGCTTGTCTCACATCCACAGAGAACAAATAGCAACAGCAGCAGTTTGAGCAATCGCCAGCGTGCGTGATATATCGAATCTCTTGCAAATATAGATTAATCGCTTTCAACCGAATTCTTGAAGAATAATAAGGACAAAGCAAGATGAATGGCTTAATAAAAATCCAATAGAAGGGCTGTTTGCCTATATGTCTTTCAATCCGATCGACTCGAGAGGGTTGGCTGCCTGTGGCCAATTCTCAAATGCGAGGAACCCACGGAAAATGTATTTTGTATGATCCCAGTCGCAGGCCATCCGATATCGGTCCGGTATTTCGGGATTAGAATGCTCTCTGTAAGCCGATAATGTAATGGTGTTTTGGGTGAAAAAAGAAATATTGATAGCAACGGCCTGGCTCTATGAATTTTAATGATGGTATCAGGAAGCCTTTTTTGTTAGGCATATGAAAGGAGCAAAGTAACTTTCTATCAGGGAAAAAGTCGTTTATTGCCATGCAGACAAGATATCAATGCAATAAATCTAATTCGGTGTATACAAATGAATGATTGATGAAGAAACTGTATTAAACGCAAAAGATTCAATAATGCTGTAGGCTGAAATATCAGGAATCCTTGTGAGTTACGGGAGAAATGACCAAGAATTTAATTCAGCTATTTTACCGGGAGGGTCTCTTTGGCATACTGAGATTGTAAATCAATGAAGTATAAACTATCAAAGGGCTAAGTACTGCACTTTAAGCAGCAAAAAGAATACTCAGTGTAAGCCTTTTCAATTTGAATTGTCTCATCTGATGATAAAAAAGAGGCAAGACAAATCAGCATGATTTACTACACGGGCTGATAAGCTCCGGGATTTTTCAATAGGTGTCTACACTGAAAATGAACACGACTCATTTCGAGAGGTTCATCCATTCATAGTTTGTGTATGAGCTTTCATGACTTTTTTACTTATTCGTTTATAAGCTACAGTCGTAAGATCCTTCGTAAAAAATGGAAAAACAGGAATATCGCATCTTGATCAAACGTTGTTTTTTATGAGAAAGACTTCTGAACAATCATTGCAATGGTTCCAGGAATGTAGTCCGACATCTTCTCCTTTAAGAACAATAGTTTATCATGGTTTAGTAAATTTAAAATGGGTCGTACAAGCACCGAAGGCTCACCTCGCTCTGGAAGGCCAAAAGAGGCTACGAATGTGGAAATCGTAAAGCATGTGCATACAATCGTTTTGAGTGATCGTAAAGTGAAGTTGCGCCAGTAAGCTGAGGCCGTGGATATAGCAAAGGAATGGGCTGGATACATCATGCACGATATTTTGGAAATAAACAAGTTAGGTAAACAGACCTACGCTTATGTCAGAAGGGTTTTGTACCCGATTTCTCAGAAATGGAGTTACCAGAAATGAATAACGTCAAAAAATATGTCAAAGAGACGTTGCACGTTTAGAAGAAAATTCATTGTTTTTCTATTTTCAACGGTCGCCATTTTGTTGCAAATCAACAAAAATCACTCAAATCATGAATTCGCAAAAATATTAATGTTATTGACCTTATTGGAAAATTTCAAGAACATCAAGTAAAAACTGCAGTGATTGATTCGATGGAAAGTCTATAAAATACTAAAATCATGTGTTATTGTTGTTGTAATTGGAGAATTTTCAAACGGTTATAATTTTCGTGTATATCATTCGATTTTCATCAAACTTAAAAAGTTTAAGGGTCTTAGATAGGACTATGTAAATATCGAATTTCGTTCAGTTTAAGGGTACCGATGCGATTTTATTGAGGAAAATGTGAAATTCGAATATCGTACCATTATTAACAAACTTGAGCGAATTTTGACTTCTGAGGCATTTTTTGTTATTGTACTCATAAATGCATACCTCCATAATTTTTTTCAGATTTTTCGGACCACAGGTGTCCAATCGCGAGGGGGGGAAGTGCCAGCCCAAGTCCTGTTTTGAAAAGATTTTATCAAGACCTTTCATTTGATACCCATATCGGGTACCTTTGATGAAAATTTTTTTTCTGGGGCCATTCCTTAAATACCTTATAAATTTTTTTTTATAATTGTATTTTGAAGAGAGCACCACTTTACACGTGCATACAAAATTTGATGTTTCTAGCTTCGGTAGTTTGCGAGAAAAAGTAATGTGACACACGGACGGACAGACAGGTCGCGATTTTAGTAGGGTTATGGTAAAATGATTTTACAAAATCCTAGAAAGCTACCCACGCTATGGGGACCGCGTTTGTTGACCGTCAACCAAAGGCAGCTGCGCGTTAATGATTCAACGGCTAGTTTGGTATTTTGCATTTTGATTGAACTGACTATTTTTGGCGTTTTGTGACTATGGTTGAAACATGGGCCCATTACTATACGCCTAAGTCTAATAGACATCTGCAGAGCGGCTGGAAAGCCATAAAGGCTGACCAAAGCTGCTTACATACCAATGCTCCGCGCGGAAAGTGATAGAATGATAATGAGTTTCAGATTGAATGAGGATGTCATTGCGAATACCGAATTTTGAAGGTTTGGAAGTTTCGTACTACAGAAAGGGCATCGAAATACTGAAAATCGTTATACCAAGTGTATCAATCTTGAAGACAACTATGTTTAAGGATAAATATATGATAGTTCTGCCTAAAAAACGCTTATTTTCATTAAAAATCTCGGAATTTATTAACCCATGTAGTAGAACAAATGTTTTCAAATAAAAACGAAAGAAAGTATCTATAGCTACTAAGAGGTGATTTGTGTTTCTTGCAATAAATTCAATATCAACTGTATGAATTTCATGCAGTTGTATTTTGAAGTTTTAAATCATGCAACGTAATAGTGGCAGTGTTTCCAGCTCAAATATAACTGATTCTCATGCACTTCCTCTTGCAAAATTAAACAAGTTGAGTAGAGAGAAGTATATATATATATATATATATATATATATATATATATATATATATATATATATATATATATATATATATATGTATATATGTAAATGTAAATATATATACAGGGCGCATACGGTATTTGAGGACAACTTAAAAGTAAAATTAATTAACTTGTATTCTTAACAAAATTTAATGAAATTTCAGGAATTCTTTATGCAACGTTAAATTAATATAAAGTTAAAATCTCCATTAGCAGTAATAACTTCTTCGATCCAGGTCCGGAAACGATTACAGGCTCGAATCAAATGCTCCTTGTTCATATTGACCATAACGGCATTAATAGCAGTCTTCAGCGAAGAAGTAGTATTATGAGGACGCTTGTTGGTCTCACGCTCAACTACGCCCCATACGTAATAATCCAAAGGATTAACGTCTGGGGAGCTAGGTGGCCATATGTTCGGTATTATGTGGTCATGAAAATTTTCGGCCATCCAATTTTGTATCGCCTTCGCTTTATGTGAAGGAGTAGAGTCTTATTGAAGATTGTATGGTCTGCCTCCGCTTACATTGTCTATCCAGGGTTTCACTACCGTCTCCAAAACCTCGATGTATGCAGCAGAGTTCACTCCAAGTCCTTGAGTAAAAAAGTGTGGTGGCATAACACGTCCTTCGTTGCTGACAACACTTAAAACCATAACAGTGGCTGGAAATTTTGTACGCATAACAACAAGAACCTCCGTAGGATTTGAACATAGCCATCTGTCATTTCTGCGAATGGTCTTTTGAGCTTGGTCAAAATTTTTTTCGTCGTTAAAAAACCATAACATTTTGGGCGCCTCAGGTTGTTTGATTTTGTTTAAAAGACGTTTTGATCGGAGAACTCTCTGTTCCCGTGTTCGTTCCAACATGAACTATCCTCTGCGCATTACGTAAGACTTATACCAGAGGTCTTCGTGGACAACTCTACAAATAAGGCGCTCAGAAATATGAAGCTCACTTGTAAGGACACTCATTGATTTTGAAGGGTCCTCGTCTATGATCGCTTGCTCTATAAATTCTGCAGATTGAACAGTGTCAGCAGTGTTCGTGCTTTTTGCGTTTTGCAACCGATTCTGTATCACCACCTGATGCCTCCAATTCACGGGTAACCTTATGCACGCACGAACGGGCGCAATTAAGAAAATTAGAAATCTCTAAATCTGTATGGTTCACACATAGAGCGACGATGACGGCATGTCTCTTCATTTCTTGAGTGATGTTGTAGTCCACCATTTCGTATCTGAAAAGGAAAAAAATTTTTAAAAAATTCGCTAAGTTATAGTCACATTTATTCATGTCCTCAAATACCGTACGCGCCCTGTAGTTCTTTCACTTAGGACACCAGCATTCCCCAAACAAGATTCTTATAAGTTCGCCACCACTACATAATAGTGGATATTATTGCTCGGTAGAGCTTGCAGCACTGCCATGTTGCAATATATATATATATATATATATATATATATATATATATATATATATATATATATATACATATAGATATATATATATATATATATATATATATATATACATACATATATATATATATATATATATATATATATATATATATATATTATATTTATATACATATATTTATATATATATATATATATATATATATATATATATATATATATATATATATATATATATATATATATATATATATATATGGGTTCGCAGTCATCTGAAACCCACGCAGTCGAGCTACCCCGAGGTGACTAAGGTGGCAGCTGCTGATGAGTATTAGTCACCTCTTACGAAACTGCAGAAATTCTTTTTATTTTAGCAACCTCGGACAACTTCTGCTGCAACTTTATTACGTAGGACGTATACCTCGGGTCCTCCTAGGTTATTCGACACTTGGAAGTCTCACTTACACCCAAGATAGCCACTGTTTTTTGAGCAAGCTGCTAGGATCCTCCAAAACGAGGTCTTGAGCACTTCGGACAACTTCCTTGCCGTCTTCTCCTTCACATGAGTTTTCCTTGCTGGACTAGGAAAACCTTATTCATTATTTTCCGCAGCTAAATACTTCTGCGCAATATCGTAAACCGTGCACTTCGGATATCCAAAAAATCCTATCATTTCTGTTGGCAACCGTACAGTGCGAAGAATTTCAATAACCACTACTCTTCGATTGTATTCCGCACTCGATTACACTAACTCTTCCATTTAGAAGTCACACACGAATGCACACACGTCTAATCAGTTTCTTTAGATTTTAACGACGCACGCTGTGTATAAATTGATTGAATGTATTGAAAATTCATATGAAACTCAAGAGTTTTCTTCCAAGTGAAAATATAAAAAAAAATCAGTTTGGAATATTGTACGCCAGAGTGAGAATTCGTTAAGAGAGTAATCTACAGGTTGGTCCACACGGAGTAATTAGAATAGAAAAACACTGTTATATGTACAAATAATTGCGCGAGCTACTATTGCAATTGTTTTTACAACCATTAAGAACATCAACAAAATGAATTTACTGGAAACCACGAGAACCCACCAAGCATGATCAACATCTGAAAGTGAGTCACTGCTCCATTCATTACGCTACTGGAATGTTCCCGCCAATTCACCAAGGTACGAGAACTGAGTTGAATGATTAGAGACCCTATATAAAGGCGAGCTGAATGAATGGGGGGATCATTCATTAGAACCACGATAATAAACAAATGCGAAAGTGTGGAGTGAGAAATGATAGAGTAATAGTAAAGTGATTTTCGTTGATTGTGAAGTGATTTTAGTGGACAGTTGAATCACAAATTTATAGACTAAGTGAAGAATAAAATTAGTGAAAGTGTTAAATTGATTATTGTGCATTTTGAGTAAATAAACTCTATGAACTTAATTTAAAAGACAGTGCGTTTTCACTTTCCAAGAACATTAAAATTATTGGCCGCGAACCATAACACGCGACGTTGGTGTCAAGAAGTGAGAAAGAAAATTTTGGAGGTGAAAACGTTTAAACATTTTTAAAGTGCACAATAGTGTAAATTAACGTGGAAACTGGTGGAAAAATAGCCGAAACAATCAAAAAAAAAATGCCAGGAAACTTATACCTAAAAATTAATCAATTGAGCATATCGGAGCTCAAAGAGGAGTTGGAACAGCGGAATCTGGCCACGCAAGGTACAAAGGCCATACTGATTGCACGCTTGCGTGACGCGATCGAGTCGGAAGGCGGGAATCTGGATTCGGGTGAGCTCTCAGATGCGGAAAAAGGCGCAGAAGGTGGAGAAGTGGAAACACCAAAATCAAAGGAGCCAGAAAATGCGCTAATGCAAATGTAAATGCTGATGTCATCCAGTCTAACTGCGAAGCTAGATGAACAATCAGTGAAGCTAAATGAACAATCAGCGAAGCTAAATGAACAACCAGCGCAGCTAAATGAACAGATATCCAGTTTAGCTGTGAAGCTAAATGAACAATCAGCGAAGCTGGACCAACTAGCGATCGAAATCAAGGCAGACATCAAACAGAAGCTGGAGAAACAGTCAACCGAACTAAAAGCCGAGCTTGGTTATCTGAACAAACAAATTAAAGGCGTCGAGGAAAAGGTTGACCATGTCGAGGAAAAGGTTTACCAGGTCGAGAAAAGGGTCAACCAGGTCGAGGAGAGAATCAACTATGAGATGAAAAACATGAAAAAGGAATTGGAAGCAGCAAAGGCAGTAGTAACTACCTCACCAGTCCCGCTTACAACCGCAGCGTAAAGCTCATCCAGAAATGTGAAAGCACCAATATTCGACGGGCAAACCGAGTGGACTATTAACAAAACCCAGTTTGAAGCAGCCGCTCGCATAAATCACTGGAGTGAGAAGGAGTGAGCAACTGCATTGATTTTTGCTCTAAGAGGCCCAGCTGCCGAGCTGTTGCAGCCCATCCCCTATGAGTTGCATTCAAACCCGGCTGCTATAATGAATGCGCTCGACATGCGTTATGGAGACGATCATCTGAAGCAGATTTATCGGTCACAGTTAAGGCATCGGGTGCAGAGGTCTGGTGAAACCCTACAGCAGCTAGCCCAAGACATCGAGCGACTAGCGCTTTTGGCTTACCCAGCCTACGAACCAGAGCATCGAGATGATGCAGCGACAGAAGCATTCATCAGCGCACTCAAGGACCCAGAATTGCAACAAGCCGTGCGATTAGCTCAAGAGCAAACGATTAAGGACGCATTAGCTTACAGTATGAACTTTGAGGCAGCAAAAAATGTGACTCGTACCACTGCCCGGGTTCGCGAGATAGTGGCAGATGAGTGCAGGAGTGAGCGCGTGAAAATTTAGCAAGTGCCGCAGGTGAATGGTGCGCCTATATGCTGGAATTGCGGAGAGAAGGGGCACTTGCAAAGAGACTGCAAGAAGCGAAGGAAACCAAGCTATTGTCCCGGGTGTGCAGCAAGGAGGAGATCCAGACCGATTCAGGAGCCCAGAATGGAAGCTCTTCAAACTGAGTGGTCGGGAAACATGTAGGAGCCAACTTCGTGGGACAGAGGTTGGCTAGGAGAATCGACGTCCCCAGCACCACCATCACAGTATCAAGATTACATAGTGGGGAAGCGGACTTATGGCTTCCGGGTCAACTTGACGGAGAACATTGCACCATAACAATCGACACTGGTGTAACCCGATCGATTATCCGACCAGACCATGTGAGGCTACAACTACTTCAAACGGGCAGGATTTTCTTACTACGGACAGCTACGGGAGAAACTGCACCTGTTCATGGAGAGGTTAACCTCCAGATACAGTTGGGAGACCTTGCGTTCCAACATTATTTCCTGGTCGCAAAGACTATGGACGACTGCATTCTCGGAATGGATTTCCTGCGACCACATGGAATCACGTTGGATTTAGGCAAACGGGTATTGAAATGGCAGAACGTCGAAGTATTGATGGGGGATCCCAGCGTCCAAATTCCCAAGATGAATGTAGTAGTATGTGCCGACACTGATGTTCCAAATTCTTCTGAAAGCATTGAATGGGCCAAGCTTGATGGTGATTCTGGAGACCAGCGATCTTATTTGATAGAGCCAACGAAGACGTCTGCATTGCGCAGTTTGATTGTAGGACGAAGCCTTTTAAGATCTATAAGGAACGGATACGTGCCGGTTAGAGTCCTTAACACCGCAGACTCAACCACGAGCATCAAAGCGGGAGAAGTCATCGGCAGCTGCCAGCCTGTTTCCACCATCACCTCCTTGGAAGCTACTCACGACCATCATTGGAAAAGGAGGCAAGACACAGGCAAGGCCCGGGAATCCATGTCTGCAATATTGAAGCAGGTCAAATTGCCAGCGCAGCTATTCAAGCAGGCCTCTGATCTGGTCACCAAGTACAGTGACATCTTCTCAACAAGCCCGGATGACCAAGGCTGAACGAGTCTGGTAACTCACGTCATAGATACACAGGGAGCCAAGCCAATTCGACAAGCACCAAGACGTCTCCCTATAGCCAAACAAAGAGAAGTGAGCGCCCTGATCTCGGACATGGAAAAACAAGGCGTTATTGAACCTTCTGTCAGTCCATGGGCCGTGCCTGTAGTTCTAGTAAAGAAAAAGGATGGTAGCACTCGTTTTTGTGTCGACTATAGGCAGCTTAACGACATCACTAAGAAAGATAGTTACCTACTCCCACGCATCGATGACATCATGGACACTTTAGCCGAGGCAAAATGGTTTTCTATACTCGATCTCAAGAGTGGCTACTGATAGGTAGAAATCGACAAGAAGGAACGAGAGAAGACCGCATTTTCAGTTGGGACCGGATTGTGGCAATTTGTGGTGATGCCGTTTGGGCTTTGCAATGCTCCAGCCACTTACAATATATGCTACGTGGTCTAACCTGGAAAACCTGCTTGGTGTTCCTAGATGACATCACCGTCATCGGGAAAACGTTCGAAGAGCATGTGCGGAACCTAGAAGAGGTTTTTTCCCGATTGCAACTGGCAAATTTGAAACTTAGTCCCGACAAGTGTACCCTTTCCGCAGCTGAAGTAAAATATCTGGGACACGTCGTATCAGCAGAAGGGGTCAAAACAGACCCTGAGAAAATTGAAGCCGTGAAAAGCTGGCCAACACCAAACAACAAGCGCCAACTACGAAGTTTTCTGGGTCTGGCAACCTACTATCGAAGAGTCAAAGACTTTGTCAAAATAGCTAAGTGTTTCCATCAGCTAACCGAGAAAAATCGTCCATATGTCCAGCTCAATGCAGCTTCCACAGTCTAACATCGTTGAGACCTCCGGCTCTTCAAAAATTTTATACAGCTCATGGATGTATTGAATCCAATATTGGTCCCCGTCTAGCCTTGCACCAATTATTCGCCTCAGGACCCATCTTTCGAAGGCGTTCAATATGTTTGTGGATGCTTGGGTTATAGTCTAAATTCTATACCCATAGAATAGCACGGGCCTTATCATCAATTTGTATACTTGGAGCTTTGTTTTCCTGTATATGCAGCTGGTCTCCAGGATCGTCAAAACTGAATAAAATATTTTATTTGTGAGCTAATATATCCTTCTGCATATTTCGCCTCTTTCATTACCTCTTCTCATTATTTTAGTACCTGAATATACAAACTTGCCCAAGTTTTCGATATTGTATTCGCCAAGTGTGACATTTAGGGTGCTTGAAGAAATTTCCCTTGCCTGCATCATGAGCTTTTTTATATTCTCATTGATTTGTAGCCCTACTAGTTTTGCTTCGCTGTTGAGTGTCAGGAAGAGTTCTTTGGCAGTTGTTAGTGACCGTAACAAAATGTTGATGTCATCCGCATAGGCTACTTCTTAGCTCGACTGGTATGGTAAAGTTCTTCGTGTATCGACAGGTAACTTCATTATGACGTACTCCAGAGCCAAATTAAATAGCAATGGGGCCAGTCAATCCCCCTGCTTTAGTTCAACCTTTGTGTCAAAGGCGTCGGTGAGTTGACTTTGGTAAAACGAACTGATTTGGCTGGGATGCCAAAGCAAGGCATTATTTGTCACAATACATTACAATCAATACTGTGGTATGCTTGCTTAAAGTCAACGAAAATTCGGCATACTCGTACATCTATGTTAAACTTCCATCTTTTTTCAAGTACCTGTTTGAACGTAAATAATTGGTCTATCGTCAATCTACCTGCTCTTAAACCACCTTCACACTCCCCAATAATACTGATGGCGTATGATCTGATTTGATTTTCTAAGATCTTTGAAAATATTTTGTACGCCCTTAAAAGTAGTGATATGCCTCTATACTCTTCGCATAGTAGCTTGTCACCTTTTTTGCGGATAGGGAATATAATTGATTGGCTTTACTCTTTTGACATATGTTCTTGTTGCAAAATGTGCTGGGTGATTTTATGGATGGCTTTCTGAACACCGCTGCCACCATATTTAATGAGCTCCACTGAAATCGTATCGATGCCCGGCGCTTTATTATTCTTTTGAACTTTGATGATGGAACAAACGTCATCCAGAGCTGGTAGGGCCAATGGAAGCTCGCCGGGAATATCTGCAAGCTCCAATATTCTGGAGCTGTGCAGATGATTAAGGAGGTCCTTAAAATGTGGTGCCCATCTTTCCTTAGTCCTGGTTTCATTATAGAAGATATTGCTGATGTTATTATGGCAGAGCGTGGTGTCTTCTGAGGTTTACATAATGTTCTGTCTTCGTACTGGTTGTCCTATCTACATATTCTTTGTACACGTGATCTTTTTTGTCTAGTTCATTCTGGCACTCATCATGGAACCAATCATTTCTCTTACATCACGCTTGATGTACAATCGTCTGTTCTGCGCTGGTCTTAATTGCCGCTTTCATTTCCACCCATAGCTCGTTCCTTGTTTTCAGCGATGTATCAGATAAGATGGGAGCTTGTTGGTTATCGAGGGTCTCCATGAAATTTTTTGCTACAGACGCCATTTGGAACCTTTTGATGGCGAATTTTTTTAGAGAGCTGGAATACGCCTTTGACATATGACATCGATAAGTTAATTTGGTCAACTAATAATTGGAGTTATAATTGGTTCCTGGATCAGAACATAGTCGATTAGGTTTTGTGTTGCTATCTGGTGATACTCAGGTGATTTTATGTATGCGTCAATGTGGGGAGCAGGTTGAACGACTAGACCTCTGCTACGTGCAAAATCAATCAGCCGCCGGCCGTTGTCATTCATTTCATCGGCTACCTCCTCCACTCGTTCCCTGATGAGATAACTCATTACCAACCTTAGCGTTGAAAATACCCAGAATTTTGTTGTGTTGTTTGTATGCAATGAATCGACTATTTCTTACAGATGATTGTAGAACGTGTTCTTCGTTTTGTCGTCCTTTGATTCGGTCGGGGCATGTACGTTAATCAGCTAAATTTTGAAGAATTTCGCTTTTATACGGATCGTGGGCAACCATTCATTGATTGCCTTAAAGTTAATAACGTGTGATTTGAACTATCTATCCGCAATTAAGGCCACTCCGAATTCTTGCTTTCCAGAAGACTTCTACTTTTGAATATTTTGTGCGATTTCATATCTTGAATATCCCTTCCAGTCCAAATCGTTTCCTGGATTACCAGTATGTTTAATTTATATTGATTGGTCTGTTGTAAAAGGTCCTTCTCAGCGCCAGGGTAATTTTGTTATCTAACAAGCCAGAATCCAATGACATAGTTCTGTTTTCGGTTGCGAAATGGTTGCTGTAGATCCAATCCACTCCAAGACCCTATTACAGGTTTCAAAACATTGTAGGATTTTATAGGAACGGGGAGTTAGCCCATCGCCCACCCTCGATTCCGGCGGCATAGCAATTACTTTCAATTCCGTTATCACGTGCGGAAGACTCGCCTGCACCCTCTTACGTCACCACAAAGGATGTGGGTGTAAGTAGGATTTAGTAGCAAAGCTGCAGGTCTATTTGAACTTATTGGCATTTCTCGGCATTTAGTGTCACATCATTAGGGAACCAGTAAACGCAATGTGCAACCCCGAGACCATTTACTACCATCTGCTCGTGGGATTTAAGACGAGAGATCATGGAAGCTAGGGGTGGGGAAAATACGGGAATCCCTTCTCCTTTCTCAACCGGGGTTGGGTCCGTCTACGACGAAGTTGAAAGTTTGGTTTACATATATTTTTTTTACAGGCAGATCAGATTTTGCTTGAACTAAGAGTCCTTACGACACGGCAAAAAGAATTAGTGAGCGAAAAGTGGCAAGTGGCATCCTTTGTCCATATCCGATGAACACGCTGGCACCGGTTAGCTCCGCCAGAACCGTCCACCTTTAGGGGCGGTTCAGTTTTGTGGGTAATAGCCTGGTATAAAATAAATTCGTAGAATAAACTTTTTTTATGGTGATTCCCTTGTTGTTTGCAATTTATATACAATGTATATTGAGCCTGCTAACTTTTGCATAGATTCATTCAACGCCGGAAGATTTAATCTGTTTGGCTTAGTTCTAATAGTGGACATCAATGAATTTGATACCCACCTAACAATGATAGTATCTGTCGATGCAAACCCATGACCCGATATGAATATGAGCGTATCTAGAAACCACTTATCTAATAAATAAATTTTTTTAATGGGTATTCGATACAAAACAAATAACGCAAGTTTAAAATTTTTCAATTTTACCCCGAAAAAAAATTTACAGAGTAATTTATTTTTGTTTATTGGATATCTGCATTTTTTCACCCCAAAAAGCAAGGTCCAACGGCTCATACAATTTTTTTAAGGCAGATTGTCAATGCATTTTAGACATAAAAACATCTAAAAATTGAATGGAGCACACTTCATGTTGTTATATTCTAATTTTTAAAAAGTTTTTGGTCTGTGTTATCAACCTAAATGCTTAACTGTTTCAAGATAAGATGTTTCGATTTGCACCGTCAATACATCCAAAAATGACTTTAAACCAACGGCATTCATCATATCTGTATCATAGAAGTTACTATTCACTTCATAGTTTTCGTAATATCTTTATGTTGTTCTATCCCGTTGATAAATTTGTATTAGCGAAAATTCGTTGAAGACAGGTAAAATGCTAAAAACATTTTTACTAATTTTACCACTGTACATATTATGTACTCAGGGTCCCCCAAGCTCACAGAAAAATCCACATCGAAATATTTAACTGCTCTACTGTCTTTCCAAATCATTTACTCGTAATATTGAAAGATGAAGCTTTCCACATTGTGTGTATCGGTTGCTCGTAAGGAACTCAATAAATTCATAAGATAAACAGAATATCTTTCACATTTACAGATTAAATATCATGATGACTTAATCAAGTCGACTAGAAGAAGAAATACGTAGATCTGGTTCAGCAATACAACACATATGCTTGTATCTCGCGAAAAATATCTAGACTACATGCATTCTGAGTGCTTCGGTTGGAAGGTGATTTGGGAGGTGCAGAAGACCGTGCATGATACGACCGAGCGTCTTCGTTGCAAATAAATTATAGTATGGGAAATGTGTTGTAGCCGCATGTTCACAGGTTGAAATTAAAAATATATTAAGATGTTATTCAATGGCATAGATTTATTCTGTTTTATTTTACAGAAACAAGAACAGTTGTTGATTAGTTGTTTTATGCATGTTTTAAAATTATTCTCATGTTCTTAAGTGAGATGATATCACCATGAGCTTGATATGGATATAATTAGATTCCGTTAAACTTGCGTAAAATTTCAGCTATAATGCGAAGCAAACGTTGATAGTGGAGAATCATTTATGTATCGTGTTATCTAGAGGAAGGATTCTCCGCACAAAGAAATAAATAAATGCCCCAAGTTCACCGAGATAACACCATGAAATCAGTCCGTTCATAAATAAACTTATCCTTAAAGGTATTGACAATTCAACCCACTAGTCCTCCAATATATAATGCGTACAACTTTTGTGTATATTGGAAGCTGCTATGCCTATGCCACTTACACTCCTTTTCGGCAAAGAAAATGGGAAAAAATGATAAAGTTGAAATTTATGTGCAAAATAGATGTTCCGAAACGAAACAAGTATCTCGAAGAAAATGAAACCGAAGGACACAAATCATATAGATAAGAGGACAAAACATTTTTCCTGTTTTCTTTTTTCTTCCCGAGTCCCATTTTTCGAGGGTGCCTTGGTCGGTCATGGCGACGGCAATGAAATATTGATACACACACGCATAAGCTTTCGCCCCACTCCAGTCCCGTCCAAAAATGCGAACGTAATGTGAGAAATCATCCGCACTACCTCATCCGCCCACTAAAGTACTCCTTGCATCCGCAATCAAACGCCCGAGGGATGGAGCGCGCCAGGAGTGCGGAGCGCCCGAACAGGAAGTATCGAGTGATAAAACGATATAGAGAGAAAATGACTTCTTCGATTACATAAACAACACATTTGCGACTTATATTTACGAGAATAAATTTCAGCTTTGGGATCCTTCAAAGATGTTTTCTCTGCGTCCAAACACATCCTGTTTAGGGGAAATAGTGGATAGTTTCCTGGTCATGGAAAAGTTTCTAAGGCCAGACATTGTCTGAATGCTCTGCATTACCCGAACCGACCTTGATTTTATCTTAAATGTATTTATATACGATATTTTTTTCTCTACTGAGCTTAATTAAAATGATTTCAAAAAATTTTGAAAAGCGTTTTTAAGAAATTTACATAAACATTTTCATGAGAAACTCAATAGTAGTAGAGGTTAAACAAAATGGATAGACAGACCTACTCTCATGTCGCCATTTTGTTGCAAACTAACAAAAATCAAACAAATCATGAATTCTAAAAAATATTTATGCTATCGATCTTATTTGAAAATTGTAAAAAGATAAAATCAAAACTGCAGTGTGTGATTCGAAGGAAAGTCCATAAAATACCGAAATTGTGTGTTATTGTTGTTGTAATTGGAGAAATTTCAAATGGCTTTAACTTCCGTAAATATTATTCGATTTTCATCAAACTTACAAAGTATTAGGACCCTTTGAGTTTAAGGGCATCCATACAATTTTATTGGGGAAAATGTGATATTCATAGATCATACTATTATTAACAAAGTTGAACGAATTGTGGGATCTAAGGTATTTTTTGCTGTCGTACTCATAAGCATCTATCTCCATATTCTTTTTCAGATTTTGCAGATCACAGGTGTCTAATTGCGAGGGGGAGGTGGCACAATTTTTTTTTGTATTTCCCCTCCTTGTGCACCCGCTGAAGCAAAAAATGTCAGCTTAAGAACTGACTTGAAAAGATCCTTTCATTTGATACCCATATTGGCTACCTTTGATAAATTTGATACGGGGAGACCCCCCTAAATACCTTATAAAACTTTTTTGCATTTGATCTTTGAAGAGGCCATCACTTCACACCGATGTGCAAAATTTGATGTTTCCAGCTTCTATCGTTTGCGAGAACACATAAATGGACGGACGGACAGACAGGTCGCGATTTTAGTAGGGCTTTTTTAAATTATTTTACAAAAGCCAAAAAAAAATGTTCTAAGAAAATTTTTAACGCGAAAATAACTTAATAACGTACCTTGTTATGATTGGACGCAGATTTATCCTTGAGATTTAAAAATACGTCCTTGCTAATTGAAGTAGAAGTCCAAAATGCTCGAGTGAGTATGAAAAAGAACAAAGCTACTAGCTTCGACTTTGGTGTGTCAACTCAAGCACTAAGAAAAATCGTGGAGGATCACCCAAAATGGATGAATCTGATGTTTAACTTTTGTCCCTATCGATACTTCTTCCTTAAAAAAAATGAGAAAATAGCAAACGCACAAGAACGGATATTGCTGCAAGACTGCTTTGTAGTAGATAAACCAACAATGAAAGAAGTGGACTCCATTTTCCACGTCTTATCAGAGGTACCTGACTCTGCATCAAAATTGGACATATGAGGCATATGATCTTATGTTGTTCTGCTTCAGGCATTAAAAATACTTGCAAGTAAGTTGAATGGACTCTACAGCAAGTTGTCAAAAAATCTGTTCAAATTAATTTTATATGTACTACATACTTGGGCGAACCATCCAAATTCATATCAAAAATCTCTCTAAAAAAGCAAACTGAATTTATTTTCAAGATTTTTTGCTAAACATAATTCCCCCTTTTCCTCGCCATCCTACCACAATCTTATAGTGAAAATAGAATATAATTTTAAATTCAATTAAAAGTAAGAAAAATAGTCATCCATTGAAATCATGCAAATATTTAAATTCAACCTACTCATGGAGTTTGGTCTGGAATAAAATCCACATATCATGGATTCAAGGCAGAAGTGCTCGCATTGAGTCATGGAGCATCTTATCGTACTCAAACTGAATTAACTTCAGGCATTTACATGTTTGACTTTCGGGGCATGATACAAGAGAAGAATAATTTACACAAGTTTCTCGTTCATTTGGCCTAGTATGGTCTAATGCAATTTTAATGCATAATGTTGCCTAATCTCAAGTATTGTTGTATCTTTCATATGAAAAAAAATTATACAATTGATCTGAGGCGGCTTTAGTACAGTTTTTTTCTCGCTGGTTGAAATAAGAGACATATGTGAAAATTGGGATTTCTTCATCTCATCTCATCAGATGCCAACTCTGGCACAGGAGGCAGAAGTACTGAGGATTACAGTTTCTTAGTCTTATTGCTACTGTGGTAACCATCGACCGCATTTATTCGCATAAAGATAAAACACTCATTCAATAATTGGCAGCTGTCTGGGCGAGCAACGAGGAAGAAAGATTGACCGCGCGTCCCATCTTTATCTCAGACTATGGCGCAACTTAAAGCATGTTGAGACTGTCTTCTACCCAACCCAGTGGACTCAAATAGTGATTTATATCACGAAATAGTTGGGTTCTCTCTGGATATTCTAATTAGAGAAATACTTAGAATTACATTTGGACCATCCTGACAGTAAAAAGTATTGACTTGATCAGTGGAGCTTGAAGTAAAGTATAAAACGGTTCCAGAATAGGTTCACAAGTTGATATGGGGGGTGTTAAGTGAGTAGTCTAGAGTTCATGTGTGCTAGGACTCCCGCTTAGGATGCAAATATCTTCATTCCCGTTCTACAAAAGAGCTTCAATACTCCAGTATGCCTTCTTTAATTGTTCGGATTACTTGAACATAATATGTCACTCAGTACTACAGGGTGCAGTAGCATAACACCCTTTTTTCAAAACTTAATAAAACCCATTGTATGAATCAGAAAATTTTTATCTGTTATTTTATAATGTAGGCGTATACCAAAAGTTTTGTTTTATATAGTTTTGAAGATCAAACTAGGTAGATGTCCTCCCCCATTCTTCTTCACTGAGTAAATCGGTTTCTCTTGCCAGCATAGCCGGCGTTATGTTAGCAATTCCTTCCTGGGTGTTGGTCTTCAAATCTAGGGTCCTTGGGCAGTTCACATAAACACGGGATTTCAAGAAAATCCATTGAAAAAAATCACAAGGGGCCAAATTGGAAGAGTCCAAAGGCAGACACATGTTTGGGCGCAGAACGTCGTGGTGATCGCAACATTGAAATCCTCACTGTCTAAATGTTCTCAGGTGACCTAACAGGCTGAGGGGCTAGATTTTTGTCTTGTTGCACTTGCAGTTTGCCTGAAGGTAGTGACCTAGGTAACATTTGATTTCCGGTCCAGGGCAGGGGCTGAATTAAAGCAATTCTGAAAGGCATGCAGGGTTGCAATCACATAACATCCATTTGAAAAGTAGGCCTCAACACCGCGTGCTCATCACTGCCTCAATGCATGATGGCAACTGAACTATATCGAGAAAAATTTTTATATTCTTGCCTCTCGAACGAGATTACAAGCACTCCGCTACAAAATCAAGTGACTGAATGGCGTGCATTTGAGAAAAGAAAGTAATGGTACCGTGCCCTGTAATTTTCAAATAAAGTAAACATCTCTCTCAAGAGAAAACTCTCCAATTTCACTGGAGAGGTCACCTCACTATCTGTCTCATCTTTTGCAAGCAAAAAGGGGTTATCCATCACTCCTGTGTGGAACACGAAATCTTATCAATCTGGCACGAATAAGATCAAAAGGTAGAAATCATTTTCACCATATTTTCGGTTGACCCATAGCCCCAGATCAGTGATCAGGCGTGCAGTCCACCTTTCCATTGAATCACTCTTCCAGGACTGTTGCCAATCACTGAGTTTCAGAGTCTCTCTCCCTTGGTGGCTGTCTCCTTGTCACCTTCACTTCTGAGCCAACCCGGAGACTATTCAGCATAGGCACGCAATTTTTAGCGCATCTCGTCTCTACGCCTATGCTTACAACTTTTGGTGCAACTCTTAGTTGAGAGCGTCACTTTATAGTTCTGACCCACACATTGCAAATTAGCAGTTGTCTCCGTGATGATATGGGTTCCCCTATGTTGGCCATTAGTCGAGTATGTGCCATTACATGCGCTGCAGCGTTATTAGCTGTTGCTTTGATTTGCTACAAAATACTCATCTTTAAATCTATCAGGTATTTTATCGTAAGTTTGACAAGTGTTTCCCTAACACTGATAGTTCTTACTCTGGAGATTCTCTTCTTTATAAGGATGACCACTTTCCAGTTTTATCCAGTGAAGGGCTGAGGCCATGACTAAATATCTAGTCCCTCAGACAGCGCACTAGCATACCTAATCTGATTTGCGCATGTTCAACTGATGACTAGCACTTCAACTCGCATAACCGATCAAGTGTGACATTCAGTAGCTCAAGCCTAAATAACCCGATGTTCTACAAATCAGGGCTAAAGATGGAGTCCTGAGCAACACCCGACGTAACTACCATCCTTTGGCTCTCTTTATGTATATCATAGAGTAGGCTGCAGGCCTTTAGATAGTTCCTCAAAGTATGTATCAGATATTCTGGTACTGCGAAACAATTTTGCAATATTTCAAAAGCATTCCTAACGTCAAGAGAACCAGCAGGACAATCCATTGAGTGGAACTGCTACTTTCATCTGCACGCTGGACCACGCTCTCTACTTTTCCGATTGCCTCGATAGTAGAGTAACCTGCTCTGAAGTCATACTGCCGTGAAGATAGGTCCTAGCCATGTCTAGCTCAGGATTTGCTCTCTCTTCGTTAATCAGCACGAGCCCCGCTACCTCTCAGTACTCTGGAAATATCCCTTCACGGAAGCAAGTATTGTACGTACTGAAGAGTAAGTAGCCAAAATTGAAGGACCATCTACCGAACATCAACTGGAACTCCATCTGATCCTCGAGCCTTTCGTGCCTTCATAGACAAAACTGCTTCTTCCAGTCCACCTTCATGAAAAATGTACATTCTACTGGTGTTTTAGCGCGGATGGCCTCAGCATAGACTGAATGAACAGAAAAGAGGGCCTATGCAATCTCCTATATCTTTTCCATGTCATACGAGCAAGGTAGCCTTTGCATGCTGAGCTTCTGCATAACTAACTTATAGCACAAGCCCTACGGGTACCTTTTCTAGCCGATGAATGTGCAATTCAAATATTTTCGAGGATGGAAATTTACGTGCATTTTCTAACTAGCAAATGACAGCAGACAATACACAGACAGACTCTCATGGTGAAAAAGCAACAACATACATAAGACTTACATCGGTCAATTAACATGGATAAAACAAACTTAAATCAAACGTGGTCATCATAAAGGCATTTTATTTTAGTATAGTAGCAAAAATACTCATGTACAAACAAAATATATGAATGACCCTACTATATCATAGTTCTAATTTCTGACAAACAGCAAGACCCAAAAGAAGAGCTTGAGTACTTTTGAAATAGAAAAAATAGAACAATCTTTGCATTCTACGATATTTTAAAAACACGGCCGTATAACAAGAATGTAAGAACAGAAAAAAATTGAAAGCATTGAAACTTTTTAAGAAGGGTGTATTACATGCTCTCATCAGTGAAAGATATACTGAATCATATCAACAGCAGGTACCCTATACTCCAAGGAAGGCATCGAATTTTAGTTGTTTAATGTTTCTATGAATTGTGTAAATTTAGTAGAATGTAGTATAGATTACTATTACTTTACCTCAGCTTCAAGTTAGAAATGGCAGGAAGAAGTAATTACGAATGGGTTATAGCAAATGTCATTAAATAAGCCAAAAACCAGCTGAAACAAAAATTATGAAGCTATTATTTGCTTTCAATATTGAGTTTAGTAGAACGGACAAGAAGAATGCAACCACATCTCCAAATACATCGAGCCTAGTCCCCTATTAGGCCTACATTGGGCATGCCTAACTTAGGAAAAGTTATCAACTCCTCATCACATCCGAACTTAAAAGTATTTAAAGCTATGCTTTCTCGTTTCTACATATGATTGTGATTTATTATCAAGAAATTTAATTTATTTCGATTTTACACAACAATAAATTTTCTGTTTAGGCAAGCCCCATCACTGCCTAAATTAGGAACTGTTTCGGCAAGCCTCACGAACGCCTAAATTAGGAACTGTTTAAGCAAACCTCTTCACCGTCTAAATTGATTTTTTTCATGCAGTGAAAAAAAACTGTATTTAAATTCTTATCAAGATTTTAAGGTTTGTTTAAACACTAGCCTCATCACCGCCGAAATAAGGAAATGTTTAGGCATGGCCCATCACTGCTTGAATTTGAAACTATTTAGACAAGCTCTATCACCACCTAAATTGGAGCTTTTTTTGTAAAGTCAAGAAAATTGTAGCCCAGCAAACCGAATTTTTGTTAACAAGCCGTAAAACCATCATAAGGCTATCATGAAAGCCTCACGAAACTATCGTAAAACAATTATAAAATCATCTTAAAACTTTCGGGAAACCATCGTAAAACAATCCTAAAACTATCGCTACACTATCGTTGTTCTATCGCCAAACTATTGCCGAGCTATCGTTAATCTATCTTACAACTGTCATAAAACTATCGTAAAACCATCGTGATACTATCGTTGGACTATCGTCAGACTATCTTACAACAATCGTAAAATTTTTGCCAAACTATTGCAAAACTTTTGTATAACTATCGTGAAACTATCGTTTTTAACGAATGTTTGTAATATGCTAAGTTCTTACTAAGAAATTTTAGTGTTGTTCAGGATTTTCACAACAAAGGTTTTTCTGTTTAGGAAAACCTTATTAGGCCCAAATGCGGAAAGCCCCATCAGTGCCTAAAACTGTTGTGTTTAGGAATTGATGCATTACGTTCGGCATTAGGGCCTTATGGGGTTTTCCTAAACAAATCCTAACCTGAACCAGTTTAGGCATGGCTAGTTAGGCCCACATTAGGTATGTTTGAACTGACATAAAATGAAAAATCGCTAATCTCACATTAAATTGCAATATTTGCATTTAATCATTTTTATCGATATCGACGTTTTCAAAACTACTTAGGTTAGGCATGCCTAATTAGGCCCTCATTAGGGCCGCACTGGGCAGGTCTAACTTAGGCGCCCCCCATGCATAGGTACCTAAACTGATAAAATGTGAAAAATTCCTAATCTCTTTTTCAATTGCAAAATTTTCATTTGAATGATTTTCATTCTCCAGATTACAAAAAAATCCCCGTTGGCAGCACCAGCCAGAAAGGTAAACTTCTCGTATGTAGCGTAAGATTTTGGAAAAGAATTTAGCTTGCGTACGACTAAACTTCTTACTGCAGTTTTCGTAGCACCACATGGGTATTTATTGACATAAAAAGAATCTGCCGACATTCGTATTCACAGACCCTTTATAGAGGCGCAAATATTTTGCTCATTCGATTGAGTTGCACATTTATGGATCACATATTGAAAATCGGCAGATAATAAATTGTTTTAAACATATTAATACAGGTTTCGTCCTTCTCACATTTGCTGTTTACACAGTGGTTACCACACAAAGGTGATAACTTGTCGGCTTAAATAGCTGAAATAGATCATTTCAAAAGATTTCCATAAAAGTTAAAACAAAACTTGCATATTTGCAATATTTTCAATTCTTTTCTGAACCATCAGGGGCCACCATTTTGAATTTTCACTGAAAACGGCTGCTGAAAATATTAAGCTGTAAATTTTCGACTTTTTCATTTGTCATCCGATTTGCATAATTATTTTAGCAGCTTAAGTTAACTTGGTTCAATAACTTATAATTTCAAATCTCATCGGAATATATTGAGAAACTTGGCTGCTAGAGGGCTACAGAAATAAAAAAAATTAAGTTACCCCCCTGTATGGGGAGGCCCCTCTTAAACACTTTAAAATATTTTCTTGCCCCGCAAATTGCGAGAGGCACCAATTTCGACCTACGTAGAAATTTCCTCATTCTAGCTCATGTGTTTTGCAAGGAAACTTACTGTGACGCACGAACAAATGAATGGATGGACCGACGGACAGACAAGTTACGATTTCATAATTTTTTAGGCCATTGTAAAAATATTTAACAATATCCTAAAAATGGTCTGCTGTATAAATACTTCCAAGTTAGGTCATTTAAAACGTTTCCATGAAGAGTATTCATTATTTCAGTTGCTATTAAAATAGCGAATTGTGCTTGCCTTCTGACCTTTGGGTTCCGCCATTTTGAATACATGCATTTGATTTTGGATTATTTTAAATCTTTGTATGCTAGGACCTCATCAATCAATGTGCCAAATCTCGATCAAATCAGAGTTTCACTCTAGACAGGGCAAAATTATTCAATTTTTAGTGAAAATGGAAGTTAAAAATATTTGGTTTTAAAATTTTTGTAAAAAGACCTACTTGTTTCGCGACCTGTCTGTCCGTCCGTCTGTCCGTCCGTCCGTCCGTCCGTCCGTCTGCCCGTCTGTCCGTGCGTCACAGCTCATTTCTTCAGAAACTATAGAAGCTAGAATGCTCAAACTTTGTGAAAAGGTCAGAAGTGACGGTCGTTACGCCCTAAAAGACACGCTGAACAGAAGGAACTATTCCAGCTACCATGTAGTTCAATGCCAAAGCATTTACTAAAGGTTCCTCTGTAAGTGTCTTCCGCTAAATATCACCCCAAGTCTGATTGTGATGAGTACGCCATAAAAATAAATATCGATAACATTTTAAAAAGCCTTCATTTGTCCAGTTAAGCATTTTGAGCGACCACTAAATTATCCAAACATTCATTCACCACATACGTCACCACGAAGGGGATTCCCAGCTCAAATAACACTCGGCGGAACTAAAAGCAAAAGCATTGGCTCGTGCCACTATGGACACATGTCCACATTTGTTATTGTTTTGGATAAATTTCATCATGAATCAAGCGTCTAGAAACTCTTTCCGTACGACGAGTGATGGGATACCCGAGACGCATAATCGTTTTGTTCGTAATGTATTTTGCTATGTAAGAAACTTGCGCCAAGATTTTAATAAAGAATCACGGTAAAGAAGATGTTCACCGTCAATGAAAATGTTATGAAAAGTATCGGGTTAAGCTTGAACTTGCATATGAGTTTTCTTGAAGAATTACGGAAAGGAAAATTGTAATGCATTCATTAAAATCGAAAGCAAATCGTAAACAATGAACATCTTTTAAACGTACATTACCATTAGCCCCATATGAAAACACGTTCGTACGTATAAACATTTCCGTACACACATGGTTTCATATGTACAACAGTACTAACGTACAACGAACAAAGATAATTCTGTGTAAACATGGTTTCATATGTACAACAGCACAAACGTATAATGAACGAAGACTATCGCGTGTTAAATTACATGAAAGTGTTAAAGGCATTTACTTCACGTTGATTTAAAGTTTTTATCAATATGAGAAATGCAATATATTTGGTATTGCTATTAAGAATGTGAATTTTTTTTGCATAGTTTTTCGGGAAAGAATATTAGAGATAGGAAATTGTATGTAAAATGTTTTTGCTAGAGTAGACAAAATATGTTTAGAATATGTTAAGAAATTGAATATGTATTTGTATTGAAGACGAAGTAAAATTGTATAAATAGGATAAGTCGATGTGGAAATAAATCACTTTTTGGTCAAACGTTAAACTGGCGACTTCGCCTCTGTTTTCATTAAGTCATTCCGGCGTTAACCGCCTTAACTATATGCGTGCCTAGACGCTCTATAATTACTAGGTAAATATACAAACTTCTTGGTCTAACTTAAATCGGCGAGTTCGCCTCTGTTTCCTTCCATGAAGACAATCAATCCGGCGTTAACCGCCTTAACTATATGCGTGCCTAGACGCTCTATAATTACTAGGCAAATATACAAACTAATATTTTTCCCTGAAAGGAAAAAGTAGAGGCACGGGATATATGTAAGTGTAGGGACGACAGATGATGTTGCATACAACCCAAGCATAGCATCGCAGGGTCGTAACAATTGGCGCAGCCGGTAGGATTTCGGTTTGCGTGGTCTGCAATATTTTTACTGCATCGCAATAAAATGGGTGCCATAATCTCATGGTGCCTCCGGAATCCGTTCCTACTTATTCTTGCAATATCGTCTCCTTACACCCCTGTACTCACGGCCCATACTTAAAACTTCAACTCCAGATAGAAGAACCAAGCTATAACAAAAAGCACTAATAATAGTATAATCATTAACCAATAATATTCCCTGATTACAGTGAGAAGAAAAGTTTGATTCAAAGTTAAAAAAAAAACACTACACTAAACTGTGCTGAAAATACCCGATAAAACATTTCACACGCGAGCTACAAGACAAATACACCCTTATCAATTAATAGTTATACGACGGTGTTTATACGCTGACTAACAAATTGAACTTATGAACGAAAGAACTTTCAACGACAACGATATCCACCATCAATCTACTCCAACCGGTGAAAGTACTGGTTTAACATTAAGAAGTGGTCGAACTCTACAACCAATTAGAAGTAAGTCAGAATCATCTTTATTAGAAACCCAATTTGGAGTCACACGAGAACTTGCGACCCAGGAATTAGCATCTATTATCAAATTAACAGATACTATAAGCCAAATACACAACAAAAGACTCGAGAGAGTCATACATTTTCGCGAAAATACAGAATGGTTTAAAGAAGAAATCCAACGATTTCGTGAAACCTCGTTAGGTCAAGAAATCAGTCCTCGAGACCTATCGCAATCGTTTAAACCAGCCCTTACGTCCCAAGACTTTAAGTTTTCCTTCGAATCATATAACGTTCTGCAAACACCCCCTTCCTTGCAGCACAGCCTCATGACAAACGATAAAACCTCTGAAAAATCTGCATTAAAAACCAGCAATATGGCAGACTATACAAAAGTGGCCAAATTAATGGGGCAAATGATACCCGTTTTCTCAGGAGCCCCAACCCCTACATTGATTCTTGAGCTACAAACATTCATAGGCTGTAGCAAAAGAGTCTGGCAATGCCTGAGTTCCCCGGAACAGTCGGCCTTTATGCAAATTTTCCCCACGCGTTTCCGCGGTGAAGCATACCAACTCATTGCCTCAAACTTCCCCACGACCATCGAAGCTGCCGAAAAACTCCTAAACCAAGTCTATCTACCAAGAGAGACTTACCAGGATTTGATAAATGGATTGATGACGGCTAAACAGGGTTCTTCCGAGACTCTCGCGGCTTTTACATCACGCCTGCGACAGCTACTAAAGCGGTGCCAGGAAGCTGCGTTAATCAAATATGGCGAACAAGATACTAAGGTAATCAGTCTACATTTGGAGGATGTTGCAAAAGGAAGGCTTAGAAGTGGAGTAACTGATCCTCATCTGTGTCAGTATCTGCTCAATAACGAGGAAGCTACTTTCGAGGAACTAGTCTCCAAGGCGTTAGATAGGGAAAAACTTCAACAGGGAGCTGTCCCCTTCCAACCAAACTGCGGTCAACCATATTTAAATTTTCTACCCACCCCAGCTCCCATTTCCTTTAACCCCACAACATTTCAACTTCACCCCTACGTTGCACCCTTTCAACAACAAGCTCCAGTCACTTCAAATACGAATGTAGGGAAGCCTAATAAATATTCAAACATTACTTGCAATTTTTGCAAGAGAAAGGGGCACACCTACAGAGACTGTTACCACAGGAAAAATACCCCTTTTTGCCCAAACTGTAAAGAATATGGACACAATCTGAGGGACTGTAATGCAAACCCACCCAGCACCCAACCCAACATCAGCGATACAAAACAAGTTTACAGTGTACAAGCACCATGTGATTTTTGCGGTCGTACAAGTCACACCGTAAGCACATGTCGTCAAAAGGAAAAATGGGAAGCAAAAACCCAGGGAAACGGACAACAGTCGAGCCGGAAACCCCCGACTCGACTTTAAAATTAAGAACAGAAAAAGTGGTCATTACTAAACCTACTCAAGTAATGGAGCAAAATTCCTCAAAAGAAAACAAGCAAAAAATAATAAAAAGAGAGAATATGAACCATGATTCTAAACTAGTTACAGTAAAGCTACCCTTAGATATAGGAATTCAAGATTATACAACCCTTACAATAGACACTGGCGCAGAAGTCAGTATAATCAAAAGAACCGCGTTAAACGATTCCTGTTTAATAGTCCCCGAGCAAAAAATAACACTGCTAAGCCCCTTTGGAAAAGGTAAAACCCTGGGAGTAACGCAAGGCAACTTTACCCTCTCTTCCACGCTACCTTGCACTTTCCAAGTTGTAGACACAATACCAGGAATACCCAATGACGGCTTGCTAGGAAACGATTTCTTAGCAAAAAATTGTGATATCGAAGGACCAAACCAGACACTCAAGTTTCCTCGCACGGAATTTAACTGTAAGGAATTTTCAGTCCCACTGAAAATTCAAGTAGACACAGCGAATAGGCATCAGGCTCAAACGGTGACGTCGAATGGCGCTATAGTGATACCCAAAAAGGTTTCAGCAGGCGTGACACAACGAAGAGGGCTACAGAGTGATGAAAACTGTGACTGCGAAATAGTAAAGGCACCCACTAGGGGTAATTTAGAAGGGATACATAAGGTTACTTTAGAGAAGGCCATTATTATGTACCCCCGAACCCAAAATATTGTAGAGGTACCGATACATTTAGCACAAGAAATGCTCTGTCTCTCGCAAGAGATGGAACCCGGAGTATTCTTGGCAAACTGTCTGGTTGGCCCATCAAAAACAGTGGTTAGTATCCTTAACTCCAATGAGTCCCCTGTTACAATTACTCAGCTGCAATTGGTGCTCCAGGCATTGAATGAATACCATATCGAAACACTAGATAAAATAAGCGGAATTTATGAGCCAGAAAGGGAATACAATCCTAACCCATGCATTACGGGTAATAAACAAATAAACCAACTTACGTTGGCATCTAATAAAGCTAGCTTTCACCCAGAAGTAATAATGCGGAACGCAAAGCTGAAGCAATAACTCTCACTATATGAACATTTAAATCCCGAAGAAAAAGCGGCAATAACAAAACTTTGTCAAGACTTTAACGAAATTTTCCATTTACCAGGTGACAAACTCACCTATACAAAAGCAATGACTCATGAAATCCCGCTAATAGCCAACCAAGCCCCAATTAACCAAAAGATGTACCGGCTAAGTCAACCTCAGAAGGAAATAATAAATGAACAACTGAAAGAAATGTTGGACAGTGACATCGTCCAACAAAGCAAAAGCCCCTGGAATTCCCCTCTCTTGATAGTGCCCAAGAAAGCAGGCGCCGACGGGGAAAAGAAATGGCGAGTTGTAGTCGATTTCAGAAAATTGAACGACGAAACAATAGGAGATGCCTTTCCACTACCACGAATTGAGGACATCTTAGACCAACTTGGCCACTTACGTTACTTCAGCACCCTCGATTTAGCTAGCGGGTACCACCAAGTGCTCGTGCAACCTAAAGATCGACCTAAAACAGCTTTCAGTACAAATTATGGCCACTATGAATTTAAGAGAATGCCATTTGGATTAAAAGGGGCACCCGCCACATTCCAAAGACTGATGAATTATATCCTAACCGGTCTACAAGGATTTGATTGTTTTGTCTACCTGGATGATATAGTAGTTTATGGAAAAAATTTAGAAGACCATATCAGCAAACTGCGAAAAATTTTCACCAGACTTAAAGAGAATAACCTGAAACTTCAACCTGAGAAGTGTCAATTCTTACGACCTGAGGTCGTCTATTTAGGTCACATTTGTTCCCAAAAAGGTGCTCGCCCAGATCCCAGTAAAACTCAATGCGTTCAAGATTTCCCGGTTCCCAATACAGTTAGACGACTGCAATCCTTCTTAGGCCTAGCTAATTACTATCGTAAATTTATTCCGGACTTCTCTAAAATAGCCAAGCCTCTAACGAACTTACTCCGGAAGGGTGTCAAATATACTTGGACTAACAAATGCATGGAAGCATTCCAACTTTTAAAAAGTTCTTTAATTAAACCCCCTCTTTTAGCCTACCCTGATTTCACTAAGCCATTCAATCTTACCACTGACGCCAGCAATGAAGCGTTAGGAGCGGTCCTGTCACAGGGAGAAATTGGAAAAGATAAACCAGTAGCATATGCAAGTCGCACACTAAATAAAGCGGAACGTAACTATTCGACCATTGAAAAGGAACTCCTGGCAATTGTGTGGGCAGCAAAAAATTTTCGATGCTACTTGCAAGGCCGGCGTTTCACGGTTTATACTGACCACAAACCTCTTAAAGGAATATTCAATGTAAAAGACCCTACCACACGATTGGTAAGGTTCCATCACAAACTTTCAGAATTCGACTACCAAATAGAGTATAAACCGGGCAAATATAATACTAATGCCGATGCATTGAGCAGAATTCCCCATGAGACACTAGAAGAGTCTGAACAAAATAATCAGTGCAACATTGTCACACGAGCACAGGTGCAAAAACAAGTGCAGCTACAAGACAAACCACCACCTGCAGCGATTAACAATGAAGAATTGTTAGACTCACAGATTAATATACCAGCTACCAAACAAGTAACAGATACAGTTCCAGAAACAACAAATCCTAATAATATTGGCAATGATTCGGCACTATCAGACCCTACCCAAAATATATTACAAGGCCCACCCGAAGTAACTATCCTAACATCCCCCGAAGCAATTAGCGCGGTGCTATATGAATTCCACGACTCCACCTTTGGAGGACACCAAGGAGTCTCAAAAACTTACAAAAAAATTAAGAAACAGTATAGATGGAAAAAAATGCTGAAAGATATCAAAAACTATGTCAAGAAATGCAAGAAGTGTCAAACAATGAAAAACTTCCAAAAACATCGCATGCCCATGGTAATCACTGATATAGCCGAAAAACCCTTCGATAAGATTTACCTAGATATAGTAGGACCATTAGTAGAAACATCCTCAGGAAATAAATACATATTAACATTCCAGGACAACCTCACCAAATTCGTAGATTGGTACGCCATACCCAATATAGAATCGGAAACAATAGCAAAAATTTTTTTCGATGAAATAATAACAAGGTACAGAATACCCAAACAAGTAGTGACAGATCAAGGGGCTAATTTTATAAGTGAGCTATTTAAAAGAGTATGTAAACTCTTACATATAAAAAAGCTGCAAACATCAGCCTACCATCCCCAGTCAAATGGAGCTTTAGAAAGAGCTCATAGACCGCTGATAGAATATCTACGTTCTACGGTAGATAGCAACCCACAGTCATGGGACCAATTTTTAAGAACCGCAGCCTTTGTATATAACAATAGTGAACACGACAGCACCAAGCTCACACCAATGGACTGCCTTTTCGGTTTTACAGCAGAAATACCCTCAAACCTTAAAAAAGAGCCAACCCCAATCTACAACCACGAAAATTATTATTTCCTTTTAAAATATAAGCTTCAGAAAATGTATTCGATAGCGCGAAAAAATATATTAAAAAGCAGAGTAAAATCAAAAACATACTATGACCAAAACACGAAGCCAATATCTTTCCACATAGGAGACAAAGTTTTATTAAAAGATGAAAACAGGAAGCATAAATTAGTGCAAGTATGGGTAGGCCCGTATATTGTTAAATCAATCACCTCCCCTGTCAACACAACTATTGCGATAGGGAAGAAGCTAGTAAATGTCCATAATAACAGATTAAAACCATTCTACGAATAACTTTTCCTTTTCCCCCTTTCAGTCATGGCAAATGCAATGATTTTACTATAAATCTCCGTTGTAATCAAGGTTCAAGCCAAAACCAATCCTTATACAACAACTCCTATTGAAAACACATTCTTAGAAAAAGATGTGAACAAACAATTTCACACCAATTCCCACTCCCTTAACGAGATTTATGACCAATTGAATGAAATTACATTCAAAGAAACGAACAAGCAGCATATGCATTTATCCACAGCATCCCTCAGCTTAACAACAATTGGCATCATAACAATAGGGATATACCTGTCTATTCGACACATAAAATGCTGCAGGAAACAAAATCGTCTAACAATCACCAATCGGGAATCAAACCCAACATTTACCCTTAACCTCAATAAGCAAGAAACGGAACCTCCGATGGTGGCCCAATCTCAAGACGAGGAAGCAATAATACCCCAATCCCCGCCACGATCTCTACAGTTAGTTTAAGCAAAAAAAAAAAACCCTATTTCCTATTCATTAACTATTAACGATTAACCTCTAACGAAATATTAATATTAATTTGTAAAAATCGAGCTCTGCTTATCAACTCGATCATAGTAAATAAAAATCGAGCTCTGCTTATCAACTCGATCATAGTAAATAAAAATCGAGCTCTGCTTATCAACTCGATCATAGTAAATAAAAATCGAGCTCTGCTTATCAACTCGATCATAGTAAATAAAAATCGAGCTCTGCTTATCAACTCGATCATAGTAAACCAGCATTTCGTTGGTTGCCTCACTAGTATCCAGCCTTCAGTTCTCCCAACGAATACCTTCTTGGGTATCCGTTGTTCATCCATACGATTCATGAGGCCAGTTCATTGCAGCTTCCGCAACCTTACAATCGTTGAGACCTCTGGCTCGTCCAAAATTTTATACAGCCCATGTTTCATCGAATTCACCTTTGGTCCCCGTCTAGCTTCGCTCCGATTACTCGCCTTAGGACCCGTCGCTTAAAGGCGTTCATTATATTTGCGAATGCTTGGGTTAGGGTCTATGTTTCACACCCATAGCATAACACAGGTCTTATCACGGATTTGTATACTTGGAGCTATGTTTTCTTGTGGATGCAGCTGGTCTTCAGGATCGTCAAAACGAATAAAATATTTTATTTGCGAGCTGTATTCTTCTCCATATTTCGTTCCTTTTATTACCGGTTCTCATTATTTTGGCACCTAAGTACACAAATTTGGTCACATTGTCAATACTGCGTTCGCAAAGTGTAATATTTTATGTATGTGAGGTGTTTTCTCTCGACTACGTCACAGGCTTTGTTTTATTCTGATTGATTTATAGCCCTACTAGTTTTCCTTCACTGTTGAGTTTCAGGAAGAGTTCTTTGGCAGTTGGCGATGACCGTGACAAAATGTTCATGTCATCTGCATAGGCTAGTACGTGGCTCAACGTGTATAAAAATGTACCTCGTGTATCGATACGTAGCTGAATAGCAATGGGGCCAGTCCATCTCGATGCTTTAGTCCGATATTTGTGTCAAAGGCATCGGTGACTTGGTTATTGATGCGGACTTGGGAGGTTGCTGACGTCATTGTCATTTTGGTAAGACGGATTGATTTGGTTGGGATGCCAAAGCAAAGCATTATTTGGCACGGTACGTTACGATCAATACGGTTGTATGCCAGCTTAAAGTCAACGAAAATTTCGTGTACGTCTATGTTGAACTCCCAGCATTTTTTAAGTACCTGCTTGGCAGTAAACAATTGGTCTATTGTCGATCTACCTGCTCTAAAACCACCTTGATACTCCCCAATAATACTGTTGGCGTATGATCCAATTCTATTTTCTAAGATCTTGGAAAATATTTTGTATGCCTACAAAGTAGTGATATGCCTCTCTAATTTTCGCACTCTAGCTTATCACCTTTTTTGTGGGTAGGGAATATTATTGATTGGCTTCACTCGTTTAGAATATATTCTTGCAACAAAATGTGCTGGATGACTTTGTGAATAGCATTATGAACACTGCTGCCACCAAATTAGATGAGCTCCACTGGAATCTCATCAATACCCGGCGCTTTGTCATTCTTTTGGGCTTTGATTGTGAAACAAACTTCGTCCAGAGTCGGTGGGGCCAATGGAAGTTTTCCGGGGACATATCCACGCTCCAATGTTCTGCAGCTGTGTGGATGATTACGGAGGCTCAGTTTCATCTATTTAATATCGAGTGATCATTTATAATCATTAATAGGCTATTAATAGCCTGCATATCGGTATTTTTTTAGGCTAATCCTTGGTTTACTCTTCCACGGTTGGGTCAGTTTTTCAACCCACATTATGATCAAAAGCCAACCCAATTAAAAATCCGATGCCTCCCATACTTAGAATTGGAATTCCTCCATTTATGATTATCTGCCTGTATAGAAGACACGAGAAGCTTCCAATCCTTTCCATAAAAATTTCATTCTTATCATTATATGTAAGTAAGAAGGAAAGTAAAAGAGTAAAATTCAAGAAATTAAGATTTATTGTTGAGAAATAGGCTTGAAAGTTTTTATCATTATAGCAGGCAAAATAAAATAGTTTCCTAAATAATCTCAATTACATTTGATTTTATTAGCCTTATAAAATTTGTACTCTAACAAAACAAACATTGTAATGCTGCCGAACAGATGTACCAATTTAACAGAAATAAGAAGATTATAAAAATAAAACGGCTAACTAAACAACTTTTTAAAAATATTGAAACAGCATTCACCATTTGGGTTATTTTCTCACATAGAAAAATTTATCGGGCGATTCTTATTGCGAGTCCCAGCAACAACGAGTAATACATCACGTCTTAAGTGTGATATATTTCAGTAGATTATATAAGATGCTTTACAGCCTACCCACTGTGTTTATTATAGCCGCATACCTACATTTCAAGGGTGCGAAAGACAGATTACAAATGAGGGATCCCGGACGCCATCTGCGACCACCCTAACACCAAAGTGAAATTTCCCGTTACAGCCCAACAACTCAAGGACTAAAGCTTTCTGATGAACAACGAAAATAAAACCATGATATACTTCATCGAAAGATGTGGCTAAGGTGGCGAAAGTTGTCTTCTTCTTGTTCATCGTCCTCCAAGCCAGAATACCACTACAGTTCCTTCCTACTCGGAGCACTTCTTGCATAAGTCGAAGCAATCTAAGTAGAAGCGGAAGGGTGATGCTTTTTCCTAGAGGACACAAGGGTTTGAGGAGCCATGAACACTTGAATAAATTTTCTTGATTTTGCCTTTTCCGAATTTCTTCAAGTATCTTTGCAATCACACAACTACGTCAGCATCATCAGAATACTGTACAAAAGAAGTGTACAAGGACGAGCGAAAAAAAAATTGTGCAGGGGATTAAAACCCATTCCTTCATTCTTTACATGGCGGACTTATTTTTTCGGGTCCCACAGAAACCGTATTCCTATTATCTGCGTACATGTAAGGGTGTGTATGTCCGAAAGCGATAAGGGACAAGGGGACTGACTCCTGGAGGATCATAGCTATGATGCTTTGATATGAACATAGATACGTGTATCTCTCTGCATGGCCCATACAATTGTACATACATTCATTCTCGTACTCGTATATCACAAGAAGTCAGCTTGCGCGAAAAATTTGCTCCAGAGCACTTGATTTATGGCCACCAACTCAGGATTGGTGCTGGGCAAAATAAATTTCAAGTGCTATGATGGCGGTAAATATAATTGAGAATGTAAATTTTTTGTGTCTAATTCCGAGAAACGAAGGCAAGTATACGAGTAGATGCTTTGAAGTCAAAATATAATTATTATTAATCAAAGTAGAATCGAGTTCACAAAAACTGAATTTTTACGTGAACTGGAGCGAATTTATTTGGTAGTAACTTATTGGAAATTCATATGAGCTGTGTTATATTGAGACTTGCATTTCTGATAAGCATTTTATCTTGCGTGTTGAATCCTGGATTTCTATTTATCACAAAATGTGATGAAAAATAATAGTACACCATGACTGTCCAATAAATATTCCAAAAAATATAGCCGTGAATTTCAATTATTTTCCATAACAAAACGCATTATCTTTTCATTCCGAACAAACGCGTTTAACACTCGCGGCGCGGTGAAGCTTTTGTATAGTGACCAAACCGCAGAAAGGCGCAGTTGATTCAAATAACATTGGGCTAACGGCAATTGCACTGTCTAACTGGAACAATAGGTCAGATTAAGCGTGACACGTAAATTTCCCAAACCGCGATGTTACCCTTTTGTCTGAAACCCTTCATATTTTATTTTCCGGGTAGGACTTTTGTCGGTAGAACTTCACTCCCATATGTTACACACAAATTCATGCAAACGCTCACACTTTCCGAGAACGTGAGGACATTCGAGGTAGCTGTGCTTTCCATTGCAAAACAATAGTTGAAAATTTTTAACTCGGCTCGAGTTAATTTAAATGAATGGCGAATCTTCCAGCAGATGCATAATTCCGACTGTAGATAGGAAATTATGCAGTAAGGGTAATCATAATTTTGTGGTATGTGGTTTTCGGGGGATGTTCATAATTTAAATAGAAATGAGTGAAATGGGGGCGACTTTTGACGACAAATAAATTTCCAATTTAAATTCAAGATGGTCGCGATAAATCAAGTTTGTAGCGGTATGTGTTGATGTGTAGATAATTCTATTAACAAAAGTTAAAATTATGCACGAAATGATGGAGTTGTTGAAAGGATAAATTTTCAAAGTTGAAGTCTTTCTGATCATATTTGATTTAGTTGGTGATAAAATTTATAGAACCGCATAAATTTCAATATGCATTTAAGGGTGGCGGAAGTGTTCTACAATTTCTTATAAAGTAAACTCCTATCCGAAATAGATTTTTGAAAAATAGGAAGATTTAAAGGCAAGTAATTGTTAAAATATTACAAGGTTCAAAATGTTATATGTAACGGACGACATTAATATTTTGTCACGGTTGTTAACTACCGCCAAAGAATTTTTTCTGAAACTCGACAGCGAGGCAAAACTTGTAAGGCTACAAAACAATGAGAATAAAACAAAGCTCATGACGCAGTCGAGGAAATACCTCAAATACACAAAATATCACACTTGGAATTTGTGTATCCAGGTACCAAAATAAAGAGAACCGGTAATAAAATGAATCAAATACGCAGAAGAATGCAGCTTGCAAATAAAATATTTTATTCAGTTTTTACGATCTTGAAGACCAGCTGCATACACATAAAAACAAAGCTGCAAGTATACAAATTTGTGATGCGGCCTGTGCTATACTACGGGTGTGAAACATAGACCCTAACCCAAGCATCAGCAAACATATGGAAGGCCTTTGAGCGGCGGGTCCTGAGGCGAATAATCGAAGCGAAGCTAGACGGGGACCAATGGTGAATTTGACATGACCATGAGCTGTATGAAATTTTTGTCACGCCAAAGGTCTCAATGATTGTAAAGCTGCAGAAGTTGTAGTGGGCTGGCAACATGAATCGAATGGATGAACAACGGATACCCAAAAAGGTATTCGTTGAGAGAACTAAAGGCCGGAGACCAGTCACGAAATCGAGGAAATGCTGGCCCAACTCGGTCGACGAAGACAATTTATCGTTGCTCGATTACAAAATTGGAGGACGCAGTCAATGAACTGAGACAGTTGGAGGCGCTTGTCGCAGGAAGGAAAGGCCCGAGAGGAGTTGTAGCACTACGAAGAAGAAGAAGAAGATATGTAAAATATAGGTAATTAATTCTAAATCATTACAGAAATGAACTGACTGGTTAAAAATTATAAAAATCGGGTAAATGCCATACAATAATTTTAGTCGAGTATCCAGAATATTCAAAGATTTATTTATATCTCCGTGAATTAGGTAAATTATTGTGTATATAATTTCTTCTGGTTTTATACTCCGAACGCTAAAGTTCATTTCTGTGCGCTCAATAAATATTATTTTTGACTATAAAAAATTTAGACGTTTCGTTAATATAGGAAACGGGTGACCTGTGGCAACTACAGAAAACTAAACGCAGTTACGATACCAGATCGATATCCAGTGGCAGGATTGGAAGATTTTAGCCATATTCACAGAAGGACAATCTTTTCGACCATAGATTTAATCCGCACCTATCATCAAGTGCCAATTGCAGATGAGGACATCGAAAAGTCAGCGGTCATCACACCCCTTGGACTCTTTGAATTCTTGACGATGCCTTTTGGACTCTGAAATGCAGCCCAAACCTTTCAAAGGTATATCGACATTGTTCTCTTGGGATTAAACTACAGTTATGGATACCTGGATGACATTCTGATCGCATCCAGCTCGGAAGAGGAACATCGGATACATTCACAGGAAGTGTTCACTCGATCAAAGGAACACGGCATCAAAATTAACGTCACCAAATGCAATTTTGGAAAACCCGAGGTACATTATTTGGGATTTCTGGTAAGCAGCAAAGGAATCAAGCCGCTATCAGAAAAAGCTAATGCAATACTGGAATGTGAAAGGCCAAAAAGTATTCAAAGTCTACGGAGATATTTGGGCATGATCAATTTTTATCGGAAATTCGCAAAAAATGCCGCAGAAGTACTTGCTACCCTAAATGAATTCCTGCACGATTCCCGAAAGAATGATAAAAGGCCTGTAAATTGGACGTCAAAAACAATTAATGCCTTTGAAGACAGTAAAAAATTGTTAGCAGCTGCAACTTGTATCACACATCCACTTAAAAATGCTCAGCTGGCTATAACAACGGACGCCTCAAATCTCGCGATGGGAGCAGTACTGGAACAGTTTGTCTATGGAATTTGGCTGCCACAAGGATTTTATTCCAAAAAGTTTAGCGACGCTAAAGAAAACTACAGCGTCTACGATAAAGAATTGTTGGTGATCTATTCGGCGATCAAATATTTTCGAGATAGAGTAGAAGGACGCCGATCCGTGATACGAACCGACCACAAGCCACTATGCTTCGCTTTCACACAGAAGTCATCAAAAGTATCACCACGCCAATCCGACAACTGGAGTATATTTCCCAGTTCACGACGGACATACTCCACGTTAAAAGTGAAACAAATATTGTGGCAGACAATCTTTCTCGACTTGATGCAGTTACCGCACATAAAGCACTCGATATGGCAGACGTAGCAGCGGAACATCAACATGATAGCGAATTACAAAGTCTGTTACACTCGGAAACATCATTGGATTTGCAGAGAACACAGAAGAGTGGAAAGCATTTGTACTGTGACTTATCAACAGTTATCACACGACTTTACATACCACAAGCACTTCGACGACAAGCATTTGATTCTGTGCACCGCCTGCCGCATCCCAGTGGGAAGGTTACCAGTCGTTTACTACGAGAAAAATTCGTCTGGCCAAAAATGCACAAGGATATTGTGAATTGGGAAAAATCATGCATTCAGTGCCAACGCTCTAAAACAAGCCAATACATCACGACTTTCCCGTTAAAGTTTGCAGCGCCAGATAAAAGATTTGACCACATACATCTCGATTTAGTTGTTCCACTGCCAGTCGTAAGCAATTTTAAATATGTCCTTACGCTGATCGATCGTTTCTCGCGAGGGACGGAAGCTGTACCAATTACAAAAATCACCGCCGACACAGTCGCTACCAATTTCTATCATCATTGGGTCTCACGTTTCGGTACACCAAGGATCGTTACAACAGATCGCGGTAGCCAATTTGAATCAATGCTTTTCCGTTCTCTAACCGAGATAATTGGTTGAAAACACATCAGGACGCCAGCTTACCATCCTTCATCAAATGGAATGGTGGAACGCTGGCATCGATTTTTAAAGACAGCACTCATGTGTCATGAAGACGAAAACTGGCTTCAAGCTCTGCCTACTGTTCTTCTCGGCCTTCGATCTGCCTACAAAGAGGACATTAAATGTACTGCAGTGGAAATGGTATATGGTACCACACTCTGGATTCCAGGAGATTTTGTTGAAGATACGGACAGTAAAAGCGACCAGACAGCATTTGTGTCTAAGTTTCGAAACGACGTGCAACAACTGCGGCCAACGCCTGACGAACACCATCGATATAGCAGCATATTTATTTTCAAGGACTTGGCAACATGCAGTCACGTCTTTGTACGAGTCGAGGCGGCCAAAAAGTCTTTGCAGCAGCCGTATATTGGTCCGTTTCGCGTACTTGAGTGAACGTCCGATAAAACCTTCAAAATCCTCATGGGCGGCAGAACATCACAAATATCAATCGACAGATTGAAACCGGCCTACATCTTAAACCCAGCCATTGAAGAACCAACGCCATTACCGTTTTCCGATTATGACAGCCGAAGACCTCAAATTACAAAAACTTACGCGGGACCAAATCAAAACAAAAAACGGAGAGTCACATTCGAAGTTGACACATCTAAGAGAGGAAGCATTGTAGCGGACCTGAAAGCGGCAAAGCGCCATCTCTCCATGAATTAGGTCAAAGATGCCGAACAATTTTTTAATATGTTAGAATAAAATAATCGTCAGCGCCCGGAGAGAGAAATATTACCCCAGGAAATGACGCGAAGACAAGTTCCTATAATTGTAATATTGTATTTATGCTCGATATAACTTCCAAATGCAAAAATTTAATGTAATTGACTTAAATAAAAATTAAAAAAAGTTATGAGCATTACTTATCATCTAAATTGAGGTCATGCTAATCCATCGAAAACAGAGTTAGCATCTGATTACTTCGATGACGAAATCTCAAAAAATAATTTTTCATGGATTTGCTTCCAATAAATAAAATTTAATAAAAGGTTTTTCCATCTTCATCAATCTATTTGTTTTTATGTGGGTTTCATTTAGATACTAATAATAATTTTTTGCATGGTTCGTAATAGTCGGAAAATCGCATCCGAGTTTTCGTGCTGATTTTCGCACGAGTTTTATTGATTCTATCGAAAGATGGTGAGAACTTTCCAAAACAGGTCTAAGACTGACAAGTTTTGCTTCGGGGGGTGCAGGGAGAGAAGAAATATACGAAAATTTTGTATTCCACCTCACGATTGGACAACCTTTGCCTGAACCTGAACACTTTTGACGTGAAAAATCTGAAAAAAAGTAATGCAGGTAAGTCTTTAGAAGCAGTAAGCAACAAATACCTGAAAGGCAAAACTCAATCAGCTTTGTTTATAACAGTACATTTTATAAATTTTAATTTATCCCTTTAAAATCAAACGGAAGCCCCAAAAAGCTGCTATTTAAGTTTTCCAGTAGAAGCTATGCGCATCCTTACAATAATCGAAGAATAAACTGCTAAGTTACGGCCAATTTAATATTTAACAATTTCCACAACATTAACAGTTGATTCTAGGAAGATACACGTTTGCAAGGGATCTAGACACTACAAAAATATAGAAATTTTGATGAAAATTTTAGAAATGGTCTGCAACATTGATATGTTATCATGACTATTCAAGCAATCAGGTCAAAATACTTGAAACAAAAAATTTAAGTACATGATAACTAAGATTTAATTTCTAGAATCTGTACATGAGTCAAGTTTTGCTATTCAGAAGATATTGTTTGAGTTACTAATTGGTTCACAAAACCCTTCTGCCAGGAGCACTCTATTGCTGCTTCAACTTGTTTTTTCTCATGATAGTTCATAAAATTATTTTGAATGTATTCTAATTCATTTTGGACAGGGAAAGTACTTGCATCCTTGTTGTTCGAATATTCGTAATCTATCTTGTTGTTAAAATTTTCACAATCTATTGCAGTAGTTATCGCTTCAAGGACGGCGTAGTAGTTTGCATTGTCATTAAAACCTCCAGCGCTTAGTATTTGATCGGTGTCTTCTTCTTCTTCGCAGCGCTGCAGCCCCTCCGGGGCCGTCGCTTCCTGCACCAAGCGCCTCCAACTGTCTCGTTCAATTGACTCGTCCTTCAATCCAAGCAGCAACGACCGGGTCAGACCAGCGTTTCCTCAGTTTCGCCACTGGCCTCCACCATTCAGTTCTTCCAACGAATACCTTTTTGGGTATCCGTTGTTCATTCATACGATTCATGTGGCCGAGCCCTTCGACAGAAATTTCCTACAGCTCATGGTTGTATCGAATCCGCCATTGTTCCCCGTCTAGCGTCTCGCCAATTATTCGCCTCAGGACTCGCCTTTCGACGGAGTTCATGGAGTTCAATATGTTTGTGGTAATTGGGTCAGAGTCCATGTTTCGTACCCATAGCATATCTCATCCGTGTCTGGAACAAGCCTTTTCTAGCATTTCCTCCAAAGCAAGAATCCTGAGCTTTATCTACTTTCTCCAAATTTTCATTGTTTGCCAGTATCCGTGAGTAGCGTACTCTTCGTTTTGTAAAATACAAACTCACAATTATGTTTTCTAATTTAGATGTAATTTGATTTTATTCTCGCGTGTACATTCTGACTGCGCACATTACCTTCTCTTTTTTCATTCAAACCGGATTTTTTGTTTCTGCTTTTAGTGCAGTAGTTTTGTTATTTTTGCTTTGAGTGCAGTGGAATGAACCGTACAATTTAGTAAAGTGTACTTATAACTTTTCTGGCAAATATTGACATGCAGAAATAAAAATGCATAAAATGAATTAAAATGTAAAAAATGAAATTAATTTGTAGTCGCTACATCACTCCCTATCAAGGAATGATACCTGCCATACGAAATGGTTAGGTTTGGCGATCTCGAAACTTCACAGTTCTTCGGTATCGTGTTTAGTATGTTGATTGGGAATGATTATTGTGCTGGTTTGGCTGGTTGTCATCGTTGCGGTGGTATTCTGATTTACTGGATTTCGGTGTTTGGTCGTCCTGATCCTGTATTGTAAAGGCGGGTTTCAATCGATCGATAGAAATGTTTTGATGCTTTTCATCAACGATTACTTTAAAAATTTTACAGCCAGGCTCAATGACAATGTATGGTCCTTTGTACGGTGGCTGAAGTGGAGTACGAATGGTATCGACTCTGACAAAAACATGCGAACAATCTGACTGGACGAAAACTTTACTACTGGTATGATGCGTTGTCTTTGCAGGTTGACAGATATTCATTCTTCATCGAAACTTTTTTATAAATTCTTCATCACTGAGGGGCTTCGTGGAATCTCCTAGAATGCGAAGTGCTTATCTGAAAGTCATTTCTGCTGGTATTGCTTTTATATCGTTTTTCCAGAGGCTGCGAAGTCCTAGTAAACCGAGGGGTAGTTCTAATAGAGGATTATAATGACCCTCTTTCGATAATGCCATTTGACTGCGGATGGTAGCGTGTCGTTCCCAGATGTAATACTCCTTAGATTCTGTTTGGCTGGCGAAACAATTCCGATTCGAAATGTTGTCCTTGATCCCTGGTTATTCTTGCGGGGACACCGTAACGAGATATCCAGCTAAATATTAGTGCAGATGCAACACTATCAGCGGTTTTATTGCTAATTGGAATTGCCTCTGGTCATCTGGAGAAACGGTAAATTACTGTTAAAATGTATGAGTAACCTCCTGATGGTGAAAGCGGGCCAACTAAATCAATATTTATGTGTGCAAATCGCTCTGGGATTTCCTTATAAGCGTGTATGGGTGATTCAGTATGGCGGTGCACTTTGGTCCTTTGGCAAGAGATGCAATTTTGTATGAAACTTTTGCTATCGCGGTATAAATTCGGCCAAACAAAATGCTCTTTTACGAGGCGTATAGTTGCTCTTATTCCAGGATGGGATAAGTTGTGAATTTTGGCTCAAACCTTTAAACGAAAGTTTTTGGTTATGAAAGGTGATGCGTTTAAGCTGCAAAGGATTTGTGTTTGAATGTAAGATATTTTGTAGTTCATCATCAAATTCTTGATCTCTAGCTATTGGTTCAAACTGAATTTCAGTGGAATTGATTGAATTCATCCATGATAGAAAAGCGGATATCGGATGAAAACTGACTTATGGAGTCTAACTGCCGAGCTTGTCGGGGTGATGCTCTATCACATTTTTGACGATAGGCAAAAATAAGTGGCTTATGGTCAGTATATATGGCCGGAAATATTTAATTACTTCATAGACTGCTAGCAGCTCTCGATCGTATGTACCATATTTTTTCTGAGTATTATTTAATTTCCTCGAGAAAAAGGGCAAAGGTTTACATCCTTCATCTTCAATTTGGTGCAGAACAGCACCGATTGCTGCATCTGATACATCAATTTCTAATGCAATGGGTGCTGATTTAGATTGATGAACTAGAAGTGTTGCATTGGCTAGCATTTTCTTGTATTCTTCGAATGCATTAAATGCGTCTTCAGTCTAAGCACTAACAGAATTGTCATTTTTAACGTTGCTTTGGATGAGACATTGCAGTTTGTCTTGAATAGTTGCGGCATTTGCGATAAAGCTACAATATAAATTTATCATTGCTATAAATCTCCGGAGTTGTTTTGCAACAAGAGGCTTTTCGAAATGGATTATGGCTTCTACTTTACTAGGTAATGGTTTAATACCTTGGGGTGTGACTAAGTGACCCAAGAACTCCAGTTCATTTTGTGCGAATTTGCACTTGTCCGGATTTATTCTTAGTCCATTCTGTGAAAGTTGATCCAAAATAATTCTAACATGCTCTTGATGTTGCTCGATATTCTGAATTGTGATGAAAATACCATCTATGTATGTATTATGTTTGCTATGACTAAATCAAGTCCACGAAGCACTTCATTGATCAGCCATTGAAATGTCTGCGCGGCATTTCTGAGACAAAATGTCATAAATGCAAACTCAAGTTGGTACTTTAGTTTTCCGAGCTCCTGAATTAGCAAGGTGGCACAAATTTGATTAAATTTTGCCCAAACATATGATGATACCAGCAGTTCTTGTATTTGGGCTTGCTAGCGATGCGGCGAAGTTTATCCGAACTGAACGATGGTTGATTACACTGTCTTGCGTTACGCAGCTTCCGAACTTCTGGTTCTAGTTTCTCAATTTGCCTTTGAAAGGATCCAGTATTTTCGTCAGAGTTTGTACGGTTTGCAGTTGCATAAACCTGATGGACGTCAGCTGATTCCCAAATTTTGTCGGCAATATTCGCTCAACCAAGTAACGGCTCCGATGATACAGATATAATTGCAAATATTAGTTTCCCGCAAGCTCTGTACCCGTAGAGTTTTAAGGATACCGTCGCTGACAGCTGCTGATGCTAACTGTCTCATTTCAGACAGTAAAAATGAAGGTTTTCTATCCCCCAATTGCATTTGTGACAATAATTTCCTTAGCTTGGTCTGTTCGCTATCAGCTAATTCTTCAATTATTCTTGCTCTCAAGACGAGAAATTTATCATCTGTTGGGGGATTTTTAATGATATCGAAAGCTTTGCATGGGATATTCGCTGGCAGTTGAATAACTACCTACATGATGTAATTTTTGCTACTGTGAATTGTGACTCAATTTGATAAAACCACAGCTCGGAATTAGCCGTGAAAAATTTCGGGAGCTTTGAATGCAAAGTGTTACATACAGGCTGCTGGCGCTCCACTGGTATTTCACTCTTTGGATCACTGGGGTGATTTTCTGACGTTTCATCTGGCTCGTTGTGTATTTTTGGTAGCATACTTAATCATGCGGTATGACACGAGTGTTTTTATCACAGTTTTTCTTTCGAATTTCGAAAATCAATATTCAGGGGTCACCGCTAGGTAGCGCACTCTTCGTTTTCTAAAATAAAAACTCATAATTTTGGTTTCTAATTCAGATGTAATTTGATTTTATTCTCGTGTGTATGTTCTGACTGCGCACATTAACTTCTCTTTTTTTATACAACCCGGATTTTTTGTCATTGCTGTTAGCGCAGTGGTTTGGTTATTATTGCTTTTAATGTAGTGGAATGAACCGTACAATTTAGTAAAGTGTACTTATAACCTTTCTGGCAAATATTGACATGTAGAAATAAAAATGCATAAAATGAATTAAAATGTTAAAAAATGAAATTAATTTGTAGTCGAATTTCGAATTTTATTTTTTCTTACGTTGTAATTTCTTTTTCCATTTTCCTTTTCAGGAATTTGGTATTCGATGTTTGCTCCCACGGAGGGAAGCAGTCGTGTTCTTCCATGCCACTTGTCTTGCAGTGCCTTTGGATTTTTTCGCTTTGTGGTTTTTGTATACAGGCTCACTGTACCGAAATCCAATAAAGATATTCACCAATGAGTTGATTGATTTGAAACGTGTATTAACAGGCAATAAACGTTTGCTCAGAAAACTATCAATTCCAACTAACATTTAAAAACAATGTTAATCAATTTTTAATTTAGTGACAGGCGCTATTAAAAAACATGTCTATGCGCAACGAATATGACATAAAATTAAAACAAAATCCATAACCACAGAGAAACTTTTCTAATGATATCCTTAAATTTAAAATTTCCTTTTACAAACTCTATAATCACAATACCCATAATCTGAAAATATGTCATTAATCTTAAATTTAAGTGCATTTAAAATAGACAATAAATAAGTTTTTAGATAATAGTTGAATATGATTGGGTTTATAAGGAGCAGGAATGATATTGGAAAAATTATTGGAATTGCTTTTCTATGTTCGATGATTGAGCTTTACAGTTACCAACTTTTTATCATTTCTTTCATTGACTTACATTAAGTTTTTTTATGATTTCTTTCATGTATCTTTTGTAAATGAGTATCGTAACACCAAAACTTATATATTGTAGCTTGTTTGAATCCCGTTCGCCAAGTTTTTGCATTCTCTATCAATTAAGCTGCTAAATGGTCGAGCAGTATCTAATGTTAGTCTTGAAAATTTTAAACTGTGTATAAATAGTTAAATATATCTAAAAGTCTTTCAATTATATGGTGAAACATATGCTACATCTTTGATGCTTAACTATTATATCTTGCATATTTTTATGACCAATGATCTCATGAATCCTACTCCGAATATTTTGGCCAAAAAGAAAAGAGCACCATGGTATTTAGGACTGATTGCTAGTATACTTGGCTTTTTATGCGCATAATTATCTCATTGAAAGTAAAAATCTATTGTGGCTTTTGTGAATAGGAATTTTGGGAATTAATCTTATAAAGATTACTTTTTATGGAATTGTTTGCAGCTACATATAAATGAGTTGCATATTTTGAACAATAATTTTTCTGAAAAATTATTAGGGAAGAAAAATGTTAGAAGAAGGTGGTTTCGACGTATGCACTAATTCTTCTCAGGCCATCACACTTAGATACACACCGGTGATGGCGACCACCATGCTCAGAGGTGAAGGAGTTAATTTTTAATTTTTCTACTTATGCAAACTCAATATGTTTTTGTATCTGCAAGTTATATTCAAGGTAAATTTCTCTTGTAAGTACTTGTATTAGCTAAACTTTTTAATTGGATCATTTCACCCTTTTCACATCAATTTAATGTAAATCTATACGACAAATTTGCTCTACATTTGCAGCTTTATCTAACGTCGCGCGGATATCGATCACTCTTTCGGATGGCTCCGATAGCTTTTTAAATTACTTTTTATGGAATTGTTTGCAGCTACATATAAATGAGTTGCATATTTTGAACAATAATTTTTCTGAAAAATTATTAGAGAAGAAAAATGTTAGAAGAAGGTGGTTTCGACGTGTGCACTAATTCTCCTCAGGCCATCACACTTAAATACACACCGGTGATGGCGACCACCATGCTCAGAGGTGAGGGAGTTAATTTTTAATTTTTCTACAAAAACATATTGAGTTTGCATAAGTAGAAAAATTAAAAATTAACTCCCTCACCTCTGAGCATGGTGGTCGCCATCACCGGTGTGTATCTAAGTGTGATGGCCTGAGGAGAATTAGTGCACACGTCGAAACCACCTTCTTCTAACATTTTTCTTCTCTACTAATTTTTCAGAAAAATTATTGTTCAAAATATGCAACTCATTTATATGTAGCTGCAAACAATTCCATAAAAAGTAATTTAAAAAGCTATCGGAGCCATCCGAAAGAGTGATCGATATCCGCGCGACGTTAGATAAAGCTGCAAATGTAGAGCAAATTTGTCGTATAGATTTACATTAAATTGATGTGAAAAGGGTGAAATGATCCAATTAAAAAGTTTAGCTAATACTTATAAAGATGTTTAAACGTCTCCATATTATGAAAGTAGATTAAAATATCTTAGATTTTTAAAAATTTACAAATTAACTTCAGGAATGTTCAAATTGATCTTTTCGGTAAAATCAAATCTTTCATTTAAGGCATAAATTAATATTCAGATCAAATTTCACCTCATTCACCCCCTAGCTTCTACTCATACCATTAACTGATTAATCATATCGAAGAGGTTCTGTATAATTTCAAAAAACATAACACACGATAATGTGTGGAAAACTACCTGCAAACATATATGCAAAGATAATTTTGAGTTATCCTTTTGAACATGAGAGAAATTTTCTTTCTGCAATATTTTGTCATTTCCATACATAATGACCATCCTTTATTGTATAGTACAGTTATCTTAAGGAGTGGTGGACACACTTACATGACTTGCTACAGTTCAACACTTTGACTTACTTTTATTGTTCTCTAATTGAAGCAATATTTTCTTATTCATTTGAAACGGATGTGTATTCAACGGTTTGGAACAAATGAAAGAAGTATATGAAGCAATTCCATGTGTTTTTTGATTTACTAAGGCATTATTTTGTTTTTGGTTGGAAGAAAGTGCAAGGACTATAGGCAGCAATATAGTTATTAAAATTTTACCTGAATTACATATGGAAAAAATTTTAGAATGGTCCAAAGTGAAAATAATATTACTGTTTACTAATTTAACACATTTCTAAAAGTTAGATTCAAAACTTAACAAATTTTTTTAAATTAATACAAAAACAAAATTATTAGAGAAACACAAATAAAACATAATTTCCCATTATGTTTACTAAGTGTTTGCACTTGCCTCTAAACCACATTTTTCGGATGTTATCTTAACGATATGGGGACATATGGTGAATCAATGTACAGCGGCGCATGAGTTCTTAGTTTTATATATTGATGGAGTAATTTTCAGGAGTCTTCAACTGAAATACAAAACCTCATTAAAACAACTTATAGTATTTCTTGATATTTGTTACCCTTGTAATCAGAAAAGTCTACCTTCGTGACTTTTTTCTTCGATATTGGAGAGCGGGGAACACAAATTTTCCATGCATTTCCGAAGAAAAATTGGCATGGCACAAACTAATGTTTTCGATTCAGATCTTAATAGCTCTAATAAAAACTTTTCATTTGATACTCCACTCCACAGTACATTCACCTAGTACCCACACCTTTCATTTACCTGTGTTGCACATTTTATGAATTTTTCCAGGGGCCGGTCAGCTAATCCGGGGCACGTCAGCTGATCCCAAGCTTGGCGCGAGTTATAGCCATGCTATGCGATCAATTAAAATTCAATCACACGTGCGCTCACGTAAGCATTTTACCTGAGCATTCAACATACATGTTACCGGTACATTGCTCCAATCAATGCTGACCTAATTAAGTTCAATAAAATTTTGCATTAAAGTAAACTAGCAACATTGCAACTTTTATTGCTATAAATTGATTTAATTAACATTAGCAAGTCAGTTCATTTTCTTCATTTGTAGTTACTATGTCGGTTTAAAAATCCAATAATAAAGTTTGAAAATTTGAAAGAAGCGTTTGTTTTTTTTGGATGTTTTAAGTTTTAAGTATTTAACTGGCGCAGTCGTGCGGATTTCTTGTGCTCTAACGTTAAAAAATTTTTTCCGGAAGTATACGCGGAAAAGAAAAAACGCGAAGTGCAAGCGAGATTCAATTAACAACGAAGGAATATCTTTACACCGCAATTGTGTTTCAAATTGAACAACGAAAGAATATCGTTACAAGAATTCAATTATCGTTACCGACAAGAATTCAGTCGAACGAACATCGATTAGGATCCTGGGAAGCAGCAAGACATGAACTCAATAGTCTTAGGATTTTGCATGTAAGTCGAATTTTTTGAGCATTTCCTTTCATTTCCTATCATTTCTATACATTTTTTTTTCTCCATTTAATATTTGCCATTATATTTTTACAATACGAATTTTTCAACACAATTTGCTTTTTATATGCCATTCTTTAATAAAAATATTAGATTAAGACCTTATGATAAAAGAAGGTTTCGTGACCTTAGAATAATCCCTTTAACGGAAACCCTCGCGAGTGAATTAAGTGCGATCGTGGAAGATAGTGAAAGTGATTTATCGAATCAGTCCAGTAATATTGAGGATAATTCTGTAAACTCCGAGGAAATTAATTCAGCAATGGCTACCGATTCATGTATTTTTAACGCTCTAAGAGTCCCCGATGCAATTAAGGATTTGCCAAAATTCAACGGCAACCCTAGACTCTTGAGGGATTTTATTGAAAATGTTGAGGAAATTCTTTTGCTAATTACTGAATCTACCCCCGTGTATAATAAAATCTTACTTCGTGCTATACGCAACAAAATTGAGGGTCCCGCAAATGAGGTTTTAAACATGTATGGAACCTCATTAGATTGGGGGGAGATTAAGAAAAATTTGACTCTTCATTATAGCGACAAAAGGAATGAAACGTCGCTAATAAGGGATTTGCACAACACTAGACAAGGTGACAAACCTATAGAAAAATATTATAGTGAAGTCGTGGAACTTTTGGCAACAATGATAAATCATATTCATATTCATGAGTCAAACCCAAACGTTATACAGGCAAAACGTGAATTATTCGCCGAAATGTGTCTAAATACATTTTTAACTGGGCTTCGCGAACCACTTGGCGCCACGATCAGAGCAATGAAACCTGATACTTTAGCTACTGCCTTTTCTTATTGTATACAAGAGCAGAACATCTTTTATGCTAAACATGAAGGCTCACATACCACACGGAAAATTTTACCATCAGTCCCAAAAACACCAACAAACAACAACTTATTACCTATTTTCCGACCACAGCAACCCTCATATTTTCCTCATCAATCGATATTTCAACAACCACGAGGTCTGGTTCGTACAACTCCACCATTTTCACTTCAAAGCACTTACCAAAATCCATTTCAACAAACTTCGCGTCCATTTCAACCCTTTCAGAACCAATTTCAGCAAAGAAGTCCTCAGAGTCAATTCCCTAATTTCCGATTTAATACTAATAATTTTGGTGTACTTCCCCAACGGCCTGTGTTACCAAGACCAGAACCAATGGACACAAGCTCTGGCAATACTCACATTCGTAACAGACAACCACAACCTCATCAACCTCCTGGTAATAATTTTTTCCGTTCCACAGGACCCCCAAGGTTTACTGTAAAAGAGTTACACAATGTAAACGAATTACAAACACCCTCACCAAGTCATGATAAAATTTCCTACTTCCAGCCAGCCCCAAACGAAGCATACAAACAAGATCTAGACAGTTTCTATTGCTACGGACAACAAGACACATCAGACTACACCCAAGACACCGACATATACCACGGACCATACACGGAATACCAACAGACTGAACAATCCCTATCAAGTACAAACATAGACGCCAATATACAGGAAGAAGCCAATTACGAAATCGATGATGCAAATTTTCGATTAAATGCCTCGATGCCCCAACAGGATATATAGATATTAATACTCATGGATCTAACCTTCCATACATAAAAATATCGTCACCGTTCGGTCGAGATTTGAAATTCTTAATAGATACTGGTGCCTCAACATCGTTTATAAACCCCGAATTTGTACATCCTAATGACATACAGCAAACAAAGCCTGTAGTCATCAATACAGTCTTGAACCAACATGTACTAGATAAACAAGTAAAACTTCCGACTTTTAAAGAATTTAGGCAATCAGGCGAAATAACTTTCCTTATATTCAAATTTCATCAGTACTTCGATGGGCTACTTGGGTTAGATGCACTCACTAAACTACAAGCCAAAGTAGACTTGGCAAACAAAACGCTAACAACAAACGAAACCATAATTCCTCTGATATTTAAACCAAATATTATCTCTAACAAATACAAAGTTCCTCCTAAATCTAAATATGTTGTGAAATTACCCGTTGATATCCGTGAAGGTGATATATATATTACAAATACCGAAGTCAAACCAGGACTCGTCATCTCTGAGGGTATTTACAAAGCGAAAGACTGGTTTAGTCTTCTAGAAATAACCAATCAAACGGACGAGGAAAAGTTACTCTTCTTGGAACAGCCTTTAAAAGCCTTAGAACTCTCACCCTCAAATTATGACCAAATTTATAATTTTAGCGTCGATTGTACTGCCGAAGCAGACTGTCTGATCACTCCTAAAGACGTCTCGCAATTAGTACGAGTCTCTCACCTTAACAACGAGGAAAAAGACCTTGTCCTTAAGATATGCCACGAATACGAAGATATTTTTTTTCGTGAAGGACAAAAACTTGGTCTTACAAATAGGATCAAGCATTCCATTCCAACTACCGATGACTTACCCATTTACACTAAATCATACCGGTACCCATTCATCCACCGGGATGAAGTTCGTAGACAAATAAGTGACATGCTTGACCAAGGGATAATTCAGCCTAGTTACTCTCCGTGGAGCGCCCCTGTCTGGATAGTCCCGAAGAAAGCTGATGCAAGCGGTAAGCAAAAATGGCGATTAGTTATTGACTATCGGAAACTCAACGAAAAAACAATAACTGATCGCTACCCTTTGCCAAATATAAATGACATACTCGATAAACTGGGCAAAAGCCTCTATTTTTCCACCATAGATTTAGCTAGTGGATTCCATCAAATCGAAATGGATCCGAAGGATATAAAGAAAACCGCTTTCACTGTCGAGGGGGGTCATTATGAATATGTTCGGATGCCTTTCGGCTTAAAAAATGCTCCCTCGACATTCCAAAGAGTTATGGACAACATACTTCATGACCTTTTGGGAAAAATTTGCCTAGTGTACATGGACGACATCATAGTATTTTCGACTTCACTCCAAGAGCACGGAGATAGCCTGAGAAGAGTATTCAAAAAATTACGAGAAGCCAATTTTAAAGTCCAACTCGACAAATCAGAATTCTTTCGTAAGGAGGTGGCCTTCCTAGGGCACATAGTCACTGCTAATGGGGTTAAACCAAACCCGGATAAAATACAGGCAATTAAAAATTTTCCTATTCCGAAAACTCAAAGAGAAATAAAGTCCTTTCTTGGGTTGTTAGGTTACTATCGCAAATTCATTAGGGATTTTGCTAAATTAATAAAACCCCTAACTGAATGCCTAAAAAAGGGGCGAACAGTACAACTAACAGATAATTACATAAAAAGCTTCGAACTGTGCAAGGATCTTTTAATGAACGACCCGATACTACAGTATCCGGATTTTAGTAAACCGTTCATTCTTACAACAGATGCTAGCAATTTTGCAATTGGCGCCGTATTATCCCAAGGCACAATAGGCAGTGATAAACCTGTTTGCTATGCCAGTCGAACCCTGAATACTTCTGAAATTAACTACTCGACAATAGAGAAAGAACTCCTTGCGATTGTCTGGTCCGTAATGTATTTTAGACCTTATCTATTCGGAAGGAAGTTCAAGATAGTAACGGACCACAAACCCCTCACTTATCTCATGAATCTGAAGGAACCTAACTCGAAGTTAGTGAGATGGCGTCTTAAATTAGAGGAGTTTGACTACGAGATAGTTTACAAAAAGGGAAGCCAAAACTCTAACGCAGACGCCTTGAGCAGAATCAGAATTCCTGATACTATTCCCGAAGAACCAGCAGAATTGAATACCAACGAAAATCTCGAAGGAACCACAAACGATTTGCAGCAAACTGAACTGAGCTCAACTATTCACTCTGCACAAGAGGATTTGAACGATGGAATTCCAATATCCGAAAAACCTCTGAATGATTTCAACCTTCAGATTATATTGGAGAAAACTAATAGAACGCCACAAACGTCTGTAGAAATGCCTTTTAAAAACAGACAAAGGCGAACCATTCGTATGAACGAATTTAACGAAGATAATGTAGCCGAACTGTTTAAGAAATTCTTTGCCCCAAATAAACTGAATGCAATTTACACGAACGACGAAATTTTCCGAATCGTTCAGTCTGTATATTCAAAATTCTTCTCACAGGCTCGAACCTTGAAGCTTGCTCGTTGCACCGAAATCCTTAAAGAAATCACAGATTCCGACGAACAAGATAAATTAATTAATGACTATCACATCAATAACAACCACAGGGGTATAAATGAAACTGTCCAACACCTTAAGCGAGACTATTACTTCCCCTACTTTAAGGATAAAGTAACAAAGATAATAAACAATTGTGAAACTTGTACGACACAGAAATATGACAGGAGTCCTCCTAAAATAATATATCAAGTCTCCCAAAGTCCCCAAAAGCCATTAGATAGCTTGTACATCGATGTATACACAATAAATGGGAAATCGATCTTAACCATCATTGATCGATTCTCGAAATTCGGGGCCGCATATACGTTAGGCACGAAAAATAGTATTCACATTGTCAAATCCTTGCGACATTTTATGAGCCTTCACGGCATACCAAAAACGATAGTCGCAGACCAAGGGACAGAAATGATGTCCACCATATTCAAGGACTTCTGCCAACAATATGGCATTGAAATCCACTATACATCATATCAGCAGTCCAGCAGTAATGCCTACGTAGAAAGATGGCATTCTACAATTACTGAAATTTACAGGATTATCTTGGAAAAACGGCGGAAACAAAATCTTGATCTAGACCATGAGGAAATATTGAACGAAGCAATCATCACCTACAACAATGCCATACATTCTACAACAAAACACACGCCTTACGAGCTATTCACTGGTAGAACTCATGAATTTAACAAAACCTTCACCCCCAGCAATGAACACGACTATTTGAAAAAATTAAATGAATACAGGTCTCATATCTATCCGGAAATTAAAAATAAAGTCGATGAGTTAGTCCGAACTAACTTAGAGAAGCTAAACCTAAATAGGGCGGATCCCCCAGTTTTCAAAGAAAACGAAACTATATTCCGCAAAGAATGTAGACGCAATAAAACTACCCCCCGTTTCAGTAAACATAAAGTGAAAAAAGATTTAAAAGTTACATTAATCACCAATAAAAACCAGAAACTTCATAAATCAAAAATTAAAAAGAAACGCAAATTTCAGGATGTTCCTGACGATCCAGGCTCAGAAAATAGAAATACAGAAGCCGAACAACGACCAGATGCTTTTACCGCTACAACTCGGAACGACTAGAACCATTACAACGTACCAGAACTTAATACATATAGTGAGACTAAAAAATTATGAAGACGCTATCAACAACATCGTAACCTCCGTAAATAAATTTGACCAAGCACCCGAAGCTACAGACACCCTCAGAATAACAAAACTTAAAGTAAAAGAACTAATACACAGACTACAGACACTTATGCCAAGACTACGACCGAAGAGAGGGCTGATCAATGGGTTAGGTTCTGTAATAAAAGGTATTACAGGAAATATGGACGCAGAAGATGCAGCAAAAATTAACAAGAATCTCGAAGAGCTGATGCTGAATCAATCTAAACTGGGTAATGTGGCTCTTCGCCAAACGAAATTAAATAATTTAATGATGGAAAGATTCGATAATATCACGAATCACATCAATAATCAAACCTCAATCATTAACAACTATCTGATACACTCACAAAACAAAGTTAAGAGAGAATACGAATCAATCATTCATATTCAATATTTAAATCAAATAAATTACAATATCGATCTCCTCAATAACCATCTCTCGGATATATCAGAAGCCGTGATACTTGCTCGTTTAAAAATCATATCAAAACAAATTCTAAGCCCTGTTGAAATAATAGAAGTTTCTAAAACACTAAGAAAGCAGTCAATAGATGTAGAATCGATAGAAAATATTTATGAGCTCCTGGATTTACAAGCCTACTATAATGGCTCAAATATTATCTTCAATATCCAAATACCAATCCTGTCAAACAATACATATCCTTTTTTCCACATTATCCCTCTTCCCCAACACAACAAACAAATTATTACCAAACCCTACGCAATCCTGTATCCCGATAATGTTCAATTTTTCGATGAAAAATGCCCGAAAATCGAAGGAACATTCTACTGCAAAAACCCTACTAAAACTAAAGAATCGAGCAATTCCAGATGTATAGCAAACATACTAAATGGTCTACCAGCATCCTGTCGATTTGAGAACAGCCCAGGAGAAATCGAAATTTATCAACCCGAGCCAAATCACATCCTTCTCGTCAATGCCCCCGAGACCCAACTCGAGTCAACTTGCGGAGTATCGAACAAAACAATCAGCGGAACAACACTCATTCGCTTCGACAAATGTGATATAACCATCAATGGGATGACATATTGCGCCGAGAACAGCATTTACTTCGAGAATATCAACATGTTTCGAGTTACGAACTCATATAATAAAATCAACAATACAGACAAATTAGAGGACTACAAACTACACGATTTAGGAAAATTCAAATTTTCGAAAGAAGACCCTTGGCAGCTATTTGATTTCCAAAACCCGGAAACTAAATATTTTCTTTTTACTAGCACAAGTCTGATCAGCGGAATCATTATCTTCATCATCGTCATCATCTACATACGATTCAAGCTCCTGAAGTTCATTCAGCACCCAAACTAGCATCAAGCTCCAGCTGCGTTTACCTAGCTGTCGCCATCTTAGGGGGGAGGAGTTATAGCCATGCTATGCGATCAATTAAAATTCAATCACACGTGCGCTCACGTAAGCATTTTACCTGAGCATTCAACATACATGTTACCGGTACATTGCTCCAATCAATGCTGACCTAATTAAGTTCAATAAAATTTTGCATTAAAGTAAACTAGCAACATTGCAACTTTTATTGCTATAAATTGATTTAATTAACATTAGCAAGTCAGTTCATTTTCTTCATTTGTAGTTACTATGTCGGTTTAAAAATCCAATAATAAAGTTTGAAAATTTGAAAGAAGCGTTTGTTTTTTTTGGATGTTTTAAGTTTTAAGTATTTAACTCGCGTTCAAGAAACAAAGCAAAAAGCAAATAAAATTTCCGACGCACGTGTTCTTTTACGCATTTCAGAACATGGGAGTGCTGCCAGATCCTAATAAAAAACGAAAAGATTGCATAGAACGAATTTGTTTTTCGGCAAAGTTATTGATTTTTTGAGATATGCTATTCCTGAAATCTCTCGTCGAAGCATATGTTTATATTCGCGCAATCCTTGCATAAGCATTTACCTACTTACCTGCTGCCGAAGATTTATGGCTCGCCGTTCGAATTTTTCCGAAGGGTTGATACTATATGAATATACTATGCTCCGCTCAACTACCTTTGGTAAAAAAAATGTTTGAGGACCAATTCAGCATAAAGAGGGACCCCCTTAAAAACTTTTGAAATTTTCGATAGGACCTTAAGATTTGAGAAACGAAACCTTTCGACGTTTCCACAAAGTTTGAGTATTGTTGTAGTTTTTGAGGAAAGGTCCTGTGACGCACGGACATATAGACAGACAGGACACGTAACTAATACCTGAGTAGAAATTTAATTTAGGCAGTCATTAGGCCCTATTTAGGCATGCCTAAACGGGAAAGTCACGAATTACCCTATCACTGCCTAAGTTAGGCAGTGTTGGGGCTTCCCTAAATAGTTCCTGATTTAGGCAGTGATGCGGCTTGCCTAAATACTTCTTTATTTAGGCAAGTATGGGGTTTGCCTAAACAGTTCCTAACTACAAACAACTTTCTTGGCACAATCAGTACAAAAGATATAAATTTGTTAATAATACTTACCATTTTCTTCACTTCGTAAAATACTTACCAGTTTTCACATTTTTCAAGAAAATCGACATTTGCGATCAACGTATCTATAATCTCCACAACACATATGCAGTGAAATATATTTATTCAATTTAGGCATTTCACACTAGGTCCCCATTAGACCCGTATTAGGTCCGCATTAGGCATGCTAAACGTGGGAGAAAGAGCTCAAAAGTATTTAAAGCTTTGCATTCTCATCTCCTACGTAGAATTAGAATATTTTGATTCGATTTTGCACAACGAGAAATTGTCTGTTTAGGAACTGGTTTGGCAGGCTCCACCACCGCCTAAATTAGTAATTGTTTAGGCAAAACTCATCCCCGCCTAAATTAGGAATTATTTAGGCAAACCCCATCACCAACGAAATTGAAATTTTGTTAAATTGTAAGTATTTAAACTCTTACCAAGACTAAGGTTTGTTTGCTTTTCACACTAAAAAAATTTATGTTTAGGTAAGTGCCATCACCGACTAAATTAGGAACCATTTAGTCAAGCCTTTCACAGCCTAAATTGGAATTTTATTTGCAAAGTGAAGAAAATGTTTGCCTTTTTGACGAATGTTTGTAAAACTATAGTAAAATGCAAAGTTCTTACTAAGAAATTTTTGTGTGGTTTACGATTTTCACAACAAAGATTTTTCTGTTTAGGAATTATTTAGCAAAACCCCATTATGCCCGAATGCGGAAAACCCTCTTAATGCCTAAAGACGTTGTGTTTAGGAATTGATGGGGTAGTGCGTTACATTCGGCACTAGGGCCTAATGGGGTTTTCCTGAACAAATCCTAAACTGATCAAGTTTAGGCACGCCTAATTAGGCCCACATTAAGCAAGCCTAACTTAGGCATGCCCCATTAGGGTCTCATTAGCTCTATATTAGGCATGCCTAAACTGACGAAAATTAAAAATCGCTAATCTCACTTGAAATTGCACAATTTTCATTTGATCATTTTTGTCATTCTCCACGTAACACTAAAATACGAAAATTTCAAAATTGATTAAGCTAGGTATGCCTAATTAGGCCCTCATCAGACCCGCATTAGATGTGCCTAACTTAGGCATGCCCCATTAGGCCCGCATTAGGAAAGCCCCACTGTTTCCGCACTAGGCCCTAATGCCCATTTAGGCATGCCTAAAATGATTTCTACTCGGGTAGGTCGTTGCAAAATTCATTTTACGAAGCCCTGAAAATGGGAGTGTCAATCAAAATCACAAATTAGTAATTCTTTGATAAATGATCAGGTTTGCATCAAGGGATGGATGATGGGGAAGCTGAAATAGTGTATCAAGATTATTACTCAAAACTAGTTAGTTAGTTGAGGATTGAAGTTGAAGCGCCAGGCATCGATGAGATTCCAGTGGAGCTTATAAAACATGGTGGCAGCGGTGTTTAGAAACTATAAAATCTTTAAAGTTATGCAGCACATTTTGTAACAAAATCATATGCCAAACGAGCGGAGTCAATCAATTATATTCCCTATCCACAAAAAAGGTGACAAACTACAGTGCGATGACGTTGTTTGTTTTTATAATTTCCATTAAACAAAGTAAATTTCATTTCAGTTTCAATCATTTTTGCTTTTTTTTCGACATAACTCATTTTCATTAATTTGATTAAAATTTTTCGTGTACTTCCCCTCCCTGTGCACCCTTGAAGCAAAATTTGCCAAACTAAGACCTGTTTTGAAAAGTTCTCATCAAGACCTTTCATTTGATACCCATATCGGCTACCTTCAACGAAATTTTTTTTTCGGGGGTTACTCCCCTATATTGGGAGACCCCCCTTAAATACCTTGTAAAAAATTTTTGTAGTTGAACTTTGAAGAAAGCACCACTTTACACCTACATACAAAATTTGATGTTTCTAGCTTAAGTAGTTTCCGAGAAAAACTGCTGTGACACACGGACGGACGGACAGATAGACAGACAGGACGCGATTTTAGAAGGGTTTTGTAAAATTATTTTACAAAACCCTAAAAATGAAAGTAACTAAAATAGTGAAATAAAGGCGTTTTGATTCGAAAAAAGTGTTCAGGTAAAAATGGAAAGGCTCAAAATATTGGATATCACGCGCCTGCCAGGTGTGAATAGCTACCTCAAATCTGCGTGCCTTTTGAGTTCAGCGGATTTACATTAGTCTAGATACATACCTACAAAAAATCGTTGACAGCTAAAAATAAATAGTGAGCGAAAGGGTTCATTCCAATCATTACGTAAATGTTTGCATTTTTGATACCAAAATTTAGGTTTCCATCCAATTCGTTGACTGCTGATTTTGGGTTTGAAGAAACGTTCTGCATAACGTAAACTCGCAGAACTATGGAGCAAGCAGATAGATACCAGATACGAGTAGATACACAAATCTATCTGCTTGCCTTATAAAGTCTATTCTATGCAGCTTTAAAAAAAGCGTTAACACTAAATCTTGAATTTTCTGATGCCAAACGACCGCAAAACTTTAATCAAAATTTTCAGGAGGATTCATAAGAAAACATCGGCTTAAGGTTTTCGGTTTTCTATTCCTGCTTCTTCTCCCGTCTACCAAATATGAGAAACGTTTTTGTAAACGCGTATGTACAATATTTCTACGAAAATGGATGGCAATGTCGTACCACTTGAGTTCGTTCAATTTCACCCAACAAATGTTGTCCTGCTTCATATTACTGCTCTGAGAAAATATCAGGAAAGAAAAATATTCCACTCACCCCCACCGCCATCCGCAACATTCGTTGAGGTTGTTTTATGTATCCTTTTTGAGGCGAAACAGGAATGTATTTATATATTTCCACGATAAAAATGATGAATGACTTTATAAATCTTAACGGGGAGAAGATGAAGAAGAAAAGCGCGTAACGAAAAGTAACAAAAAGCTGAAAGACGTCCATGTACATTGGAGTGGGGCTGCAAGGATGGGAGGATGTTGGTGGTGAAGCGCTTTTGTAATGATTTTTATGTTGCTATGTTTTGTATCGCAGCCATTTCACAGCACTTGAGAGGACTTAGCTCGTTTTTGTCAATTTTCGCTAACTTCTTAGTATACTTTTATACTTTTCTATTACCGACAATCTCTTGCGGCTTGTTTGAAAGTGAAACGGGCGAAAAAAGAAAGCAGAAACTTTCCTTTCACCAACAGCTAAAAGAAAAAAAAATGCTTTGTATAAGCCCTGTGAAATTTACAAGGGACGCTTAGAGATTAAAAGAAAAATCGAGGGTTGGCAGAGAGAAAAAATAAGGATTTTTGCGAGGGTGGCTTAATGAGCTTTTTATCTTTGGCGGGTAATGAGGAAACTGTTCGGTATTGCGGTTAGATGATTTTAATTCAATTTGCATCAGTTGGGTGATATATTGGTTTAAAGTTCGATAATAAATATCAAACGGCGTATAAACAGTTGGAGATAAGTGCCTGATGGGAATGGAGTAATTTGGCCAGATTGCTTTGAGTTGTTTGTTGAACTCAGGATTTGTGTCTTTGCTTTTTGCCACTTGAATCCACCGCATAGTAACAAATTATTGTTTAGTGTTGCTTTAATCTGTGGTATTTATAAGAATTATATTGTTTTGATATTATGGAATCGAAGAGCAAAAACTATAACTCTCGCTGCCGCTGCGTAGCTGGAGAATCTCAGATTCTCAACTGTACTGGCAGCAATGTTAAAATTCTACGATACAGTAATAAATCTCCATAGCAAGTTGGGAACACATTTAGTTATAAATAAACTCGATAAGTTTTTCAATAACTTCCTACGTTAGATTTCACTGTCTACTGAACTGTGAATGAAAAATGAATTGGTGTTCGATTGACAAAATAACATTAAAAGTGAACTTCATTTTTCTTTTCCCACTTTGTTGCTCATGGATTTGCACGACGTGTGTACATACGACCATACACATGTTGCCACATCACTTGGCTGGTGTCTTCGTCATCCTGATAAATATTTATGCCGAACGGACTTCACTTTATTGTGCAAACATAAAATTTATTATTCTCCTGTATAAATTTCATACTTGTATGATTTCACAAATACAAACACATTACGTCGAGGATATTTCAAAGAGGAAACATTTATTCGCTCAATGGAACGAAACGTACGAGTATGTAACCGAGACAAATATTTACAAATAAATGTCGCCAAGTTCGCAAATATGAAATTCAGGCACTATGCCACCAATACTATTGCTGCTACCCCTTTGGAAGCCTTTCGTATCGCAGGAGCGGCCAACAACAATATGTTTTCAATTTATAATTTGAGCGGTAGACTGTGACTTGAATTCACATTCGAACTCGGATTTGGTTTTTGGACTCGTGATCGTTGAAGCACTTTGTTCATAATGCATTGCATAATGTCCTTTTTATGATCGGATTCATTGTGTGAATAATATTTATAATAGGAAAAGTGGAAAATTCATGGAAGAGGTAATTTACCCTCCCGGAAGTTTGCGATACAAATGGAACTTATAATATTATGCGCGTAATGTTAAATTTGCAAATCGTAATTTGATGATTTATACTTTAATATGTTTCATATCAGCGCATTTCAATGTTGCCGAAAGGATTTTTCAATGCATTTGCCAGCTGACAAATTGATGATTAAGTTAAAGGATTTTATCGAGCGTATTCAAGTTTTATATAATATTTTTATAGTATTGAAATTCGGCTTAAGGACGAATCTGTGTTCTATATCAGGCATAGATGAAATATATTTCCCAGAAACAACGTGCAAGCTGCCGATATTGTACGTATTTGAAATATAACCTATTTTATTGCCCTAGCTATGTTTCAGAAAGAAACGTATTGAGAAACACAGAAGGAAATTTTAAAGCAAATCCACTCATCTGGGTTAATGTCTTCAAATACTTGATATTGAATATTTTGAACATACTTTGCGATATTTACAAAAACAAAAATGAAAAAAAATTATATATAAACATATATATATATATATATATATATATATATATATATATATATATATATATATATATATATATATATATATATATATATATATATAAATATATACCCTCTGCTCGTGCTGAGCCACCTTATATAAAAAAACACTAACACGGAGGGATAAGGACGGGAAAGGGGAAGGTCATTTTAAGAAATGAAAGATTAGGGTCTTAACGCGACATGGCCGTTTTATTCAATTCTCAAATTATAATCCAAATTAAAGTATACGAAGAATAACAATATAAAAAACTCCTTTCGAAATTAAAAACAACATAAAAAAATAAGCTAAAATATACCAACATAAACCAATTCAATACGATAAAGAATATAATAAAAACACTACTGGAAAATATTATAGTTTATAAAATATTAAAAAGGAAAAAACCAAATTTGCACTCACCTCTTCCCTAGCAGAACTCCGAGCATTCCGCGAAATACAACAAAATGAGTGTGGGTTCGCTGAAAAGTAGATTGTAAAGTTAAAATCACTAAAACAAAAAAATAACGCAACGGCCACTTTCATTAGCACTATCCGTTTCCTCTGTTTCGTCTACTATCGGCAAATTTTTCTTTTTCTTCCACCACAATGTGGGTGGTTAGCTTACAAAAGTATATTTAAATTTTAATTACTAGTTTTTAATGTCTTTCTAACTTCACTCCTTTCACTTCTGATTTTTTTCCACTGAATTTCAATTCAATTTTAGTACTATTTTTTTCTTTTTTCTCCTATGACTTCCAAACTTCCGACACTAAAAATTTCATACAAAAACGTTCGTCTACTCACGATCCCACTTTCGTCTCTCAACCCAAATCAAGATTTTTCTTGTTCCCGCACTCCAAATTGGACAAAATCTTTTTCCCAAATCACAATTTTCTTGTTCCTGCTCTCCAAATTTACAAAAATCTGTTTCCGTCACCGCACAAAATCAATCCCTCTTATTCTCAAAGTCCAATACTGACTGCCGTAAATTCAAGAATCAAGAATCCTTTCATTTTACATTGCCGCTTCCGCATCTGGGTAACGCAGTCGAAGTTCATTTCACCTCGATTCCGCTACCCACACATATTTTTTTCGTACCGACAAACGCAACAATTTCCATTTTGCATATATGGTAATTTGCATAATCAAAGAAGCGTTTGATTAGATGCAAAGTGTCACATATATACGGAAACTATTGATTTTGCCGATACTCCAAAAAGAGTGCTTCCCTGCACTCGGGAAACATGAACCCAGGGTCCCAGCAGACCCCCGGTCGAGAATCCGCGACGCTACCAACGGGGGGAAACGTGAATAAATTTTTTGTTAGTATGAGAAATAAAATTTGTTAGTGGGAGTTAATGAACAAAATTAGTTAGTATGAAGAGAGGAATAAGGTTTTATTAGGGAAAATGTATAGAATGAAATTTCGTTAATGGGAATCAATGTATGGAGTGTTGTTAGTGGGAAAATTAAAATTATTATATTACTAGTTTTTTTGTTATTGAAAATTAGGGAAACGAGTAGGATTGTGATGATGTGGAAATTAAAATTATAGGGAATTTTAATAAAAATAAATAAAAATACAGGGTAAAGGTATAAATGCCCAAAGAAAGGTGGATATGCTACGGCGGCAATTTGAAGTTGCGAATGGAAGAACGCCTGTATGCCTAAATTCGCAACAATATATATATATATATATATATATATATATATATATATATATATATATGTATATATATATACATATGATATACACAAACATATATATATATATATATATATATATATATATATATATAAATATATATATATACATATATATATATATATATATATATATATATATATATATATATATATATATATATATATATATATATATATAAATATATATATATATACATATATATATATATATATATATATATATATATATATATATATATATATATATATATATATAACTCAAGCTCAATAAGTAAAATAAATAGTATATGGTGAAAGCACCTGAGAACATTGGTTCGAAAGTAAAGTAAACAAGTTGCGTAAGCAGGAGAGTGCTCCTACCAGAAGGTCTTCGCAAACATCCTAGGGTTAGAAACAAGTTTTCTAATAGCGTGAATCGGTAACTTGAACTATTCATCCAATTTTTGGATATGAAATCGTTCAAATTTATGCAAAAACTGCACAGTTTCTTTCATAAGCACAGCGCAGCCGCCATTTTTATCTAGCTTCAATTATTTTTCTGAATGCTCGGCCGATTGAACATATTCAAGTTAAACACTATTCCTTTCATTTACATGAAAATTGAAAGAAAATAAAAGTGCCCAGGTCAATTTGAAATATGTATCAACCATAAACACGTGTTATTGTTGTTGTCATTCCATATAATTGAAATGGCTATAACTCACTTGATTATAACTCGATCTCAATTAAATTTTATAAACGTTAATATTACATTAATCTTTATAATTGCAAAATTTCAAGACATTTAAAGGTACTGTTTTGATTTTATGGGCGAAAATGTAAAATCTACAAAGCATACTATTATTAACAATAATGAGTGAATTTCGATTTCCGAGGTATTTGTTGCCCTTGTACTCATAAAGGCCTACATTTGTGATAATTTTCAGATTTTTCGGCTCAAAGGTGTCTAATCGCGAGGGCGGGGGACACAAATTATTGGTACATTTTGCCTTCCCCAGGACCCCCTAATTCACAAAATGATTTCAGATCCTAAAAGTTCTAATTAAGACCTTTCATTTAATACCACACTCGACTACTTTTTATTTAAAAAAATTGTCAAGGGCTAATTCGTTATAAGGGGGGGCCCCCTCAAAAATTTTTTAAATTTTTTGTAAGACCTTAGATTTTGAGGGACCATCACTTCTGATCTTTCACAAAGTTTGAGTATTGTAGCTTATATAGTTTCTGAGAAAACAAGCTGTCGCGAAACTAGTAGGTCTATGTAAAAAAAATTTTTTACGAAGACCTAAAAAAGTGAGTGAAACCATAGCTGACTTCTCGCGGGTCTATGCATTAATCGAGCAGTCACACAAGCAAACCGCTCGAAAACCTTCCTACCCTCTACTCCAAATTATGTTGCAGATTTAGAAAAAATACGTAATCATTTCCATTGTAATCGTAATTTGTAAAATTATTTGACCCCAGGAAATCGTGGATGTGAAATTCTTTTGTAGTGGGTCCTTGTGTTGGGGGAAAGTACTCGCCCCAGGTCACCGCAACGCTAGCCTGCCAGCGCATTCACACGTTCCTATACAAGGCCAATCTCAGCAGATGCAAACATCCTCTTCCGCTGAGGCAGCATACCATCGCTGCAGTCCTGCACGGACAATTAAACCTACCATGATTAAATCTATTCTGATTCATGGCTGATCGGAAAAGGCATACAAAGAGGGTAAAATTTGCATTTGACTCCTATCGCTAGTATTTCCTAACCAATGCATTAATAGAAGTCTTAGTAGATGTTCTCCTGCAATTGAACAATTTTTTCTTCTACAAAATTATAAACTATCTCAATTACATCATTAGGAGTCGCACTAGGAAATTCATTTTTAGCATCAAACCACATAAGGTAGATACATATAAATATGGACTGGTGCGGTGTCGTGATGAAACAACACTTTCTTTTTCGTCAGATGGGGCCGTTTTTACCTGATTTCATCACTCAAACGCTGCAATAAGGCTGCATAATATGCGCGGTTGATTGTTTTTCCTTTTTCGAGATAATCAATAAATATTATTCCACACGCATCCCAGAAAACGGATGCCATGACCTTGCCAGCTGACTGAACTGTCTTTGCTTTTTTTGGAGGCGGTTCTCCCTTTTCAGTCCACTGCTTTGACCACGCCTTAGTCTCAGGTGTAAAATGATGGACCTATGTTTCGTCCATAGCTATGAATCAAAGCAAAAACTCTGCTTTATTGCTGCGAAACATTGTCAAACACTCGATGGAAACATCCTCACGTTGCTGTTTGTGCTCCATTGTGAGCAAACGCGGCATCCGCACAGCTTTCTCATGTCCAAATTTTCAGTTAAAATGTGATGCACAGCACTTTTTGAAATGCCTGCCATGTCTGCTATCTCGCGCACTTTTAGTCGACGGTAATCTAATACCATTTTGTGGATTTTCTTCACATTTTCTGACCTAGTGACCTTACTTGGTCGGCCACTACGGTTTTCAATTTGGCAGCTCGTATGACCTCACTTAAACTCAGCTACCCAATATTTGATCATTGGAAACGAAGGAGCAGACTTCCCCAGAGAAGAATCCAACTCGGCTTTGATATCGGTTGTGTATTCAATCACATAAAGATGCCCGGTTTTCGCCATGTTTACAAATTCACTGAGAGCGTTCACTTTGGATGGTTGTAAAAAAATAATAATAAACTTACTGTCGGGTATTTTTGGGACTATCCTCGTAAACCAAGGCAACGTAGATGTTGTTGCTGTCTTATCTACTCGTTTATAAAAACCTGAATTATATTTAACACTACTACACCATCTATGCATGTAGACGTGGCAAATATGTTAATCAGTTCAGTATATTTGCAGCATTATAAAAAACAAGTTGGCCAAACAGACCTACGCTCATGTCAGAAGAGTTTTGTACCCAACTTCTCAGAAATGCAGTCACAAGCAATGAATAACGTCAAGAAATATGTCAAAGAGATGTACACGTTTAGAAGAAAATCCATTGTTTTTCTATTTTCAATGGTCGCCATTTTGTTGCAAACCAACAAAAGTCACTCAAATGTTGAATTCCCAAAAATACTAATGTTATTAACCTTATTGGAAAATTTTAAGAAGATCAAGTCAAAACTGCAGTGACTAATTCGATGGAAAGTCCATTAAATACCAAAATCGTGTGTTATTGTTGTTGTAATTAGAGAAATTTCAAATAGCTATAACTTTCGTGTTTATGGTTCAATTTTTATCAAACTTACAAAGTTAAAAGACCTTCTGTAAGACTACGTAAATATCGATTCTCGTTCAGTTTAAGGGTACCGATTTTCTGATTTTATCGGGGAAAATATGAAATTCGAAGATCATACTATTATTAACAAAGTTAAGCGAATTTTGACTTCTAAGGTATTTGTTGTTGTTGTACCCATAAGCATCTACCTCCATGATTTTTTCCAGATTTTTCGGATCACAGGTGTCAAGTGTCAAATCAAGGCCTGTTTTGAAAAGATCTCGTCAAGACCTTTCATTTGATACACATATCGGCTACCTTTGATGAAATTTTTTTTCGGGGGCCACTCCCCTATATGGGGAGACCCCCTTAAATACCTTATAAATTGTAATTGAACTTTGAAGAGAGCACCACTTTACACCTGCATACAAAATTTGATGTTTCTAGCTTAAGTAGTTTGCGAGAAAAAGTGCTGTGACACACGGACGGACGGACAGACAGGCCGCGATTTTAGTAGGGTATTGTAAAATTATTTTACAAAACCCTAAAAAGAGAGGATGCAGGTAGTTAAATCAGTTCACTAGCAGAATTTACAACTTGGGCCGAAGCTTCAAAATGCTTTAAATTTTACAGTATGGGGGTAAATAAATAAAATTTATTTAGTCTTAAAATAAGTTAGTATTTTACATATTCGAGTTAAGTTGCCCTTAAGTTCAAAGCAAATAAGTTAATGGATAAATTTGTCTGAAAACGTGTAGTAACGCAAGATTTTTAACAGATCTAACGTGTTTGCTGGCGAATATATTAGAAACAATTTCACGTTATGATCTGCAAGAAATTCAATAGTCGCTAATTTTGGATCCGATACAATATTCTTTGCCGTGAAGCATTGCTGAGACAGGAGCGAAAAATTGAAAATGAATACTTATAAGTCTGAACTGAGAAGTCTTTTCTACACATTCCTGAAACTTTAATTATGCATTAACCCCATTAGGCCTCAATGCTTGACGTAATGCATTACCCCATCAATAACTAAAGGAAACAGCATGAGGTGCTTATGAAGTTTTCCGTATCAGAAACGAATGAGGTTTTCCGTATTCGAAACTAATGAAGTTTTTCTAAACAATTTGCAAACAGAAAAATTTTCATTATAATAAAGCGAGGCAACACTAACTGTCTTAAGTAGAATTAGAAAAATAATCCATTTCTCAACTTTGGTTTCAATTTAAAAACGAATGGGATTGCCTAAACAGTTTCTGATTTAGAAAATGCTGGGGCTTGCCTACACAGTTCTTAATTCAGGAACTGATTGGGCTTGTCTTCTTCTTCTTCTTCGTAGCACGATAGCCCTTCTCAGGCCTTCGCTTCCTATAACAAGCGCCTGCAACTGATCCCCAACTAGCTTCGCCCCAATTATTTGCCACAGAACCCTTATTTCAAAGACGATCAGTATATTTGTGAGTGCTTGGGTTACGGTCCATGCCTTACACCCATAGCACGACACAAGTCTTATCACAGATTTGTATACTTGAAGCCTTTTTTTCCTGTGTATGCAGCTGGTCTTCAAGATCGTCAAAACTGAATGAAATATTTTATGTGCGAACAGTATTCTTCGGTGCATTTTATCTTTTTCATTACTGGTCCTCGTTATTTTGGCACCTTAATATACAAATTCGCCCACATCTTCGATATTGTATTCGCCAAGTGTGATATTTTGTGTATTTAAGGTACGAGTATTTTTCCTCGACAGCGTCATGATTTTATTTCCATTGATTTGTAGCTCTACTAGTTTTGCTTTGCTGTCGAATTTCAGGAAGAGTTCTTTGGCGGTTGATGTCATCCGCATAGAGTACCACTTGACTCGACTTGTATAGTAACGCACTTTTTGTATCGAAAGGTAGCTTTCTTATGACATATTCCAGAGCCAAAATGAGTAGAAATGGGGCCAGCCCATCTCCTTGCTCTAGTCCAATATTTGTGCCAAAGGCATCGGTGAGTTGGTTATTGATGTGGACTTGGGAGGTTGTCGACGTCATTGTCTTTTTGACGAAACAGACTAGTTTGATTGGGAAACCAAACGAAGCATTATTTAGTATAGTACGTTACAATCAATACAGGCATATGCTTGCTTAATGTCAACTAATATTTGGTGTACGTCTATATTGAACTCCGAGCCTTTATTTAGTACCAACTTGACAGTGAACAATTGTTCTATCGCCAATCTACGTTTTACCATGTTTTTAAGTTTTGCATATCTTCTTGTAACTGTTGAAAAATTACATTGAATAAAGCGATTTCGTTCTTGAGTTTCCGGTTTTATTGCTTTTGAATTTTGCTTAGTTTTTCTAAATTCATTGATTTTTCTTTATACAGTTTGTCTCCAGTAGTCTGCATACTCTTTTTTTTCAAAATCGAGTAGCGATGTGCCGTCTTCGTTGATAGAGTCAAATTAGCGTTTCCTCAGCTTTCCGACTGGCAAACGGGTGACAATCTATTGGCCCTCATTATTAGACCCTGATGACCCAAATTGTGCTACATCACTATTTTATTCGGTCCAGAATAGTGCCATACCGCTATATACTCTACACACTCCTTTGCCTAATCAAAAGTATCCCTTGTTTCTTGGTGTAGGTAAAGAATGCATTGTGCATGAAAGATACTGCCGTTAAGTGCAATGTACGTTGTTCGTAAACTTCCACCCACGTGGCAAAAAGCTGATTTTTAGATCTAAAATGAAATACTTGAAATCTATTGAGCGTTCTTACGTTCGAATAATTCTAGCTGTTTTAAATCTTATGTGAATTTCCTAAAAAGCTCCTGCGTTCCGAATAATGTTCTTTCATATAAACATTACACGGGTTTGGATGATCAAGATATATCCAATTTTAGTTTGTAAACCCACTTCCACCGTACTTGCAAGCACTCCGAATTCCTTTGAGCATATACGCGAATTTTCAACGTGTCTGCATGAGGTAGCAAGCACAATTTAGTTCCTCAATAACACATGTGCAGTTGGCCCAGATGGTCTGCCTAATATATTTTTGCCTCTTGCCTTAATGATCAACGCGAGTCATACAACCAGCCTTTTCCCAAATGCATAGCAATGCGCCAACACCCTCCCAATACATAAATCGGGTGCCTGCTCCTCGATCTTAAACTATAGGCCTATATCGTTATTTTCAGGATTCAGCAAAATACTTGAGGGAATTGTCCATGTCAGATTATATAATGGTGTTTTATAAAAAAGCGATCGACGGTCACCAACCTTATCGAAGTCATCAATATAATTGCAGCTTCCCTAGGGCAGTTAGATGTTATCTACACCGATTTTTCAAAAGCATTTGATTGTGTCACTCACAGTATCTTAATAGATTAACTACGTACGCTCAGAGTCGATGGCGACATTCTATCTTGGTTCATCTCTTTTTTAACGAATCGCATCTTTGCGGTCATTGGGAATGCTTTCATTTTTTATTCATTTTTCCCTAATTCTGGAGCTCCACAAGGATCCATTCTCAGCTCTTTCCTGTTCAACATTTCCATAAACGATCTTTCTTCCTTTTTGAGTTCTAGGTATCTCTTGTATGCAGATGACCTCAAGCCGTTTAGAGAAATCGAATTTCATCAAGATAGCCTTGTGTTATAAGATTATTTGATGGTGCGGCTCTAACTAGTTCCCGCTTAACATATCAAAGCGCTGTTTCATGAGCTCTTCATGAGTAAAAACAAACAAACTAGATTCATTTCAACTATCCATTGGGCATGAAATGCTCTTGGAAATTTAAAGTATGAACGAACCTGGTGTTGTCTTTGATCTTCACTTAGAATTTGTTATACACTAGGGTGTCCGTTATATGGGCAAAAAATTTTTTTTATTATTTTGTAACGAATACCCCCCCAATGTTTTCGTAATCCTAAAATAAACTTACTTGTGAAATTTCAGCACTCTTTGATGATGGGAAGCCGTGCCAACTCGGCTTCAACGTTTTATATATATGTTTACTAGGTAAATATTCTGATAATTACAATTTATTCTCTAATGACCGAACGAAGTAGCAAAATAAGTAAAAAACTAACATGACAATATTAATTTTTATTAAATAGAGTGAAACAGACAGTATCGATTGGGGTATTTCCTTTTTAAAGTAGCTTTTTTACAATCAGGATAGAGTTTTTTGTGCTCCAGGACCCAACGCAAGAGAAATTATTTCTGATTTTCCTCTGCCGTTGTTAAGCCGTGAAAATCTTACATCAGCTTAACTGCTCTTTCTGCGGTATCACTTACAGCCCTTAAAGTTGAGATTTTAGTTTTAGCCTTTAAATAGGCTTCATTTTCGTTCCATAGTGAAACGGGAAAACCTAGGAAACTAGAGTCAATTTTAAAGCGTGAAAACAAATGTTTACTCTTTCTTGACACGAAATCATCCAAGCATTTGGTACATAGAGAGTTTGACATTTCTTGTTTTGACAGAATATACTTCTTTGCATGATCGTATGGCTTTTTATATTCTAATTTAGAAACCATTTTCACTTGATCATCTACCTCTTCGTCGAAAAACTTCATCCATCAAATACCACTAGTGTTGACAAAACTTGGCTAAAGCTGCTTTTGAAATTGTTTCAACGATCGCTTCGTACTTTTTCAGTGTCTTCAAAAACACAAGTCTTGATTTGTGGCTTTTACTGCCATATTACACTGAAGCCACTGAAGTTTTACATAGGATGTCGCGATGAATAAAGAAACATCTTGTGATGCCCGCTTATTTTTAATTGGTCTTGTAGCAAACACATTTTCAAAGCGTAAATACCTCTTGCCATCCATCGTGCTTGGTGCATGGCACCAGGGGGCCTAATTTTTAATTTGTCTTCATTGTTGCCTCCCAAATATATCAAAGAAAGTTCAATCAGTTCACGTTAGTCGTCTCGCACAATATTTTTGTTTAACTCCTTCCAATAAAACTCAATCAGTTGATTACGGTCAGTGTCAGTCAGATGGTTTTTTATAAAATCTAGGCTTGTTTGAAAGGCACTTGGATAAACATTTTTCCAGTTATCTTTAAACTTTTTAAAGAGTGGAACATCGGGGCTACGGGTGACTTGGGGAATTTTAGCTTCAAATACGCTTTTCAAAACAAGTTTGTAGACATGATGACAACAGACAAAGATTAACAGCTCTCTTTCCAATTTTTGTTCCAATATTGCACTAGCACCATTAAATCGGCCTGTATTTGAAGCCGTTGTGCCGCAAAACATTATCTGTATTTTGTCATTGAAATCCAAATCCTAAAGAGCGTTTGAAACAGCTAGGGCTTGTTCTCTTCCCGATGAATTATCTAATTTCGATATCGCAAGAAGTTGTTCGTTGTCGCCATAAGTAATAACAATCGGTAGTCGTTCTTCCCTTGAACTTTTTACGTCTAAAGCAGGTGACAATTTGCCATTCCAGTAGATAGTCATAATTTCAGAAATATTGTTTTGGATATCCGCTTTTACTCCATCGGCAGTAATATTTCGAGTCTGCGTTCGAATTCGTTAAATTGAAGATTTGCTTCTATTGCAGCCTGAAGAATGTAAACCGAATCTGTTGTGCTTAGTTGACACCTATCTAAGGCCGCAACTAACTTGGGTGAATAAAATCCTTCCCGCTCCTTTTAACAGTAGTCACTTGAGACTGCAGAGTCGATGCCGTAGGTCTCGGTGCGGGTTCATCGGGAAAAACGTTATTTAAACTGTCAGTAGAACCACCAGATAAACAATGAGAGGAAGACGTAGAGCTTTGAGTCAGCGAGTAATCACATGCGGACGAAGGCCCAGCTATGGGCACGTTTTTCAATCTTCTTTTTTCTTCGTGTATCTTTCTTTGGAGGGCTCTCTCTTCTTTTTCTGATAATTTTTAGTCCACTCCTGCTAGACAGCCCTGACGCTTTAGTTCTCTCTGTTGCTGTAAAAATATTTTGTCTTCTTCTATTCTTATAATTTGAAGAGCATCGGCATGTGCAATAGCCAAACTTGGTACAGGCCTACTAGCTTCTTTACACAGTCAGGTACCGATCGTGTAGTAATTCTAGCTTTGTCCTAGAAGATAATGTACTTGCGGATTACACGATTAGCACTTTCACTTACTTTAAAGGCAATTTCGCACCTGTTATCTGATGTTTTATATCACCAACTAAGAAAATGTCTTTTTTAGTACTTCGTAATTCAATCGCCATTCTATAAAACCAACTAGATACAAAAAAAACTGTTAGTATGTTAAGTAATTACGCAGCATGCGCCGTTCATCCCTAGAAGCTTGTATGAACGAGCTCATGTTTCAAGTCGGCACGGGTTCCCGTTCATTGATTGAGCTAATTTTTATTTTAGGAGCATTTTATTATATGTGGAACAAATTTAGAGGGTGTGCATTAAAAAGTATTTTCGAAAAATAAGGAACACTCTATTATACACATACAACAAATGACTTCCAAAGTCTCTAGGTTGGTAGGATTTGTTCTACGCTGTTCAAAGAGATCTTTTAATGTTTCAATCGGAATGCATCTATTCCTTGCGATTGTGCGTCCTATCCTCGATTCTGCAAGTCAAGTTTCGTTGCCTCATACCAAAAAACTGTCAGATGTAGTCGTTTCAAGTTCAGGATACCGTATCTTCCGTATTAAGAACGCTTAACTTTTTGGGAGAGAGGGATGCTGTCAACAAACTTGATCTACTCGGTAAATATTCGTCCTCATTGGATCATACCAACTGTATATAATACCATTTATCGGCATTCTAAAGTGATCACGAGAAACTTGAACTTGGGCGGCCTTGGGAATCCTTTGTATGGTTCAAATTGAAGCAATATCCAATCGAGATATTTGGATTCTCCTTCTTCCTTTTTTATTTGAAGTAGATGTTGCACTGCTTGGTTTTACTGATTTGCTTATTGTATTGTTTCTAATTTGAAATTGGATTATATAATCTGTTAATAGTTATTTCTTAAATAAAGTAAACTAAACAAAATAAGAAATAGCCTTTTCTTGATTTTTTTTTCAGCGATGAAATTAAACTCTCATTATTTTACTATAAATACCATTTCTTAAACTTTTTATAGTATGCGGTAACATTTGCTTCTGGTTTCATTTACTTAACTATTATATTAATTAATTATTATTGTTAAATATCATATTGTATTTTGTAAGCTCGAAAAGATCATATTCATTTAAATTCTTTTCGTGTTGTTGTTTTTTGCAAATAATTCTGAATTATATTTTTCAATTTCAAAGCCATTGAGCACTGGTGTAATCCTATTTTCATCAATTTGTCAATCACACTGAATTGGTTGAAACCAATTTTGTAATATTTCGTGACAATTTGGTAATGATTAGTGTTTGACTATAGTGCCATTGCCAAGCTATGTACTTTTTTATCATGTTAAAAATGTATGTACGTAAAAAGGCTCAATAAAATATCTATCTTTTTAGAAATCCAATAACCATCGATGAATTAATTGGTTTCCACGAAGTAACAAACGATAAACTGTTTCCAATAGAAATTATTAGCTTTTCAATGATGTCTAAAAAATATCTTGCCTGCAGATGGGTCGAAATTAAAAAATTAGATTTATTTTGTACAACAACATTTACTGAAGGATTTGTTGAATTATTGAGACAACTCTAAATAATTTTTTTAAACAAAAAATTTTTTTATTCTCACTTAACTAGACAGAAAGGAGATGGAAGAAACTAAAGCTCCAAAAACCCTACTAATGTTATTGAGTTTAAATTTGGTTTTCTATCCTCAACTCTATTTTCATCAGAATATTTTCTGGAGCACTATTAATGGATTCTAATCGAAAATCAATATTCTAAATTACATTCTGTAAAGCTAGTAAACACACAAAACGCCTATAATTGAGCAATTTCCCAAGTAGCGTTCAGCTCTAGTTCCTAGTGTAGTGTCGTTAATGTGCACTGCAATTGCAGAAATCTAAATAAAAGGTCTCAAACTGAAACTGCATCATCAAATAGATCGAGTAAATTTCTCATATGCTTTATTGTTCCTGCAAGTGCATCAATGAACAAACAGAACAACAGCACCAGCAGCAAGGACTACGACAAAGGCATTACTTATAGAGAAAGCATCATGTAGATTTTCAGACTAGAACAACAAAGTCATCCTTCTACGATTACAAGTCCTATTGCTGCATTTCGAAAACAAAACGGTTCATCTCTTGCTCATTTCCAACACTTTATCGTAGAAGAACGCTCTACTATTTTGTTCAACGTGAAAAGCAACTGCGCTATTTCTGGAGTACAGGATTGTACTAACAATGGTTATTACCCACCTGTTTTACTGTGGAATAATATTGTTAAAACGGCAAAGCGTGCTGTTCTCCTTTCTATTCTCAATCCGTGTAACAATGCACATATGTATACATGATAATATGGCCATTGGAATCACCAATAGAGTGGCAGTGGTATCAGTATATTTTTGGATTGTTAAGCGCTTCTGCTTTAGCTTGAATAAAACAGGCATATCAGCCACCGAGCCAAAATAAAAGGACGTATGGTTTTTCTTCTAAAACTAAAATATCATTTGTAGAATTGATATGGTTCGACAGCATGTTTAATGAAAGGAACTCGTTTTGTTAACTATATAATACGTTTGAGCCAAAATAATTGCAAAGAATTTAAAATAAGGACTCTTTTCTGAAGAAATTAAACACTCGTCTTAAAATCTTTTTGCTCGTAACTTCCGTCTAAACCTTACATTCATCAGAATTCTTCTCTAAAATGTCTAATATTTCAACATCTCTCTATAGATCATGCCTTATTCTCTGCAAGGATGAGCAACTTTCCTCCTTTTTGCTGTGGCAATGAAGGGAGGCTTCCGTTCGCAGAATCCGTCTTGCCGTAGCAATGCATCAGCTTGATTTATTGTCAGAGATACGATAACGAAATTGCAAGAATGTTATCCAATGTTAGGATGTATTGTGTTGGGCTACTTATGTACGCCAGCATATTGTGACTATGTATAAATACACGAGAATGTTTGAGATATCAGTTCTGGCAACAAGAAAAAATCCTCCCTCTTGGGAAGTTTGCTAGGCAATGGTGGAAAAAAAATTCGCTTCGCACAACTGCCTCGATTCTACCAAAGAAGAGGGATAACAACTTCAGATTGAGCTTTTGCCGCATATAGAGGATATACTAGCGCAAATAGGGCGAAAAACAACAACAGAAGTACCAGCAAAGATACTCTATGCTCTCGACTGATATAGTGGCAGTGGTTTTCTCACGCAAGTGTTTTTGTTCTTTAATTCTGTCCTTTTCTTTCTCATTCCATCCTTTGATAGAATGATTTAAGTGCGAAGAAGACACAATAAATTGTCTTTTTCTTCTTTAACATGATTCATCCTTCTTCCTTTCTTCCTGGCTCCATAGCCACAATGTTTGCGCTACAGTAATCTGAGATGTATCATGGACTGCTGAGAAACTAGTAAAGAAGCTCTTTGGGCCCATTTCACTAACAATCAGATCACACTGCCTCACCAAACGTCGAGTTTTGGCAGCACCAAGGAAGTGAAAACACAAAGAATGATACCAGAAGCTGGAAATATTTATATGCATATAAACATCTGCAACTCTACATACTGAAATATTTCAACCAGCATTGAATAGTAGCATGTCAGAAACAACAAGCAGGACGATGACTTGAAAGCTTTTACATAGAATATTAAAAATCCTTTCGTTTGAGATATTAGATTAGAAGATTCCCTAGCGTGAAATTTTTATTAATATTTTTAGTTGATATGAATAGATGTCAAGAAAACATTTTGAAATTTTTCATGCAAGTATCTTTTCGGTTATTAGTTTAACTAAAAGCAAAAAAGTGTTTCCGTTTGAAAAAATCCACACTAATTTTCTCGATTCCAATGTAAGACTTTCAAAATGCAGAATTTTTTGGTTGTGGCAGCGATGTCATTTAACATCATCACCGAAGAGCATATAGCAAAACTTATGATTTCGTTGACCTACCGTTCCTATTTCCTTGATGCTCACTATTGACTATGGGAGCTTTGTGGCGTGTTATTAGATTTCATATGTACTATATAAATAGTAGTAGCGCGAATAAAAAGAATGAATCCAAGTTAGCATAGGATAAACAACCAGCTGACAGATGGGATTTTAAATGACGGTTCGAATAAAGCCGGGAGATGGGCCAATGCCAATCTAGCTCTAGAATAAGGGATACGAAAAGTCACCATTCAAACATGTATTATGCTGCTATTTAGATCTAACTAGTTTCGGCCTACGCGGATGACATAAATATTCTATCACAATCCTCTACATCTGCTAAAGAAATCATCCTGGAATTGCACCAAGAAGCAAACCAGGTAGGTTTATACAAGGACGCATCCTAAGCTAAAAGCATGATAAAAACGTCCTAAGCTGAAAGCATGATAAAAGGAAAACGATAACAATCAGGCGTAATATCACCCTCAATGAACGGAGTAAAGTAATTATTGACGGTTTGGTATACCTTGAAATACACAAATTCACAAAATTTTCGTACATTTCCCTTTGCCCTGCACCCCTCAAAGCAAAAGTTGTTGGTTCAAGACCTGTTTTGAAAAGTTCTCATCAAGACCTTTCATTTGATGCCTAGATTGCTTACATGCGAATAAAATTTTTTTCGGGGGCACACCCCTATATGGGGAGACCCCCCTTAAATACCTTATAAAATTTTTTTTCGTGGTGAAACTTTAAAGAGGGCATCACTTTGCACCTACTAACAAAATTTTATGTTTCTAGCTTATGTAGCTTGCGAGAAAAAGTGGTGTGACACACGGGCGGATGGACGGACGGACGGACAGACTCGACGCGATTTTAGTAGGGTATTGTAAAATGATTTCAAAAACCCCTAAAAAGGGATCGGTGGCAAGTACAATGCAACTATGAGTCGTACAAGTTGTTAATGAGCCAGGAGTCTACACAATTGTCATACTGTGACCCTACATTGAGCTGGCCATGTTCAGTGAATGGATGAAGAGCAGGTATATAGAAAGGCGTGCTCTGGAAAACAGAAGATTACAGACCAGCCAAAAAAACAAGGAAATTGTAGTGTGACTATGTTGACTGAGGCAGTAGAACATTTAGTAGATTTTAAGTTTGGAGAATGCAGTTGTTGAACGGAGACTGCTGTAGACATCGCATAGGAGAAGCCAAGACCCCGAAGCTATTCAATATGAAGTTGATCTGAGTTCCACTCCAACTTATGCCATTATTTTTCAATTCGTAAGTTGAATGTAAACAACAAGCAAATTGGCGTCGTCTCTTTAGAACAAATGAGGTCGCAAATGCAGCAGCTGAAAATGTCTTGAGCAGTGTAGTATTTGGGCCATCTTCGTTGATTTTCGAACTGGTATTCACTTCTTGACTTCTCCATTGCATACCTTTTAAGAAACCCTTAGTTCTTCAATGAGCTTCATTTAGCTAAATCCCTCAGCCTCAGCATTGTAGAAAAACTTGGCTCCTCAAGTATTTCATTCAACTCATAGATGCATTTTGTTCGCTATCCGTCTTTTTCCTGCTTTACTGGAATGATTTGTAGCAAAGACTATTATTTTTTATGTTTGCAGAATCTGAGTAAATGTTTTCTCACTCTCTCTTTCTCTAAACTGCAGTATAACGAAATCTTATTACTCATATTCGTGCTCTAGCTTCTAGAATTGTTATAATTCAGTTACCAGCTTTTAGTCTTTTCAGACTTCATCATCATTTTTTCGCAGCTTGTATACCTGCCTGGGTGAATTTTTCCGCTATATACGATGTTTTGCTGATCTTTTTCTAGCACTCGCCGTTCTCCTTAAGACCCATTTTCTAAAGGTGCCTTCTTAGTTTAAAGTGTCTTGTGAGGAACTCTGTAAGGGTCCTTAACTGATTCTTGCCCAATTTAATGCACAATCCGTATCGTTTCTCATCATAGGTGCCAAGGAACCCTTTCGATGTTTTAAGTACTGGACAACTAATCTAGTGTTTCTTGCGTTTTCTAGTTTCTACTTCCTTTAGGTATCTCCTCATAAAGTACATCACGACAGAACTGAAGGGTTCAGGACGATGATCCTTTCCTCGCTAAGAGGTCTGCTTTTTCGTTACATTCAACCCCTTGGCCTGGCGCCCGGTACAGAGTAACTTTGTTGTTTTCACCCAGTTTATTGAGTTTTTTACAATATTCTTGAATGATCTTTAATTTCTTCGTTGATGATTCAAGGACTATAATAGCTATTTGGCTATCAGACAAGATGGCTATCGTTTTGCCCTTGCTTTTTTTGGCTATGCAACGTTATGCACTTATTTCCGCCAGGAATATACTTGGCATCATTCGCAGTGGTTCATAATATTTGGTGTCAGGCTCAAATACTCCGATTTCTATTCCCTCTGCGGTTTTAGATGATCCATCTGTGTACCATTTGATAGAATGTGGCTCTATAAGGTGGACATTGGAGGGCTCCATTCCCTCTTGTTACTCAGTTTAGTACAAAAATATTTGGCAAAGATGAACTGAATCGTTATGCCTTCAAACGGTGCACTGATAAATGGGAACAGCTTAGATAACTTCACTTGGTCATTATACCCAATTCCAGAACCACTCTTCCTTTCGTGATATACTTTGCTGATCATTGTGAACCTTGATATCTGCTCAATCGTTCATGATAGATTTGATATTTTTTCGAGTGCCATTATTGGGCACGACCTCATTGCTCCCGTGAACATGAACATGCCTCGTTATCGGCTCCTAAACCTTGTCCACCTAGACAGTAGCACCGTAGATGATGATTGGTCTCACCATCATAGTGTACATTCATTGTGGTATGGTTGGGCTGGGATCTCCAAGATTTACCTGCCATGTTCCAGCACACGATCTGGACACTTCTGGACTCTGTTGTCACTACTTCAACATGTCGGTTTCACGTGAGCTTACTATCCAGATGGACTCCAAGATACTTAATTTCTTTCATGAAATCTATTTCCATTCCATTAAGCTTATGGTGTGAACTTGTTCCGGTTTCCACTTCTTTGTAAATGGTACCAGCGTCATTTTGGCCGGGTTAAGGCTCAAACTAATTTATCGCTACCAGTTACTGACAATACGAAGTGCTCCTTACATGATGTCAGACAGTGTTCCTTCGTATTTTCCTCGGACTAAAATAGCGATATCATCCGCGTATGCGAGACATATTATGCCACTTTCAGATAACCATTTCAGAATATCATCGGCCATGAGTGTCCATAGTAAAGGTGAAAGGACACCCATAACCCTCCTCCCTCTGCTGGCAGCCGCAAACAAAGTGATCTGCACGAAAGGATAGAAGATCCTAAGAGCGAGGCCAGTAGGGACTGGCCAGATGCACAGGATCTGGCGAGTCCCTACTGATTATGCACTTATGACCTTCCATCCTTTTGTGGAGATGCCTTTGTTTGCGCTGCCAGCAATTTGAGTAACACACCTGGTGACCACTCTTCAGTATTTGGAAGGTATATATTTATTGTCTGTGGCCTAGGGATATCTTCCCCCTTTTTGACACACAGACTTATTCCCTTCCACATACTCAATTTAGGAACAACCTCCTCCAGCCAGGTCACTGAACTGTCGTTTCTACAGTCCAGGAGCAGCATCCCTGGCTTGGAGTACATGCCTTCAAATTGGAGAGTGTCCCTAAATGCTTCTCCCACCTTAAAGCCACCAACAGCTGAGGGAGCTCCTCAGCTATAAAACTGCAGAGTGGATGTTCTTTTGTGACCACTGCTACGCTTTGCATTTTTAATCCACTTGCATAGCTGGTGCTCGGTGTAGCCATGCCAGTTGTATTACCAAATTGGATGGTTTCCCGCATCCTTTTTCGCTTTTTCTGCTGACCTTGAGGAGTTATCAAGTTCCTGCTTCATTTTCTCGTCTATTCAGTCAGGTTGAGTGTTTATTCCTCTACCCCGTTCTTCTAATCCGTTGAGTGTGGCCTGGATTTTCCCACACTCCCATGTTGTACAGAGGCTATGGGGATTCTTTGCTCTTCGCCCTAGCGTCTTTCTACAGCCATTCTCCTAGCCTCTTCAGGTGAAGTTCCTTGTACAAGACAACTCACGTACCACTTTGTATTGTTCCTACTGAGTCCTTTTCTCCGGTTTCCTTGGAGTCGGAAGTGGTAGGTGCTTGGATATTTTGCATTTCTTTGGCAATCCATCTTGGTTATTGGGATGTTTTGCTCGGCTACGCTGGTTTCTCCACTGGCTGGAGGTATTCTCTATAGTGGAGGAGAAGATGGTAGCTCTTTTCTGCTTGGTCCGGGGATGCTTGCTTTAGCCACTGTGATAACTTTCGCAAGGGTATTCTTGCTAATGCCAGCCGTTGTCCTCTTCACAGACGCGTTCTCCTCCTTGGGAGGTGTCCTTCTGAATGAAAGGTGCAGATCTTATTTGAGGAAATTTGTTTCGGTGCTATCTGCACATTGATTTGCGGTTACATCTCGCTTGAGCTTGAATTTGCTTTTGTTTTTTTACCCATAAGATGTGTTTAATTTCAGGTTTGTAGGTCCGCTACGGCCAGAGCCTGTTTGACAGCGGTAAGGCACAGTTATTTTCTAATGAGATCGATATCTTAAAGGCTCCGTTTAAGGTAGCCTGTACTACCCCCCAGCTACTAACTAAGCTACTCCGCACAGGTCACATAGCGCCTTGGCTTGAGGGGGAAGTGAGTCTCGGACTTGGATTCACAGACTTATTTTTGAGGGAGTCATGGGGAGTCTTCGTCCTTTCTCAAAATGGGCTAGGGACCATCTATGTTGGAGGTTTTTTCTTGTTTTAGTTGCCAAGTAAAATATGCTGCCTATTTGTCGGATATTTTTCACGACAACATCATGGTTCTTATTTTTCGTCCTAGATTTCGTCATCACTGTTGCAGCTCTATAGCCTCGGACATTGCCTTTCTGTAGACACCACCTCGTCTCGACCCATTGACCACAGCTTCCAATTTCCGAAACAGACTAGCGATGCGTTGTCTTCATTGACATAGTCAGACCAGCGTTTCCTTAACTTTCCCACCGGTCTTCAATTTTTCAATTTTTCCTGCGAATATCTTTTCAGGTTTCTAGATTTGATGATGGAATATTCTACTGCACAGGCAAGTTTCTGCAGAAATCCTAGATGGTTTTGTATAATAGAGGCAGGAATAAACCTCTTGAATATATTAAAAAGTATCTTTCTTCCCTAAGCAGAGTGAAATGACATTGCAGCAAATTAGTTCGACATAAGTGCTGAAGGTACCTTTCAGGAGATTTCTAAGCCGCACTTCTAACGATAATGGTTTGATATACTTAGTCTACTTTTGATGATGCAGCGATTTTCATTTAGAGCACTTTAGTCAATATTCGCATGTGCTGTGCTTTGAGGAAATATCTAATGGATTGTTGTGCTTATACCTTGATTGCTTTCAATTTTGAAAGCTCTATTTGACTATGTAGCCTACTCTGTATTTACTGCAACTATATTTGATCCATTTGAAGCTGCTGCTTTGGCTGAGTGGAGTACCTAATTTATGCTATAATCGTAAGATTCCTCTAATGACTAACGCAACAATTTTATTTCGAAAGGTGTTATTACCAAAGGGAATTTTCAAAGTGACAGTTGAAATACAACCTATAGGTACATTTTTATCAAATCCATAGTCAAATGCGCTTTATTTATCAAATCGCTATAAATTTTAAAACATTATAGTACTCAATAATTGAATGGGAAAAATTACATTAAAAAAAAATTTGGTATCAGCTTTATCAAATAAATACATGTTTCAGCGTAAGAACTACAAAGAGAATATATTTTCCTCACACGTGCCATATGGAGCATGAAAATGACAAAAAAAAAATGCGTAGAGTGCTTTGCTTCTTCTGCACTTCTGAAAATTGATTTTGATTTCACTCCTTTTGTTGTTTAACTGCTCACACTTCGATGCAACTAACAAATGAAAAAAGCAGTAGCCTAGTATCACAAAAAATTCTTTCATGTTAAAAAATCTAGTTAAACCCCAATTTAGACATTGTGAGGAGTTCATTTTTTACCGACAAAAATAGGCACTATCTCAGTAGTTGACAACAACATCTATTTTAATTTATGGTTTATATAGGAGTCTGTCACAAGACTAAGGTATCTGATAGGGTGTTGCACTATCGCCTAACATCTCGAGATACTTTCGTGAAAATTTTTCGTTGAACTGTTCATTGCCCTTATCTTTTGCTGGGGTACATACTTGTAGGGTGCTAAGACTTTTACTTAGATATTGACCGCACATAATCGCTAGCTGAGTTGAAGTCTACCATGCTTAGTTAGGAGCCTACTTCCACTTCCCGTAAAATACAAAACCCTATTAAAATCACGTCCTGTGGCCGTCTGTCCAACTGTTTATAACAGCAGTTTTTAAAAAATTATAGAAGCTATAGCCATGAAACTTCGTGGATTGTTTAGAAATGATGATAGTTTTAATGGGAGTCTCCCCCCATATAGGTGGTCTTACCATACAGGGCGTTGACCCTCAAATATTTATCATCAAAGGTAGTCGAGTGTCATATAAAAGGACTTAATGAGATATTTTCAAAATAGGTCTGAAAATTACCTTATTAGTATCGTGGAAGCAGGAGAAAGAGTAACGCATTAAATTTTTGCGAATTAAATTTTAAGAATTTCGGCTTGGTCAATAATTTTAGGAATATTCCAACAACATTTTGGCCGGTTAAAATGGAGTAACGCAGGTTTTTCTTTTAAAGTAAAAATATATTTGTTGTTAGTTTCATCAACAGTTTTATTGAATTAAATAATTCTGCTATAAATGTCTGCATATCGTAGGTTAAGTGCAGAAACCTTCTGACATGAACCTAGCTCTGTCTACGAAACTTGTTTGATATTATAATTTCATGTCTTGAATTACTCAATGAGCCGACATCGTTTCTTAGGTTGCTTGCATAGTAAGTTGTACCAGCTGATCTGCCTCAACGATTGCTTATTAGCATCATAATTTTCAAGCGATCTGCAACGCGGTAGTCCTTTTTATAGAATATGTAATTGTTTCTTTTGTTTGAATCTGCGAGCGGATTCTTTATCGAGATGGGACTAAAGCAGAAGTTTAGTCAATCGTTCCACTTTCGCTCTGGTCAAGAAATTCTTTGGCCTGATTGCATTAATAGTCTCGTTTTCTCACTTGTTTCCCTTCATGAGGTTGTTCATCCATTTATTGGTGACAGCAATTCTTATATTCAAGCCTTGAAAGTTCAGTGTTCAACCAATTTTCGGAAATTCTTGAAGGTGATGTCCTCATAAAGGAAATGTTTTCTATTAGCGCTGGTTATGCCAGCCATCAAAAATAAGGCCTTAACGAAAGCTTTTGAAAACTTGTTTTAAAACAGCAGTTTAAGCGTCTAGAGATCTGTGAAAGTAGGAAAAATGCGCAGAGGCCAAAAAACTAACAATTTTATGGTTGGAGACTATAAAGCGATTTATGGCAACGTAACAAATGGCGTCTGTGGTCAAAAATTTCACGGAGACCCTCGACAACTAGCTGGCTCCCATCTTCTCAGACGCATCGTTTAAGATGAGCAACGAGCTCTGGATGGAAGTGAAAGCGGCTATTAGGACCGTGGTAGAACAGACGATCGGACATCAAGCCCGGCGCAAGAGGAATGATTGGTTCGATGATGAGTGCCAGAATACGTTGGATAATCAGGCGTACAAAGAATAACAAACTAAGACGAAGAGAGAACACTACGAAAATCTCAGAAGAGTAGCGAAAAAGATAATTGAGATTAAGAAATGAAAATACTATGACGACCAATTGAGAAGTATAGATATAAGTTTAGCGAGCAACAGCACAAGACAGACATACAAAGTAGTGAAAAGCCTGAAACGTGGTGATCAGCCCAAAACCACGCTCTGTCGTGATGACATCGGGAATATCATCGCTGATGAAATCAAGATAATGGAAAGATGTGTGGTGAAAAAAGGAATAGTTAGATGTCCGTTAAGGACTGCAGCGATGGCATGCTGCCTCGGCGGATGAGAATGTTAAGATTCACCGTGATTGGCCTTGTCTGGCGACGCGTGAATGCACTAGAAGGGCTAGCGTTGCGGTGTCGTAGGGCGGGTTTTTTCTCCCAGCACAAGGACCCACTGCAAAAGAGGGGTCACAAAAATAAGAAAGGTAACGAACTAAGGGTTGGCGATTGCAGATGAAAAAGGACAAACCGGACCTGGGGAAGACAGCGACCGACGATTTATGGCCCACAAATAAGAGTAGGCCATCCAGATAGAGGTGGTGCCCCCTCGCTCCCTCCTAACCGGATCAAGATCCAAATGTAGACGTGGCCATGTGTTTCCTATTTGAGAGAAAAACTCATACAAGAGCAATTCGTATGACTCTTTCCCTCAAATGAGAAGCACAAACGTAAACAATTTATGCTATAGAATTATACAATGAAATGACATAACCCTATAGATAGGCATCATATTTTAAGAGCCTCCTCAACCCTCCGGACAGCTCCAGAACATCGGAGCCTATAGATGTTTGCGGAGAGCGTATATTGGCCTCTGGATGAAGTTAGTTCCATCCTCAAAGCGCAAAAGAATAATAATGCGCCAAATATGGTGACAGTAGTGTTCAACAAGCTTGTCACAAAGTCATCCAGCACATTTGGCAACAATGACATATGCCGAAAGAGTGGATTCAATCAATTATATTCCCTATCCACAAAGAAGGTAACAAGCTACAGTGCGAAAATTATAGAGCCAATCAATACTTTGTATGGCGTACAAAATATTTTCAAAAATTTAAGAAAATAAAATCGAATCATACGCCAACAGTATTATTGGTGAGTATCAAGGTGGTTTTACAGCAAGTAGATCGACAGTACACCATTTGTTCACTGAGAGTTCAACATAGACGTGGACTAAATTTTCGTTGACTTTAAGCAATCATACGATAGTATTAATCGTAACTTACTGTACCCAATAATGCTTTGCTTTGGCATCCCAGCCGAATTAGTCCCTCTTACTAAAATGATAATTACGTCGACGACCTCTCAAGTCTGCATCAATAACCAACTCACCGATGCCTTTGACACAAATATCGGACTAAAGCAGGGAGATGGGCTGGCCCCATTGCTATTCAATTTGGCTCTGGAGTACATCGTAAGGAAGCTACCTATTGATACGCGAGGTACATTACTTTTCAAGTCGAGCGAAGCAGTAGCCTATGCGGACGACATAAACATTTTGCCAAAGAACTTTTCCTGAAACTCGGCAGCGAAGCAAAACTAGTAGGGATACAAATCAATGAAAATAAAATAAAGCTCATGACGCGGTCGAAGAAAAATACCTTAAATACACAAAATGTCACACTTGCTGAATATAGTATCGAAAATGTTTGCGAATTTGTGTATTTAGGCTCCAAAATAATGAAAACGAGCAATGAAAGATACGGAATACACAGAAGAATACAGCTCGCAAATAAAATATTTTATTCAGCTTTGACGATATTGGAGACCAGCTGCATACACAGGAAAACAAAGCTCGAAGTATACAAATCTGTGATAAGACCTGTGTTATGATATGGGTATGAAACATGGACCCTAACCCAAGCATCCGCAAATATGTTGAACGCCTTTGAATGACGGGTCCTGAGGCAAATAATCGGAACGAAGTTAGACGGGGACCAATGGCGAATTCAATACAACCATGAGCTGTATGAAATTTTTGACGAAGTGGAGGTCCCAATGATTGTAAGACTGTGGAAGCTGCGATGAGCTGGCCACATGAATTCTATGGACGAACAACGGATACCCAAAAAGGTATTCGTTGGGAGAACTAAAAGCCGGAGACCAGTGGGGAGACCGAGGAAACGCTGGTCTGACTCGGTCAATGAAGACAGTTCATCGCTGCTCGGATTTTGAAATCGGAGGACACGGTCAATGGACCTAGACAGTTGGAGGCGCTATTTACAGGAAGCGAAGGCTCGAGAGAGGCTGCAGTGCTAAGAAGAAGAAGAAGCTGAACTTAGTAGTCCGCGTGGCATAGTTGTTAGAGCACTAACCCCGTAAGCCGAATGTTGCTGGTACGAATCCCGTTGGTAACAACGAGATTCGTTTCAAGTTATTCTTCGGGCGAACTTTTGTATAACCCCGTTCAGTTATGATACTTACTGGTACTGGATAGACATACAGCCAACGTATGGTACTGACTTTATGACCTTCCTGAGTGTCGACACATCCGATCAAGGTAATGAGATACTCTGGTGGCTGTAGTGGTGAAGCAAAAAAAAAACGCACTACACTTATAGATTCCAAAATGTAAAAATGGATTTCTAGTGATCTTTGACTTTGCTTCATGCAGGTTTTTATTTAAAGTGACGAAAAGCCAGAGCATCCACAAATGTTGTAAAAAAATGGATCAAGGCTATGCTTAATGAATGCCTCTTATGTTCTAAAACATTGGAAGGTAAATTATGTGTGACAAAACGATGCCTACAAGGATAAGTTCTCTCGTAACTACCATGGAGAATGCTGATTACGCTTCTCATCAAGGAAATCAATCAACAATTCGCATACTCATATCTTTGCTTGCCGCTATCATTTCAAGCGGCAAACCTATAAGCAATGTCTGTAAAAATGCACAAGAAGCTGTAAATGCTATCATTTGGTATGACCATTAGAGATTATTATTCAATACAAAAAAGTGCTCCTATTCACCAAAATCTAACCTTATTCTATTTGCGTTAGCTGAATAAAGCTGCCGCGTAACACAGGTGGTTGAATATCTTAGCATAACTTTATTAGTAAATTGAATTGAAAAAACAAAACATTGAAAGAATGTGCTCTGGAGCTGCAAACTTTTGGTTGTCTTGAAGAGCCTATGGTACGACATTGGTCTGAGATGATTAAATCTGCTTTGAGCATATAACCTGATCATTTAGACATGGCAAATAGGATTCCGCCTATTTGCAATGTCTAAATGATCAGGTTATATGCTCAATGAAACTGCTTCGAAATACATATGCGAATCTTCATATCATAGGAGAATCCTAAACATCACCAAGAAATGTGATCAAAACTACTTAAAGACTTAAATATGTTGGTCAATGGATTTCTAAGGTTATGAAGCACAAAAGAAAAGAAATTTTCCAATGAAGCTTGAAGCAGGCTTTCTTATGCTGAACGGCTAGACTTCTTCTTTCTCCTGAATAGAGTATTAAGATGATGTCGTTACTTACCATTGAAAACTTATATGAATTTCTGTCTTCTCACCGAAGTTCGAACTGAATAGGTTTGGGCTCATTTGGAATCGACTCTAGCATGTATCTCTATAGAGCAAAGGCATTCACCAAACTTTCCAACTATTCTCATTCTGCTTAGGAGAAAAGAATTTCAAAACATGCTACAGAACTGCCTGTCTAGAAAATGATATCCAACTTTTCTTATGGCAGAGTATATGGCGTTGATTTCATCTCGGTGCAAAAGGTTCAGGGCTCAAAATGTGGACCAATGGATTTCTTCCATTTGGCAAGGGTAAGTGAGTAAGATAGGCAAGTTTGTCTGGGTTTTTGAGGTATTGTGATCAACAACAGGTTTTTTTTTCTGGTTGATGAAACAGTTATCTCTACGGGCTTCAAAAATCTAAGCGAATTTCATTCAAGAACACTCTATCGAGTGGAACTATCACCATCGATGTGTCGGCTATCACCATCGATGTGTCGGCTATATTCTCAAGGTATCAATGATTAAAAGCTCATACATTAGGTTATACAAAAAAGTAACTTTTGCATAACCCAATGAATAGCTGAAACTGCACTATCCTAAATTAGTGCATAGAATTGATCCTGTTGCTTTGCAGTTCTATCCTTGCGATAGTGAGGGAAAACTTATTTGTCCACAGATTGCAACTGAAAAATTATGGTTTTGTAACCCTAAAGGTAGTTAGTTTTAACCAGCAGCAATATCATTACAACTAAAAAATTCACGATGATATGAATAATTATAGTTGAGAGCAAGTTATTTCATAGTCGGGTACTCCGGAAAATATTCCGATTTAAATCTTTTTTGCAACAAGGATTAAAGACTATGCGAATAATTCCTAATTTTATTGGCTGTTGCAATATGTTTAATACGTTTTTTTTTTCAAATTCATTAAATTTGATATTTCCCTCAACATTTATGAAGTTTATCAGCTTATCTACACTTTTCCTTGAGTTAGTAAACTTTACTGCCGACAAATTGCCTTTTAACGCAACATGTAATCTACAAATCGGCTTTATGTGAAGGTTTTACTGCCGGTTGTAAAATTCTTCCTAGCTCCTAACATCATTTTTACTAGCCCATTCATACAATCTTATTTCCCTTGCAAACTCCCAACTAACTTTAGGGCCAACCTGTTGGATTTTACTATGTGTGGTAACGAATTATATGGCGTTTACTTACTTCCTGAAAATCTCCCTATGTCACCAAACTTCATGAAATCGTAAATCATGCGATGTTTCAAATTTCCTTTCCACCATTGTTTACCACCGAGTGCAAAAGTAAAAGGAAATTATCAGTCGACAATTTCCGTTCATGACCTACACCCAAAATTTCATTTCGTGTCGTAGGTCGTTGCAGTCGGCGAAGAGCTCGGAGGAGTCGTAAAAACAAGGTCGTTCGCATGAGGAACACCAGAAGCCGTCTAACAACTACCTAGTAATTACCCAAATCCTGATTTGTCATAAAAATAAAACCAACTGTTGATCGGCTTTTACGATGTCAGTAATGGTCGCATAAAATTTGAGTGGCAATTCCGAGGGTTATGTGTTTTTATTTTATGTCAGATTCCGTGCTCGTTTGCCTCTCTCGTAACTGTTCTCGAGCTCAGCCCCCGTCATCGGTACGTCCTCGTGCCAAGTGAGTCAGTTTATGCAGTCGTTCCCACTCGGGGGTTTTATGGGCAGTAAAATTAAAGAGCTCGGATGCTCCATTAGAACGTCTTAAGGTCACAAGGCCCCGTGACTTGTAAACGGCCGTAAAGACGTCTCACGAGTTTAATCTCAATTAAACGACTGTTTGTCGGAATACAAAACACATAAATATCAACAAGTTGTAACTTAATTGATTCCGAACACACAAAGATAGCGCAAGGATTGCTGCACTAATAAAACGCCTACACAATTTTGCACCTTCCTCAAATTTACAATGGAATCGAGCTCACACCAAGTGGGAAGTTGGATTTGACGGTGGTACGAGCCACATGACCTAGGAGAAGAAAAGGAATTCACCAATTGTGTTAAAGTTGCCGTTGTACACTTTTGAGAAGATTATCTCCGCGGAACTTTTGAATACATGCACTGAAAGTTATTCTTTTCTCAGCTGCATTCAAGGTGTTAGCAGGAGGAGCAATAATTCATGATAGCACTAAATTAAAGCGTATTAAATTATACGCCCGTTGTATGCTTTGAAATATTGTATGAACTAGGGTACAGTGAATTTAATAAAATGCTTAAAAGTTATAGAGAAGGTGTTGCAGCTCAGCTTCTGTGAAGTTCTTATATGTTACTATGATATAGGATTATTTTGAATTCAAATTTTGATGGAATAAATACTATAGATATCTCAGTAGCTAAATGTATACGAGTGTGAGAAGATTCCTTTGAAAGTGGTGTAAGTTCATTTTAGACGAAAATGATGTTAATAATTACAATGAATATTAACTCGGAATAACTTTTTATCAATGAACAGTTCCCAAAAAAGTTCTAAATTATATAATTATATGGAATTCGTAGGGTAACCTTGCCTAATTCGTACCCCTAAACTAAAAACCCTTATAAATTTAACACAAGTAAAGATTTAAATTTGACTCCAAGTAACTTTTATTTAGATAATTTTTTAATTAATAATTCAATCAAATTCAAGAAAAATTTTATAAAGTTCAGAGATATAAACTATTTTCAAAAACTTAAAAAAGTACGATTTGGCACCATTCATCTTGAATCGTATCTTATTCATGTTTTCAATGTGGCGCACCAAAATCTTAATTAATAATGAACAAAAACGAAAATGAATTAGTTTTAGCAATTTCGGGTGACGATTTTCACAAATTTTTGGCAGTCTTCGCAGTTGGAGTGCTTTGTTTTTTATTTGCCCCTGGGCAAAGTTCACGTACCCATATCTCGCATTGCGTGCATTTAATCATGTCCTCCTCAATGTCTTCTTAGCATAATTTACAGGACTAACTATCATTTTCTTCCTGTTTTGGTTTCATTTTCTTATTTTGCTTTTTTGACCTTACAAAAGATTTATTTTTCTCTTCAATAGGGCTCTTCTGTACAGTTTTGTTTTGGGACTCTTATTTTATTCTCAAGTTCTTCTTTATAAGAATTTTCTGTAATAACAAGAGCTTCTGTACTTTCTCTTTGCTTTGAACTACCAGGTATAGCTTGTAATGGGGATATTTGTTCGAGCGTTGCTCTGACTGTATTAATATTGTAAACATTAGCTTTGGTATCCATAGATCTTTCAACTTTATTAAGCTGGTTTTGCTCAGTGTCCGGTTTGGATTGTGTTACACATTTTAAAATATCAATTCGTTCTTGTTGCCTTTCAGTTTCAGGGCTTTGGGGGCTGTCAACGGCTCACTTACACTAGAATTTTCGTAAAGAAAAACATATTCTTCATCCCTGATTTTATGTTGGCCTGTTTTATCATGGAACCAGGAATCAGGAGAGCAAACAGCACTGACATTATGTTTTAATGATTTGAAAAACTACCTGTCGAGGGTTAAATTTGTGTGTGGCATGCGCTGGTAGAGAGAACATGATTATTCCATACTCTGTTACAAGACTACTTGCGTCAATATTATTCGTATGTCTTGAATGGCCATCCAAAATTAGCAGAGCTTGATTTTCTTCTGATTTTTGAAGTCTCACATATGTACTTTATAAAATGTTCAAGTTATTTGACAAGAAATGTACTTACAATCCATATACACTCGTGAGCTAAAAATAAAATAGTGACAGTTTAAATATCCTGGTGTAATCTAACCGCCAACATTGTGTTGAAAATAAAATTAATAAAACTTCATAGTGGATACCAGTTTTGACTGACGTGAAATCAAAGAGCAGTGGACAATTAAAAGGGGAGGATGAATAAAACTAGTGCTCCGTCCATAAACCCAATTTTTTGAACAGTCAAGAGTCGGAATTCACAAACTGTAAAGACAAGAAGAAAAACAAGTTGAAGTAGCAGGTGTGCTCCTGCCAGAAGGGTATTGTTAAACAATTAGTAAATCAAACAATATATTCTGCATATCAAAACTTGACTTATATACAGATTCCATAAACTGAGTTCGAAGAATTATTATGGTTTTTTTATATTCGCCGCCATTTTGTTTCAAGTGTTTTGACCCCGTCGTTTAATTAGTCTTGATAACACATCAATATTACAAAACATTTCTTAAATTTTATCAAAATTCCTACATATTTATAGTGGCTAGGTCCGTTGCAAACGTGAATCTCTCCAGTATCAATATTGTATGAACTAGGGTACAGTGAATTTAATAAAATGCTTAAAAGTTATAGAGAAGGTGTTGCAGCTCAGCTTCTGTGAAGTTCTTATATGTTACTATGATATAGGATTATTTTGAATTCAAATTTGGATGGAATAAATACTATAGATATCTCAGTAGCTAAATGTATACGAGTGTGAGAAGATTCCTTTGAAAGTGGTGTAAGTTCATTTTAGACGAAAATTTTGTTAATAATTACAATGAATATTAACTCGGAATAACTTTTTATCAATGAACAGTTCCCAAAAAAGTTCTAAATTATATAATTATATGGAATTCGTAGGGTAACCTTGCCTAATTCGTACCCCTAAACTAAAAACCCTTATAAATTTAACACAAGTAAAGATTTAAATTTGACTCCAAGTAACTTTTATTTAGATAATTTTTTATTAATAATTCAATCAAATTTAAGAAAAATTTTATAAAGTTCAGAGATATAAACTATTTTCAAAAACTTAAAAAAGTACGATTTGGCACCATTCATCTTAAATCGTATATTATTCATGTTTTCAATGTGGCGCACCAAAATCTTAATTAATAATGAACAAAAACGAAAATGAATTAGTTTTAGCAATTTCGGGTGACGATTTTCACAAATTTTTGGCAGTCTTCGCAGTTGTAGTGCTTTGTCTTTTTATTTGCCCCTGGGCAAAGTTCACGTACCCATATCTCACATTGCGTGCATTTAATCATGTCCTCCTCAATGTCTTCTTAGCATTATTTACAGAACCAACTATCATTTTCTTCCTGTTTTGGTTTCATTTTCTTATTTTGCTTTTTTGACCTTACAAAAGATTTATTTTTCTCTTCAATAGGGCTCTTCTGTACAGTTTTGTTTTGGGACTCTTATTTTATTCTCAAGTTCTTCTTTATAAGAATTTTCTGTAATAACAAGAGCTTCTGTACTTTCTCTTTGCTTTGAACTACCAGGTATAGCTTGTAATGGGGATATTTGTTCGAGCGTTGCTCTGACTGTATTAATATTGTAAACATTAGCTTTGGTATCCATAGATCTTTCAACTTTATTAAGCTGGTTTTGCTCAGTGTCCGGCTTGGATTGTGTTACACATTTTAAAATATCAATTCTTCTTGTTGTCTTTCAGTTTCAGGGCTTTGGGGGCTGTCACCGGCTCACTTACACTAGAATTTTCGTAAAGAAAAACATATTCTTCATCCCTGATTTTATGTTGGCCTGTTTTATCATGGAACCAGGAATCAGGAGAGCAAACAGCACTGACATTATGTTTTAATGATTTGAAAAACTACCTGTCGAGGGTTAAATTTGTGTGTGGCATGCGCTGGTAGAGAGAACATGATTATTCCATACTCTGTTATAAGACTACTTGCGTCAATATTATTCGTGTGTCTTGAATTGCCATCCAAAATTAGCAGAACTTGATTTTCTTCTGATTTTTGAAGTCTCACATATGTACTTTATAAAATGTTCAAGTTATTTGACAAGAAATGTACTTACAATCCATATACACTCGTGAGCTAAAAATAAAATAGTGACAGTTTAAATATCCTGGTGTAATCTAACCGCCAACATTGTGTTGAAAATAAAATTAATAAAACTTCATAGTTGATACCAGTTTTGACTGACGTGAAATCAAAGAGCAGTGGACAATTAAAAGGGGAGGATGAATAAAGCTAGTGCTCCGTCCATAAACCCAATTTTTTGAATAGTCAAGAGTCGGAATTCACAAACTGTAAAGACAAGAAGAAAAACAAGTTGAAGTAGCAGGTGTGCTCCTGCCAGAAGGGTATTGTTAAACAATTAGTAAATCAAACAATATATTCTGCATATCAAAACTTGACTTATATACAGATTCCATAAACTGAGTTCGAAGAACTATTATGGTTTTTTTATATTCACCGCCATTTTGTTTCAAGTGTTTTGACCCCGTCGTTTAATTAGTCTTGATAACACATCAATATTACAAAACATTTCTTAAATTTTTATCAAAATTCCTACATATTTATAGTGGCTAGGTCCGTTGCAAACGTGAATCTCCCCAGTATCACGTGTTAGTGGTGTTGTAATTGTTAAACACTCAATCGGCTATAACTTGGCTGTTTATCGTTCGATTATTGTGAAATTTTCACAACACATAGAATTGCTTTCAAAAAACGTAAATTGTAGTTTTTGGAAAATTTAAGGGTTCAATTTTGATTTTATAGGTAAAAACGTAAAATTAATAAAATGTACTATTATTAACAAAGTTGACTGAATTTTGACTTCTAAGGTATTTGCTGCCCTTGTACTACTTATGTCTCATCTCTGTGATTTTTTTCAGATTTTTCGGGTGAAAGGTGTCGCGTGATCGCGAGGGGGGCGGGACACAAAATTTTCGTACATTTCCCTTTCCCCTGCACCCCTCAAGGCAAAATTTGTCATTTAAAGACCTGTTTTGAAAAGTTCTCATCAATACCCTTTCATTTGATACCCATATTGCTTACATGCTATGAAACTTTTTTTCAGGGGCCAATCCCCTATATGGGGAGACCCACCTTGAATACCTTATACAATTTTTTTTGTGATGAAAATTTGAAGAGGGCATCACTTTACACCTACTTACACAATCTTATGTTTGTAGCTTATGTAGTATGCGAGAAAAAGTGGTGTGACACACGGACGGACGGACGGACAGACAGGACACGATTTTAGTACGGTATTGTAAAATGATTTTACAATACCCTAAAAAGGATCAGTGTTGATCAGTGGAAAAAGTAGATGCAGCGTCAGTGCTCCGAAATACAGATAAGCGTTACAGTTGGTGAAAAAGTGGTGATTCTGTGTTGTTTTTGATTTCTGTAACAGTGATTTGTTTAGCTTTCAGTGGTTCCGTACTTCTTTTTGTCCTTCACCGAGCGCTCGGAGATCATCATTGAAAGGAGCGGGTACAATATTTGATATTCTCATATAGTTTTCCATTTTGTGTTATCCATTTAGTTGAAGAAGAACTGTTTATAATTTTTACATAAAACATTTTTTTCGGGTCTTTTAATTTCTCCTTGATTTTGTTTTGCCAGGCAATTGTGGTAATTATAATGATTATGTGTTTCGTAAATAAAACCTTCGTTTATCTGCAAAAAAGAAACAATTTTTCGTTTCTCAAAATAACTCCGTCCTTTCCTTAGCTCTACTTTTTATGTGTAGGGTGGCACAGGAAGAGCAGAGGGGTCCCAGACGACCCACGGTACGACTGGGCACTAGCCCTCCTCAGAATGCCGCCCTGGGTTAAGCACCCCTCTGCTTGTTTTTAATGTCTGCAACTGCAGTGAAAATTTTTCTTAAACTGTGCTCGACTTTCAATTTGATGGCTAATCAAATTATAATTTGCTTTTTGAAATTAAATGCACCTACGAGAAATTTGCATTTCCTGCTGGTAGTGTAACCAGGATTATTTAAAATTGTTCCCTTTTTATTTTGAAGCAACTTCCCCTTTCCCGTTTTATTTTGAAGCAACGATCAAGTATTTTGCAACATTTGGCTTCAAGATTTCTTAGATGTATCAAACGGTTGATGTTAAGAATTCCAAATGTTTTATTTAAATGACCTGCCTAAGTGTTTTATTAAAAATGCCCAAATAACACGAATTAAGCCTCTGATTTTTTTAAATAAAAAAACTGACATTGCAGTCATATATTTGCAGTGGGAAAGGAAGACAAAATATGTACAATGTTTGTGACTCTCATGGGTGGATTGAGTAAAAACGATCTTTAAATTTATTAAAACAATTAAATGACATACGAAAGCAGCAATAACCTATGGAATGGTGTCAAAAATTCAAATAAATATATTGCTTAGACTTTTGGTAAAATATATAAATTTATTTCGTATCAACCAATTGAACAGCTCGCAACGTCAATTTTATTGTAGGGTCATTACGGGAGAGAGTCACCACTTGAAGAGATGCACCACTCAAAATTTAGCTAAAAAAAGTTCGGTAGACAGACCTACGGTCATGTCAGAAGGGTATTGTACCCAACGTGCGAAATGCAGTCACCAGCAACGAATGAAGGCGAGAAACATGTCAAAGAGAGGTGCACGTTTATAAGGAAGGGACTTCCTTATAAACGTGCACATCTCTCTTCTGTACTTTCAACGGTTGTCACTTTGTTGCAAACTAACAAAAATCCCTCAAATCATGAATTCGCAAAAAATGTATATTATTGATCTTTTTTGAAAATTTCAAGGAGATCAGTTCTGGTTCAATGGAAAGTCCATAAAATACCAAAATCGTGTTTTATTCTTTTTGTATTTGGAGAAATATCAAATTGTTACAACTTCCGTGAATATGACTGGATTTTCATCAAACTTGCAGAGTGTAAGAACCTTATGTAAAACTACTTAAATATCGGTTTACATTGAATTTAAGGGTATCTATATGATTTTATTCGGGAAAATGTAAAATTTGATTTTCATACTATTATTAAAAAAATTGATTGAATTTTGACTTCTAAGGTATTTGCTGTTGTTGTACTTATAAATATCTATCTCCATAATTTTTTTAGGTTTTTTGGATCACAGGCGTCCAATCGCGAGGGGGGGGGGGGGGATCCACAAATTTTTGTGTTTTTCCCCTTCCCGTGCGGTCCTCGAAGCAAAAAATACCAGTTCAAGCCCTGTTTTGAAAAGTTCTCAGTAAAACCTTTTATCTGATACCCATATCGGCTACCTTCGGTGCAATTTTTTTTTTGGGGGCCACTCCCCTGTATGGGGAGACCCCCTTAAGCACCTTGTAAAAATTTTTTTGTACAGAAATTTTGAAGAGAGCATCACTTTACACCTATATACAAAATTTTATGTTGGTAGCCTATACGGTTTGCGAGGTAAAGTGCTGTGACACAGGGACGGACGAACGGATGGCCAGACGGACAGACAGGTGCGATTTTAGTACGGTTTTTGTAAAATTATTTTACAAAACCCTAAAAAGCACATAATAATACTTTTAGACATGTTATAAGTTTTGCTTCAGTCTCTTACTTGTGGGAAAAATATTGAATATTCGTTTTTTTCTGAGAATTTTGGGCCAAAAATTTTGATGCAATGTGCTTATACATACATATGTATTGTGAGTGGCAAAGTGTTAAGAAGTGTGTGCGTACTTTTAGTGTTTAAAATTGGTAAAATATTTTCAGTTGATGATGTTAAGCCATGATTTAGTGAATTATCTTCGTTATTGGGTTCATCTTTCCGTCATATATGGAGAGACGCACTAAACAAATGTCAAATCGAGCACATAAGCCAATTCAATACTATTTATTATTTTAGAATATGTCCACTGTGAATAAAAGGAAGATAAATATTGCACGAAGAGGGTCTTTGATTGCAGAGAAGAGAAGCTATTTGAAAGCTAAATAACAACTTGGCTTGAATCCAGGGGCTTCGGTATTCCAAAAAAGACATTGCTTAGGCGACAGCGTTCGGGTGACTTTACAAAACGTAGACTAGGGCTTCAACCAATGCTTGGTCAGAGTACAAAATGAAATTAGTAGCCCACACAAAACGCTTTACAGCTGCTGGGTTTGCTCCCGATCGCACTTTGGTTCGATCAATGGCTTTCAAGTTTGCTGAAAAAAAAATGAAAATACCTAACCGATTTTGTAAAGCGACGGAAATGGCAGGTTATGATTGTTTGACGTCGTTCCTAGAATTAAATACAGATTTTTGCATTCGCCAAGCCAAACGCTTATCCATTGCAAGGAGACAAGGCCTAAATAGGGAAAGCGTGAGAAAATTCTTCGAAATTTTAGAGGCCAAGCTCACAAAACATCACTTCATGAATATTCCAAGCAATGTTTACAACATGGACGAAACAGAAATTCAACTTATTAACAAACCAGGTAAAATTTATAATCTCAGAATAGATATGTGAATTTTTTTGAGTCTTAAAATTTATCATCTACAGGTAATGTTCTTGCTACTAATGGCTGCGAAATGTCCACGTTATTACCCCGAAAGAAAGCGGAGAACTAGTAACATTGATCACCGATGCATTTGACACAAATATCGGACAAAAGCAGGGAGATGGGCTGACCCCATTGCTATTCAATTTGGCTTTGGAGTACTTTATAAGGAAGCTACCTGTCGATAGACGGGCTACATTACTATACAAATTATGCCAAGTAGTAGCCTATGCAGACGACATCAACATTTTGTCACGGTCATTAACAACTGCCAAAAAACTCTTCCTGCAACTCTAGTAGGACTGCGGAAACTGTAATGAGCTTGGCGCATGAATCCTATCGGTTAACGTATCCGTTGTTAAAAAGGTATCAGTTTGGAGAACTGAAGGTAGGAGGCCCGTGGGGAAACAGGAACCGCTGGTCTGACTCCGTCGTCGAAGACAGTTTAAAATTGAAGACACGGTCAATGGACCGAGATAGTTGGAGGCGTTATTTGCAGGAAATGAAGGCCCGAGAGGTGCTACGGAGAAGAAGAGGAATCCGAATGCGATCCTGGACCACTTTTTCAATGCATCGGATTTTGTGCAGCGAAATTCGGGAGAATTGAATCTTATTGGATGTAAAAATATTTTCAGTGAATCAATCGCAGTTAATTCATCCCATTCTCATGCTAGCATAAAAACTAGCTCTTCCACAAATGACGCAACAATTGCTGAATCACCTTCAAAATCAAAAATGAAATCGCTCCCGTACCTGTTATTCCTGTAGCTAATTGTTCAGGAGAAATATTGTTCAAGTAAGTTACTCACCAGCCCAAAAAATATTTACAAGCTGCTAAACATATAAAGTTGGAAAAGCCCCTAGAACAGCAAAATAAAATTCAGATTAAAAAGAAAAATAGGAAAAAGCTACAGGTTCAGTCTAAAGAAAATCCATGTGGAGATAGGGAATATCGCCCTAATTTCTGTACTGAATGCTTGGAGAATGAAAATTCGACTACATGAAAATCCGATTGGCTTTCTTGTCAGTAATGTCTTCAGTGCTTCCATGAAGCATGCACTATGTATTTTTAGTTGTAGGGGCTTCAAAAATGAAAACTGCATCTCTCCCCAACTGAGGTGCATTTACCCTGATATTACTGTGAGGCATGCAGTTTTACTTAATTTTTTGGAAAAAATTATTTCATCATCACCAAGTGTCTTGCTTTGCTTTATTTTCTAGGAGTTCAGTTATAATTAACTAAAGAATAAATGTATAACAAATATAATTAACTAGTGTTTTATTTAGGGGTTCAAATCATACTTGAAGAAATGGGGTGCGCCTCACCTGAAATGACCCCAAAGGCACTTCCCATAGCGTAATGATCACCAGCTTCTCCTCCTTTATCACATCACTCATTGCAAAACAATAATTTTACATTCAATTTGGTGTTGGATAAGTTTTGATCCAATTTTATATAAAGTATTGAGCCTTTTTTGTCATTTTTCGATTGAATATTTCTTTTATTTCAAATGGATTTTATTTAAGTACATATTGTCTATTATTTTGCCATTTTTGGGTAGATCCATTGTTCCATCTGTGTAGAACTTCTGTCGTTTATCGGTGAAAAACTTGGCCAAGTGATTTTCACAGTCCCTTTTTGAAGTGAATTTCTTTTCACTAAGGAAGTTTCGCATAGACCAAAACAAATGGTAGCCTTTTACATTCAATTTGGTGTTGGATAAGTTTTGATCCATTTTTATATAAAGTATTGAGCCTTTTTTTGTCATTTTTCGATTGAATATTTCTTTTATTTCAAATGGATTTTATTTAAGTACATATTGTCTATTATTTTGCCATTTTTGGGTAGATCCATTGTTCCATCTGTGTAGAACTTCTGTCGTTTATCGGTGAAAAACTTGGCCACGTGATTTTCACAGTCCCTTTTTGAAGTGAATTTCTTTTCACTAAGGAAGTTTCGCATAGACCAAAACAAATGGTAGCCTGATGGTAAAAGGTCCGGACTATACGGTGGATGCATCAAAACTTCCCAGCCAAGCTCTGGCAATTTTTGCCGGGTCATCAAAGATGTGTGTGGTCTGACATTGTCATGACGGAAGACAATGCCCTTTCTATTGATCAACTAAATTTAAAACAAGTAGATAGATGCAAATATCTGGGCGTAATTTTTGACTCAAACTTGAAATGGGATAAACACATTGAGTACATAATGAGTAAAACTAAATACCTAATATTTCTTTTTCATAAATTAGCAAAAGTTATGATTTCCGATACTCTGCGTATAATATATTTTGCTTTTTTTCATAGTCTGGTAAACTATGGGATAATAGCATGGGGTGGAGCCTATGACAATAGTTTGGATTCCTTACAAAATTTACAAAAAAGATTATTAAATATTGTCAATAAAAATAAATTCATAAGCAACAAAACTATTTTTAATGTGCAACAGCTATTCGCTTTCAACTCTTTATTATACTACTATGACTCTCTTAAAACAAAATTTCAAAACTCAACGAAAATAACGAGATTTAAAAGTATACAGCCACTTGGAGCTAAAAAAAGGATAAGTGACAAATTCAGTTACGTAAAAGCTATAGGGCTTTTTAATAGCCTAACAAATAATTTGAAAACTTTAAGTTATTCCTCAAGGAAACACAAAATTAAAACTTGGATTATATACAATCAATAAGCAATACTATTGTAAATACTAGGAAAAAATTACTTTGTAAGATGAAAAGAATTTATTTTGTAAATATCAATCAATTCTCACTTTTCAGTTTTTAAGTTTAGTCTTCGATTTAGATTATAAGAACAATTTTTCAACCAGACCTGTGAACAGGTAACACTGTTTACCTCTACAGGTACTCGTATTACTCATGAAGCAATATAATATTAAATATATGTAACATTTGTAATACTGGTTCAATAAAAAAAAAATTCTGGCCGGTTTTTTGAATTGCTTGTTGCAATTTGGTTGATTGCTGATAGTACAGAGCTGAATTGAGTTTTTGGTATGATTCTAGCACGTCATGATAAACGATTCCCTTCCAATTCCACCATACACACAGCATAACCTTATTTTGGTGTCAATCCTGGCTTTGATGTCGTTTGTGATGATTCACCTTTTTTGAACATGATCTTTTTCGAACGACATTCTCGTATCTTACCCATTTTTCATCGCCTGTAATGATTTGCTTCAAAAATGGCTCGATTTCGTTGCGTTTTATTAGCATTTCGCAAATGGATATTCGGTCGATCAAATTTTTTTTGTGTTAATTGAGGCGATACTCAAGCGTCGAGCTTCTTTGTGTATCCAGTCTTACGCAAATGGTTCAAAACTGTTTGGTGATGAATATTCAGTACCTTAGCAATGTCATGCGTGCTTATGTGTCTTCTTCAATTTTTTGTAAGATTTCATCAACTTTTTCAGTGATTGGTCGACCTGAGCGAGGTGTATCTTTGACATCAAAATTTCCAGAACAAAAGCGGGCAACGATCTGTTAGCTGTGGCTTTTGATAAAGTATCTTGAATGTAGACACCACAATTTTTTTCAAGAGCCTGCGATGTATTCTCACCTTGATTGTAGTGATACTGTAAAATATAACGAATTTGTTTTCAGAAAATTCACTAATTTTTAGATGAATACAACTTTTGACATGAATGACGGAATACAAAACTGCCCGTATGAAAATTGTAGACTGGAGTGTCACCTTTCAAGCGCATGTCAGTTTGACTCAATCTGAATAGTATTGCCCGATATATGGCAACGAGCACCATCTAGTGACAAACAAGTTGAAGTAGCAGGAGAGTACTCCTGCCAAAAGGGTATTGTAAAACAATTAGTAAATCAAACAATATATTCTGCATATCAAAACTTAGCTAATATACAGATTCCATAAATTGAGTTCGAAAAATTATTATGGTTACTATGATTTTAAACTCGCCACCATTTGTTTGAAGTATTTTGCCCCCGTCGCTTGATTAGTCATGATAACACATCAATATTACAAACCATTTCTAAAATGTTTATCAAAATTCCTACATATTTGTAGTGTTTAGGTCCGTTGCAAGCGTGTATTTCCCTAATATCACGTGTTAATGTTGTTGTAATTGTTAAATATTCAATCGGCCGTAACATAGCTGTTTATTGTTCTATTATTGTGAAATTTTCGAATTATATACAATTACTTTTAGAAAACTTAAATTATAGATTTTGGGAAATTTAAGGGTCCCATCCTGATTTCATAGGCAAAAAAGCAAATTTTATAAAATATACTATTATTAACAAAGTTGAGCGAATTTCGACTTCTAATGTATTTGTTGCCCTTGTCAAGGAAAAATTGTCAGTTTAAGTACTGTTTTGAAAAGCTCTTATAAAGAACTTTCATTTGATATTCATATCGGCTACCTTTGATGAAATTTTTTTTCAGCGACTACTCACCTGCACTGTAATCATCGATTCATGGTCAATTTTTTCGAATCCTAGAATGGTTACAAAGCCCTTTTGCTAGGAGTTTTCGTACATTTCCCCTTCCCCTGCACCCCTCAAAGCAAAATTTGTCATTTTAAGACCTGTTTTGAAAAGTTCTCATTAAGACCTTTAATTTGATACCCACATTGCCTACATGCGATGAAAAATTTTTTCGGGGGCAACTCCCCTATATTGGGAGACCCCCCTTAAATACCTTATAAATTTCTTGTCGTGGTGAAACTTTGAAGAGGGCATCACTTCGCACCTACTTACGAAATCTTATGTTTCTAGCTTATGTGGTTTGCGAGAAAAAGTGGTGTGACACACGGACGGACAGACGGGCAGACAGGACGTGAAACTAGTAGGGTATTGTAAACCCTAAAAAGGCTCAATATCTTGTAGACTATCCAATATTTTGGTTGAATACTATAAGTCAAGCTATTGCGTTTATTCCTGATCAACTAAAGTTAAAAGTCTTTATATCACTTTCTAGGTACTCGTATATTCCTGCCAACTTCTTTTGTTTCCATGTCAAGTTAATTCATAAATTTGGTAAATACATATCAAGGAAAATATTCTGACTAAAATACTTAATTAGCTTGGTTCATATTCGTCATTTAATTACTCTAAAACTCGAAGTACAAAGCGTCTTTATAACTTTTTAAATGCACAGTAAATATTATCGACTTTAATACTGTTTTATTTGAGAAAATATAAAATTGATAACTCATGTTATTGCTAACAAAGTTGAGTGAATTTTGATTTCTAAGGTATTTATTTCCCCAGTATACATAGAAAGCTGTTCTTTCGAATTTTTCAGATTTTATTGTCTACAATTGACAAATGCTAGAAAAGCACAATTTTTTCATGTTCTTTGAATTTCATACGCACCACGAATTTGGAATGTAATTTTGAGATTTTTTCTTGAAAGATCCCAATGAAACCTTCATTTTGACCATCTTTGGTGAACAATTTATTAAAGGCCACATCGTTATATTAGGAAACCTCCGTAATATCCATTGTGTTTATTTTTCCTCAGAACTTATAAAGATCCTGGCTTTTAAGCTCTTGACTAAATTAAATGGCTCTAGCTTATATAATATAACTTGATATAATACATTTAGGGATTGGCAAACTCAGGCACTCATAAAAACACACAAAAAATAAGTTTGAATCGAATTTTAGTGGATGGAAAGAAAGTCATCAGTTTTCTTGACTCTCGAATTCATAAATTAATAAAATATATTGAAATAGACTATCCCAAAAATATTGTACTTTCAAAAATATTGATAATCGGAATCAAAGTTCTACATATAGTATGTAATTTTCTATTGAATGATTTGATTATTCCTTTGAAAACTTAAGACGTTTTTTATAAATTAATTGTATCTAATTTATTAGTAGTAATTTTGTCAGAAGAAAAGTTTTAACTGAAAACCAATTGCAATTGAACATCCCCCACGCCAAAGTCATTGTAGGCATTTCTAACTTTAAGAGGTGCTAAATGCTTTCAAGCTGTTAATTACTGAAGTTTCTTCCTAGTAAGGCTTAAGTCAGTGAAGATTTGTGTTGAAGTATTCAGCAACAAATCTTAGAGCTCTTAGGCCTAAATATACATATATCATGAAAACACCATAATGTAGAAACTGTCTTACACTTCTAAAGGAAACGTAGCGCGAATACTTTAAAATCTACCCTGCGACCATACAAATCTTTTGCGTTTCTACCATTCGTAGCCATGGCGCACTCGTTTGCACTTCAGCGAGATTCTATCCTAGCCAAGCATCTACTTATATTCCATAGTCAAAACTAAAGATGCAAACATCCTTCAGCTGCGAAGGGAAGTTTCAGTTTTAAAGGGATTTTATCCTAATCCCATATAAATAATGGTTGAACGCGATTCTAAGCCCAGATTTAGATATAAGATTCGATTTTGAGGATTTTGAAAATGTATGAACTTCTTTTTGTGCCACTCGACAAATGCTGGAGGTTACTCTTAGGATTGGGGGCTTGATGTGTTCTTTTCGTTACGCCACCGACGCGACTTCTTACGATTTTGCCTATTCAGTCGTTCGACGAAGGAGTTGTAATGAAATGGATTCTAGAGCAAAAAGGATGCCAGACGTAAGTTTGTGTACCGATTATATCCACAGTGAAAACGAATGTGGCAAACGCTATGTGAAATGAAAAGAAATTGGGAAAGAAGCGGAAGAATGCTTGAGCTTCATGTTTGGTTTGGAGCTGATGCGGACAAAATTCAATTTAAAATTTTGAAAATGAAATTTATTTGGGATATAAACCGTTTTTTTTGACTTCTAAGAAAAAGCATTTTAAACAAAGTTAGAAAGCCTTACAGGTATTTTGAAATGCCTTCCAAATGTAGAAGCTATTTAAATATGATGCTAATTTTGCAGGCTACCTCAAACTGTATCAATCTACAATGTAAGCTTGATCTGCTTTGAGGTAATCTTTCCTAGAAGCTCTAAAAAATTTTGTACAGTTTATGAGCTATGAAAGCTCACAATAATATTCAAAGTATTCTTAATGTTACAATGTGCACAATTTTTAAAGATAATTTTCTACTCTTTCATGACTTATAAACATCATAGATCATCTCTTAGTTGGCTATACATTATTTTCTTTTACAACAGCTTAGTCATATTTTTTCAAACAAATGGAATAACAACTTTTATCTTCCATTCTTCAAGAAGTGCTACTCAAAGTATTGAGATCCTTAATGCTTTCACAAAACTTATTCTTACGCATCAATACATCATGTAACTCAAACGACTACAAATTATCGTCCTTATATCATTCGAGGATGCCATCATGCACAAATGAATGGAAAATTCAATTATTTCATTAAAAAGGGAGGTCCCAGAGCAGGTCAAGTAGCCAGCGCCACTTATGCTAATAAATAATGCACTTAATATGGAATGACATTATGGGAAAAAATTTATAGAAACATAAATCATAAGGCCATTTAAATTGTCAAAAGTTTTAAATGCCACGGATTATTAATAGACCACGCATCTGAGTTCAATATTTTCTTCAGACAATTTGTTGTTCTTTTTGTCCATACATGTGCATATCGGTTGAATGAATGTATGTATGCACGTATGAACGGTTTTTTGTGCCAGATGAGAAGATGAACAGATGAGCAGACCAACAGACAGACACGGATAAAAGTCGTCTTGGATTGGAGGTCATCGTTTCTTGTCTGTACTTTTGTACTATTATCCCAGCAACTTGAAGTTATTCAGCTTGATCAATGGCGTGGCTCATACTTTGAGCCCGCTCCATTCTTTTCTCTTCCTGTATTTATCAAGATTATAAGTTCGAGTAACATCTTGAAAAGTTATTGCGCTACAGTCATTTGGGTAATTTTTCCGTGGAGTGAAAGCAACGAAATAGAAAGCCAAGCAATATTGGATGCGATTAGACATATAAGAAGCAAAGATAAACGCAACTATGCAGTTAAGTATCCATACATGAAGATTCAAGTGATTTATGGACGAAGATGCTTGACTTCGAGCCAATAAACTGGCACTTAATTTTGACTTCACACTTTGGTTATGTTAACCAGAGATGAAGGGAGGGATTATACGAAAAAATGTTATGGAGATTTGAAGATGAGGGCTGTAAAACGGAGTTTAAGTGCTTCTTTAATGTAAGGTTAAGATAAGTAAGAGGCTTACAACCATTTTTTAAGACCAACTGTTTGAAAATACTTTTGGGTGGTCTTCTTGGTAGAGTTGAGAGTCTGATGAAATACAATTTTTTTGTCAGTTAATTAATACAAAAACTCAAATAATTTTGAAAAAATGCAATCACTTAATAATTTAATCAAGAGCATTCTTAACCAAGAAATGAAAATTAGTATCGACGGAGTACAAAATTTCGTGACGTGATCTACTAGAGACTCAGTATGCTAAAGGATTTTCCAATAAGAGGTGTTATTTTGATATTAAAAGAAAAATGCAATTTTTGAATAAAAATGATCGAATGTTTATTTCATTATGAAGAAAAAGGTATGGCGTTAATAGCGGAAAATAAAATCAGGCAAATGACCACCACGACCACGCTTACAGGACTATATTCTTTTCATGAAATTTTCCATAACCAAATCGCAAAGTGGCTGACCTATGTCCTCGATAGCCTCACGAATTTCATCTTTAAGGTATTGAATCAACGCTGGGCTGTTTGCGTAGATCTTCTCTTTCACGTGACCCCAAAGAAAGAAGTCGCAAGGTGTTAAATCACAAGATCTCGGTGACCAATTGTGATCACCTCTTCGAGAGATAACACGGTCCGGAAACTTTTCCCGTAAAAGTTTCGTTGCTTGTGTGGCACGTAGCGCCGTCTCGTTGAAAGTTAACGTTTTCCAGATCAATACCATCCAATTTCGGCCATAAAAAATCATCAATCATCTCTCGATAGCGCAATCCATTCACCGTAACTGTTGCTTCAGCCTCATTTTCGAAAAAGTAAGGTCCAATGACTCCGCCGGACCATAAACCGCACCATACAGTTACACGTTGAGGATAGAGAGGCTTTTCAACAATAACTCTTGGGTTTTCCGAGCCCCAGATGTTACGATTTTGCTTGTTGACGAAGCCATCGAGGTGGAAATCGGCCTCATCACTAAAGATGATGTTTCGATGGAATTCCGGATCATTTTCATTCATTTCAAGGACCCAATCAGCAAAGACACGACGTTGTTGATGATCAACCGGCTTGAGTTCTTGTGTCAACTGAACTTTATAAGCCTTAAGGCACAAATCTTTATGCAAAATACGGTGTAATGACGTTTGTGGAATGCTTAGTTCCAAAGAACGACAAGGAATGGACAAACGTGGGTTTTCATCAACACTTTCGGCTATAGCAGCAATATTCTCGGCTGTTCTTCAGTGACGTGCACGGGTTTTATTCTTCACATCACTAAATTGTCCCAACAGCTTGAATTTTTCCACTAATTACTGTATTGCGGTACGACAAGGTGCTTCACGACGACCAAAAAATGTTCGAGTTTTACGAATAATCTCTGCCAAAGTTTCACCATATTTATAGTGAATTTTAATAATTTAAATCCATTGTTGAAGCGTGTATGGTTTCATTTTCATTAATGGGGTAGTTCGTACTTGTCAAATGTCAAAAAATGACAGCTTCAAAAGTGACATCTACCGAAATAGCGGGCAATTCAAAATAACACCTCTTATTGGAAAACCCTTTATATACTCTGCCCACGCTTTGTCAGCAAAGTATATGTAGCGTATTAAAATAGTTTTTGGCCATTGGTACCATGCTAACTGACAGCTAAATACGTACTTAAAACTACTGAGGTACTTGCATTTTTTCAAGACATCAGCAGCTTCTCGGTTAACTGTGATGTTTATCTCTAACGAATCGGGTATAAAAATTATTAACTTTTGAACAAGGTTCCCCTTATGTATGCCAGAAGAATCAGCAGTGGAATACAGGAAGTGACAAATTCGATGAAAAATATATGCGTCTTCTTGGGGATTCCATATTTGTAGCGGAAAATTAAAAAGTAAGTTTATATGATGCAAAGCGCAGATAAAACTTTACAAGGAACAATTCAATCAAATTGTTAACACTGTTAAATTTCGAATTTTAAATTTTGCTCATTAAATCATAATGGCACCCTTAAATATGATAAGAATTCATAAATAGACTTTTTGTTAGTAGGTACCTCATTCCCAAAAAATCCGGCAAAGCATTCCACGCTTTAGGGCTTTGTAAAAAAAAATTTACAACGACCCACTAGTTTCGCGTCCTGTTTGTCCGTCCGTGTGTCAAAGCAAGTAAAAACTAGAAAGCTCAAACTTTGTGAGATGGTCAGAGGCGATAGTTTCTCAAAAGTTTAGGTATTATCAAATACTTCAATATTTTTTAAGGGGGGCCCTCCCCAATGCTGAAGTGGCCCTTAAATTTTTTTTATCAATTGGCATACCAAATGAAAGGTCTTGATTAGAGCTTTCAGAATCTGAAATAAAAAAGTCATTTTCTGCACCATGGGGGTCCAGGGTGAGGAGAAATGTACGAAAAATTGGTGTCCCCTCCGCGATCTAGATCTAGAAAAAGTCACGGAGGTAGTTCTTTGTAAGTACAGCGACAGTAAATACCCCAGAAATCAAAATTCACTCAACTTTGTTAATAATAGTAGGATTTGTAAGTTTAACATTTTCTCACATAATATCAAAATAATAATTGAAATAAAAGCTTCATTGGAACTATCCTCCTCGCTGACAAGTGAGATGGAGGAACCCGACAATGAGTTCTACCTAAGACGAAGAAATGGACCTTGTAGTATATGAGGGTGATCCGATAAGTACCTAGCCTAAAAGACAAAAACAAAAATTTTGGAAAATAGGCACTTTATTTCTCAACGTAATCCCGTCCTAGTTCGATACACTTGACCCAGCGAAGATCCAACTTTTTTAAACCGTCTGAAAAATACATTTTCTTGAGACCTACAAAAAGCCTCCGTGATTGTGATGACCTCCACACGCGGTCAAAACAAAACGAAGAGTCCGATTCGGCTGAAATGTTGATTTTAGCCATCTATAAGAATGTAATACACGATAGTGAATCTTTCTTGCGATAGTGGTGTCATCGGGCGATGAGGTTAAGTACTTATCGGGCCGCCATCATATATTCAACTCCAAATTTTCGTTAGCAATGAAGAAATGGAGATACTTTTCAAATGTGTAGAATGAATTGAAATTAAAAATCACATCTCTGGAAGTGATGCTTAGGGATTTTCATCAAGAAACAGTCAAATCAGAAAGCGATGACAATGGGAAATCAGAGAGCATTCACAAAAACAAAAACTTTATATGAAATCTGAAAAAGAAGCAATGCTAGAAGATATTCTCAGTGCAGATGGTGCTAATGAGAATGAAAATAATTTTGCAGTCGTAGATCGTTGATCGTACTTGTGGACGCATTTACATATTTGGGAGTAGTATTTGACTCTGGTTTGAAATTTCACATCCATATTTCATGTATACCTAATAAAGCTTCACGTCTAGGGGAAGAAGGGGCAAGACGGGGTCCTTAACGTTTGAAGAGTAATAAAACTGATATTTTTTTATGAATTTTAAATTACTCTTACATAATTCATCTTTGGAAATAAGGAACTGAAGGAACTTTTCACTCATAGAAACATTAGAAAGTGGCCAATTATGTCAAACATGTCCAACCCCCCATCTTACCCTTTACGATGGGTAAGACGGGGTAGCCTATGGGGCAACATGGGGTACGGGGACACATTCTATTTCTGTGTTGAAAACTCGCAAACAAATACTGCCTCGTCATCTATGCCAGCACAGCTACAGTGTGCCCAATTCCCGCAGAGAGAACAAGCGGCCCATTCTTCATTTGAATCTAAGTATTTTCCATGACAGTAAAAACAAGGGATATTATTTTCATCATTGTCACTTTCTGATGGAGGATTGAACTTTTTGTTGGTTTCCTTTCTGTTCTTTTTCTTGGGCAATTTGATTTTCTTATTCTTGTTTTGCTCTTTTGCGTACCTTTTTTTCTTCTTGATATCTTCTGACAGTTTCTTTTTTTTCATTGTTTCTTCCAATTCATTTTTAAATGGGGAAGACCTTTCCTTCGCACGCGCGAAATTCTGCGAGTTGCAGGATAAGGCATCACTTGCTGAGGGCTAACAACAGAAAACACTGATTGCTTTGGTGGAGTAGTTGGCCTGTGGTCTATTTCTATATTTCTCGTCCAAGTCGAGCATCCAGGCTCAGGATTCATAAAATTTACAAGCACTGAGGTAGCTATTGTGATAGAGGGTGCTAAAGGGACAACAGGCACATGAGATGGCTCTGCTTCATTACCAGATGGCGTTATAGCAACAGGCATGGTATCTATCAGCGGTTTATCAATAGTTTCTTTATCAACATCTCCAACTGCCAAAATTGAATTTACTATTGCAGCCGTTACCATCTCAGGAATAACGATTGGTCTATTTAGCACGGTAGCACGATTGTCCGTTGTCGTTGTTTCAGACAATCCTTCATTAGTGAATAACCTGCCTGTTTGTGGGATACCAGTCGTCACTGATGGAGCAAAATCACTGTCGGAAAAAACTGTTGGGTCGTTTGGTCAATTTTCGCATTTCTTGAAGCCATTCACCTCCGTTGCCATTGTAGAAGCCTGAATAAACGGTTCACTAAAAATTTCTACTACTTGCCGGATAGTTACAATCATCCCTGGGTTGCTGCAAAGCCAAGCTGTGACTTGTTGGTGGTAGTTTGTGCTCAAGGACCTCATGTATGCTACATCCAGAGCTTGAAGTTGATGAGTTGTATGAGAGGAGAAACATAAAATAATAACCCCATTGGTACGAGCTTCATTAATGAGGTCCAAGTTTTGTGTGTGGCCGCTGTTAGATACAACAACAGTACAGGTCAATCAATCGTTGCCCCACTAAATTCAACAAACTTCTTAAACCAGCTGTCATCCAGCCAGAATCACTGCAAACACCCCAAGCTCCAGGAGCAGCATTGAGCATTCGCTGTGGGTCCATTCTCTTTCGTGGGAACACCAGCATTGTAGGCATGTATTGATCACTCGCAATAAAACATAGTTCCACAGTTATTGCCGCACCTCTCTCCATAGAAGCTATAGATCCCACTTATTTTTTACCTTTTCGTGCAATTATTCTTGACTTGGTTTTTGGTACGACTGAAACTCTTGTTTCAACACAATTATAAATTCTTTCTGGCGAAAGCTTATGCTCATCATAAACGTTGCCAAGAAAGTTGAAAAACTGTTTAACAGCTTGTTTATTAAACCCAGCGGCACGTGCAGCTGGAGTGCTTTCTGGTTTTCGTATCAACAATTCTGGATGCCTGCTTAAAAACCGCTGCACCCAACCTTTGCCAGCTTCTTTTCTTTCAGAGTTGAAGAAATTTTGCTTTCCATTTTTACTGCCAGAGTGTACCCCAAAGCCCACAAATCTTTTGTGGTGAGCCCGTCAAGGCGACTCTCTATATTAATTCTATAGTTGCAAAGCTCTTTCTCTTCATCATCAGTAAATGCTCGCTTTTTGGGGCCTAAAGGAACTTTAATAGAAGTTGCAGTAGTAGTAGGATCTTCTAAAGCTCCACGAACTACTTTAACTTTTCGTTCAAAGTTCGTTTGTGGCACAAAATATGCTCTCGCCGCTAATTTATACCCCAGTTTCCCTTCAATTACAACATCTACCGTATTTTGCATACTCTGTTCACTCCAGTTTCCTCTCTCGGACTTTCTTTTATAATTTTTCACCATCCTGAAACAAGATTACAAACAAAGAAGTTATGTAGAAGCATAAAGTGTCATAAGGAAATAATTGAATTTCTTCGAGGGGCAAGATGGGGTACTCTATACCCCATCTTGCCCTCCAATGCTTAGTTGAATAAAATAACATGCCTTTAATGACCAATTCAGAATATGGACACAAAAATGTTCTTGCCTGCTGGTGCAATCATTGATAAACAAGAATAATCTTCAGTAAGTTCAAGAAAACTAATATTGGGGTACAAAAAACAATCGATGTATCACGCGGAAATCACAACTAACTTGACAAAAACCGAGTTTTAGGCGCCAAAGCGAAAACGCGTGCACTTATAAGCCGGTCATTGCGCTGACTGATGAGCAATATGACGGCGCATAGTTGCAAGCCAGAGCGGCTGGGATTGATCATTTGTGTGGCCGTTAAAACGCGTTGCCCCGTCTTGTCCGCTATGCTTATTTAAAATATATAACGGTAAAATTTCATCCAACTTTAGGGAAAGGCTTCATATACTTGTAGTTCCCACCCCAAGAACGCGTTCAACTGACATAGTCATTGTGCCCTTTGCTCAAACCAATATTTATTTTTATTCGTTTTTAGTACGCGCATCACACCGCCCTAATGAGCTCCAGGTGGGTCTCTGCCACATTCCTTGAACGCTTTTATAAGTATATTACAAAACGTTCTCCTTAGCTCCTAATACTTTGATATTCTTGTTTTTTTTCTATTCAGGTAGCTCAGTTTATTTTTGTTGTATTTATTAGCTATCTTGTTCCATTTTAAATAAATTATCTGAGTACTTGGCCAGACGCACATATTCTAATAAAACACCATTCTTGAAATGTTCATGAAAATGTGAAGTATGTTGTAGTATCTAGGTCTGTTTGAAATACTCGTATATACCATGCACGAGCACATGTTGACAATCTGTGTATTTGAAATAACAACATCTCATTTGATTATGATTCACTTTCAATAAAATTTTATGGGCATAACTTTGAATTAAAGATGTTTAAGGGTCGTCCCATTCCGATTTTATGAAGCAAAATGTGAAATATATAAACCATACTATTACTAACAACGTCGAGTGGATTTGATTTTTGAGGTAGTTTTTGTCCTTGTACTCATAAAGACCTACCTCCACGAATTTTCGGCTTAAAGGTAGCCAACTGCGTACATTTTGCCTCCCCCGGCCACCTGACGACAAAATGACGTTTTTGATCCAGATTCTAAAAGCTTTAATCAAGACCTTACATTTGACACCCTACTCAACTACCTTTAATAAAAAAAAAATTTGTAGATCACTTGGACATAAGGGGGGACCCATCTTTAAACAATTTTGAAATGTTTGAGCCTTCCTTACGTTTTGAGATATCATCACTTGTGACCTTTCTATAAAGTTTGAGTTTTGTAGCCTCTATAGTTTCTGAAGAAACTTGCTTTGAAACACGGATAGACAGGATGTGAAACCAGTACGTCCTTATGAAATTTGTTCTAGGAGGCTCTCAAAGGAAAAGTTCCACCAGTAAATGTTTTCGGCCAGTGCGGTAGAGATATAGTTTAGTTCTTGGCGGCTAAAAATAAACTTAATTGTATCGAAATTAAAAGAGTTAATTGGACATCACTGTTTGACTTAAAGTCAGTAAAAGAGCCCTCAATTTTGAGGATTTTCCACACTTCACATGTATACCCTCAACAAACAAAAATCAGACCTTGTAGTTGAAGTATCTGGATGTGGGGAAAATATGGCTGATCTCCTTGGAATGTTTAAAAAAGCCGCCTTAGCTGGCGGTTGAATATATTTCCGTATTGGATTTCGCGATAAAACTTTATCGTTCCATAAAGTGGAACACTAAGCAACAGCAGTCTAAATACCCTTAAACAGTTAAGGTACGTGAACTATAGAGTGATGAGGTGTGAACTTTTCCAGAAGAAATAAATTCATCAATGATCCTAATGCCAAAGACTTTGCCATTTGGCGGCCAACTGCCTCACGCACTACCAATGTGTTAAATGCAATGAAGCTCATGTCCCTGGTGACTGCGAATTGGCTAAGATGAAACCAAACAAAAATTAATACTGTATCAAATGCAGTGTATTTGGGAACCCTGCATCATATCGAAGATCCTCCTGATATCTGTGAGCAAAACTTAAAATTAGGCCAAGAAAATCCCTAGTACACCCCTGTATTATATCTTCTAGCTCTATCAACCTTGAGGTTTCATTTGCAATACCAGCAGACTATAATGTAAATGATGTAAGTAGCAATAATGTGCTACTTCTCAAATTTTGCTAACAACTCCAATTTTTATCGAAAAAAATCAACAAGCAAGACGCAAAAATAAACTCAGTATTTCAAAGTTTAGGTCAACATGGTTACAAATTATCTAACATTCAAAAGAAACGACAGGGCAAAGTGTGATGGGGACGGTGGCATTTGGATATTAGCTAGAAGACTGTATTGTTTCCAAGATATGGATAAAGTCGAATTCAAAAACTTTTACCTTCTTGCAGTATCCATCTTCGAAAATCACTCTAGTGTGGGAATAAACTCTTGTTTATCTCGGCTTATACAAATGGATGAAGCGTTCTCAAATTCAAGGAGAAGCACGATTTTTTCTTTGAAATACTCAAAATGAACACGTTAAATGATCATATATACAGCGGAATTCGATAAAACCCAAATTCTTCTTTTCATCAAAGATAGTCGAGTAGGGTATCAAATGAAATGTCTTAGAAGATGGCGAAGGTAACTCTAATAAAGGTAATAACATAATTTTTATTCAATATTTAAAAAATAAAAACAAGAAAAAAGAACAGCTCACGGTTCTGCTGGCTCCTCGGAAAAAGCCAGCAACAAGGCAGAAAAGTTCCGCTAAAAATGTATTTGGACAAAGTGGAAAATATTCGGTTCGACTTGGTAGCCAATTTAAAAGAGTAATAACTACAACAAAATCACTGGTTGACTTCAAGTCAAACAAAGATGTTCTGAGTTTTGGGGGCTCCACACTCCACGTATACCCCAAAAAATGAAAAAATCAGACCTTTATCTTGAAATGCCTGGACTGTGGAGAGAACACGGTCGATCTTCTTCAAGTTCTCAAGGAAGCTGCACCAGGAATTGAATTCATTCTATTAAAAACTTTGCAACAAGGTGATTGGCTATCGAAAAGAAAAATTCACTGTAATATTCAATACAAGTTTCTAATAAAAGCAGTCCAAGTGCCCTTCAATAGATAAGGTACTTAAATTTCAGAGTAGTGAGGTGGGAATGACTCCAGAAAGGAGAAGTGAGCCAGTGTTACCAGTGTCACATTTTTGAAAATTCGGCTGCCAACTGTGCCATGCACTACAGGTGCGTTCAATGCAAAGAAATTCATGCCCCCGGTGTGTGTAAATTGGCCCAGACGAAGCCTAAAGAAACTTATACTGAGTCAACTGCTGTATATTTGGTCATCCAGCATCGAATCAAAGATTCTTTTGATATCAAGATGCAAAAGTTAAATTTATTCCAAAACAAACGCAAGTAAACCGCAGTGTAATACTTTTTAGCACTATCAAGCCTGGAGTAGCATTTACACTCTCTGCTAGAGAGCCAGCAGACAATAATATAAACAATGCGCTGCTTCTTAAAATCTACCAACAACTTAATTCTTTATTGGAAAGAATCAACAAACAAGATTCAAATATTAACTTTATTTTTCAACGTTTAGATCTTTCAAATGTCTCACAATAGCTTAGCATTCCAGATGGGGATAACCTCTTCATTATCTCGGCCTATGCAATGGGGAGAAATTCTCTCAAGTTTGAGGAGAAGCTCGATTGAACAGGCCACCTGGTTATTATATTCTTGCCGGCGATCTTAATGCTCAGCATACGTCAAGGCCAAGTTCCAACAATAACCCAAGAGCTGTTTTCCTGAAATCGTGGATATCAGAGAATTAAATTGAATACACGTGCAATTTATATAGATTGGCATTTGTACCTTTATATTGCTAAAGCAAGACTTGAATTCAGACTTATGAAAACTGGATCTGCTAGAAGCTATTGCTCGATCAACTTGTTACCTAATATTGGCAAGGTGCTTAAGATGATACTGAACGAAGCCTCAAACACACACATCGAGAAATATAAGTTTATGCCAAATCACAAATTTGATTTCCGTACAAGACATGAAATGAAGAAAGTAACCTCAGAGATCTGTTGGAAGCTAATCAACAGAGAAAATGTGGGAGCATATTCCATTGATATAGAGAAAGCTTTTGGTACGGTACAGTTAAATTAGCTGATTTTTGAACTCCTGGAAGACAACTTCCGGACGCACTTTGTTACCATGATATACAATACGTTGTACGGAAATCTTTTCTTTTAATTGATGGAAATCTAACGCCAATGTACGATTTCAAGGTCTTGAATGGCCTACAGTAAGAAAAAATTACTACAACTTTGTTCTTCCTAAATTAAGTCACAAACTTTTTAACGGCTTTGATTTTGACATGTCACCAACTTGATCCTTAGAAGCGTTTGCTGATGATCTTATAATTTATATGGTAGACCCAAGTGCTTTAGTAGAATAAAACTCAATGCAAAGGAGTGCACAACAATTTTGCTTTGGACAACGCTTTGGTTGGCCAGTCTAAACCTGAAACGCAATGTTGTTGTTCAGAACGGGTTCCACATAAATTCTGTATTCGACACCTCGATAGTCACCTCGATCAGTATCATGCTCAGTAAAGCACAAAAAGTGTCCATATCCCCTCGATGACTTTCATCGAAGACACATTATCAAAAGGTCAAAGATATCGATTTCAAGGCTCTGGTTTGACCAGTTTTGACATATGGATGCCCAATTTGATGCAGTTAGAGTATCATTACAATTAAAATGTCTTCGTGCTTGTACAGAAAGCCTGAGACAGATTGGAAACACATATTTCGAATCGAAGAATTTATCAAACTGCCAAAGTGATCAAACTCGATCCATTCATTTTGAAGCTTGTTTGATATCATATTGTGAAATCTGTAACTGTGAGAACTGGCTTCATACTTTCAGAAACATTAGTATATTTGAGCATAAATCGGTTTTTCATTTTGATGGTGTCTCGATTATATATCATATATATAGAATATCCTCCCAATTTGAGCTCGCGAGATCAACGGTTTCAATGGAGATTGAGCCAAGATAGATCAGCCTAGGTTTTGGCGGCTTAATGGCAATCACTAAACTATTCGTAGTTGTTTGTATTTTTGTTTGTTTGTTATTTTTTTGATGCAGTTGATTATTATTACGTTAGTATATATTGTGATTTAATAAGTTTGACATGTAGGCAAGGAATATTTTGTGCTAGGTTGAGTTAAAGTTTTTTTAATGACATTGATTAGAATTTAATTGTTACATTCTAGTGCTGCTATCAGCCTATCAATCACCCAGCTGTGATGAGTGCTAATTGAACAAGTTGGGTAGACAGACCTATGCTCATGTCAGAAGGGTTTTGTACACAACTTACAAAATGCAGTAACCAGTAACGAATAAAATCAAGAAACATGTCATGTTCGAGGATCATACTATTATTAGCAGAGTTGAAAGAATTTTGACTTCTGAGGTATTTGTTATAGTTATACCCGCAAATATCTCCCTTGATAATTATTTCAGATTTTTTAAGATTACCGGTGTCCATTCGCGAGGGAGGAAACACATTTTTCATGTATTTCCCCCCCCCCCCCCCCCCACCTATGCCCCCACAGAAGCAAAAACTGTCAGTTTAAGAAATGTTTTCAAAAGCTCACATAGAGAACTTTCAGTTGATACTCATATCGACTACCTTTCATGAAATTTTTTTTCAGGGGCCACTCCTCTGTACTGTAATCATCGATTCATGGCCTGTTTTTTAGAATCTTAGAATGGTTACAAAACCTTTTGCTAGGAGCTCTCTCCTGCCTTTCTGACTTGTTTCAATTGTATATACTCATCTTCATGATACCTATCATTCCTGAAATTTTCATGCAAATCCTAGCAAAGCTGTAGTTTCTAAGTCGGTAAAAAGCGCATATGGCTCCATAGCCATATGTTTCCATAGTAATACAGGGCATATTGTTCCATAGTAATGCAGGAAAATTCAAATCGCTATAACTTCGTTAAATATTATTTGATCTTTATGAAACTTTTAGAGAAGGTCAATCTTATAAATGGTCATCTGTGTGCTAAATTTTATTGAATTTAAGGGTACCGTTTAGATTTTATTCAAGAATACATAAAATCAATAAATCATACTATTACTAACAAAGTTGAGTGAATTTCGACTTCTCTTGTATTTGTTGTTGTTGTACTCATTAAGGCCTACACCCATGATTTTTTTCAGATTTTTCGGATGGAAGGTGTCCAATCGCGAGGGGGGGGGGGTACGCGAAAAGTTCGTACATTTCCCCTTCCCCTGCCCCCCTCGGTACTCATAAGGCAATTTTAAGACTTGTTTTGAAAAGATCTCATTGAGACCTTTCCAATGACATCCTACTCGACTACCAATGGTGAAATTTTTTTTTTGGGGGGTCACTTCCCTATATGGGGAGACCCCCCTTAAACCCCTTTGAAAATTTTTTGCTCCATTGAACTTTCAAGAGGTCACCACTTCTGACCTTTCCACAAAGTTTCATGGCTGTAGCTTCTATAGTTTCGGAGAAAAAGTGCTGTGACATACAGACGGACGGACGGACGGACGGACGGACGGACGGACGGACGGACGGACGGACGGACAGACGGACAGACGGACACAGGTCGTGATTGCAATAGGGTTTTGTATTTTAGTACAAAACCCTAAAAAGTAGGTAGTAAACACATGATTCAGCGTGGTATTGACCATATCATCTTTGGTTCCGTTACGATCATGGAACGAGATAATCTAAAAGTTAAATCTCAACGCCAAGGTTCGGATTCGGACTGTTGCGCAATTGATTATTATTATTATTATTATATTAACTGTAAGCTCAAAGTGCACGCTTTTGCTGTATTTTTTAGTTATATATAATTTTTAATAGAGTTGATTGGTTGTTTTCTCCTATTTTTCAATTAATTGATAATATTTAGTAATTTTAATTTCATAGCATTTGATATTGTTTTACTAATTTTTTGATTAAATATTGTTTAGATTTAAGGTGCCATGTAGGCCCCTAAGCTTTTGAGTACTTGAATTTTTTAAAATTAACTTTATGTTTTTATAAAATTTATTACGGTTGAATCAATAAAGCACATTTGAATTTGAAAATAAAATTAGAGATGTTGACGATTGCTTTTGATATTCACTGCAATATCGATAACTGGGCAGAACTGGTAAGAACACGAATAAATTGTGCCCCACCCCCTTCACGATTGGACATGTGGGCCAACGAGTCTGAAAAAAAATTTCAGAGGTAGTTCTCTGTGAGTGCAATTCAAAGTTTTAATACTAGTAGGATCTATGACTTTGACATTTTCGGCAATAAAATTGGATAAGTATTCTAAAATACAATTAAATTTTGTATAGAGTTAGTCCAACACAAGACTGTTTCATTTTGGGGTTTTGATTGGAATCTAATTGTATTTAGTGAAGTTATAGCAATTTGAATTTTCATATATTACAACAACAATCAATCGTGATTTTCCTACTCTATTGGCTTTTGATCAAACCAGACATCACCATTATTGATTGGGTCTTCTTGAAAAGTTTGGGAAGATGAATCATTTAAATATCTTTGTAAATCGGAACACTAATGATATTTACTAAGCTGCAACAAGAATGGCAGCCAGCTAACTTTAAGGAAAAGGTAATCTCTTTGAAACCTATGATTTAACATAAATATCATTAGTTACGTAAAGTAAATGCCTACGTTTTCTAGCTTCAGTACAAAACCCTTTTGACAGCAGTGTACTTCTATCTACACGTCTTATTTCCTTAAAAATGTATGAAAAAATCAAACAAATAGGTCATATAATATTTGCCCCATAAATTATCAAACTTTTCAAAATGGGATAGTTTCTAGATGTCTACACGAACAAAAACCTTCGCCAAAAGTATCCTTAAATAATAACTTTTCTGGATTGCATCCAAACTGACATTGGATCGGTGGCGTCCTCGTCTTGTGCCATTCATGGCTACTTCATCGCATCCCGGCCATATCCTTCTGTATCTGTTATTCTAGCATAAAAGCCCTCTTTGCTTTGGTCGGAAGTATTTTATTAACATTAGGTTTTAAGTATGTCTCATGTAATAAGCATCAGTTCTTACACAAGTTTAATCGGCTATAGATATTATTATGCTCGTTGAAAAGAATAGAAACGGAAGAGGGCTTGGACGAAGCTTCGAATTTCCTGCCACGCTTGAAAGGAGTCGCTCGATGAAAACTAGCAAAACTAATGGGATTTCGAGCAGCGTCATCATCGCTTGCAAAGTGTTTTCTTTTCCTCTTTCATCCAAACCGAGGAAGCGATTGCAAATAGAAAGAAAAACTTTAATTTATTTGTCCATAATTCAAGTGAATGAAAGAGTCCTTGGATAATATTCGTACTCTATTCCATCCGGGCACAGCCTCTTTCCTCATGGCTGTTGTATCTTTGTTTCGTAATAAATGCGAAGTAAAAATGATACTCGACTGATGAAAGCGTACTGTAACTTGTATGAAAGGGTATATGCATGTACAAAGGACTTAGAGAGGGGGCATGTGCGTAGAAATTATGTATCCCCAATCCTTGAGTCGTGTCATTGTAGAGTGTAGAATGTAGGTTGTATTCCTTGGAGTATTTATATTGTCCGGAATCCTAGCGTTGAAGGGAAATCTGATGCTTTCAGGATTAATTAGCTCATTATAGCCCAAGTAACTTGGACTGACTAATTAACAAGGTTTCACAACATTGCAGACATGACAGGTTGAATATATGCCCACCTATGACATATATGACTTTCGTAGAGTGAATGCTTGACTTGGTTAGTATGTGAACTGGAACGCAATATTGCATGTACATTCAGCATAGCAGAACTATTTGTAGTTTCAAATTAGAAATGAATTGTGAGCTTTAATTTATGCTAAAAAAACTAGAGTCACAGATAGCCAGAATATAGAAATAATATCTTATGGTTGATTTTTCTGAACGATCTTTAGGTACTTGTAATTGAAGATGTAATTCAGTCAATACATCCTATCGAACGAACTTAATTAGAGGACCCGAAAAGGATGTGAACGAATATATGACACCTCTCCTCAATCCCAATTATCCCTGGGAATACAAACCCACATATGAATTAGACACCGACAAATTTGCTTGGCACCGAAACTCTCACTCCGGTTCGTTTTCCGCATTATGCATATGAATATGAGAACATGCGAGACTGCTGGTGAAGGTAAATGAGCCGTTCGCTACTCTTGTTCTAACCATACAAAAGTGCTTGTGAGAACTTTTCTTCACTACACACATATTCGAGCTTATGAGCATATCGGTATCCACCTTGGCAGCAGTATATGTACAGGTATGCATATGTACAGGTATACTATATATGTATACATATGACTACAAGTATATGAAGATGAAAATTAAAATTTATTAAAGGATGAAACATGGATGAAATTTTAATAATAAAACTCTTCTCTCTTCAGGAACATGTTGATGTTGAGTGAAATACCGAATAATTGTTCTTGTCTTGGCGAACACTGAGTTTTAATTAAATTTTCTTGTTTTAATTCATTCGGCATTACGGCAGCCTAGTGAAGAAGACGATATGATGTGTACGAGCGCTCGGTAATAGTCATTACGATTTCCAGTGTGTTTGGTGTTACTTTTGGGAGCACAATGATATATGAGATTGTTAGCCGCTTGCAGGTGTGCCTGTTCTAAATTAAAACTATATAATTGTACACGGTCGAAACTTCAAAGTGAAATCAAAATAAGAAACTTTGGATTAGTGCATGCTTGTTTGGTGCGGGAATAATTAAATACTTCAGGAAAATTGGAGCTCCTGAGTAAATTGCCATAAATTTTTGATTTGTTCCGGCGATTGTTGGCAAATTTTTCTCAAAAATGCATGAGACCTCTGTCAATTTAACATAAAAAATTCTTGAATTGTTATAATTTCATTAAATTCTACTCGGCAAGGAATCAAAATTTAAGTGGGTCAAAACTTGACATGAGTGGCAAAGAGTAGGCTATAAATACCCCCGATGCTAGCCTACTAGATAGTGAAAATCCTAGCCAGTGATGTAACAAAAGGCACCGGAGAATCTGTCAAGGTACTTTGAGTCTCAGTTTCTCTTGAAAATGTACATATCAATGTGTTTGACACTTTGATTACGCTTTTCCGATTTAATGGCCTATGAACATAGGTCACTGACTCTTTGGTCCTAATTAACCAACCAAGCAATTATGAACGAAGTGAATAGAGTGGCCTATGGTCCGGGTCGTTAACTCTGGATTGAAAGCTATGCGAATTGCATGTCAATTGAAGAAAATGATGCAATTATTGGAATCCAGCATTTTTTCCACTTGCGATTCCATAGCTGAGTTAGCAGAAAGGTCAAACATACCAATCAACTAGTTTTACTGGATGATAGATGTCCTGTACCATGAATATGCAGCATTGCTATGGAATAGAAAAAAGACAAAATTTGATAAACTTAGTAAGACCCAGGCAACAAAAGTACAGAAGCAGAGGCTAGCAGAGATAGAAACCTTGGAAGTAGTTCCAAGTTCCAAGTTCCAAGAAAAAAAAATATATATTTTTGTTACCTGCCCTACGTTCACAGGATGTATGTTAGGTTCGTAAACTATGTGAAATGGTCATAAAATCTTAGAGAAATGAGTACTAAAGCTAGAATTCCTTCCGTATCTGATTCATTAACTTCTACCGACTGCCTGACAAAAAAAGAAGGCAAAAATGTTCGCCACTTGCCACACGCAAACTTTAAACCAAGCCCACAAAAGTGGTGCATGTACATAAAATATAAACGCAATTGAATTAGGAAACTCGACAGAGTGAAAAAAGTAAGACATCTTGCCCGAAAAAGTACTGAATCATGGATGCTTTCCATAAACTCTCCAAGTTGTAGCGCAAACGAAACAAATCTTCATATCAAGGCTTGCATATTATACATCTACCGAAAACATCTTAGATTACGTAAGTAAGAGATTTGGCTCATCTCTGAAAATAATTAGGTGCCAGAAGCTGACGAAGTACAACTTCATCAACAGAGTTATAGCTTCTTCCAAACTGACTGTTCCGGCATCATGTGATAATCTTAAAACCTGATTGCTGGCCGCCTGGAGTGTTCGTTAAATCATTCATAACTTCAACGGAAAAAATTTTCGGTCCTCACCGAGCTTCCTATTAAAGCTGTAACATCGGTTCTTCCTAAAAACGTACATAGTAGCACTCTTAAAAGTCAATTTTCTATTTATCATCAAAATGTTCGGAGTTTAAGATCCAAGCTGAAGGATCTAGCTTTATCCTTTTGTCTCTCTAACGATAATATAATCTGTATTTCTGAATTCTGGTTTACTGTAAGCATATTTGACTCTAAAATTTTTACCCATAGGTTTTTGAATTCTTTGGCACGACATTTTATGAAACCGAGCTGCTTACATGCCCGAGCAAGAATTGTATCGTATTGAGAATGGAACTTCAACTTTCTGTCCAACAGAACGCCCAGGTCTGAGACCTGGTCAACTTTTTGAAGGTGATGAGGTAAAATTTTAGACAAGTCGTAAGTCAAGATGTTGAATAAAAGAGGACGCTCCATACGAGGCAATAATTTCTCTTGAAAAAGTACCCTGGAATTTTACAAACTGTGTTCGATTATTTAGGTATGATGCAATCCAACTCAGTAAGGACCAAGAAATGCCGAACTTCAGAAGTTTGGAGATCAAAATTCCATGATCGACTTGATCAAAAGCTTTGGTGAAGTCCGTGTAAACAGCGTCAATCTGGTTACGTTTTTCTATTTCGCAGAGAATAATTGAGGTAAGAAGCATTAGGTTAGTGGTAGTTGATCGACCTTTGCAAAAACCATGCTGCTGTTCGTTTAAACGTAGTTCAACCAACGTGGCAAGCTTATCACAAACATTTTTTTTCGAACAACTTTGGAATAGCTGATAGTATCGCCTCTATAGTTTGTCATAGACCGCTTATCGCCACTTTTGAAAACCGGAGTCAAATGAGAAGACTTCCAGGCAGTTGCAAAAGCCCCTCGTGATAAAGATGCGTTGAATAGAATAAACAGAGGGGAAGAGATTTGATGTTTACACTCAAAAAGAAATCTCGGTGGAAGAGAGTCAGGTCCAGGTCCCTTGTTAATATCAAGTAAGCCGAAGGTCCCAGGTTCAAATCTCGTTGGGAGCAACGTGATTTAGTTCAGGGGATTTTTCGGACAGACTACGAGTGTTCACTCAGTGGTGATATGTTCTGATTTAATCAGATCATTTCATAGCTTAGCAGGCACACGGGAGCATGGTACTGACCAAACCAACTTCCGAAGAAATCAATACGGTCATGAAAATGAGATAGGTAATGTGACGCCTACGCCCGGGAATCGAAGGATTCCGATCCCGAACCCTTGCAACCGGCCATCTGGAAATGCCCCTCCACCGTGGCCATCGAGAAAACTATGCCACTGGCGACAACTGGAGAGGCACATTGCCGCCATATGGCGTGCCATTCCACACACAGCTGTTTTGTCCGATGTGACAACCGGGTGATTTTGACAGCCACATGGAGGCGAAGGAGTACACATGGACGACGAGTGAACAAAACGTCATTAGGACACCTTGAAGTGTTTTTATTCATTTTCTGAACGAAATTGCTTCGAAAACCATCAATAAATACCTCAGCATAAAGACCAGATCATTCTTCGACGAACATAGCAACTATTGTGATATACGTAATAATTGTGATGCAATTTTTCGTCAATTAAAAGTTTAAGAGTTAACCTCTCTCTCTAGGTTAGTGTTGTGTCTAAAAGAAAAGACGCGCGTCCCGGCTGTGTAGAATGAAAGAAAAAAGACCGGAGGAAATAGGAGCCTTGGACAAACCTGAAGCTTTGCACTCTGGTAACTATTCTTCAAAATGCTTGTTGTAGTTCTTGGGGACTTGCACATTCCACATCGATGTAGTAGCCTGCCGTCAAGATTTTAAAAGCTATTGGTTCCTGGGTGCATGCATCATATCGTATGTACCGGCAATTTATGCACGAAAGAAGATCAACAGGCTCAAATTATGAAAGAGGTTAGTTTAGTTAAGAAAGACTTAGAAAGTATTAGCAATATTTTGTCTAGTGTGAGCGGAAAGGCACAAGAAGATAACAGTCAGGCGAAAGGTGACCATGCGGGTGAAAGCAGCAGTGCTGAAAAACCATCAGCAGTGGCAGAAGTTGAAGGCTTTAGTAATAGCATAACTGCATCTAATCACTTCATCTTGAAATATTCAACTCCAGTTTTCTCGTAAACTTCTTCTAATGTTAAATATTGCGGCGGATTCAGGGAAGCAATATCAAATTACGCGCTAAACTAGTTAACACGTCACTTTGCGAGTTTGCAAAACAATTGAATAAATACCGAGATCAACTAAATTGATACTGAAGGCGAGCCGAACAATTGACAGTTAGGAGAACGTCAAATATTGCAATTCACTTCGCTTGCCGGGGATCGTTTGTCAACGAATGGTGGGTGAGACTTTCTTCTAGAACGTTAGACGCTAGACAACGAATTTTTGGCGATATGAGATTCGGTCTAGCTGATATGGAACAGGTCACCGATGTCAACTGCCGAGTTGAATTTAAAGTGCTTGAGCTCGCGGAGAGGAAGTTAATTAAAGATTAATTCTTTCGAGGTGTTTGTTTGGTGGCTAGAATAAAAATTGGATTAGCAAGCATCTGAGATCTAAGCGCGGTTAGGAAGGTCTTATCTTAGCCAATGTGTAAAGGGGCCCTGCGGTATATATACGAGTATATCTAATGTGCAAACACTAATTTGTTGAGGCGTTTAATTTTTTTCTGTAAGAACCCAAATCTACTGTCGTAAAAAAAACAAATTTCTCTTATGTGTTTCTTTGGATGGCGTTCTTGTTTATATTTGAGCCACATGGCGCTAAATGACGCTATTAGAGAGCTGACGGTAGCCGTAAATACTCGTTGGTTTCCAGTGTTTAATGGTACAACAACAATGAAGGCGGCGAGTCTTTATATGAGCTCACTTTGTCCAATAATGTCATGAAAAATTTTGGTCATGAACCTACATTCCGAACCTCCAACGCAGCGTTTAAATCGATAATAGAACATTACATATACCTTTCACTAAATGCAAGGCGGGACTCTGCAGGAGCGTTTTTGAGTAGAAATATCAATTTACTCTATACATATAGGAAAGCCTATAAGATGAACTAAACATGCATCAATATCAACTCCCGACCGAATCCTAAACGTAAATTAGAAAACTTCAACGATTGATTTTTCCATAGCGGCATTTCTCTCGAAATACTGAACCACTTTCTATCTTTCCACTTAAGATTGAAATTAAGCAAAAATTCAGAAATTTAATTCTAGGGTACATTTACATGAAAAAGGCCTTGATTTATACAAAAGAAAAATAATATAATGTTTTAATGTTTAATTTCAGTTTTTGAATTAGTTCCTTTATTTGATTGTTTTGTGATGATTCATTTGTTGATTTTTTAGTATGGACAATTAGTGGAAGTTTTATTTCTGGTTTATAGAGCAGATAAGTTTAAAGGCCACAGATGCTCGTAGATGTTGCTCAATAGATTTCAAAGTATTCCCCCTCAATATAGTACTTACCCTTTGAAATAACTTGTTTTCATCTGCCAATTTAAAATAATGTTTTTATACGATGGAAGTTATCGAGAGACCATTTTAATTTAAAGGGGCACTAAAATTATACTGTATGAATCTCGCTAATTAATATTTATTATAAGTATCCAGCATTGGCTTTTGATTTTGTATCCTTTTGGGTTACAAACTATTAAGACCTTACGATTTTTATTTTCAATCCGTTACTAAGACTTAATGGAAAGAAGAAATTAATAAGTATTGCCCGAATTAAAAATGAAAGCTGATGGTCAATTTGACATATTTAGACGATGGTTAAAAATCGTTGGACAATTCCTTATCTTAATTAATATTCAAGGAATTTATAAAAAAGAGAAAAAACGCCCGAGTGTTTCACTTGTATTAACTTATACACTATCAAAAAAAGAAAAAATTGTGTCAAACAAGAATAAATGATATTTAGTACTTAAATAGCATAAGCTAACAAATAACATATAAATTTAATTCTATGTAAACAAAACTAAAACGAACTCAAGAGGTATAAACAATAGGACTAGTGTAAATATAAAACCAAATATTCAAGTATTTAATGAAGTGCTTCATGAAAAACAAATAACATACGAGTAGGAGAAAGTAATCTGTAGCTCATACAAATAATTTCAATTTGTTTTATTGTTAACTGTCATTTTGGTAATCATTTTTAATCTCATATTACAATGCATTGTCTTAAGTAAAGATATTTAATCGTAATTCTAATGATAAACACAAGAAAAATTGATGAAAGTAACTATTTAAGGTATTCCAGAATATGTCCAGTTGTAGACTTATAATTATTGATATGAGATCAATTTGCTTGGTTCCGTCCCACACTTTTATTTCTATAACAGCAAAAAAAGTAAACCTTCAATGTTTAACAGGAAATATTACCGTGTGAAGGAAAAGATGTTAATATTTGAATTTATTATTAAATTTTTTTTAATCATTTTTTTTATATGATGTGAATTGCTAAACAGAAAAAAATAAATATAATTATTAAAAATGAATTGCTAGGATAACCCACGACTTTCCTTTTCAGTGACTCGTTCTTTTTCAGGGGGAACAGAGAGTGTAAGGTAGATATGCCGTCGCGAGGGTAGGGTTTCGACAAATCCGCTGAAGTCGGTTTCGCGTCGCGCGCGGTACGCGGTACCTTTGATTGGTTTGTCGTTTATTTAGAGTAGGTTTCGTCGGGTTAATTTAAAGTAGCATACTTTTCGGTACCGCGTCGGAAATTCGGGAACGCGAAACGAAAATTAGATTTTTGTACTTTGACTGGTAATGGAAGAAAAATACGGAGTAACGTAAAGTAGGTTTCTTCTCCGTATGATTTTGTTTTCTTTTGATAACGCGTTTTGAAAACGGGCAAGTTTAGGTGGCTGAAAATATTGTAATTGAGCGTAACCCATTCGGAGACCCGCGACCGAAATCCTCTCCGAACTAGCTGGCCGACAAGCAGCCACCGCGTGAATGGGTTACGGTGCACGGATTGGTTGACCTGTTGGTACCATCCGTTGGCACTACTCAGACTTAACGTCTAGAACCGATGAGAGGTCGGTTCCGCGTTCGATCTGAAAAGAAGAAAACCATTACAGATACTCTAACTATCTCCAAGTGAAGGCCCGAGAAGGGCTGTAGTGCTACAAAAAAGAAGAAAATACCCCATGTATAAAAGCCACTTGCCTAAGTGTATTCGAACCACCTTATGTTCAAAAGTTTTATAGGAGGTAGTATCAACGTTTTCAGAGGCCATGGAACTTTTGATCGCAATCAACACTCGCCACTTTTGGTTAGGTCTGTGGGTGAGTAGTCACGATCAGCTCTATAAATGGTCCAGCTGCTGTCTAGAATTTCTTCGTTTATGTAACCATCATGTAGCCAGGTTTCGGTGAACGTTAATACATTAAAATGGCAGGACTTAGCATCAAGGTATAATTTATTTATTTTCCCTCTGACGCCATGACAATTATGTTAAAAGAGTTTAATACCATTCAATGGTAAGTTAGTATTAGGATCCTCAATATTCCTTCGCTGGAAAAGCGTCGACTCTACCTTAATGAATGTTTCCTTTACTGGCTTTGCCGTTGTTTGCTTGATACTCACCTAGTCAACCAGGTGCCAGTGAGGCGTGTTACGCGTTTCACAAGATCCTCTAATATCTTTGATGTTCCATTCGCAAATAGCTTGGTGTATTTTCACTCACCCATGCTCAGAATACCACGTAACCATGATGACCTTTAGCTTGGGCCTTTTTCCCTCTCATATTTAGTTTATAAAAAATATGTCAACTCTCTTCTTGTCAATTCTTAGTAATTTTTTTTTCTTTTCTTTATTCTCCTCGTTTTTGCAGTTTTTGTTACTTTTATATTGCGATTTGCATGTTTTTGTTATTCCTTTCTCCTTACTATGCTATTACTTAATGTACTTTGTATTTGGATTTATTCTGAAATAAATAAATAAATAGGTACATAAACCAGGCCCTTTTAGATTTCGACTTTATGAAGGCTAGTTTCACTCCAGTGCTTTAATTTAAAGTTTAACAACTTTACAGAAGCTAGTGCAAAATTCAAACTTAACGATACTTAGATCGACAAGACCCCCATTGTGATACAAGTGCAAAGTTACTAGTTAATAAAATCTGTATATGGTTAGCAATTGATGATTTGTGCGTGGGATTCATCTTCAAGCAATTTTGAGAATTTTCGGTAAAATAGTGAGTTTATACTACTTCAATTGGGATTCTCTTAGCGCAGGAATTCCGCAAATGAGCGAAAATAATGGTTGTCTCATATTTGTCAATGATCTAGAGTATTCATTTTGAGTTTCAGTGTTTTGAAAGTGTTTCGAATTATATTAATGCTTGTAGTTACTTTTCAAATGCTTAGAAACGTAGTCAATTATTTTGTTTACTTTAAGTCCACAGACCAATTCTTTTTGACTCTAAAAACAATCGGGCCTTGTCCATTTCGGTAAGCAGACGCGCTTCAACTTGCTTGAGTTAGCTTCAGTGTCTAAAGCATGTGTGTATGGAAGTGATATTATATAGGTGTGGGGTGGGTTAAGCAGGTAGGCCCTAGGTTAGACAAAGAATGTTCGTTTCTTTTGCAAGCAAAATATCCGTTTGTTTTGCAAGCGAGATGAATCAGAACAAACGAATGTTCAACAATACTATAACAAAAACTTAATATCCCATTTAACCCTCTACTCAGCTCAAAACTAAACATGAGACCACGACAAAAAAATTGACAAATTGATAAAAACCTAAAATACAATGACCACACCAACGAACAGAGTCTTCTTTCCACGCCTTTTATGACATAAGAAATTTAGCAGTTACATAAGGGACTGAAACACAACTTACAGAACACAAACCGCAACAAAGGCCTAGAACAACTAGTAATCGACACTGAACTAGCCATAAAAAAGCTACCACAGGATCAGCGGATACATGCAAGCTAAACTGCCATAGATATACTACAAAAAATATGCACTCGCATTGACAAAACGAATTTCCACGAAAACCATAAGATATTAAGACACATTCAGAAAAAACTTACGGATAACCTACTAACAGAGACAAACGCTGACAAAGGACATACAACGGTGATCCTAAAAACAAGAGAGTACGTACAAACAACAACATACTTCATTAAAGCCAACGGATACAAACTGGTAAACAAAGACCCCACTGATAAATTCCAAGCAGACACACGTACTACTACTATACAATCCCTACAAATCAATCCTCCTGATACTAAGCAGGGCTCCGTAAACCAAAATCTTCCCACACCACCCCTTACAGCACAACCTAAGCTGCTCAAATCCAACATCCCCATCCGGCCTGTCGCCAATTAACGCTCAGCTTCTGCATTCGATAAGCATAGTACATGGCGCCGACACTGGCTGATGTCATGCACATTGACAACAAATACACATTAAAGAACAGCCGTGATATAGCGAACATTGACAGACACTTGTCGACTTATATCACTAAACATCACCAACCACTACACGTCTACAGCCGTCGATGAAACCCTGACCATGTCACGATTAATAACAGCCGGCAATTCACAGATCAACTACTCAATCTCATAAAGACCACAATCAAGCAGAACTATTTTATGTTCAACAACACCTACATTACCAAGGACGGTCTGGGTATGAGACATCCAATGTCCTCATTAATGTCAGAAATATTCTTACAATCTTTGGAAGAAGTCTTTATACCCAAAATTGTCGAAAAATTCAATGTAATATTGGTAAGTCTAAAAAGTATTGAGCCAATTTTATCCTTTTTCGATTGAATATTTCTTTTATTAAAAGTGGATTTTATTTAAGCACATATTGTCTCTTATTATCTATGACCTTTTGTCATTTCTTGGGTAGAGCCATTATTACATCTATGTAAAACTTCTGTGGTTTATCGGCAAAAAACTTGGCCAAGTGATTTTTACAGTCCCTTTTTGAAGTGAATTTCTTTTCATTAAAGAGGTTTTGCAGAGACCGAAACAAATAGTAGTCTGATGGTGCAAGGTCTGGACTATACGGTGGATGCATCAAAACTTCCAGCCAAGCCCTGCAAATTTTTGCCGGGTCGTCAGAGATGTGTGTAGTGTGGCATTGTCATGATAAAAGACAACGCCCTTTCTATTGTTCAATTCTGGCAGGTTTTTTTGAATTGCTTGTTGCAATCTGATTAATTGCTGACAGCACAGAGCTGAATTGAGTGTTTGGCCAGGTTCTAGCATCTCATGATAAACGATTCCCTTCCAATCCCACCATACACACAGTATAACCTTATTTGGTGTCAATCCTGGCTTTGAAGTCGTTCGTGATGATTCACCTTTTTTGACCATGATCTTTTCGAACGACATTCTTGTATCTTATCCATTTTTTATCGCCCGTAATGATTTGCTTCAAAACTGGCTCGATTTCGTTGCGTTTTATTAGCATTTCGCAAATGGAAATTCGTTCGGTCAAATTTTTTGTGCTAATTCATGCGACACCCAAACATCGTGCTTCTTTGTGTATCCAGCCTTACACAAATAGTTCAAACTGTTTGGTGGGGGATATTCACTTCCTTAACAATGTTCTAGCTACTTATGTGTCGGTCTTCTTCTTTGTAAGATGGTCAACCTGAGCGAGGTGCATCTTTAGCATCAAAATTTCCAGAACGAAAGCAAGGGAGCCATCTCTTGGCTGTGGCTTTTGGTAAAGTATCTTGACCGCAGACACCACAATTTTTTTCACGAGCCTGCGATACATTCTCACCTTGATCGTGGTGATATTGTAAAATATAACGATTTTTTTCAGAAATTTCACTCATTTTTAAATGAATACAACTTTTGACAAGAATGACGAAATACAAAACTGCCCATATAAAAATTGTAAACTGGAATGTCACCTTTCAAACGCATGTCGGTTTGACTTAATCTGATTAGTATTGCCCGATATACGACAACGAACACCATCTAGTGAAAAAAAAGGCTTAGACTATCCAATATTTTACAAATGCTATATGGATGACTGGTTCATCGTTATTTACTCACAAGAAAATAAACAAGACGAACCACTTACCTAAATGAATGAAATACACCCGAATATAAACTTCACTATAGAAAAAGCAACAAATGGACAACTCAATTATATACACCTAACCATGACATGCAAACAAACACAATGAGATTACCAACCGCAACTGATCATACCATACACGGAACATCTGATCACCTTACACAACATAAACTAGCAGTATACCGATCAATGGCTCCACTATATACCCATGACTCCTACTAACTACTCCAACGAACTAAACAATCTTTACAGAATAGGTAGTAATAACGGATACACAAAGCGTGACGTTGACAAACTTATTATACAGTACAAAAAAAAAAACAGGAACACCAACTAACTGAAATGCATAAGAACGACCAACAGTGCATTTTGTTAGCTTACGTCGGCAAAGAGACAAACAAACTATCAAACTTCCTTAGGAGATGTAAACTGCTAACTAGATTCAAAACTAACAATAACATTGGAACCCAACCGCAAGCAAAACCGAATGACACATCAGTCCAAGCGTTGTCTTGGGGTGATAACTTCGTTTCAGGATTTTTATTACTTTGTATTCTTGTCTTGTATTGTTGCTCGCTAGACTTACATGCATAGTATTTTCTTTTCTTAATCCCAATTATCTTATTCGCTACTCTTCTGGGATTTTCATAATTTTCTCTCTTCGTCCTGGTTTTCCTACCTCAGTATTGTTTGTTCGCCTGATTCTTTCAGTTTAATGCATTCTAGCACTCATCACCGAACCAATCATTTGTATTGTGCCAGGCTGGTTATCCGATCGTCTGTTCTGCTATGGCCTTGATCGTTGGTTTCACTTCCACCCATAGCTCGTTGCTTGTTTTCGCCGGTGTATCAGATAAGATGGAAACTACCTGATTGTCAAGGATCTCCGTGAAATTTTATGCCATAAACATCGTTTGGGGCCATTTCATGTCAAATTTTTGTAGAGGGCTGGTCTTCGCCTACGTGCCACACGACATCGATAGCTTAATTTCATCAAGTAATAATCCGAGCTACAATTGGCTCCTCGGTATGTATGGCGGTCAAGTATGCTCGAGACCCAACGTTGTTGGATCAGAACATGGTCGACATGGTTTTATGTTGCCATCCGGTGATACCTAGGTCATTTTATGTATTTCTGCTACATGAAAAATCAATTAAATGCTAGCTGGTGTCATTTGTTTCATCGTGGAGTCTATATACTCCAGTTGTTCCCCGATGAGATAGCTCATTTCTTATCTTAGAGTTGAAATCACCCAGAATTATTTTTGTGTCGTTTGTGTGCAAGGAGTCGACTAGTCATTCTAGATGATTGTAGACTTTCCTTCGTTTCTTCGCCCTTTTTTTCGACCGAGGCATGTTGGTTCATCAACCAAATATGGAAGAATTTCACTTTTAAACGGATCGTACACAACCGTTTATTGATTGCCTCAAAATCAATAACGTGCGATTTGAACTCCCTATCCACAATGAAGGCCACTCCAAATTTATACTTTCCAACAAGCTTCCCTCTTTTGAATATTGTGTACGATCCCATGTCGTGAATATCATTTCCAGTCCAGCTCGTTTCCTAGATTGCCAGTTTGTTTAATTTATATTGACTGGCCTGTTGTTAAAGGTTTTGAACAGCACCAGGGTAGTTCAGTGATCTAACATTCCGGAATCCATTGGCGTATTCCTTTTTTCAGTTGAAAGATTGTTGCCATAGATCCAATACATTCCCAGGCTCTGTTGCAGATTTTGAGACAATGTAGGGTTTTATAGGGACGAAGAGTTGCCTCTTTGCCCAAATTCCATCCTGGCGGCATGATTATTACCTTCAATTCAGTTATCAAGTGCGAAAAACTCGCCTTTACCCTTCTATCCCATGATAAAGGACGTATAAGTAGGATTTAGTAGCAGAGCTACAGGTTTATTTTCAGTTATTGGCATTTCTTGGCATTTAATGTTCCATAATTGGGGAACCAGTAAGCCAAATGTGCGACCCCGGGACCATTTACTACCATTACTTCGTGTTGCTTAGGATAAGGTATCATAGCAGCGGTGATCAGAGAAACAAGGAGATCCCTCCTTCTTTTTTAACCAGGCTTGGGAACGTCAACGATGGAGTTCGTTTCGTAGATGCATACACCGATTTGCCTTCAATTAGCGTCATACTCTGAATCTACTGGATCCTGGTGTTGGCAGTCAGTCTTTTTTTTCGTACACTTCTTTCGCTTTTTGTTAGAGGGTACTTTGTGTTTCGCTTTGGCACATGTTGGGCCTTGGGTGTATTCATTGTACTCTTGGTTCCTTTTTTCAACCGCATCTTTATAATATGCTTCGTACTAGTTATTCCTATTTTGCTCGGTTGATGTTCCAAGACTTTTTTGGCCGTGTTTATGACAGCATCTTTTACTGATTTCTGCATGGTTTGGAGGTTGTCACTGGTTTTTCTTCTCTATGGGGGAATACTGATGTATATTTGGAGATTATCGTGTTCTTTTTCAGCTTATTTACCTTATTGGCGTCGCTGGCTGTTCTTGTTTGTAGCCCAATGGGATGTAGTATTGAAACTTGATCTGAATAAGGTAGTCATCTGAGTCGCAGAAAGTGTCGAAGAATGAACTTGCAACGAAAATGCTGCTGGTAGCTCGTTTCCTCATGAGAACATGGCTAATTTGGTTCACTATGTAACCATCTAGGGACATTCTCAGCAAACCATCGCTTGCAAATTTGACCACACTTGCACGATATTTTCATATGATTTAGTTCATTTTTCTACCCTACGCAGCAAAGCTTTCAAAAATATCCTATGTAATTAAAAATGCGTTCATCCCACTTTCAAAGCACAGCAAATAATCTTATTTATTTCCAATTCTCTATCTGCTATCTTACGCATGTGGAACTTTTTCACTTCATTCGATAAACGATGCTGCAAACGGTAGCACGGCAAAATTTATGCTCAAAGCTATTGGAAATGAAACCTACAATTTTGAGAATTAGGTATGATTTACATTTTAGGCTAGGTGCATATTAGGTATGTATTAAGCATTAAGTCTGTTGCTGTTCTGTTCAAACCCTGAAGAGAAATCTATAAAGACACACGATATAGATAAAAGGGTACGGGGCAAGACGTATGAAACGTTTTCGATTCGGGAAACGCTCACGCATTCTCGCCGACAAGAAGTAAATAGATGAATTTTTCCCAAAGCCCTATTAGGTTTTACATGAATTTCCTAATGAATGCAAGTAGTGAATTCATTAATTTATGGTTTGCTGTGTTCATGTTCCTTTCTGGACGCCTGGGTGCGGAAAATAAGTGGACCTTACTGTGAAGCTTTCAGTAAAGTTTATCAGGCACTGTACGTTGATGATAGTTCTGCATGGAAGCTGTGCATTGTTTCTATTCTATTGTCTTTAATGCTGGATCAAATTTACTCAGAGGCTTGGCAGTAATTAAAGCCACAATTAACAAGGCAGCAATGCTTATCATTGAGCCGTGAGACCCCCTACATCATGCACATCATGTCAATTAGGCACATTCGAATGTTCGAGGTTCTTAGCGATTATGCGTATTGCTGATAAGCTTAATAGCTTAGCATAATTTACAAAATTGCCATTTACATTTAGTCTTTTTTGCAAATATGGATAATTTTATGATTTTCATATTTCTGATACAGATCAACGTAGGGAATTACGCTATCGTATTTATAAGCATAAATTGGAGATGTCGAAAATGCAACATGCAAGAGTAAACGTTTTTAAGGTCTTTGTAACAAATTGTTCTATGAAAACATACTAGTTCCGCGAACTGTCAGTCAGCCTGTCTAGCCGTGCATCACAGCTACCATAGAAGCTAGAAAGCTCAAACTTTGTGATAAGGTCAGAAGTGGAGGTCTCTCAAAAGTTTAGGTCTTACCAAACATTTCAAATTTTTTTTAAGGAGGGTCCCCCATATAACAAAGCAACTCTTAAATTTTTTTTAATTATAGGTAGTCGAGTAGGGTATCAAACAAAATGTCTTGATTCGAACTTTTAAAACCTGTATTTAAAAAGTAAGTGTCTGCATCGGGGGTCCAGGGGGAGGCAAAATGTACCAACATTGTGTCCCCCCGCGCGATTGGACACCTTTGAGCTGAAAAATCATGGACTTACGCCTTCATAAGTAAAAGGGTAACAAATACCTCAGAAATCACTCAACTTTGTTAATAATAGTATGATTTGTAGATTTTACATTTTCACCCATAAAATCAAAACGGTACCTTTAAACTTCTTGAAATTCAGCGATTATATAGATCAATGCAAAATCTTTATGCTTACAGTCAATCATAATCAAGTGAGTTATAGCCATTTCAATTGCATGGTATTGCAACAACAATAACACGTGTTGATCGGTGATACATATTTCAAATTGACCAAGACACTTTTATTTTCTTCCAATTATCATGAAAATTTAAGGAAAAGTGCTTAATTCATTCAGAAAAATTATTTAAGCTGGAACGAAATGGCGATTGCAGCGTGCTTATGAAGGAAACTCTGCATCTTTTGCATAAATTTGAACGATTTCTTACCCAAGTATTGGCTGAATAATTCAAGTCACCGATTTGCGCTTTTAGAAACCTTGTTTCGAACCCTAGGCTGGTTACAAAGACCTTTTGGTAGGAGCAGGCTCCCACTTACTCAACCTGTTTCTTGAATCATTCCGGTTTTTTTATGATCCGGTTTCTTCTTTCAGCTTTCACTGTACATTTTTTGGATTAACGCTCCAAGAGAGTTCATATTTTTTGGTTTCAGTTTGATTCCTGTTAAAACTAAAGTGCATCCCTTGTAAAGTATCTCATGATTAGTTTGCAATATGAGGGTAGGCATCCTTATTGATCTACGAGTATTTGATAAAATTGATAATCTCACATTTTCTTATATGGATAAATAATTTCTGTGAAAGACGTACAAAATATTTACCACTATATAAAATAAATGCTTAAATTATATTATTTCTATTAGTGACTGTATAAAGAAACAATTCAACTATATCTGTTACCGCTCAGCAATATTATGTATATCATCAACAGATACAAATTAATATGCTCTAGTTGTACATAATTCGTTATATACTCGTATACAATACAAAAACCAAAGTTTCGTGAAGGCTTAGCTAATTTGTTTGTAAATTGGATACGCATGAAATAACTGAAATGAATGAAATAATTGTTAGTGATTTTATCCTCTGCATCAATTTGCCAAACAAGACCACATTGAAGTTTATTTTTACTAATTCAGCATTTTCCATCTTATTTGCATCATAAACATAGATACAAAAGAATAAAAAATTAAGATTTTAAAGTCGCGCGGTCATTCAATTGTGTTTGAAGTGTCCCGCCGCTGTTACGGGGCTTAATAGTGTTTGAAAAAATTGTCCCTATTGTCTTATTGTTAGGAAATAGTCTTGAAGATTTGTCTTAGCCAAAAAGAAGTTAAACATAGCCCACCGTTTGGGCCGATGCTGGCAACTAGACAATAACGATAATATGAATATGAAATATAGTATAGCGGACCATAAATGACACAGGCACGTTTCGTTAAACAAAAGGTACCATAAGGTTGAATTTTGAAGTGGGTCAGAAAGAAAATGTTTTCAAAATTTTGACAGTTTTGCATATTTTACAGCTACAATAAATCATGAAATTTTACTTCATGGTCCACAATAGATTGTTTGTGTTGAAATGCATAGTAAAATAAAATTGAATTTTTTATCCTAAGCGAATGAGAATGGAAATAATAAAACATAACGTGAGAAATTGCAACCATTCATTATGAGTTCAGGTCATATGTTCAACATATACGACAATAAACGATGCATGTAAATTTAGTTATGCATATGGTGTCGTATAATATCAACGTTCAATCCACCAAGTCTATTTCGCTAGACAAATGATAACAAGAAGTCAATGAAATTGTAAAGAGGCCGGAGAAAGGTCCTCGGATTGGATCGCAATAAATTGTACGTGTGGAACGCGCCGAGGATGAGACTTTTCCTCAATGGAGTAGTAACGGGAAGCCCATCGTCTCTTTATGGGTGATTTTATGCTTCTTGATGTGGTGTAAACGGGTCATAATCCTAAAGGCATCAAAACAAATCGTAAATTCAAGGAATAGGGTGTAAATTGGTTTTGATGTTTGAATTTTCAAAAGTTATAGGTAATATATTGAAAAATATATCTATCAGGGTTGCTGTAGTAAGAAAATTCAAACGTAAATCAATTAAACTTTTATTTTGTATTTACTTACATGAATCTAATTTAGATAAATTTAATTATTGAGCGCTTGTGAGACGTTGCTACGGAAATTATATGAAACTCCATTTAAAGTGAAAGGAGCTAATACTTGACAGTTTAAAGTACGTGTTATGAATAACGTGCATGCGTCTTACGATTTAAGGCGCAGCCCTCAGTAAAACTGCTGATTTAGGTAAACTTTACAGCCATCCATCTCAGAAACCTTACGAATATTTACAAAATTTTTTTAATAGAAATTAGAATGGACATTTGGCTATTGAATAACTTCATTATATTATGCAAAAAGTTTGTTGCGAAAATTACAATATTCAAACAAAATAGCATGTTCTTGTTAAAAAATGTGGTAAATCTCGGAAACTACTTAACATTCCAAGTTGATTTAAGCTATGTTTGTTAGAAGTAAGTTATTTACATTGAATTAACTCATCAAAAATTTAAAAAAGATTTTTGCAAAAAATTTCATAGACCAATGTGTAATTTGCACACACTGAACAAATATCATGCATGCACATTGATTTGTATCAAATTTCCACATTTTGTTCTAGGAAATTTTTTGCAAAAAACGTTTTTAAATTTTTGATGAGTTAATTCAATGTAAATAATTTAGATCTAACAAACATAGCTTAAATCAACTCGGTACGTTTTGTAGTTTCGGTGATTTATTATTATTTTAACGAAAACGTGCTATTTTGTTTGAATTTAATAATAATTTAATGAGTTGATTCAATAGTCAAAGCTTTATTCTGACTTCTAGCTAAAAAATTTTTGCAAATATTTGTTACGTTTCTGAGGTGCACGGCTGCAGAGTTTACCCAAATTCGCACTTTTACTGGGGGCTGCGCCTTAAGTTATATACTTGTCTGGCCAAATCAATCATTTCAAGTCCTTACTCGCAAATTATACAGAAAGTAAGAGGTAACTCTTGGTTATGAAGAACTGCTATGATTATTGCCATAAAAAGGAACGATCCATTAAAGGTTTCCGAGTTTATACAAAATTTCATTGAACAGTCATGACTAACAACTGATTTAATTAATTTTGTTCTAAGTTCTCCCTTTAAAAATGGCCCATTGGCTCTGAAATAGTTTTAAGTTTGCTAATTTTTCTATGAAAGTTTTTTATGTACGCAGTTTTTTGAAAATGGAATTTATTTTAAGGTTTCATTCTGTCTATTCAAAAACTGCTCTGGATGAATTTCTTCAAAATATTAAATGTACCTGTATCTATTTAATTCCCAAACCATTAGAAGTCAGCATAAAATTCAAAACACTATTAACTTTAAAGTTGATGCATCTACAGATATGGTTTTCAGATGAATCAATCAAAAGCATTATAGCGTTGATTGACAACTCATACTAAGTTTTTGTTGAGTTTTAACATCCAAATAGAAACTAAATAGAATCTTGGAGTCGCTAGTGATGAGATAAATCTTCTCGATAGGGCTGGTATCGAAATTGATAGCAGGACTCCGGATAGCAACGGAAACAGGATTATATGTGGTAGATTGCAGAAACCTGCCCTGATTGACACATTTTGAATTGGTTCATCGACCTTACCCTGACAGAGGGAATCAAATATTTTCAGAGGTCGTTGAAGCAAAAGGTTCCGATTTCAAATCAAGAATGAACGGAGAATCAATTCTTCATTTCAATCAAACATTAGCATCTGACCTCATACCGAGCTTGAATTTTATTGATTATTTTGTCAGCTATGAAGACTTGTGTTTCATATTCGGCACGATAAACCACAAGAAATCATGTGGTATTGCCGGTATTCCAAATAATGTCCTCCGACATTTGCCTGAGGTGGCTACTAGGAATTATTGCATATTGTTCAACAAGATGTTGAGCAATGTATTTTTCTCAAATGTGTGGAAAAAGGTTAAGGTTTTCCCAATCAGGAAGAAAGGAAAATAATCTTCGTGCCCTAAAAACTATCGCCCAGTCAGCTTGCTGCGTAACATCAGCAAGGTGTTTGAAGTGAACCTAAACAAAGCGTTAAGCGCCCACATTGAAAAATATGAGTTAATGCCAGGCATTCGACCATGCAAACATAATGAAAGTAACCTCAAACATTTGTTAGAAACGAAATGGTAAAGGATATGTTGGAGCGTGTCTCATTGATATGTAAAAAGCCTTCGATACGGCGTGGTTAGATGAACTAATTTTTAAGCGCCTTCAGAACAGGTTCCCCAGACGCCTCTTCGCCATGATATGCAATATGTTCTACGGGAAATCATTTGTTGTTACTGATGGAAACCTGACAACAATGCGATTCAAGGTCTTGAATGGTCTACAGCAGGGAACAGTTACCGCGCTCCTGTTCTTCTCAGTATTCTTTCGCAAGCTATTGAACGGCTTTGATTTTAACGTCTCACCAACGCGATCATTGGAAGCGTTTGATGATGATCTGATCATTTATGCGGCAGACAGAAAGCTACAATAATTCAGAGCAATCTTCAAAAAATATTTAATGATATGCACCCGAACACAGACAATTGACGAATGAAAAATCAATGCGCAGAAGTGTGAAACAATTTTTTTTCGGACAACGCTGCAGGGGCCAGGCATGACCTGGAACGTAATTGGAAGGATTTCCACATTATGGCTGGTGAGGGTAGTTCAGAACGGGTTTCACATAAATCCTGTGTTCAATACCTCGGTGTTCATCTCGATCAGTATCTGTACTATACTGAACATGCCAAAATCACGCTCAGTAAAGCACAAAAAGTAGTCATGGCCCTTCAACGATACGTTGATCAAAAGGTCAAAGTATCTGTTACAAGACCCTGGTAAGACCAGTTTTGACATATGGATGTCAGACGAATGTTCTTGTTTGTATAAAAAGCCTGAGATAGGTTGGAAACACGATATATGGAACAGAAAAATTCACAGAAAACCTGAGATGGATTAGAAGCACTATACATCGAATAGAAAGATTTATCAAACTGCTGAAGTGACGAAATTTGATATCTTCATACTGGCACTTCTTCGGAATTATATCGCAAGACCTATAACTGTGAATGAAAACCCCTGGATTTCACAGCGTTCCACCCTACCGATGGACATGTTGAAAGTTGTCTCGCTACTGGCTTCGTTCCTCCAGAAGCATTTGTGCATTTGGACATGAATCGATTTGTTGTTGATTCTGACGGTGTTCCACTTATATATAACATATACAGACAGGCCACCAATAAGAAGATAAAATAGCCTCTGAATTCACCGGACCAACAATTCCAATTGAGATACTCATTTACTAGATTTGTAGAGGCTAGTCGAGCTGGGACGGAGTAATCTATGTATTGGTGGCTGAATGACATTGTTGAAATTGTTCGTGCTTATTTTATGTTTTCCGCTACTTAGTTTTTGAATTTGAGCTTATTATTGCTACTTTTAGTGTTGTTGTTTGTTTATGTTAGAAACCAGGGATAAGTTTGAATATTTAGGATATGATATGTGTTATGTTTATTATATTCGGTTTAGAGATAAGGCTTAAAGCTTACGTTAGGAATATTGTGAGAGCATTGTATTAGTATAAAATAATGCTTTTGATTGGATTTGATTAGAATTGGGTTATAACATATTAGCTGTAGGATTAAAGCTCACTGTTGTGCTAATATTATTATTAATTTTTGAATAGCGCTGGTTGGTTTTTTTCTCCTTTTTCCAATTAATCGTCAAATAGATAATAATTTTAATTAATTCGAATTTGATTTTGTTTTTTGATTTAATGTTTTGATTGATGACGTATGAATTTAGAGAGCCATTTGGGCCATTAAGTTTAAGTATTTTTATTGTTTGGAATTTGCTTTATATTCTTTGAAAATTTAATACGACTAGTATTAAATAAAGCGGTTTTGTCTTTGATTGACATCCAAATGGAATTATGATAAAAAATAAAAAAAGACGATCTCCAACACAGTGTATGCAGCAATCGATCGCCGCAAAAATATAAAATTGTTACTTTAACCAGGGTCCATTGTTTTGTGTGCATGAAAATGAAATTTAAAATTCTAGGTAAGCAAGAGCCTTATGCGGGATGTATCATCAATGTGGGAATGTCTAAGATTAATGAGTGTAAAAAATTTCATGGTAAACGATTTCAGAGCGGTTGCTTTGGCAAAGATAAGTGGAAACGTTTGAAAACGTAGAATTTGAGAAACCTTGGCTTGAAATTCATAGCCCTCCCTTTGGTTCTTTCACTCATTTTCTTTTTTTGATAGTTTTGAAAATTATTTAACAACTTAAAATGCCATACAGCGACAAGAGTACCCTCTACAGGCAAAAAAGGAGTAAAATAATACAGGGGCTTGAGATCCCTAGACTCTAACAAGATCACAACTTTCATCCATTTTGCAGAAGGCATTCGATTCGTCCCATATCAAGAGGCTATAGGATTGCGGAGTTGCGTTGTCTAGTATACTCCAATAAGGCAAATTTTTCATGAAAATAGAATAGCGTCAGAGGCAATGAAAATTAATTTATCTTGGTCCTAAGCATTTGAGCATTTTGATAAGAGACAACTAAAGATTTTTTCCACTCGGTGATATGAGTAGAGGTAGAGGGATATTAGGTTTTTGTTTTTTGGATTGTTGGATGTCCGTGTGCTTTGTTTCATCTCGTTTCTGTTTTCGTCGGGGAGTGTGGTCTAGTAATGACCAAATTGCCTCGAAATTTAAAATAAGCTGTTCGTTGATAACGCTACCGTAGATTTCAAACTTTTCTAGGATCTCGGTTTTTTGCTTTGTTTGTGTAGCAATGTCATAGAGTTTGTCATACGCGTCAGGATGTAAGCGTAGTTTTGTAGGTACACGGTTTATTGGAGTCTGCTTTGTTGTGTAAGAAAGACCGTAAGTACTCTTTATATCTTGTCATTAGGTTTCATGTTGTCTTTCGTATGTATACCATGCCGCAGTCCTTGCATGCCAGTTTGTATATGCTGCTGTCCTCGTATATTGATGTGTCATTCAGTGTTGGTTTCGGTTTGCTTCCAATGTTGTTGCTCGTTTTGAATGCAGTTTGCAGTTTGTTCTTCCTAAGGGAGTTTAATTGGTTTGTATGTCTCTTTGCCTACGTATGCTAACAAAATCCACTGTTGGTCGTTCTTATCCATTTCAGGCAGTTGGCGTTTCTGTTTTTGTTTGTACTGTGTAATAAGTTTGTCAGTGTAATGTTGTTTGTATCCGTTATTTCTAGCTATTCTGTAAATATTGCTTAGCTCGTTAGAGTAGTTGTAGGAGTCATGGGGATGGAGAGATCTCTGTACCATTGATCTTTACGCTGCTGGTTTATGTTGTGCAGGGTGGTTAGATGTTACATGTATGGTATAATTAGTTCTGGTTGGTTTTCTGTATATTTTGTAGTCTAATCGTATTTATTCCCATGTTACGGTTAGGTTCATATGTTATAGTACAGGTAGAGTTGTCCGTTTATTTCCTTTTCTATACTAAACTTTATAATCAGTTGTATTTCATTCATATAGGTAAGTAGTTCGTCTTGTTTATTTTCTTGTGAGTCAATAACGATGAAATAGTCATCCACATATTGTCTGTAAAATATTAAAATGAATTTTGGGTATAAAGACTTCTTCCAAAGATTGTAAGAGTATGTCTGACATTATTGAGGACATTGGATGTCCCATACCCAGAGGGTCCTTTGCAATGCATTTCCTTTCATTGAACCTAAAATAGTTCTGCTTGGTTGTGGTCTTTGAATGAAAGTTTTTTATCGTAGCATAGTCAGTGTTTCATCGATGAGAAAAGACGTATAGAGAATCTTGGTGACTAGCGATAAAAGTGTACAAGTGTCAGTCACTGTTTAAGAGGTGGTAGAGTTCGTTACATCGCGGCTGTTCTTTAATGAGTATTTGTCGACAAGGTACATGACATCAGCCAGTATTGTTGCCAAGTACCGTGCTTATTTAATTAGGTCTGGTAGAAGGATATTAGCGAATTTTCACGAAGACCATAAGATATTAAGACACATTCCGAAAGAAACTTACGGCTATCCTACTGACAGTGACAACGACTGACGGATGACACAAAACAGTGATTCTAAAAACAATGGACAACTTACAAAAAAACAATCACCTTCATTATCGCCAACGGATACAAGCTTGTAAACAAACACCCCACTAAGCAGACCTACGTATTACTACTATACAATCCCCACCAATCGTTCCTCTTAATATTAAACATCGATACATAAACCAAAATCCATTCACTTAAACCTTAAAGCACAACCTAAGCTCCACAAACCCAATATGCCTATCTGACTTATCATAAATTACCGTCCCGCTCCTGAATACCTAATATCACGTTACCTGGCCACGATCATGGCTCAGTTCATACATATTGACGGCAAATGCACATTAAAAAACAGCCATGATCTAGCCAACTCTAACATACCACCGTTTTAACATTGACTAACACTTGTCGACTTTCATCACTAGACATGACCAAACTCTATATGTCTATACCCGGCTACCACCAACCTCTATACGTCTATATCCGTCGATGAAACATTGTCCATGCTGAAAAGCAAACTTTTATTCAATAACAGCCGACAATTCACAGATCAATACTTACATTCAATAATAACACATACATTGCCAACTAAAGGGTTTTCCAATAAGAAGTGTTATTTTGAATAGTCCACTATTCCGTTAGATGTCACTTTTGAAGTTGTCATTTTCTAACATTTGTCAAGTAAAAAACTACGCCATTAATAAGAGAAAAACGGCACACGCTTCAACAATGCATCAAAATTATTAAAATTCACTATAAAAATGGTGAAAGTTTGGTAGAGACGGTTCGTAAAACTCAAACATTTTTGGGTCATCGTGAAGCACCTTGTCGGACCGCAATACAGAAATTGGTGGGAAAATTCGAGCTGTTGGGACAACTTAGTGATGTAAACAACACAATCCTTGCACGTCACTCAAGAACACCCCAGGATATTGCTGCTGTAGCCGAAAGTGTTGAAGAAAACCCAGGTTTTGTCCATTCCTCGTCGTTCTTTGGAATTAGGCATTCCACAAACATCATTATACCGTATTTTGCATAAAGATTTGGGGTTTAAGGCTTATAAAATTCAGTTAACACAAGAAATCAAGCCGGTCGATCATCAACAACGTCATGTCTTTGCTGATTGGGTCCTTGAAATCCATGAAAATGATCTGGAATTCCATCGAAAAATCATCTTGAGTGATAAGGCCGATTCCCACCTCGGTGGGTTCGTCAACAAGCGAAATTATCGCATCTGGGGCTCGTAAAACCCAAGAGTTATTGTTGAAAAGCCTCTCTATCCTCAACGTGTACCTGTTTGGTGTGGTTTATGGTCCGGCGGAGTCATTGGACGAAAATAAGGCCGGAGCAACAGTTACGGTGAATGGATTGCGCTATGATTAATGATTTTTTATGGCCGGAATTGGATAGTATTGATCTAGACAACGTTTTCTTTCAACGAGACGGCGCTACGTGCCACACAAGCAACAAAACCATTGATCTTTTACGGAAAAAGTTTCCAAACCGTGGTATCTCTTGAAAAGGTGATCACAATTGGTCACCGAGATCTTGTGATTTAAGACCTTACGACTTCTTTCTTTGGGGCCACGTGGAAGAGAAGGTCTACGCCAACAGACCTCGAAGATGGAATTCGTGAGGCAATCGAGAACATAGGGCAGCCACTTTGCGATTTGGTTATGGAAAATTTCATGAAAAGGATATGGTCCTGTAAGCGTGGTCGTGGTGGTCATTTGCCTGATGTTATTATTTACTATTAACGGCATACCTTTTTCTTAATAATGGAATAAACATCCGATGATTTATATAAAAAAAATGGCTTGTTTTTAATATCAAAATAACACCTCTTATTGGAAAACCCTGTACGTATGGGACTTTATTCCCAAAATAGTCAAAAGCTTCAATTTAATATTTAACAGACGATATGTGGATAACTTTTTCGTCATTATTGACTCACGAGAAAATAAACAAGATGAACTACTTACCTATATGAATGAAAAAAAAAAAACGAATATAAATATCACTATAGAAAAAGAAATTAACGGACAATTCAACTATATGGACTTAACCTTGATACGTGAATAAACACGATAAGGCTGCAAAATATCAACTAATCACACCATACACATATCATATCATACACATAACATCCATACCAATACCATTGGAAACAAAATGAAGCCAAAACTGAATGACACATCAATATCTAAGAACAGCAGCAAATACAAACTGATATGCAAGGACTGCGACACAAAAACTAGCTACAAAATATAAAGAGCACTTACGATGTATCTTACACAACAAGGCAGACTCCAATTATGCAACGCACCTACAAAACCACGCACACGAGCCTAACGCTATGACAAACTCTATTAAATTGCTGTACAAACAAAGCAAAGGACCGAGATCCTAGAAAGACTTGAAAAATATAAGCATAGAAAAATAGACGGTAGCATTATCAATAAACAACTTATTACAAATCCCGATGTAATTTTCTCAGTACTAGACCACACTCCCCAGCGAAAATAGAAACGAGATGGAACAGAACACATGGATATATAACAATCCAAAAAAACCTAATATACCTCTACGTGACCTAATTTAGCACTTACCTGCTTAACCATCCTAGGACTATATGAAGGTATTCTTAAACACATATTCTTTAAAAACGAAACACGTCACCTCAGGGGAGCTCATCAAATATAGTGGCAGTAGTGTTCATCAAGCTATTCACAAAGTCATCCAATACATTTGGCAACAAGAACATGTGCCGAAAGAGTTGAGCTAATCAATTATATTCCCTATCCACAAAAAAAGTGAAAAGCTACAGTCCGAAAACTATAGAGGAATATCACTACTTTGTACAAAATATTTCCAAAGATCTTAGAAAATGAAATCATATCATACGCCAACAGTATTATTATGGGGTATCAAGGTAGTTTCAGAGCAGGTAGATCGACAATAGACCAATTGTTCACAGTCAAGTAGGTACTTGAAAAATGCTGGTAGTCCAATGTAGACGTGCATACTTACTTAAAGTCTCCGTAAATTTGGTGGCAGGAAGTTATGGGAACCAAAAACGCTTCTCAGAATAGTTGGAAATTTTACTAGTCGGGATCCCAATGTTCCTAAGCCCTGGGATATCTGAATTGAAGGACGCAGAAATTGGGTCAAGATGATTTTAAGTATTAAAGAGTTTATAGGCAAATTTTGAACTTTAATAAGTTGAGCAAGGAGGAGAGGCATCATCATCATCATCTTTCGCGCGATATCTGAATGTGCCGTTTCACCACTTATAGCAAGGATCTGCTTTCAGCATCTATCATGTCTTCGCATCGAGTCCTCGGTCTTCTCGCTGGACGGCTTCGTTGTGGTCTACCCTATAATGTTCGTTTGGGTAGCCGAATTTCTTACATTCTGTCTACATGGCTTCTTCATTTCAGTTTGCGTAACTTAACGCAAATTGATACAGTTGGATCGTCAAAAATTTCATAAAACAACGGTTCCTTGCTTCACTGGGCCGTAGATTTTCCGGAGTACTTTGCGTTCAAAAATATCCACTGATTCACTTGGCAGGGTCCATGTTTCACTTCCATTTAGCAGCACAGATTTGACTAGTGATTTGTAAATACGGAGCTTATTTTGCACTTGCACAACTCTAGACAGTAACATGGAAATAAGCTTTGTTTGCGGCGTCTATGCCGCATCCAATCTCTTTCTACTAAAATGTATAAAGTTATCCACACTTTCAGGTTGTCCACACTGTAGTTTTAGGCTTTGTCGAACTGGATTTTTAGACTTCATTTGAGTCATAATTTCGGACTTCATATAAGGTTATGTTTTCGTTTATTTCTTGGACCTTGGTGTTGATAGTCAGTCGTTTCCTCCTTCGGTGCATATTTTTAGCTTGTCATCGTAGGCTTTTATATGGTTCTTCTTTACCCCGAGTTGGTCGCTGGATGTATTCTCTGTACGCCTGGTTCCTTTTTTAACCACTTCCTTGCATTCTTCGTCGTTCCATTCGTTCTTACTTTTCATTGACTGGCGCCCCATGACCTTTTCGGTCGCTTCTCTTACAGCATCTCTTAGTGTCTTCGGCATAGTTTTGATGTCATCATTACTTTTTCCTACATATGTAGATGCGGTTTTCCAGCACTGAAATGTATGTTGACGTTACTGAGCTATCATTTAGCTTGTGTACCTGGTACTTTGGGGTAGCTGACGTTCCTATTTTACAGCTCTTCGAGATGCGGCATCGAAGTTCGACACTTATTGTATTGGTCGAGAATGCTGGTCACGCGCTTGTTTCGTGGCACTGCCTGTGATTCTCAGGGAAGTACTCATTCCAGTAGGGCGTTGAAACTATTCTAAGGTTCAAAACAAGTTTTCTGATGGCATGGATCGATGATTTGAACTATTCATCCAATACTTATTTAAAGTCATACAAATTTGTTCAAAACATGCAGAGTTTCTTTCATAAGCACATAACAGATTTTTGAGCTCAACGGTATCTAGTCGCGAAGGGGTACATACATTTTCCGTAGTTGTTGCCTCCCCCTGGACCACCTGATGCATTAGATTCCTTTTTTGTTTCAGATTCTAAAAGATTTAATCAAGACCTTTCATTTGAATCCCTACTTGAAGACGTTTGATAAAAAATATTAAGAGCCATTTCAGCATAAGGGGGACCCCCTTTAAAAAAATTTGAAATAATTGATAAGACCTAAAAATCTGAGAGACCATCATTTTTGACGTTTCCGCAAAGTTTGAGCTTTCTAGCCTCTGTAGTTTCCGAGAAAACTTGCTGGGACATAGGGACAGACAGAATGCAAAATGTGTAGGCGTTTATAAAAAAAAATTGAAGAAAGCCCTAAAAATTATTCACATCATAAACGCAAATCTGGAAAAATGCAAATGCAAAATCATTGAACACAGAGACTGAAACCAAAACGATAGGAAAAAATTTTACATAATACTTTTCAAATATCCGACCAAAAAATCTATTTTCAACTCAAATCAGACGCAATCACATGGCTACACTTTTCTCATCCTGGCTTCAAGGCTGATTCCCCGTCACGTACAATTTCGCTCATATGCCATATCTTTAGATCTAAAATCAATGCATTCTTGGGCGTGTAAGAATTCGATTTTCCTTCGCCAGCCGCGTGTTGCGTCATTCGTCATTTACAAATGGTAGAATTGATTAAAGAGCACCCGCATGACGATGGATATTTTTACCTCAGACTGCTGAGTGTATTGTTCCCTATTTTTCAATGCCTTCCATCACGCAGGAATTGGGTCAATCATGGAGTCGTCAGACGTTGGAATGTCTACGCATTTTTTTCAGTTCACCGCAGTATTCGAAAATATAGGAAGAGAATCATTGGAGTGGCAGTAAAACGGATATCGGAAAAAAAGCAAATGTTAAATTTATGGATGTTATTTGATTTTCGGCGGATGTTGATGGAGTTGGATGGAGTGCGTTGAAGAACTTTTGTTTTTGACTCGAACGATATTTATGAACGCGTTAGGCAAGTTCAAATTTACTAGAAAACTTAATCATGTGGAAGCAACTTGGTAGCAAAATTGCGAAATTGGATCGTTGTAACATTCTATTTATCATTTTATGAATGGAATTCGCTTCCTGTCATAGTCAATATTTAAGTAGTTTTCCAAAATTGGTTGGATAACGTCCTAATGATTAGCCCAGCCTTTAAATTGACGGAGCCGAAGTGTATACTTTTGTTTTTTTCAACTCATTTCAAACAATTCTGCAAGCATATTTAGATACTTAAAATAATTTACTAACTCATTGCAATCATACGAGTATCTATTTCACACTTGTGCTTATTATACTGACCAATATCACAGCAAACAACCAACATTCTACGACTCTTCCCTTGCTTGCAGCAGTTTATGCTTTTGATTAATTAAGACCAACAAATCACAACTACACACTCATATGCTCTGCCCATAAATTGTTGCATGGATTATCATCCTTTTTGATCAGTTTATCGCCAAATTATCAGACAATAAAATTAGCTGACGGCAATTTATGTCAGTTGGACTCGTACGTGGTCGCTGGAGCTGTTGGTGCGCCACTTCTCTTCGGTGCCATATGCGAATGCATTGGATGCATCTTTCTCGGGTATTTTATAATGGCATTTGATTAGTTGGAGCTACGCGTGACAGGATTTCATTTGGCGTATCTTCAAAGTCAAAATACCCGCCGTGAAATGTGCCACTTTGTTGATGGCGACGGCGAGCAATTAAATGCGAGACGAATGCACCAAGAAGGGAAGGTACCCGGCTTTTACTTTTGAAATTGGCAAAGGTGTTGCCGACTGAGTTGTAAGATTTCCTAGCTTACACCTACACGATATCTTTTGCTGCCTTTATTACTTTTATCTTCTTTTTCTACGATCTTGCAGCTAATTGCGTAGAGTGCTAACACTGGTCAACTTTCTTGCGTAAGCTTATCCTCTATTGTTTGCACAATTTTCACAATGCATTCTCGTTACTGCAGCAGTTGCAAATGGAAATGTTGCTAGCGTTATCGATGATTGCGAAGTATCTTGTTCGACCGCCTGTAATCCAGGTGAACAGTTGTTTGCTCGTTTAATCGATTGAATGCGTTTACCTTATGACGGTGACGCAGTGAACAGTTCTCAACACTCGCACGGAAATAATGCAAGGAATACTGATAGCTTCGTTAACTCGATATGAGATAATTGTTGAAACTATGGCTCCAGGTTTGTGTTCCCTTACGAACTTTTCGTTGTCTTCATTTGGTCGAGAAATCGAGCACGCGCATCTTGAAAGCAGGTGTTTAATTGTATTTTAGCAGTAACACATAGCTCGGATTTTATGATAATTTGATCGGTAATTGGGTGTAGGTATAACTGTTGCGAAATTCAAAATATAAAGGACAGGGCACAGAATAAATTTTTAAAATTATTTATTTACGGAAACAAGGTACTTATAAAAATTTATCCTAAATTCGTAACCATATATTACGTAAAATGGGGGGAAATAACGTACAGTAAAAAATTTATTCAAATAAAACTAATTTTAAAGAATTTAATATATTATTTTTCGTTTGTAAGAAATTTCGGAGATAAATAGAGATAGTGTACACTCATAGAGTTGAAAATTTTGCAGCATCTGTCAATCGGTTCGTTGTTTAGGTAAGTCTGATGTTGATGTTCATCCTGCAAATGAGGATGTCTAGTGCACTTGACAGTTTCCTCAGTAGTCCATTTGCATGATGGACATTTACTCCTGTTTAAATTATATCAAAGACAAAGCAGGAGCTCAATATCATTCTTCCAGATGAAAGCTTGGAAAGATTCATAATACTAAGTCTGTATTCATAAGATGGCAAGTTGGCGAAATCCCTTGGGTTGTACGCATCCCGCAAAACAAATAGCATAAATTGGTTTTGGATATTTTCTATCCGGCGGCTATAAATTTCAAAGCATGGATTCTAAATAATACAAGCATATTCAAATGAGGGGGCAAGAGCCACATAGGCTTTTAAATTCTTTTGTACGTCTTTTTATAAAACCCAGCTACTTACAAACTTGAGCAAGCATTTTGTCATATTATAGGATAAAATTTTATTTTCTGTCCAAGCCTACTCCAAGGTCTGCAACATGGTCACCTTTTTGAAGTGAGGACGTAGTTAAGTTCAAACACAATTCTTTTGCGGGAGGGAGCTTGTTGTATAACATTTTCCAATATTAAGATGTAGTTTATTAATACCACACAGAGCTATGCCTCTAAATTTAAAATTGCTGTTACTTATATAATTTAGAGTCGTCAGCATACAGGAGATGAGGTATGTGAGTTAAAATTTTAGATTAGTCAGAAATAAAGACATTCAAGAAAGGATAATCTCTGTGCCTTAAAATTTAACGAGCTTTGCTCGATTCTATGGATAAGATGCAATCCATCGCAGTAATTATCCAGAAATGCCGAATCTTAGAAGTTTTGAGTACAAAATCTTGAGAACTATTTGTTCAAAGGCATTTTTAGAATCAATGCGGACGTTTCAAGAATGAACAGCTAGCATGGTCTTGTATTCAATCTGTAAAATTTAGACTTTCATCTTAAGCCATTCATACATAAATTCATCAATTAGTTTACATTGATAACATCTATTTTATTTATTTATTTATTTCGATCAACTTACAGACTAAAGTCCAATTACAAGATTGGCTCAAACAATATAAATGAAAAGCACAACATAATGTATATACTAGGCTAGGCATTTAAAATTAAATTCTTAAGTCTATGCTTATAAATTACTAAAGATGGAGGAGATGGACCAAGCTCCATAGCATTGTGGTTTCTTGGCAGACGCAGCAGTGGTTAATTGTAAAATGTTTCCGTTCTTGCAAATGGAATTTGGTAAGATCCTTCATTTATAGAGGGATAATTAGATGTCCGCATTGTCAGTAACTCTCTTATATTTGTATGGAACTGATGATGGTGAAGCTTATTAAGGAGACATTCATAAAGAAAGTGTCTACGAGATGATAATAATGGGAGGTGCAGAAAAGAAAGTCTTTCTTCATAAGATTGGTACGGGACTTTAAATTTAAAAATAATATTCGGGTGAACTTCCGTTGTACAGATTCCAGCAATGAGTCTAAGTACTTATAATGCGGTGTCCAAATTTGGGAAAAATACTCGGGGGTACGCCGAACAGTTCTTATACAAAGATGTACTGGAGACAGGATATTTCCAAAGATGCAAGAGTGACGAAGAACAAATCCGAAAGCCCGAAAAGCACGTGACATGATGTCGAGGATGTGCTCTTCGAACTTGGGTCGCGGGTCTAAGATCACCCCTAAAGTCTTTGAACTTGGTCACTACAGATAGCGGCTCATTGTGTAAGCTATACGGAAATGAGATTAGGTTCGGTTTTAAAGAGAAAGTCATTTTATGACATTTTTGCACATTAAGGGAAAGAAAATTTGATTCACTCCAATTGCATAGGACGCTCAGATCATTTTGGAGGGAGATGCAATCATCAATACATCTAATCACTTTAAATACTTTAAGATCATCAGCATAGAGAAGACATAGAGCATCTATTAAAGAGGGCATAAAGTGGCCGCAGGATGGATCCTTGAGGGACTCTAGTCCGTGGATAGAAGGAGTGAGATAACACTCTACAGAGACTAACCCTACATGAACGATTGTTTACGTATGAGATAAGCCAAGAGAACAAACAACCAGAAATACTATGTTGTATTAGCTTTTTGCACAGAACGTTATAATTTACTTTATCAAACGCCTTGGCAAAATCAGTATAAACGACGTCAACCTGAAAGTGCTTATCAAGGGCTTCACCAACAATGTGAGTAAACTCAAGTAGATTTGTATTCGTCGACCAACCTGGAAAAAGCCATATTGAGCAGGAGATATCAAGGAGTATATAAGTTCATAAATGTGACTATGAACGAAACGTTCTGGGATCTTCGGGAAACAAGATAGAAGTGAGATTGGACGGTAGTTGGAGACACACGAAAGAGGACCAGATTTATGAATTGGGAAGATGTTGGCTATCTTCCAGAAGCGAGGAAAAACTCCGGAGGACAAGCTGGTGTTAAAAATAAAACTCAGAGAAACACTTAATGAAGACGACAGAGATTTGACGAACACATTTAGAATTCCGTCTAGTCCAGAACCAATGCTAGTGTCAAGAGTATTAACTACAGACTCGATATCTGCAGGGCTAACTGCAGGAGTACTGTCAGCCAGAAAAAAATGAAGAGTGAAATCATAAGAAGAATCAGATACTGAAGAGGAAGTTATAGTGAAAAAAAGTCCGCGAACAAGATGGAAATGGGTTCCATACATGGTGCTAGGAAAGTGCGGGGAGGACTTTAGATGATTAATATATGACCAGAATAGTTTTGACTGGTTGGAATGAAGTAACTGCCCTATGTGCGTAAAGTAATTTTTCCTTGAGCTTTTAATTAATAATTTCGCAGAGGCACGGGGTCTAGAGTATTCATTATAAGAGCCAGAATCATCGGTCAATCTAAACTTTTGGTGAAGTTTGTTCTTAATCTTCAGAGCTTCTAAGATGTCACGGTTGAGCCAAGGTTACACAGAGCTCTTTTTGGACCTACATAGGGGTGTAAATTGACGGATAAGCGAGTTGAGGTGAGTATAAAATTTAGTAAGAGCAAGTGAATTCAAAGATTCCGACAATGCGCTGTAATTGGCTTTCCAGAAGTTGCACTTGATCGGCTGATGGCATTTAAGTGTTTTTGGAAAGCGCATGGTGATGTTCAACAACAGGGGGGGATGATGGGAGTCAGTAGATACATATGAGTGAGGTGCAGTAGCTACGTGAATATGCCTAGTATCAATGTTTGACATTAGAAGATCTAGCATCCGATTGTTTAGATTTAGAACGTAATTTGATTGGTTAGGGGAAGATTGTGAAAGAAAATTCGATAATAATACAGACTGTCGATTAGAAGACAACGCAAAGCTCACTGGAAAGATCTTTAGCAACAGCAATCAGTACTCCACTACCATCAGATTTCTTTGTCAGATTGAAATCACGGTCCCTCCGATCGACAATGTTATTTGGGAAAAACTCCGAGCTTTGTATATCACTTCTCAACCAAGTCTCAGTTAAGCAAATAATATAATTATTTGCAAGAAGTTATGAAACGCTAAGGCTATGTTATTTGGTCCGCAAGCCTCTTACATTTTGATAATATAAGTTAATACTATTTAAAGTTTTAGTGTCTGCTATGCGTTGATTTTTCGATGTGAAGTTCTCAGAAAATTTAGTCTTCTGGGAGGGTTGTAACGCTTGACTAAAGTTCCATCCGGCCACAAATTTTGATTCAACAAAGCGCTACATTCTGCTGGAACACTAATTTTGAAGGAAGCGATCTGACGATGAGCAAGATTTTCTTTTGTTAACTTAACACAGTCTAATATGGGAAAAGATGATCCAAATTTACGCTTCACATGTTCAGTTAACATTTCGACAGTAGTTTTATATGCTAGCCTCAAAACAAATACCTGCAGTGGAGGAGCGACAGCACAAAGAGCCTCTTCTTCATCAATAGCTAAATCAGTTTCATTTATAACAGTTGCAGCATGTGAAGTGTACGTGATTGGCTGCAACTGCTGAGATAATGTTTGTTCGCAAGGGGGAAAATTAATGCCAGGTGTTGAAGACTGCTCAATTTGACGAGAAGGTATTTGGCTTCTTGTGATGATTTGTGCCCTCGCAGATGTCAATAAAGGTGAATTTTCGCTTGGTTGGTTACGGGGAACTATTGGCATATTCGGTATTGTAGTGATCTCCTCCTTTACGATATTTTCATTCAAGATTTCAGGCCTCTGGTCACCAGCTGACTTTGGAGATTTCCAGGTTGTTAAATATCTATTGTATACTACACCCTACATTGTGGGAAAAACACAAACGAGAATGGACAAAAATGTATGGGATGCGTTCTCGCTACCAATAACAACTGGACATATTTCATCGGAATGTTCTTTTCGTAACTATATTATATGGACCAGTTTCAAATTGCTGTGGCAAAATAAATATTATCGAATAAAGACTATGAAAAGTCATTATTCCATTAATAGACAGGACAAATTCTCAAAGATCTACATGATATATACGAGTATTCTTTCTGAAAATTTCGTGAAACAATATCGACAGGAAGTGCATATTGTTAGATGTAGATGCAGGATACAGTTAGATCTGTTCAGATCACAGAAGACATTGTATTGCATTATTACTATGCAGTTGGCAACACTTGTGCTGACAGTTGGTCTAAATAATTTTTTTTTTCATTTCCATCCCCCAACGAGATAACATGTGTTTTGCTTAAGTATTCATCATGTGCTGGGCTGCGCATTCACATCATGAGTATGTCAAAGATAAGAAACCGCATTACGATTAACATTCGAACGCACAACAAAGTCTACCGAAATTACGATTCGATGACAATTCGACAAGTGCATTCGTGAGCTAAAAGCCTATTCTAGATCTTTGACTTGCAAAGCATGTGGTAATGATTGGTCTAATCCCACATCAGTGATCGCGTTGATGATGATATTGCAAACGATATTGGATATGGCGTATATGGCGCTCAAAATAATTTGCTTGAAAAGTCTTACACTGACAATAGATCATTGTGATGGATCAGAAAATGTTGCAATGCACAGCAATACCGAAAATATTCGTTGCTACGTCGGGAAGCGGGACAAAAGAAAAGTGAAGTTCGCTAATTGTTGGGAATGAATAATGGCGGTGCTTCCAGTGATACATACCGTGGTAGATCGCACGTTGGAAAATCTGATTTCCTTGCGAACGATAATGGGTTCGGCATAGTGTAGTAATCGAGCAATCCGCCTAGGCAAACTGTTCCAGGACCCGTCACGAAAAGGACAAATGCGAGCTGAATACTATTCATTATCATTAAATAGTTCCCTCCACTTCAACGCCTCATCCTATCTGCAAGAATCTCTTCCTGATCTGCTGGCCACGTCAATCTTGTAATATAATCGTCAGCTACATAGAAGAGATTTGTTTACCTGTTCAATATTTTAGCGATGCAAGCTGCAATATGAACATAAAGGTCTCGAATGTGTTCGCCTCGCTTAAGTCGCATGGAACCGGTCAAAATCTGTGGGGATGACGCAGCTATTACCCGAGCTGTGACTTTTACGCAAGTGCATTCAGCAGTTCGCCGTAGTCACATCAATTGAATGTGACATTCTACGGAGCGCCGTGCTGAGCATCTTCATCTGGATCTGGTCCAGCATCTGCATACTATGCTCCATCTGAACAATCTGATTCATCGATGACGACCAACAGTAGGTCCAGCAGTGTAAGCAATGCAAGTTCATTGATTAGTGGTGGCGGTGAACAGATCAATCAATCTGTTATATTGCAATAAATAATTTCGATTGTTCTTTGAATGAAAACAATTTGAGGTATTTCCTAGTGAGGCAACTAAAATCCATTAAGCATATTGCGGGGTTGGATCTTGAGAGAAATTCTCATGCAAAAGCATCTGTTCCGAATGCTCATCTTGCGAAACAGGTCGTCTCGAATCTGCATCGAAAAAGGATTGGTTACAAACACATGATGGTTTCGTTTACGAGAGATTCTTCATCGACTGAAATCAATACGTTGAGATGCTAAGCAGCTTCCTACTTAAGAACGTTCCTTATGGTACACTTTAGATGTTTAAATTTTGTGAACTATATCAGTCGCGCTTCAAGACCTCCATTAGTGTGTTGGAAAATGTAAAGAGCTAAAAGGTCAAAGGCCAGGAGAAGCTTTAGTTGAAAAATTGTTAATTTTATCAGAAAAAGTACAAGCTCTGCCCAACTCTTCGCAAAGAATGAAGGGCGTGAATATGATACGACGTAGAAATGTTACACAATCATTAAAACTTCAACGAATTTTCTACAAATTGAATCAAATCATCTCTTGTAGACTGCAAACAAATCAAACGTCCTTTGATATAAATTTAATTCACTTAGGCTGTTGGTTCCCATTCTCTCAAAACCACTCAAATAATGCAAAAAATCTGTTAATCGTAAACCATGGCCAACTAAAAAATTCATCATGGGAAATTTTTAATGTTAAAAGTGCGAACATATAAATTAATATCTATATTTTGTTCCTTTGGGATCGAGAAAGTTATCTATTACTAAAATACATCTCATTTATTTTTGCTGTATTAATTCTATGAAATTCACCTTAAGTTTATTGCTATCTGAAATATGATGAAAGCAAGCTAGATGCAAATAATCAATAGAAAAAATAGAGAAAGATGAGCAGCATCTGAGTTCAGGAAATTACAAAGAATGGCGTTACAACACAGTCGCGTTCTACGTTTTCCCATGGTACTACCTGCCGTCTCGCTCTCTATTTTCATTTATACATTACACTATTCACACACCTTAATGACCTTGCATGCAAGACTTCATAGCTCTATGCCCGCACCATCATTAAACATTCGCGACAATAATGGTAAATCTCGCTGGCCTAAAACTCTTTACTCTAAGAAAAGAAACGAGAGTAATGGTAAATTTTCCCCGAGTGCTAATATGGACATAATTACCATCACAAGATTTTCATGAAACGACCAAGTTCGTATATTGCAATTATATAAACATCTCGAATTGCATCAAAACTGAAAGAATCGGCAAGGTCCCGTTGCGGCACGAGAGAAATTGGGTAGATCTTGTCGTCCACGGTTAGCTTCGAGATTGGCGACGGGGAGTTGAACTTTTTAAAACAGGTCTTAAAATGACAAATTTTGCTTTGAGGGGTGCATGGGAAGGGCAAATGTACGAAAAATCCCGAAAAATCTGAAAAAAATCACAGACGTGAGACCTTAGGACTACAGGGGCAACAAATGCCTAAGAAGATAAAATTCGATCAACTTTGTTAATAATAGTACATTTTATAAATTATACATTTTTGCCTATAAAATCTAAATGGGGCCCTTTAATTTCCCAAAACCTACAATTTAAGTTTCTTGAAAGCAATTGTATTTGTTCTGAAAATTTCGCATTAAACGAAAATTTTGGGTGAATTGAACGGGCCTAGACACCACAAATATGTAGGAATTTTATAAGTTTTAGAAATGGTTTGTAATGTTGATGTGTTATCACGACTAATCAAGCGATGGGGTCAAAACACTTTAAACAAAATGGCGGCGAATCCAAAAACATAATAACTATAATAATTTTTCGAACTCAATTCATGGAATCTGTATATTAGTCAAGTTTTGATATGCAGATTATATCGTTTGATTTACTTATTGTTTTACAAAACGCTTCTGGTAGGAGCACTCTCCTACTACTTCAACTAGTTTCATCTTCACGTTAGCAGAATATCCATAAGGCGCAGGGATTTCGTTAGTTGTTAGCTTGTATTATACGCTCAATGGGTCTCTGTTCACATCAACCACCGAATCTCGCCAGCAGTAACGCACTGCTGATTTGTCTGTGCAGGCATTTCCTTACCAACTTATATGCTGCTAGCGAGGTGCATTCCTCTTCCCGATTATGTGGGGCAAAGAAGGGTTGCAATCAGATGGGATAGTACTCGTGATTGAGTTTACCACTTAGTCAGTTGTCACATTTCCATAACCCGGTGAATCTTTCTGCAATGATCTGCCTACTGAGAGCACGTCGATGAACTTCTCAATGCCCATTATATGTATATTCGACCTGAATATGGGAACTCGAGAGCATGGGGATTCTTCTTATTCATAGCGCTACAGTCCCTCTCGGGGCTTTCGAATCCTGCAGATAGTGCCTCCAACAGTCTCGGTCCATTGGCCACGTCCTCCAATTTTGAAATCTGAGCAGCGATGAACTGTCCTCGTTGACTGAATCAGACCAGCGTTTCCTTAGTTTCCCCACTAATCTCCGGCCTTCAGTTCTCCCAACGAATTATGAGTATCCGTTGTTCATCCATACGATTCATGTGTCCAGCTCATTGCAGCTTCCGCAGGCTAACAATCGTTGAGACCTCCAGTTCGTTAAAAACTTCATACAGCTCAGAGTTGTATCGAATTCACCATTGATCACCATCTAGCTTCGTTCCGATTATTCGTCTCAGGACCCGTTACTTAAAAGCGTTCAATATATTTGCGGATGCTTGGATTAGGGTCCATGCTTCATACCCATAGGATAAAACAGGTCTTATCACAGATTTATATACTTTTAGCTTTGTTGGCATGGGCATTGGATGGCATCATTACGAATCTTAAGCTGAATGCGCTGGAGATCACTAGCTGAGTAGGCCTCTAGTATGCTCCAATTATTGATGTACCCTAAAAACTATGCTTAAGATTTCTTAATAACTCCAACGGTGAAAAGTAAACATATTGCAAATTTTCAGCACATCAATTCCTGCTCTAGACAAAATTTGAAGTGATCGGTTCACTCGTGAGTCTTTTTGATGCTTGTCCCATTTAGCAGTCCTTACATTAAAGTTTCTTTGGCTAATTTGTGACTATCTGTGTTCGAAATAATATTCATCCAAGCATTGGGCTAGGCTTGAAAAGAATGTTATCAGTTTGTTTGGCATTAGGCACAAATACTAAAGAGTGTAGTTTCATAACACCGAGTTCAATGAAATCATCTCTCCCTGCATGGCCTTTAAAAGCTCTGTGAATACTGGTTCAAGCTGAATCGTTAACGTAACATGGAAATAATTTTTTCTCTCGATGAGCAAGTTAGCCTCGATGTTCCTTGAAACTGCCCGAGAAAGTCCAGTGCATTTATACTTCCACTACAGCATTGCAGTATTGCTTTTGCCTTGTTTAGTGCTGCTATTAAGAACGGACACTCTTAACTACCTAGGACACGTGTTGAAAACAATGTAGCAGGACTGTTCACTGTAAAATCCTATAGATCACTCATCCTATCATTGTTTTTACTTTGTTCAGAAACTTTTGGGTAAGTATGCCAAGGTTAGTCGCATCTTAATATTAATTCCGCCTATGTTGACAAGCTCACGTTTGATAGTCTTCCTTGGTAGAGTCCGTAATGTCATTAATCTTGAAGGCATCGAAGCCGTCAATGTCATGAACCATGGGTTCAACTGAAATCACTATCACCTTTCCTCCAAAAAACGTTTCAAGTATCGGGTTTTGCATTATAGACATAACAATTTCGAATCTTTATACGAATGCAACCTTAAACTTTTTTAATAAACTGTCAATGTTAAAACGTCAGTTAAAGTTAACATTTTTACCATGGTAAAGTTCATGAGCCAGCAACATTTGGAATTTATTAAAAATTACTATTAATTACTATTACCAAAAAATTATCTTCAGCGATGAAGTTCATTTCTGGCTAATAAGTAAAAAATGCGTTATTGGTCAGCAACAAACCCACTTGTGCTTCTTGAGACATCGTTGGATCCACAAAAAAATTACTTATTGTTGCGGTTTTCATGCCGGAAGTATGATTGGGTCGTATTTTTTCGTGGATGAAAACGACCGCCATGTTACCGTCGATGGAGAGCGCTATCGTGTTATGTTGGAAGATTATTTGTGGTCAGAATTTGATGAACTTGACATCAAGGATATGTAGTTTCAGCAAGACGGTGCCACTAGCCACATAGCACTCCTCACAATCAATTTATTGAAATTTATTTGTTTATTGTTATGTCCTCGATGGAAACCCTATACATCGTAAGATGATTCTTTGGTTTCTGCCTTTGCTCCAAATTCTATCATCAGGCCGGGTTCATCGTGTTTTGGATTCGATTTCATCCAGTTTTACTGCTCCTCTTATTTAGTGTACCATATCTGCACACAATGTACCATCGGTTGGTTTTAATAGCAGGGCGTGTGGTTTTAGATGCGTTGTGGTTTAGTTTTAGTTCTCAGAACTCTTATGGACACTGCCTTCATTTTTTCTTACTTTTGGGTTTTTTCGTCTTACGTTTTGGGCAGCAAAAGATTTCAGCCGCTTTGGTGGCCCTCTTCTGTCATAGTACCTTCGTTGAAGGCTTTGTCCTGCCACTTTGTTTCTCGACCCGTATAGATTGGGCTGCATGCCATCTTCTTATTGATAGTTGGGGTTGTCTTTCAGTTTTCAGCCTACTACGTATAAAAGTAGAGTGTGTGATGCATTCTAGGAGATCATAACTCAAGGTCTCCGTGTCTGGCATCCCTCTCAGTATTCCTTCGCTCAGTATTGCTTCGTTCAGTGTTCCTTCGTACATCACAGGTGGCTTTCATTTACTTCATAACAATCCCGGCTTTCTTAATAAGCCACTTTTTCTGGGTACGGTTAAGGGTGATTGAATATTCTGGGCTCTCCGCAGAAGGTAAGCTCTCAGCTTTTATAGCCATTAGCGCTTTGATGGTGATAGGGGTCGTCATTGCACACTCTTATATTTTTTGACAGACTGATCTAGCTTTTGCTACTCCTATGCACGACACTTTGGCATGTGTGCTGGTTTTATGCTACACCCAAAAGATGTTCTTGTCTTTTCTCTGTTCTTACATCCGACCGCTTTGCCATATGTCGTTGATGCCTTTGTTGTGGATATTGCTGTCGTTGTTGTTGTTATTTAAGTGGATCATATGTGCCAGCCCAAAGCATCAATCCCAGATCGTTGTCTAAAGCGTAGTTTAGAATCAGTCAGGGTCATCCTTCACTCACGGTGACTTCCATAGCCTCGAGTCCGTGGGGGTGGCGCTTCTCCTTCTTGTCGACCGGCATTCCCCCTACGGGAATTCCTTCATGTACGTGGGGTCTCCCCAAAGAAAACTAGCCTCCAAAAGTATTCCTGTCAGCAAGCATTCCCCCTGCGGGGGTATATTCAAAAATTCGCTTTTAGCACTGCAGCCTCTTTCGGGCCTTTACAGAGATAGTTAGAGTATCTTATTAGTTTGATCGAATATATTAACACTCGAGAAGATGATATGAGCAGTGCCGTGATTTGGTCATTGATCCGTCCACCCAGCTACGATACGTTCTGATTTTAAACCAGTACGCATCGTAACTGAACGGGCTTGTAGTCCATCCGAAGAATCACTCAAAACAAATCTCATTGTCACCAACGGGACTCGAACCAGGGATTTTTGGCTTACGCAGCGAGCTCTTTAATCGCTACATCACGCGGACTAATCTCATACTATTGATAAAAGTATCAACTCGTGAACCCCAAAATCTTACGCAAATAACCAATCAAATAAACTCTATTTATCAAACATATAATTCCAAACCATGGGTGTTGCAATAAAATTCAATAAGCGCATTGCTTCTTTTTCTTTTTTTCTCATCTCGTTCTTTAAAATATATCCTTTTATTTCTTTTACAACAGGCAAATCAAAAAACTGTTTTCATGCTCTGACACCTTTAAAGTGCCTCCACTCCTTGAGGTCCATTCACAGCACTTTGAATAAAACACATGTTGAGAAATGAATAAGAAAGGAACAGCAATGAATGCAAAAACACGTAAACACGTTAAAAAAGCTTTAAAAACCAACAACAAAATATAATATATTTTCCATAGCACTCCATAAATCTAGTCTGCTCAATATTGTTTCGACTCATAAATCATATCGGCATTTGTGCACTCGTATTTTGTTGTATATGCGCGCAGCCGGTACAGCTTAAAATCGGGACTGCATGCAAATTCATCCAACATGTCCTTTCGTACGTAAATATGTATACATATGAGTATAAATGTATTTAGTGGATATGAGCGCGAGCATCGCATGCATGTACGAATGATGTATATATTTTTGACCATTTCGCTGACTCTAAACTCTAATACACCCGGCGAGGCTCCCAACTCTCCAAATCCAACTGGTCGTAAGTGCATTTTCAAATAATTTCGTTTTTAAAGCATTCAGCAGCGGCGATCTATGGATGCACTATCTGATTCGGCAAATTAAGTGTTAGGATGAGTATACAGTAATGCGCGGAATTTATGGTGAGAAATCTGGGATTTTAACACAAATTTCCGTTTTTCATTGTAGAAAAAGTTAAATTACACCCAAATATTAAAGGAATCAGTCAGAATCTCGAAATATCCCGATTTTAATATTTTTTAGCGAATTCTTTTCTTAGCCACCTAACCTATCTTTTGATTTTATCATTGATGATGCGCCCTGTTAGATATAAACATTTCAAATAAGAATGTTTCGTTGTTTCGACTGTCTTTTTCTTTCTTTCTACCGCTATCAAGCAACATTCCTAGCGGATAATCAAACTATTATCTGAAAGTTAAATCGACCTTATCTCGAAATATGATCGATTACCTTTTGAATTCTTGTGCATCGATATGTATGCGCATAATATTTGAATAGAGCTAGGCAGACGAGTGGATCCTAAGACGAATAATCGGAGCGAAGCTTGACGGGGACCAATGGTGAATTCGATACAACAATAAGCTGTATGAAATTTTTGACGAGCCGGAGGTCTCAACGATTGTAAGGCAGCGGAAGCTACAATGGGCTGGCCACATGAATCATATAGACCATAGTATACTTACATAGTATCCACACTCAATCTACCCCCCGGAAAAATCCGAGCACAAACCGAAGTGCGACCCATAAATCTTCTGCAGCAGGTAGGTAGTAAATGCTGACGCGAAGATTGGTGCGAATCATAACACATCGTTCAATAAGTCCCGAGACTACCCCAGAGATGATGCTAGTAGTACCAAACCGACCACGTTTCCATACTTTTACATGAAACGTGTAAAAATTTCACGTCGATCGGATCACAGACAGCAGAGTTATCGAGGTTATCGAGAAAAGTCACTTTGTAATTTGTTTGAAAAATGGAAAAAAGCGAGTTTCGCGTGTTGATAAAAATTGTTTTTTAATGGGTAAAAACACCGTAGAAGCCCAGCAATGGCTTGAAAAATATTACCCGGACTCCTCTCCATCGAAACCAACGATTTGTCGTTGATATGCTGAGCTTAAACGTGGTCGTACGGACACAAACGATGCGGAACGTTCGGGTAGGCCATTGGATAATTTGAGTGAAGTGTTAAAAATTGTAATGAAAAGTTGCAAAGTGAAGGTCCGTGAGATTGCAAAAGTGACACAGTTATCATCTGGAAGCGTATTTACAATCCTTCATGAAAAATTGAGCATGAAAAAGGTTTTTTCCAAGTGGGTGCCGCGATTGCTTTCACCAAGATAATGCACCATGCCAAAAGTCCATGAAAACAATGGCAAAATTGAACGAATTGGGCTTTGATTTGCTTCTCCATCCCTCGTATTTGCCAGATTTAGCCCCCAGCGATAACTGGCTCTTTGCTGATCTTAAAAAATGCTCCATGGAAAAAAATTTGGCTCAAATGAGTAGGTCATTGCCGAAACTGAAGCCTATTTTGAAGCAAAGGATAAATCCTTCTATAAACATGGTATAGAAATGTTGGAAAGGCGTTGGAAAGATTGTATCACCCTAAAAGGAGATTATGTTGATGAATAAAAATGATTTTTGAAAAAAAAGTTGTTTTCGTTGTTAGTCTCGGGACTTATTGAACGATGTGTTAGATACGATATGCATCGCGAGAATTGAAACACTTTATGATGCAGCGTAAAATTTGGCGCGTTATCAGCTGTTGATTCGTATTTCAAATAAATTTGACGTGACGTCTCCCACTAATTTTCGCATCTTGAACTAAATCAATTGTCTTTGCGGGTATTCTAACTTGAACGATATAAAAGATTCAACATGACTTACCCTACGAAGGATACGTTCCTGACATGCTTCCTATAGCTGTTTTTACAATCCTACACACATCACTGCATTTTTCGTTTTTCGACACAAAAACACTCGTGATCCGTAACAAACTTTTCAGTTTCATTAATTATCACTTTTGCAACGCTTTTGCACTAGATTCAACACGATTTATCTTAAAAAAATCTTTTGTGTACAATTTCAAATTCAACTTGATTAGACGTTTCCCATCATTGTTGAATTTTCACGAATCATACGTTTTCAATCATATGATTGATATTTCGTGTACAATTCGGGGGTTAAAGTACAAGAGGAGCGGGATTTTCATGAGAGCAACTAGAGAGCCACTTGAGTGTGTGGATGCTCAAGCGGCGTGAAATGCGGGGGGGGGGGGGTTGTTTCAATACGTATGGGAGAGGAAAGCACGTATGGAGTAAAAGCCATTCACTCACGTATGGATGAAAGTATGCTCATTTTGTGTCCATTACTTTATATGTCTTCGATGAGAGATTTTGGGATTACCAGATCACAAAAAATCAATAACTTTGCAGAAAAACAAATTCGTTCCATGCAATCTTTTAATTTTTTATTAGAATTTGGCAGCACTCGCATGTTCTGAAATGCGTAAAAGAAAATGTGCGTCGGAAATTTTATTTGCTTTTTGTTTTATTGTTTGAGTACGACAGGCCTCGGCTCAACTAACGTGCCCCGGTTCAGCTGATCGGCCCCTGGGAAAAATCAAAAAGTGCGCAACACGTGGTACAAGGAAGGTGTGGATACTATGTGAATGTACTATGATATGGATGAACAACGGATACTCAAAAAGGTATTCGTTGGGAGAACTGAAGGGTGGAGACCATTGGGGAAACCGGGGAAACGCTCGTCTGACTTGGCAGACGAACACAGTTCATCGCTGCTCAGATTTCAGGATTGGAGGACGCGGTTAGTGGAACGAGACAGTTGGAGGCGCTATTTGCAGGAAGCGAAGGCTCAAGAGTGGCTGCAGTGCTACGGAGAAGAAGATGACTCCTGCATTTAGTAAAATATAAGATCTACTTTCCATTATGTATATGTTTAAAGGACATAGAAATCAAACAATCATGAAGGAAGTTTACCGATAAAACAAAATCGAACCGACTTTTGTGGCAAAATTAAAGTTTATGTAAGAAAGACAATAAACTGAACTAAAATATTTCTCTAGATATGAAAAGCTATATACCATTTGTAATGGTCAAATTTAATTTCAATGGTCTTAAATATGAAATAAACTCAACAATTTTTCAACAAAATCCTTAAAGGATTGGATTTTAAGAACTTTATTGATAAACTTGTTCAAATTTCTTACTACTTTAGCTTGAACAACTGCGCATATATATCCTGCAGGAAAATTTAACGACCAATAGTTCATATTACGTTTGACAGTCTAGACTTGGTTGATATACTATATACAATAGATACTTATGAATTAATATCTTCTCAACAAAAAGATTTTTGAAATCACGACCTTTTTAGGGTTTTGTAAAATAGTTTTACAAAACTCTACTAAAATCGCGTCCTGTCTGTCCGTCTGTCTGTCCGTCCGTCCGTCCGTCCGTCCGTGTGTCACAGCACTTTTTCTCGGAAACTACTTAAGCTAGAAACATCAAATTTTGTATGTTGGTGTAAAGTGGTGTTCTCTTCAAAGTTCAACTACAAAAACATTTTATAAGGTATTTAAGGGGGGTCTCCCCCTATAGGAGAGTGACCCCCCGAAAAAAAAATTTCATTGAAGGTAGCCGATATGGGTATCAAATGAAAGGTCTTGATGAGAGCTTTTCAAAACAGGTCTTAATTTGGCAAAGTTTTCTTCGAGGGGCGCACAGCGAGGGGAAACACACGAAAAATTTGTGTCCCCCCCCCTCGCGATTGGACACCTGTGATCCGAAAAATCTGAAAAAAATCAGGAATGTAGGCCTTGGTGAGTACAACAACCACAAATACGTGAGAAGTCGTAATACACTCAACTTTGTTAGTAATAGTATGATTTATCGATTTTATGTTTTCTTGAATAAAATCTGAAGAACACCCTTAAATTCAATGAAATACGGTACACAGATGACTATTTATAAGATTGGTCTATCCTGAAAGTTTCATAAAGATTGAATCATATTAAGCGAAGTTATAGTGGTTTGAATTTCCCTGTATTACTATGGAACAATATGCGCTGCATTTATTACTATGGCAACATATGGCTATGGAACAACATGCGCTTTTTACCGACTCAGACACTACAGTTTCGCTAGGATTTGCATGAAAATTTCAGGAATGATAGGTGTTATTGTATATCTTTGAGAATTGGTTCAGCTAGTGGTATCAGTAATCGTAAAACAAAATAGTGGCTGTTTTAAATGCGAAGATTGAATAATTTCGAGTTATTTTTTCCCAACTTCAACGTTTAAGGTGCATGCTTTGAACACTTGATTCAATTTAATGAATGACTGAAGATGAGTACCTACAATTAATGCTCATAAGTGAAATTAGTCAAGGAGGTGGGAGACAGCTCCTAGCAAATAGGCTTTGTAACCATTCTAGAATTCAAAAAAATTGGCCATTAATCGATGATAACAGTACAAGAGAGTGGCCCCTGAAAAAAAATTCATAAAACGTAGCCGATTTGAGTATGAAATGAAAGTTTTCATGTGAGCTTTTCAAAATAGTTCTTAAACTGCCAGTTTTTGCTTCAGTGGGGGCACAGGGGAGAAATACATGAAAAATGTGTTTCCTCCCCCGCGAATGGACATCTGAAATAATTACCAAGGGAGATATAGATGAGTATAATAATAACAAAAACCTCAGAAGTCGAAATTCGTTCAACTTTGTTAATAATAGTATGATCCTCGAATTTCACATTTTCTCCAATAAAATCGTCTTTAACATGTTTCTTGATTTGATTCGATCTGGTGACTGCATTTTGTAAATTGAATACAAAACCCTTCTGACATGAGCGTAGGTCTGTTCACCCAACTTGTTTCTTATGTTACAGCAACAATACGAGGTAATGCAGAAATATGTACTATCCCATTGGTCTAGACACTACAATTTCGTTGGGATTTTCATTAAAATTTCAGGAAGGATGTAAATTATGGATATCTATAAGGTTTCGTTGAACCATTGATCTAAATAATTTTAACCAAGTGGTATGTGCTTTGAATATAGTTAACAGCCAAAGTTGAGCCGGCACAGACAAGCATTGACTATAGTTGACAGCCAAAAATCGATGCGCAGCCGAGCATCAATTTTTATCGACAACCATGATATCATATGAATGCACAGAACTAAATATGGTAAAAATAATGAGTGCCGACTGTGAGCATGGTTTCTTGTTCGGCGAGCGCCGTATCGAAGTGGTTATTGATTTCCTTAATATGAGAGTTCACGTTTAATTAATAAGATACAAAACTCTTCTGGCATATTCATGCCTACGCATCTTGTTTCAATATTTTATCTTTGGCTGATAATTAAAGATATCAATGATATTCTTAAATACTTTTCACATCAGTAGATGAAAAAGCTATTGCAAAAAAACTTTTACTTTATGTAAAAATATTGGAAATTGTATGGTTGACAATTTGAATTTGAAATTTCGCTAGCTAGCAGATCCACTCGATTTGGGTAGTAGTATTTTCAAAAATTATTATACTTCACACAAAAGATTAAAATTGGTGATTTGACCGTTGTAAATAGACAAAGGAAATTCTTAGATCCTTATGCATATCTTACAAGTTGGGTTGACTGACCTACGCTCATGTCAGAAGGGTGTTGTACCTAACTTACGAAATCCAGTCACCAGCAAGGAATAAGGTCAAGAAACATGACAAAGAGATGTGCACATTTAAAAGAAAATCCATTGTTTCTCTACTTTCAACGATCGCCATTTTGTTGCAATCACTCACATCATGAATTTCCAAAAATATTGATCTTATTTGAAAATTTCAAGAAGATCAAATCAAAGCTGCAGTGTCTGATTCGATGGAAAGTCCACAAAATAACAAAATCATGTGTAATTGTTGTTGTAATAGGAGAAATTTCAAACCGCTATTACTTCCGTAAATAGGATTTGATTTTCATCAAACTTGCAAAGTATTAGGAAATTTTGTAAAACTACTTAAATATCGAATTTTATTGAGTTTAAGTGTATCCATACGATTTAATTGGGGAAAATGTGAAACTCAAATATTACATATTATTTGTTGTTGTACTCATAAATACTTACCTCCGAAATTTTTTTCTGGCTTTTAAGATCACACGTGTCCAATTGCCAGAAGAGAAACGCATTTTTCGTCTATTTTGCCTTCTTGTGCACCTCACTGAAGCAAGAAATGCCAGTGTAAGACCTGTTTTAAAAAGTTCTCATCAATACCTTTCATTTGATAGACATATCAACCATCTTTGATGGTTTTATTTCCAGGGCCACTCTCCTATAAGGGGAGACCCCCTTAAATACTTTGTAAAACTTTTTTGTAGTTGAATTTTGAAGGGGTCACCACTTTACACCTACGTACAAAATTTGATGTTTCTAGGTTATATCGTTTACGAATCAAATTGCTGTGACACATGGGCGGACTGACGTACGGACAAACAGGTCGCGATTTTATTAGGGGTTTCGCAAGATTATTTCACAAAACCATAAGTAGGAAAAATTAAATTGATTTCTGAATCATATATGTACGTACAAGTACAATCCGAGTGGTTTAGTGGTAAGAGTGCTCACCGTGTAAGCCGTAGGTTCCTCGTTCAATCTCGTTGGTAACAACGTGATTTGTTTTGAGTGATTTTTCGGACGAACTATAAGCCCATTCAGTTACGATGCGTACTGGTTTAAAATAAGAACATACGGTCAAAGTGTGATACCTCCCATATCACCTTCTTGAGTGCCGATATATACGGTCAAGTTCATGAGATATTCTAACTCTCCATAAATAAAAACCCAGGAAAGGCTGTAGTGCTAGAGCAAACAGAACATTTATATAGGTAGCATTATCGAATCAATCAGGGTCTAATAATGTATTCGTTGATTAGTATTATTTAGTTTTAATACGGTGCTCTTTAACAAAAATCGCTGAGTGAATGTAGTGAGGTTATCAAAGCCTGCCTTAGTCGTCATTGAGTAAACAAACATTTAATGCAGTCAATTTTTTCTGAAGAAAACGTACAATTTGCCTTGAAAATGGTTATCGTTTTACAAGTTGCTTGTTTTAGCTGCAACAAAAAAAGTTAGAAATAAAGTATGGAATTAATTCATTTGATTTTGTAATTTCCAAGATAATCTTACAGCCAATAAAGATTTCATCATACACCAAATTAACATCAACAAAATGATAAAAAAAACTATAAACTAATTTAAAAATACATTTGAAAGAATAAAATAAACAGTACCGGTACAAAATCAATTTGCTCGTTTATAGACAACGATGATAAACTACAAGCTAACCACCATAAGTGAAATGGACAAAATTAAATTTGGTATGGCTTTCACTGAATTATTATGAGTAATACTTATTATTGTTTCGTCCAATCTAGGGCATTTTGAAGCTAGTTTTTTTGAAAGCTTTTCTTTATGGTATGTATCAAACAACTTTTTAGTTATATTACTTAGGTTTTGGATATTTAAAATCAAATCTACCTAATGATAAAAATTGTTACAAGCTGGATTGACCGGAGCAGGCTATTTTTAGAAGACTTTTTTACCCAGTCTTTGAAGTGATGACACTTATCCTTCGCCATCAACCAATAAACTCAAGAAAAACTTCGACCACAACCACATTGAATACTCGATCTCATATAAAAATATGCTTGCTCTATTTCAAAATGTTTATATTACAGCTTCAGAACATCGAAACCTATAGATATTCGTGGAGAGCTTCCATTGACATCACCACATCTGGATGAAGTTCATTAAATCATAAAAGCCCAAAAGAATAGTAAAGCACGGGGCGTCGATGAGCTTCCAGTGGAGTTCATAAAATATGGTGGCATCGGTGTTCAGAAAGCCATCCATCAAGTTACCCATCACTTCTGGCAACCACAACATGTGCCGGATGAGTTGAGCCAAGCAATTATATTCTCTTTTTACAAAAAAGGTGTATGGCGAACAAAACATTTTTGAACATCTTAGAAAATAAAATCAGATCATACGCCAATATTATTCAGGGGGAGTATCAAGGTGGTTTCAGGGCAGGTGTTTCGATGATAGACCAATTATATACAGTCAAGCAGGCATTTGAGAAATGCTAGGATTTCGATATAGACATGTTCCAAATATTCGTTGGCTTTAAGCAACCATTCGGTAGTATTGATTGTAACAGACTGTACTAAATAATGCTTTGCTTTGGTATCCCAGCCAAATCACTCCGTCTTATGAAAATGACAATGACGTCAACAACCTCACAAGTCCGCATCAATAACTAACTAACCGATGCCTTTGACACAAATATCGAACTAAAGCTGGGAGATGGGCTGGCCCTATTGCTATTCAATTTGGATCTGGAATACGTCATTAGAAAGCTACCTATCGATACACGAGGTATGTTATTATAGAAGTCAAGCAAAGTAGTAGCCTATGCAAATGACATCAACATTTTGTCACGGTCGCTAACATCCGCCATAGAAATTTTCTTGAAACTCAACTGCAAAGCAAAACTAATAGGGCTACAAATCAAGGAGAATATAAACAAAGCCCGTGATGCAGTCATAGTAGTATATAACAAATACACACGAAATCACAGTTGGCGAATACAATATCGAAAATGTAGGGGAATTTTTATATTTAGGCGCTGAAACAACTAGAAATGCAGATGAAAGGGACGAAATACGCCAAAGAATACAGCTCGCAAATAAAATATTTTATTCAGTTTTGACGATTTTGAAGGCCAGCTGCATACAGAGGAAAACAAAGCTCTAAGTATTCTAATCAGTGAAAAAAATCTCTGTCATAACACATATAGGTGTGAAACAAGGACTCTAAGCCAAGCATCCGCAAATATATTGGACGCCTTCGAAAGACGAAACTAGACGGAAACCAATGGCAAATTCAAAACAACCATGAGCTGTATGAAATTTTTGACGAGCCAGAGGTCGCAACGATTGTGAGATTGCGAGAGCTGCAATGAGCTGGCTATGTAAACCGTAAAGACAAGCAATGGGTTCCAAAAAGGTTTTCGTTGGGAGAACTGAAGGGCAGAGACCAGTTGGGAAACCGAGGAAATGCTGGTCTGACTCGGTCGATGAAGACAGTTCATCGTTGCTTGGATTTCGAAATTGAAGGACGTGATCAATGGACCGAGACAGTTGGAGGCACTTGTTATAAGAAGGAAAGGCCTGAAAAGGGCTGTAGTGCTACGAAGAAGGAGATGAAGTGAAGTTCAATCTTTTTTACGCTTAGAGGACATGATAACCACTAGTGTCAAACTCCGAGGAAGAACACTAATTTTTCGAATGTTTTCTACGTTCTTAGATTATTAATGCAGTTCTAAGTCCTTAACGTTTGAAGAGTAATAAAACGGGTATTTTTATGGAATTTTAATCTTTATTAATTTTAAATTACTCTTACATAATTCATCTTTGGAAATAAGGAACTTAAGGAACTATTCACTCATCCTCGTCATCTATGCCAGCGAAGCTACAGTGTGCCCTGTTCCCGTAGAGAGAACAAGCGGCCCAGCCTTCATTTGAATCTAAGTATTTTCCATTAAAGTAAAAACAAGGGATATTATTTTCATCATTGTCACTTTCTGATGGAGAATTGCACTTTTTGTTGGTTTCCTTTCCGTTGTTTTTCTTAGGCAATTTGGTTTTCTTATTATTTTTTTGCTCTTTTGCGTGCCGTTTTTCTTCTTGTAATCTCCCAACAGTTTCTTTTTTTTTCATTGTTTCTTCCAATTTATTTTTAAATGGGGAAGACGTTATGATAGCCGATTTTCCTCATTTCCTTTGCACGCGCGAAATTTTGTGAGTTGCAGGTTAAGGCATCAGTTGTTGAGGGCTAACAACAGAAAACACTGATTGCTCTGGTGGAGTAGGTGGCCTGTGGTCGTTTTCTATATTTCTCGTCCAAGTCGAGCATCCGGGCTCAGGATTCATCAAATTTACAAGCAGAGTGTGTCAAAGGGACAACAAGCACGTGAGATGGGTCTACTTCAATATCAGATGGCGCTATAGCAACAGGCATGGTATCTATCAGCGGTTTATCAATAGTTCTTTTATCAAAATCTCCAACTGCCAAAATTGAATTTACTGTTGCAGCCGTTACCATCTCAGGAACAACGATTGGTTTATTTAGCGCAGTAGCATGGTTGTTCGTTGTCGTTGTTTCAGACAATCCTTCATTGGTGAATAACCTGTCTGTTTGTGGAATATCAGTCGTCAATGTTGGGGCAAAGTCTCTGTCGGAAAAAACTCTTGGATCGTATGGCTAAATGCCACATTTCTTGAAGCCATTCACTGCCGTTGCTGTTGTAGAAGCCTGAATAAAGGCTTTACTAAAAATTTCTGCTACTGGCCGGATAGTTAAAATCATCCCTGGGTTGCTGCGAAGCCAAGCTGTGATTTGTTGGTCGTAGCATGTGCTCAAGGGCCTCATGGATGCTACACCCAGAACTTGAAGTCGATACGTTGTATGAAGGGGGAAAAATAAAATAATAACCCCATTGGTACGAGCTTCATTGATGAGGTCCAAGTTTTATGTGGGTGCTGTGGCCATTTAACAGCAACAGCACAGGTCAATCAACCGTTGCCCTACTAAATTCAACAAACTTCTTAAACTAGCCAAGGAATAATTCAGCTGTCATCCAGCGAGAATTGCTGCAAACACCCCAAGCTCAGGAGCAGCATTGAGCATTAACTGTGGGTCCATTCTCTTTCGTGGGAACACCAGCATTGGAGGCATGTATTGACCACTCGCACCAAAACATAGTTCCACAGTTATAGTCGCACCTCTCTCCGCAGAAGTTATAGATCCCACTTGTTTTCTACCTTTTCGTGCAATTATTTTTGACTTGGTTTTTGGTACCACTGAACTCCTGTTTCATCACAATCATAAATTCTTTCTCGCGAAAGCTTATGCTCATCATAAACGTTGCCGAGGAAGTTGAAAAACTGTTTAACTGCTTGTTTACTAAACCCAGCGGCACGTGCAGCTGAAGTGCTTTCTGGTTTTCGTATCGACAATTCAGGATGCCTGCTTAAAAACCGCTGCACCCAATCGTTGCCAGCTTCTTTTCTTTCAGAATTGAAGAAATTTTGCTTTCCATTTTTTACTGCCAGAGTGTATGCCAAAGCCCTCAAATCTTTTGTGGTGAGCTCTTAAAGACGACTCTCCATATCCATTTTCCATAGTTGCAAAGCTCTTTCTCTCCATAATTGTAAAGCTCTTTCTCTTCATCATCAGTAAATGTTTGCTTTTTTGTGCCTAAAGGAAGTAGTAGTAGGATCTTCTAGGGCTACACGAACTACTTTAACTTTTCGTTCAAGGGTCGTTTGTGGCACAAAATAAGTTTTCGCCGCTAATTTGTGTCCCATTTTCCCTTCGATTACAATATCAACCACATTTTGCATACTCTGTTCACTCCAGTTTCCCCTCTCCGATTTTCTTTTATAATTATTCACCATCTTGAAACAAGATTAAAAACAAAGAAGTTATGAAGAAGCGTACACTTTCATAAGGAAATAATTGAATTTCTTCGAGGGGCAAGATGGGGTACTCTACACCCCATCTTACCCTCCAATGCTTATTTGATCAAAATAACATGCCCTTAATGACCAATTCAGAATATGGACAACATGTTCTTACCTGCTGGGGTAATCATTTATAAACAAGAATAACCTTCAGTTATTTCTAGAAAACTAATATTGAGGCGCAAAACACAATCCATGTATAACGCGGAAATCACAACTAACTTGACAAAAATCGAGTTTTAGGCGCCTAGCGAAAACGCGTGCACTTACAAGCCGATTACTGCGCTGACTGATGAGCAACATGACGGCGCATCATTGCAAGCCAGAGCGGCTGGGATTAATCATTTGTGTGGCCGTTGAAACGCGTTGCCCCGTCTTGCCCCCCTTCCCCTACTCACCAAGAGGCATCTTCTTGATGGATTGGGTCTCCTTACATTGACCAAAGGTTGAGGATTGAGAAACTCATCTGTGAATTAATCAGTAGCCCCAGTTATTTCGCCGCTGGCTTCAATTCGATTAGTATGTCTCCAATACTAATCACCTTTACTTTACGGATTCTCTTCTTTATCAAGATGACCGCATCGGTTTTCTCCAGTGCTGGGCTGAACCCGCAAACAGTCAGTCACTTACTCGGCGCATAAGCAAACCTGGCCTAAATGCGCTTGTTGAACGGGGCGTCCAGCAACTAGATCTGCAACATCATCCACATAACGTGACTCATATGTTATCTCCAGTCTTAGTGACCAGTCGTAAGATACGTTCCCATACCTGGGCAACACTCGATATAACTTCAATCCTTTCTTGGCCCTGTGTCGTGTCATAAAGTAGGTTTCGGTCCTTCAGGTAATCCCTCAAAAGCCGCATGAGATATTCTGGAATTTGAAAAGGTGTTACAGCGAACCGAGAATATCCATCCATTTAGTGGAGTCGAAGGAATTGCTAGCATGGAGTGTTACCAACAGAACAATCCGTCGAACAACATATTACGCTCTTTCACCAGCAACACAAGAACTTTTCATTCCAGCGCATGGGTAAAGTGAGCCGAAAACTCACACGAGCTTTTAACTTCAACCTTGAGCATGGAAGAACTAAGAACTCAAAAGGACATTATTTGATGATACACTGAAATTTTCTTTTTTTTATTGTAGCACTACAGCCCCTTTCGGGCCTTCGCTTAGAGATAGTTAGAGTATCTCATTATCATGATCGTATTTCTCGGCACTCCAACAGGCAGTATCACACTTTGGTCGTGTGTCTGTCCACCCAATTGCGATACGCTCTGATTTTAAACCAGCACGTATCATAACTGAGCGGGCTTATAGTCCGTCCGAAGAATCACTCAAACTAAATCTCGTTGCCGCCAACCAGCGAACTTCAGCTTATGGGATGAGTGCCCTAACAACTACACCACGCGGACTACTGATACATTGAAAATAAAGAAACCAAAGTTATACGCACAAGACCACGAGAAAAAGGAACAGATAAGTCAAAGAGGATAATCTCACAAATGATAGCTTAGATGTGGAAGATTTCCCAATTTACACTGATATTAATGACGAAGACTATCCCTATATTTACTGTAATGATATTTGTTCACGTTCGAAGTCCGGTGAGCATTAGTTGCGACGTCTTACGTGTTCTCGTTGGGCTCATGCATTATGTGCTGATGTCCGTAAGAGGACTACAAAACAATATTTGTGAGCTTTGCATATAATTTATTCGATAAGTATGTCATAATGTCCATATAGTATGGACAAAATGGATTTTTCGAGAGGGTGACAGAAACCTCAACATTTTTTCCTGTAGCTCCTATTTAATTATAATTAATCAAGAAGCCTAAAAGTTACTAGCAAAGGATGATTATTAATTTCTAAGACTGTTTATAAAAGAATCCGTACTTTCCTACCTAACCAGATTTCAATACTATAGAAGCAGTTCAATACTATAGAAGCAGTTCAATACTATAGAAGCAGTGAATACTTGAATCTCCATATTGTAAGCATAACACTTCTTTTGATTTGATTTTCTTGGGTTTACCTCGTACAGAGTTTTAAATGGGAGCTAGATTCAGGACCTCAAGCTCTACGGAGTATCGCCATTGGCAAGGACAAGTTGATAGGGAGGCAGAGTTCATGGTGTGAGATTTGAACCGATCTTATAAGTTAAATTTTATTGGCTTTGAAATAATCAACTTGTTAAAATTTTCACAAGGATAATAAGTAAAATTTGTGGTATGCATTTAGATGATTTAAAGTTAGATTATCAAAAAAAACTGCTGTTTTTTCGAATTTCGTACTTAGACTAATTTTCTTCAGCTGTGCCAAGAGCAAAGAGAATTTTAAAAACTGATAAAGATATATGTATTTAAGTTTTTCTTTCCATTGAATAATTTTAATAAAACATTATGTAAACATAATTTCGCTCTTTTATGTGAAGAACGTAATGCACTCTGCATCTAATAGAAACTCCAATACACAATCAGCTTTATATACAATGTACGCACGTTTACTTCCTCCGCTTGCAAACTGGAGCCAAAAATTTATAAATTCGTAGAGGAAACTCATCCATGTGGCTGGACATGGAAGATTTATGAATTGATCACGTCTCCCACAACCGGTGTGCCGCCATTCTGCCCTGCACTGCATTCCGGCTGAAGTCCAAGGGTTGTTTTCCGTTCAAACCCTCCCTTCACCACTTTTCCGGCTCCAACGAATTTCGCCTGATAAATGCATCACGCACCCCCATCCTGTTTGTGTACAAAACGAAGTCAATGCATTTCAAGCTGCATCCACTCTTACTCGTATATCTACGCAAGCAGTGCAAATGCTGGACAAGAGTTGGTAGCGAACAATATATCCTGCAGCATCCGAGGCCAACAACGTTCACATCGGCAGAGTTTAAATGTATTTCCATAATTTTCGTGATGGACATGATGCCATGCATCAAAGCATCAAATAATCGATGCCATCCAGTTATTTGGCCATTCCAAGATAGTATCGAATGTTGAAAATTTATTTGAGCCATCAACCTGTCGAAAGATTCGCATACAAAAATTGCATTTTAATTACGAACTTGACAGGATTGTAGTGATACGTTGCTGATTGGAATTCTGTGAACAGAGGTTGGAACAAAAGAATTTAGCTTAGTGATTTGTTGAACCTTTAATCTTATGAAATCTTGGGGGAAATTTTGTGACTTTCTCGAAGGTGCTTTGCAAAACTTAGCGGATAATAAGTTCAATTTCTTTGATTCGCAACTATTTATTTGATTATCCTATTCTAAAGAGATTTATTCAATAGAATCACACCAGCTTTCGAACCAAGCTTAATTTCTCATGCATCAACAACCAAGCAGCATTCCAATACACCCTTCAAATCCACCAACGCTCAACACAAGAATCACGACCAGCATTAATATTCCCATATTGTATGATTAATTACTTTCGAAGGTCCAAATCTTATTTCTAAGGCCGTTGGCCGGCAAAGCGGATAGAGACGTGCATCTGATAGTATCGCGCTGTCACCAATTACCTACAAACCACAACGGGTTGAGGAACTACTGATCATGGTGATGCATAAAGCAACTAACGTGCATTGGTCGAGCAAGGAAGGTGCATTTGTTTGTACGAGTAAGTCCAAGTGAAACACGCGGCTGGGCAGGCGCTTCAATTACACAAGCCATCTATCATTTATGCAAAATCGAATGCAAAAAGAAAGTGAAAAGGATCACCATCGGCAGCCGCCTGGTCATTGTTGAACAGTTTACAGCAGTGCGATGCATATCACAAGCATTGGCTAAACCACTTAATAAAACCTCCATAAATTGTTAGCTCGTTTTGTGTTCCGTGCCTCGGTGTTCGTTTGGAGGTTTCATGTTTAGTGAATTCTTGAATGATGATGGACGTGGAAGGAGGATACTACAAGTTTTGGTACTCAGATGTAAATAATATTAAATTAATTTGAAAATTTGCTTTTATTCTTTATGGAGTAACTCAGAATCTTAAATGCAGCTAGTGTTTAAAGCATGCTTGTTAACATTAGAACAAAATTCTAATGTATTTTCAATCAATTTTAATTTCCCGTTGGAATAGTATGCATTCGATCTAAATAAAATATACTCGTATATCTAAATGACTGCAAGGAAAGTTTACTCGAAGTTAGAGCGACAAGCAGATGAAACGAAAGCAAAGTGGCTACAAGATTACAAGCTAAAATAGGAGATACGAAAACATAGAAATAGAATAAATTCCTTGTTGATCTTGAGGACAAGGAGCACTTTTAGTAGACCAAACAAAAATGGGAGCACTTCGGATGCTAGACTCGTTGCGAAGACTAAACATAATTAATGATGATCAGTGCCTATCAACAAGCCGTAGAAAAATCATTCACGGTAGCTAGTGTAAAAGAAAAATTGATTTACATATGGATAGCTATTGGGCTCGTTTTAAATCATACGATTTTTATCACAGTGACTACAATTTATCTTTCAAAGTTATACCTAATGAGTAGTATCATGTTTTTGCATATCAAAATGGGTTACAGACCTTAAAGAATAATGAAAAGTTGTCCAGCTGAAACTGTACACAAAGTATTTCTGAGATGCCAACTTTTCGAGCTCATAACCTGTACACGCTGGAATGCAGAAGCAAATCATTACTATGATTACTATTAACTAATGCTCTACGAGGGTCATTCAACAAGTATTTAGCCTCACCCCCCGATGGCGCTGCTATTACAAAAGAGTTTTACCATTGTGCAGTACATTCTTTAAGTAGCCTACTGTCAAAGTTTCCTTCAATCCCCTTCATTCGTATTGTTTTGATAACCTTTGGAAGCGAGCTTGTCGGTTGGTTCTACAAAAACGGAAAAAGAACAATATCGTTCAGTGATTAGATTCTTGTTTTTGGAAGGGAAAACGCGCAGCGAAATCAATGGTCGCTTGAATGCTGTGTACGGTGACTCCTTCGATGGCAACCGTCAAGAATTGGTTCGACGAGTTTGTTCGTGGCCGCACGTTGGTTTTTGATGAGCCACGTCCAGGTGCCCCGAAAACGGCTGCTACGGAGGAAAACGTTTAAAAAGTCCACGATCTCGTATTGGCAGACCGTCGATTGAAGGTTCGCGAGATAGCTGAGACTGTGGGCATTGCAGAAGGAACGGTGCATCATATTCTACACGAAGAACTTAGCATGAGAAAGCTGTCGGCTCGATGGGTGCCGCGTTTGCTCACACCAGAAAACAAACGCAACCGTGAGACCACATCGGCGACGTGTGTGGCGCTGTTTCAGCGGAATCCGGCGGAGCTCTTGCATCGTTTTGTGACCGCCGACGAAACATGGATTCACTAGTACACACCAGAGACCAAGGAACAGTCGAAACAGTGGACTTCACCCGGCGAACGTGCTCCGAAGAAGGCGAAGACAGTTCGATCGGCCGGAAAGGTGATGGCCACCGTTTTCTGGGATTCACAAGGTGTGATCCACATCGATTACCTCGAGAAGGGTGAATCAATCACGGGGCGCTACTATGCAGACTTATTGGGCCGATTTGACGTCGAATTGAAGAAAAAGCGGCCCCGCTAGGCGAAGAAAATAGTGCTGTTCCACCACGACAACGCACCGGCTCACACTTCCGCCGTCGCCGTCGAATTGCGCTACGAATTGCTGCCCGATCCACTGTACTCTCCAGATTTGGCCCCCTGTGACTACTTTTTGCTTCCAAACCTGAAAAATCACTCGCCGGGAATAGATTTGGGTCGAATGAGGAAGTTATCGCCGCCACGGAAGTATATTTTGCAGTCCTCAAGAAACTGTATTTTTTGGACGGGTTGAAAAAGTCGAAAAAGTCAGAGCATCGCTGGGCCAAGTGTATCGAGCTTAAAGGAGATTATGTCGGAAAATAAACTGCCACCTTTCCAAAATTCTCGTTTTTCTTCTGTAGGCTAAGTACTTGTTGAATGACTCTCGTACTTATTGAAGTTACAAGATAACGAGGGGTTTAACCACTAAACTAGCCTGAGGGCCTTGGAATACACGAACTACTGGTACTACAAATTATTTTGAACGAAAGCAAAACTAGCAAACTAAGTGAATTGATAGTGCAAGGTCGATTTTGAGTGAGGTGAAGCTCACCATCTATGTATATGCATTTTTTGTTTACACTGGCAATATCTCCCTATTGTAGTCTTGTAGTAAGTGGGCGCCCAAATTTATTTTGTGTCTCACTATCTGGGAAAGAATTTCGCAGAAACACAATAAGGCTTGAATACGCACATAATTGAAAGCTAACAACAACCACTTAGATAATGCTTCTTAGGAAAAGCTTTAAAGAAGCCCAAAAATTGAGCTTCTGCTATGCCACATTTTTAATTCATTGTTTTAAGCCATAGTGGATATTGATGCAGTCATGCAACTCATCAAAAAAGACTGACGCAAGAGGATGAAGGCGAGTCTTTCACGTTTGATAACAGAATGATGGTTGGCTGACGGGGTAGCTCCGTGTCTTTGGAAAACCCTTCATTATTTCGAAACCTGCAACAGAGGCATAGAATAAACTGGGCCTGCGGACATAGTCTCGCAACCAAAAAAGGACTAGGACATTGGATTCTGGAATGTTAGATCACTAAACAACCCTGATGCTGTTAAGGACCTTTTACACCCCGTCAGCCTGTACAAATTAAACATACTGCTATTCCAGGAAACAAACTGGACTGGAAGCGATATTCAAGACATGAGATTGCACACCATATTCAAAAGTGGGAAGCCTGATAGAAAAGTGAAAACTCGGAGTACTCTATGTTGTGAATTAGGAGCTCAAATCACAGCTTATTGATTTTAAGGTAGTCAATGAACGATTGTATGCTATCCGTATAAAATTGAAATTCTTCGAAATTTGGGCAATAAACGTACACATCTCGACCCAAGAAAAGGACGATGAAACGAGGGAAACGTTCTACAATCACATGGAAAGTCTATTTAACTCATTGCCCAAAATTTGTTTCAAAAATTATTCTGGATGATTTCAATACTAAGGTTGCTAATGAGCTATCTCATTTGGGAACAATTGAGGAATATAGTATCCACGATGAAACGAATGACAATAGCCAGGGCCTGATTGACTCTGTATGCAGTAAAAATCTAGTTCACACGTGGCCATCAAGCCCGGCAACTAAACGCATTGAAAAAAAAACTCAGGCGTACAAACAATATTTAGGTAGGAAAACCAGGACGAAAAGAGAACATTATGAAAATCTCAGTAGAATAGCGAATAAGATCATGACTAATTGGGAAGCATTGATATATGTCTAGCGAGCAACAACACAAGGAAAGCATATAAAGTAAAAAAATCCGAAATAGGGTCATCAACCCAAAATTAAACTCTCTCGGCACCATCATCACTGATGAAAACAGGATTAAGAAAAGATGGGCATCATATTTCAAGAAGCTCCACAATCCTTCAAATAGGTACAGAACATCGAAGTCAATAGAAGATCCCGAAGAGGTCACACTAGCTCCACCTGCTCTGGATGAAGTTTGTCAACCATCAAGGCCCAAACGGATAATAAAGCGCCGGGCATCGATGAGATTCCAGTGTAGTTCATGAGATATGCTAGCCACGATACTTAGAAAACTATTCATAAATTCATTCGGCACATCTGGCAATAAGAACTTGTCGTATGCTGGACATACGACAGTATTGGTGTTAAAGTACTGTACCAAAAAATTGTTTGCTTTTGAATCCCAGCCAAATTAGTCCATCTTACCAAAGGACGTCGACAACCTTCTAAGTCTGCATCAATAGTACCAGTGGGGGTCACAATGGCATTCGAAATTTTCTAGCAGAATCTTTATCTTCTACGCTTTGTGTTCTTCTTGCAATTATTTTGAAATTAAATATTTCCTCTAGGATTTATCCCTTCCAAATTGTCCAAATTTGTCCAAAAATTGTCCACATTCTTCCTATCTCCAAATTTGGCGATCGCAATGTCATCTCTAATCGTCGTCCTATTTCTCTTCTTTCTTGTTTTGGTGTAGCCCTTGAAAATATATAGTAGGTCTAGATAAATTGTATGAAACCAACAGCATGGCTTAACAGATCAACAAATTCCGTACTTAAGCTTGGCTTAGCAAACCAATAGCATGGATTTATCAAAGGCAGATTTACTCTCACAAACTCTCTTTTTTTAGTCAGCATGTTGTTGCAGCCCTACAACAGATTGACCTTATTTTTACGGATATCTCTAAAGCCTTTGATTCAATGTATCACCATTTCAATTTTGAGAAATTTAAAGGATTCAATATTCTTGTTCGTCAGTATTCATGGCTTCTCTCCTATGTCTTAAATGGTCAACGTGTATTCACTATTAACTCTTGCCTACCGTCTTTTTTTCACGCTAGCTCGGGAGTTTCACCGGGCTCAATACTTGCCCCCTTAATACTTTGTTATTATACCCCTCTGTCTTCTTCACGCCGATGACTTCAACATTTATCGAGTTATTAACTCCCATTTAGACGTTGAAATCCTTTAAATCAATATACTGCACCTTAGCGACTGGTATGAAACAAACCATCTATCCTTAAATGTTGAGTCGATTACGAACATCCAGGCGGCCGTGACGAGGGTACTCGCGGACATCCCAGTCAAAGCGTTCCAGAAATGTTACAAAGCATGGAAAATGCGCTGAAATTGTTGTACAGCTGCTCAAGGGGACTACTTTGTAGGGAATCGCAGAGCTGTTGAATTAATTTTTGAATATACGGTTTTCATGGAATCAGTCTCATTACTTAATTGTCACACCTCGTATACTTGTTCATAAGAGCGCTGCCAAGATGATGAAAGACGTTCGATTGGCAGAGGTTAGTTTTGCCAGGTGATTCATTCATTCAATTTAGAGGGTTGCAAATGAGTCAATGAGGTTACAACTTGAAGTGGTGGATATAATTGCTAAAGGTAGACGTCTGGTATCTTATTTCAATCATTCAACCCAAGCTCAAGGTAAATTGATGGCGATCTAAAAAGAACTAGGTATACCAGAGCATCAGTTGGTGTGGAACGTTAGCACCAGGTAGTATGGGATCTTCTACATGGTGGAGCGATTATTAGAGCAAAAATGAGCTATACTTTTGTATACACCTGAGTACTATAGCCTCACTAATCCGACATCACATCAGTGGAGCTTGATGGAACAGAACATCACATTTGTGAAAACATTTTCGAAGTAATCACAAAAATTACAAGTTCTGATACAAAATGTTTCGGTATTAAAATGTACATAGAATAGGATGAGATTGTACAACGCATACCTGAATCATCTCCTATGGGAGCGAGGTTAAAAGCTGAAATACCAAGTCGTTTTAGCAGCTTGAACCATGATGTAAACGATGTCAATGCAACTTCCTTAGATCCCAGGTTTAAGACAAGTTACTAAGGAATACTTAAAGCAGAGAAAGCTCAACAAAATATCGTGTTTGAGCCCATTAAAATATTTTCTAACGAATCAAGAAGTACTAGCTCATCATTATTTTATGCAAACCCAAAAAAAATAAGCTAAATGAAAGTGACCTTAATCAAACTCGTGACTCACACGATACTTTTTGGGATTGCTTTAAAGAAGTAGCAAATGAGAACAACGTCAATTTTGCATTTTAAACCGGTTTAAATCGATTAAAATGGTTTAAATCGATTACAGCCAATACCCTCACACGTTGTGGTCGGCTGACTCGCAGCAATATCCACATTTGGTATCGTTTGCCAAAAAAAAAAGTCAGCTCCTAGCAGCAGTATTTCAGAAGCTAAGTCGACTAACATCAACGAATGCCGAAAAGCTACTTTTCAACCGACTTCTAAAGGAAAGAAGGTTAACAATTCATGGCGTATATTTTTTTTTTGTTGCTTTTTAGGGTTTTGTACTAAAGTACAAAACCCTATTGCAATCACGACCTGTGTCCGTCTGTCCGTCCGTCTGTATGTCACAGCACTTTTTCTCCGAAACTATAGTAGCTTCAGCAATGAAACTTTGTGAGAAGGTCAGAAGTGGAGACTACTTGAAAGTTTTGTGGTGGAAAAATTTTTCAGAGGGATTTAAGGGGGGTCTCTGCATATAGGGAGGTGATCCTTTAAAAATGATTTCTGACCATTGGTAGTCGAGTAGGGTGTCATTGCATCGAGGGGGGTAGGGGGAGGGGAAACGTAAGAACTTGTTTTCATGTATGTTTACGTTTAACTTTTGAAAGGAGATAGATAGAAGAGTCCTGTTTTCGGCGAATGATACTTCATTCTTTCTATCAGGTCCTTTGTAAGGGATAAGAAAATCGAATAAAGATAAAAGAGTTTTAACGTTAAAACTAAACAGTTTCCGACTTTCACCTAGATTTTTCAGCGTAATTTTCATTGTAAAGGTTTCAAATGCAGGAATACATATTGGACTATAACCTATCGGTACAGAATTGTAATCTTGTCAAGGACTCTGTAGATATTAACTGTAAAATATCATACATTGATGTCGAGAAATTGAATTTTAATGATCTTTTGTACGAAAAATGCCAATTATCTTGCACTCTTCAAGGATTTGATTAAGATACTGCTTCTTGGTGACGGATAATAAAAATGATCAGTATCCTTCATTTTCTACATAAGCGGCACAGTTAAGTCAATCATTTCTACCAGAAATAACCAATAAGTTCTTTCTAAATGCAACATATGTAAATACAACTCACCATGATTTAGAGCGACTTCATTGGGGAAAATTTCTGGATGCTTTTCTCGTTCTCATTCATTCTTCGCCTAATGATAGAGTTGTTGAAAGCCCCTTCTTGAATCCTAAGGCGTAAAGCTTACACATAAGATTTATAAAATACCCCGAAGTAATAATAAGAATTTAGTGATTGCAAAATATAGAATTAATCGCCATTTGAAAATTTATTCGTTGCTTTCTAGTTAATATTATACATTATATTATATGCCCAGAAATCTAAAATCAGTGATTTCCATACTAAAAACTGACGAGAAGCGCGACTTAAAATGACGATACGTTTCCTTCTATAACTGATCATAACTTTAAAGATGAATGTAAAAATGTATATTCGAGCTTTCACTTAACCATTGAACATCATTTTCATGAAGATTTTATGAAAATTATGTGCCATAATTAACAGAAAATGGTGGCAATGGGAATTAACTAAACGTGAACGAGTGATACGGTTATATAGGATCTTTTTAAGTAAATTTAATCCAAAATTAGTGATTTCCATACTAAAAACTGACGAGAAGCGCGACTTAAAAAGACGATACGTTTCCTTCTATAACTGATCATAACTTTAAAAATGAATGTAAAAATGTATATTCGAGCTTTCATTTAACCATTGAACATCATTTTCTTGAAGATTTTATGAAAATTATGTGCCATAATTAACAGAAAATGAAGGCAATGGGAATTAACTAAACGTGAACGAGTGATACGGTTATATAGGATCTTTTTAAGTAAATTTCCTGAGAATATACACACATATATATAAAAGGTGGTACAACCATAATGCACGATGTTCATTGTGAGTCACACCTTAACGTCAAGTTTTCCGCCGAACTTAATTTGACATTTCTTTGTTTTAGTGTTTGACAAATTCAACTATGGAGAGGTACACAATTGAGCAGTGCGTTAAGGTTGTTGAAGCCTTTTACGAAAATGGGCATTCAAATTAATATGCATTTCGTGCACTAGTGATTTTTTTGGTCAGCATAATCGACCAAATGTGTCCACAATCGAGAGAATTGTGCGCTAATTTCAGCAAACCGGATCTGTAGGAAATGTGAAATCACTTGTGCATGCTCGCTCAGTTCGTTCTGCAGGAAACATTACTGTTGTTCACGATAGTGTGGGAGAAGAGCCGTCAACCTCGACTCGTCGTCGTGCCCATCAATTGAACATCTCACGAACATAATTGATGTGAATTTTGAATAAAGATTTAAATTTACACGCTTGCAAGGCTCAATTGACTCAAGAGCTGAAGCCTACTGACCATTTCAAGCGTTGATAATACGCCGAATGGTTGGTTGAACAGGCGGAAGGGAATCATCTTCAGCGACGAGGCACACTTTCACCTCAGTGGATTCGTTAACAAGCAGAATTGCCGCATTTAAGCAAATGAGAATGTTGAAAAGCGTCGTCTGGCCGTACTTCTTCGAAAATGAGGACTGCCAAGCAGTTACCGTGGATGGTGTTCGCTATTGCGAGATGATAACGGATTTCTTGTGGCCAGAAATTCAGGTTATGGATCTGACCGATATATGGTTCCCACGGGATGGTACCACTTGCCACACAGCCAACGAAACAATGGCTCTTTTGCGCGAGAAATTCAATGGTTTGTTATCTCACGTTATGGCGATGTTAATTGTCTTCCACGATCATGTGATTTGATACCGTTAGACTTCTTTCTCTGGATATATTTAAAAGAAAAAGTGTACGTCAATAAGCCAAGAGCAATTCAAGAGCTGAAGGATGAGATAATTCAGCACATTAACGACATTGAACCTCAATTATGTCTCAAAGTCATTGAGAATATGCTCCATCGGATAGAAATATGCCATCGTAGCCATGGCGAGCATTTGGGCAATATTTTGTTTCACACATAATTATCATAGATCCTTCTATTATAATAAAAAATATTAACATAATTCTCTGAAAACTTTTTGTTTTATGTACATATATATATATATATATATATATATATATATATATATATATATATTGGGTGAACAACTTAATAACCGGAATTTGATTTAAATGTCCGTACAAACAAATATCGTGTAAGCTCGAACTTTATATATATGTCATTTCGAAGGTACATTTGACAGCTATCAAAATCAGTCAACAAAACAATTTTATCTTGTGTGCATCATTATTATTTTTCACAATGAATAACTTCGAAAATTGGAGAAAAAGACAGCATTTGCGGGAGGTTCTGTTGGGTCATTTTTTTGCAAAAAAAACTGCTGCGTAAAGTCATCGTTTGCTTGTAGAAGTTTATGGTGATGATGTTTTAGCGAAAACACAGTGTATTGAATGGTTTAAACGCTTCCGAAGTGGCGATTTTGACATCAAAGGCAAAGAACGCCCAGGACAGCCAAATAAGTTTGAAGACGAAGAATTGGAGATGCTACTCGATGAGGATTCGTGGCAACCGCAGGACGAATTTGCCAAATCGTTGGAAGTGACTCAGCAAGCCATTTTAAAACGTTTGAAAGCCGGATACATTCAAAAGCAAAGTTATTGGGTCCCCTATGAGTTGAAGCCGGGAGACGTTGAACGGCGCTTCTGTATGTCTGAACTGCTGCTTGAGCGCCATAAAAATAAATTATTTTTGCATCGGATCGTGACTAGGGATGAAAAATGGATCCATCATGACAATCCAAAGTGCAAAAAGTCATACATGAAGCTGGCCAACTGGCCAAATCAACGGCGAAGCCAAATATCCATTGCGCCAAGGTTATGCTGTATATTTGGTGGGATCAGAAGGGGCTGTTATATTATGAGTTGTTGAAATCAGCCCAAACAATCACAGGTGACCTGTACCGAACATAATTAATATATTTGAAGCGTACCATAATCGAAAAACGCCCGGAATATGCTATACTTTTTCATCATGACAACGCTCGGCCGCATGTTGCAAGACCCGTGAAAAACTATTTGGAAAATAGTGGATGGGAAGTTTTGGCCCACCTGCCTTATAGTCCGGCCCTTGTTCCGTCTGACTTTCATTTATTTCGCTCGATGCAAAACGCCCTCACCGGAATACGCTTCACTTCAGAGCAAGGCATTCGAAATTGGATGGATTCGTTTTTGGCCGCCAAGCCGGCGCAAATTTGTTGGGGTGGAATTCATAAATTGTCTGAAAAATGGGGAAATGTTGTAGCTTCCGATGAACAAAACTTCGAATAAAATATATTGTAAGATTTTCCACAATAAAGCATCAAATTTCGCTAAAAAAATTCCGGTTATTGAGTTGTTGTATGTAAAATATATATATATATATATATATATATATATATATATATATATATATATATATATATATATAGCAGAATTGGGGTCTGAAGGTCACAATTTTGCTTTGATTTTCGCCAAATTTTCAGAAATTAAATATTTCGACTAGTTTCGTTAATCATTCAAATTGGTTAACCGAAAACAAAATAGACCCTGTTTTAGATGAAAATCCGTGATTGCTGTTCTCGTCAAAGTATAGCTGCGATTTGCGCCAAAATTGGTACGAAGATTCATTCAAGTGTGTAATAAAGCTCACATTTAAAAAATCCAAATCCGATCCATCTCGAAAGTCGAAAACAGTTGAACAACAAAAAAACACTTCAGGGTCAGGTGAGGATATCAAAACGGCGGCCAGGCGAAGTTCGAAATTCAAATAGGTCTTAAAGCTAAAATTTATATTGGATTTTTATTAAACCTAAAATCGACGTAAACTTTGATGAGATCTTGTACTAAAATGTATAAGAACTAAATTCGGTTACCACGAACGCTACAGATTTTAGCAGTAATGAGTTTTGCATTGCAGTCAAAAAATGGCAGCGCTTCCATAAATTTTATTTCATCCTTTTTAGGGCATTTTGTAGTTGGTTTCCTTTTTTTTCTTAAAGTTGTTTTTCATACATCATAATTTATCACTAGGAGATTTAAATTATTGATAATAATTTGCACTCCTCAGATTCTATCAGAATGATTTCATTTGAATATATATTTTCTTTGGAAATTACTTTGTAAAATTATGTGGTATTTCTACTTCAAATAAAAAGTTTCACATTTGCATTGTAATTCATTACTATCCAGCCCAATATTTTTTATGAAGTCAATACTTATTTTAAGAAAATCGTTTTTAAGTATCCGGTATCCGAACGAATAGCAATCAATGATATGATATCTGGCCGGATAGCAAATTTCAACCAGATACGACTCATACTGAATAGTTACCGGATTTCCGTTTCTTCTCTATTAGATACACACTGTGCTGAATTTAGGATGTAAAGTCAAAAGATTAGCATAGTATCTATCAGCATAAAATACTAATATTCTAAAATATGTGCCGACGGAATCTAGTATAGAATTAAGTATCTATGACCGGTGAATATATCAGCGAAACTCTCGACCTGATGCCTTGAAATTCCTTATTCACCCTAACTACCAAACTAAATTTCAACTTCATTATTCTCTGTTGCGATTAATTCAACGCCTGCAGATAATAAACTCGTAGACTTCGACAATTATTGATTTCTCAGCTTTTCGATACAGGCTGCGTTGAATTGCCACCCATAGTTCTACATTCGATACTCGGTTGCAAAGCAAAGGAACTTTAACAGCTTTAAATAGGTCGTTTTTCATGGGAAAATGAAAGTGAGGTGGTAGAAATTCCGGCAGAGAAAGTGGAAGACCGAATAAAGAGCTTGCCTGTATTTCGGCTACGAGGACGACGACGATGGTGGCTATGAGGGATGGCGAAAGAACGTAAGAATCTTCTTCATTTTTGCAATTACACACAAAACAGGTTTTATTTCGCACCAACCCGTAATAAATCTTAACTTCTTTGCCATTTTTCTCTCTATATTTCACCTTTTCCTTGGCCCCATTTCTTTCTTACACTGGTAGAATGATTTCCAACTCAAATACAACGGCTGAGTGCGAGTGGGCGGTGGTGGTTGGGCAGGCAGGGTTAGATATGTTCGGGTGAGTTCAGGATGGAGTTCAGTCTTGGTCCCGTGATAAATGGGAAGGTCCCAGAATTTATTTTCCACGCCATCATAAATCTCACTTATGTCCCAGTACTGATTATATAACACCCAAAAAACTTCTACTCCGCTTTGTTCCCCGCCTACCCTCCTTCAACCCTAAAAATCGGTGGAGGTACGCAGCCAAAAAAACGTTTTCACCTTTTTTTTCGCTGAAAACAACACACAAGACTGTATACTCGTATATCTTGAGAAAGTTCTACATTTTTTGATCAGTTGATTGCGCAGCGACTTATGAAACGGATAATCTGTCGTCCTGATCAACGCATTAAATCAGGTTCGAAGGGTTAATGGCAACACTACACAACTCATTCATCACGTTCTACACAACTGCTAGGAAAAAAGAAACCAATCCAGAGAAAAAACTAGAAAGAATGAAAGAAAGCAAGAAAAATAAGGAAAAACGAAAGCAATGTGATTTGAGAAAAAAATGGGTGAACTTTCTCACAGGCTATCCTTTTCGCCCACATTTCTTTCTTCTTTTCATCCTGGCAGCAATTCTTCTTTTCATGCTTTATGGCTGTTGGAACAAATACACACTTGCACAATGGTGGAGAAACGAAGGACATGTGCGCAGTGTATGAGAGGTGTTACCGCTTATTTAATGATTATTGTTTTCAACTTTCAATTAGTAAAGATTTGATATATTTTAAATTGATAATATGGACAATAATTTTTCCTGATATCAGTAGACTTGTTTAGCCGTAAAGAATCTATTCAAATCACCTCCAATTCTATGGTTGCTATTCTGTGTGGTCTGATTCGAACCTCAAGAAGGAAACACCGTTGAATATTTAGCAACATTGTTAGCATTGTTTTAATTTCAAATTCACACCTCGATTTGATAGTGAATTCTGATTAGCATAAATTGAAATTCGATAGCACGTTTCGTTTGTAGACATCACATCTATGCACAACTTTGGAAAATCCGCAGTTTATTTAGGTGCATTTTGATAGCGCCAGATAGTAAATGTAAACCAAGAATTTTATACAATTCATGCAAGTACTCAGACTCTGATTAGCATTATTCTGGTCTTTTTGATTTTATGCAGTCCACGGCAGATATTTATGGTGGCAGGAATTGATGTAGATCAATCGATTCATGTATGAGGTGGGATTTGAAATAAGTTTAGCGTGAAAAGTAGGTGATTACTCCACATCATTATGAGATAGAATTTTTACTGGTAAGATCATCATATAAACAGTAATAATCAAGTTGAACGTGAAACTTTTGTTCTATTCTAAAAAGTTATATATTTTTCGAATCTCAAAGACGCTTCCTAGACCTAGATCTAGACAGGCTAAAGTGTGAAAACTATAGAGAAACATCAGTCCTTTATAACATACAAAATATTTTCAAAGATCTTAGAGAATAAATTAGAACATACGACAACAATATTATTGGGGCGTATCAAGGTGGCTTTAGAGCAGGTGGATCAACGAAAGACCAATTGTTTAAAGCCGAGCAAGTGTTTGAGAAATACAGGGAGTTCAACATAGACGTACACTAAATTGTTGTTGACTTTAATCAAGAATACGACAGTATTGATCGTAACGTACTGCACTAAATAATGCTTCACTTTGGTATCCCAGTCAAATTAGTCTATATTACTCAAATAACAATGACGTCGACAACCGCCCAAGTCCGTATCAATAACCAACTCACCAATGCTTTTTACCCAAATATCGGAGATGGGCTTGTCATGACCCGCCTGATGGATGGATAAATGAGCAAACGGACAGATAGACGCACGGACAAAACGAAAAACTGTAAAAAGAGGTAAATTTTAACCAAGCAGCCGTCAAGCTACCCAAAAGTATGTGATAGTGGCAGCTTCTGACGAAGGAGAAGCCGGCCACCTCGCAGGAAACTACTTGCTCTCAGGGAAAAATTGGAATTGGAATTGGACAGCTGCATATCAAGTTTCCTTAAATTAGGTAGAGATGTGTGGTTTACCTTAGCCACTTTTACTTTTACCATCTTTTGCTTTGACACCGAGTTGTCTAATAACGTAGAATATGTGTGGTAAATATTATGAAGAGTAGCTTCGTGGCTCGCGAGAACCCGCCTCATATGACCCCCCAAATAGCTAGCTGAAAAGTACTGAGCCTTTTGTTGCTATTTTTCGATTGAATATTTCTTTTATTTAAAATGGATTTTATTTAAGCACATATTGTGCATTATTATCTATGATCTTATGCCATTTTTTTAGATAGAGCCATTATTCCATCTGTGTAGAGCTTCTGTGGTTTATCGGCGAAAAACTTGGCCAAGTGATTTTCACAGTCCCTTTTTAAAGTGGATTTCTTTTCATTAAGAAAGTTTTGCAGAGACCGAAACAAATGGTAATCTGATGGTGCAAGGTCTGGACTATACGGTGGATGCATCAACACGTGCCAGCCAAGCTCTGTCAATTTTTGCCGGGTCATCAAAGATGTGTGTGGTCTGGCATTGCCATGGTTGAAGACGAATCTTCCGCGCCTGATAACGGAATTGGCGTAATAACCATGCCACCGGAATGGAAGTTGGGCTACAATGTTCCAAAGACCTATACAAGGGCCTCGGAATGGATATGACTCACGGCAACGACCTGGCAACCGAAAAAAAAGGATTTTGGTATTGGATCCTGGAATTTCAAATCACTCAATCACCGTAGCACTGTTAAGGACCTTTTACAACAGGTCAGTCAATATCAATTAAAAATACTATCAATCCAGGAAATGAACTGGACTGGAAACGACATTCAAGACATGAGATCATTATTCAAAAGTGGGTAGCCTACTGGAAAAAGACAATTCAGATTTGCCTGCATTGTGCATAGGGAGTTCAAATCGCACATTATTCATTTTAAAGCAGTCGATAAACGATTGCGTGTGAACCGTATAAAGGTGAAATTATTCGAAATCTGGCTGATCAATGTTCCCGCCCTGAGCAAAGAAAAGGACGAAGAAACGAAGGAAATGTTCCTGAATCAACTGGAAAGCCTATTCAACTCATCGCGCATAAACAACACAAAAATTATTCTGGGTGATTTCAACACTTACGTTGGCAATGAGCTATCTCATCGAGGAACGCCTGGAGAATATAGCCTCCACGATGAAACAAATGACAACGGCCAGCGCCTAATTGGCTTTGCATGTAGCAAAAATCTAGTCATACGTTCGACTTGCTTCTAGGAATCTCTATTCGTTTCATCGAAAATACCAATAACTCTTCCTGCTCCGCCTGGATTGCAAAATGCTACAATTCGTTCTCATAAACAATCCATACTCCTCACAGCATCGCAAATTTAAATAATCGTAAAATACGTGCAATATACAATGCAACGTCCGACGGTGGTTTTGCATGGTTACATTATCACCTACATTGAGTACGGGTACTAGCGTTACTGGAAGTGAAACTGCAGATGCGTTTTCGATCCAGCTAACGGCAAGATAATTTTAAGCATTAAATTGAGTGGAGATGGAGACGAATGCAAAAGTAAAAAGAAGAGGATGAGAAAAAGCAAAGGGGAGCCTGGTGGGGATCTTGAGACCGCGTGGACGACAACGAGAGTGAAGTGGACTGAGACGTCGCATCTGTTGAATTATTTCAAATTTTTCAATTAATTCGCTCATGAAAATAGAACGCAGAATATGAAAATTGGTAGCAGTGGCGCGTAAGAGAATGTTCGAGTTTTGTGTCCGAAATTGTGAAGTAATATTCTAGTGAAAATGACCCGATGAAAATTTGTGCCAATCCTGCTCGAATTGAAAGCACCGCTAATTATATGCAGTGATACAAATGGACAGTAAACTGGGGCGCAAAGTTGATTGTAAAGATGCACCAATGTCGTCGGCGGTTATAGAGCAAATATAGAAAAGTACACGGAGATTTATTCCAGCAGTTGACTTTTCTGAACGAATCATAAACGTTATTCTTGGTTGGAACCCAAATTGGTTGGGTACAGAAATACAAGAAGTTAATGGACGTAATCATGCATCGATGCCAATGGTTCAAAAATACAGAAGTTTTGAGGAGTTCTCTGGCATACCAAATTTTTTTCTACATGCCTTCAAGTTTACTTAGTATAGTCACGAGTGTTGTTGTGTTTTCTTAATTTCTTCATATAGCAATCTCACCACATCACCAGCGGGTGCCCGGCTTGGATGTAGGTGAGTACCCGTTTGCTTTTTGTTTCACTTTTTTATAAAAATTTATTAACTATATTATCTTAAATATTATTTCTGTTATTTAACTTTCTATAAACAAAGGAAAAAAATTTTTTTTAATTTCCAAAAAGAAAAAAATTATGATATAAAAATATATTTCCAATCTTATCGTATATAAATTGAAAGTATTGTCAAAACATTCAAGTTACTTCTAATGAGTATACTTTGCTCTGCATAAGAACGGGAAAAATAGATGGCAACGACTATCTGAACTAATGCAATGCAATCAATACACTAAATAAAAGTGAATATTTAAATAAAGATAAAAAAAAATAAAATTTATATAAGTAAAATACAAAAACGAACATTTTTTGCACTTTTATACGACAAAAAAAAGTTAGATGAACACAAGCATATTATCTAAATATAAATGAAACTACAAGAAAAGCATAGGGTTTTGTATTTTAGTACTAAACCATAAAAAAATAAATAAAATTAGAAATGCTTATTGCAAATTTATTTTTAACACTTTTTAGCGAATAAAAATGAATTGTTAAACGTACCCTGCGGTCTTTCCATTCACTCTATCTGACCAGGTAAAGGACCCGCCACGATGAAAGGCTTTTCGCATGACATGGGCTAGCCATCGGGTGCGCTCCACCGTTTTGACGATTAACAGGGGCTGTTGCCGCGTTGAGTGGCTTTCCGCTCGCGTGCCCTTTTATGGTCTAGGGCTATGAGATCCAATCACATAATTCTATAACATAAATCGGTCACGTCTATATTTCTCTTTTGATGGGAAAGCTCATGCAAAGTATGTTTGTATGAGTTTTCCACTCAAAAGGGAAATATATGCCCACGTTAACATTTGGATCTTGATCTGGTTGGGCAGGTGCGAGGGGGCACCACATCCATCCGGATGCCCCACTCTTATTTGTGGGCCATAAGAATCGTCGGGTAACGACGAAGTCTCCCCATGTCTCCACTCTACCCGGCATTCGATCCCTTTAATTCGTGAATGCGAAGTCCCAAGACACCGCAACGCTAGCCTACCTGCGCATTCACGCACCCCTAGACAAGGCCGATCTCGGCGGATCTTACCATCCTCATTCGCCGAGGCAGCAGACCATCGCTGCAGTCCTTCACGGACATTTATATACCTACTTTCACTAAAAGCAAGAATTGAAATACTTGCCGAGGAGGCTCGAGTTCATATAACTGGTATTGTTTGAATTCTAGAAGTACGTGGAACAGCGTAGCCTCTCTCCTCGCACCACCCAGTCACAATTGCATTACCTTGACTGCCCCTCGTAAAGGCAAGTTTAGTGAATTTTTCATAGACGTAAGATATTGGAGCTTAATACACCATAAAATAGTATAGGGTTTTGCACCCTCAAACGTTTTTTAATGAATTGTCAATGCCAGAACCTTAGTTGAAGTCAACATTTTTATCATGGTAAAGTTCACGAATCAGCAACATTTGAAAACTATTAAAAATTACTATTAATTACTATTATCGAAAAATTATCTTCAACGGCGAAGCTCATTTCTAACTCAATGGCTTTATTAATAAGCAAAACATGCATTATTGGTGAGCAACAAACCCACATGTGCTTCTTGAGACACCGTTATATCGGCAAACAATTATTGTTTGGTGCAGTTTTCATGCTGGATGTGTGATTGGACCGTACCGTCATGTTATTGTCAATGGAGAGCGCTATCGTGTTATGTTGGAAGATGATTTGTGGCTAGAATTGGATGAACTTGACATCAACGATATGTGGTTTCAGCAAGACGGTGCCACTAGCTACACAGCGCACTTCACAATCGATTTATTGAAATTTATTTATTTATTGTTACGTCCTTAAAGAAAAATTCTATATTATAATGATTGCCTTTGCCAGAAAAACTCATTTGATGAATGAAGGTGTATTTCAACGCCCTCACAATGTTTCCAATACATTTTTATGCAATACTAAAAAAATTGAACTTTAATACTCGTAGATTAAAGAGCTTCAATTATGCACTTGTATATTGTGTGTTTCAAAATTAATACAAACAATTTTTGCGATCAATCAAAAATTCTTTATCCACTTTTTCTCAATTTCCATTAGCTTGCTGCTAACTTTAGTGTGAGTGAAGTGCGTATCTCTCATGGTTAAATAATGCTTCATGAATTCTGAAAAAGAAATACAATTTTGCATTTTAATTGGATCGAACTGCAATACATCATTTGATATTTCAATGAAATTACATTTTTACGAATAACCATTCCCATTTCTATAACTTTCAACTGCCACTGCAATTTTGGACAATTTATCCAACATACCTGTCGATTCGACAACCCTGTCAGTATTAAAAAAAATTGACACCAGCTGCAAGAATCCAAGTTGAACCATCGTTTCCTCTTCACCTCTGTCATCCGCTGGCATACTTATCCAACATTTGCTCACTCGACTCCCCACACGCAGTTCATAAATCATCTTGCATCTTCCAGTCACTCACTCACTCAAGACCATGTTTTTTCCTTTGTGTTTTTCCTTGTCCCATTCAAAATGCTTTATGGCTGCTATCCTTCCCTTTTGCGCACTCGCCACGGCTCCGGACCGGCCTCTTCGCACCATGCTTTATGGCCGCGACCAATGCTTTATTGCTGCCATTAACATGGAAGCGGGGCGTGTGTGATTGCAAGTGTGTGACGCTATAAACTACGAACAAGTGGAACAGGGACAGGAAGTAGAGGAAAATAAGTCTCCGCCTTTGCTATTTTTCCCAGGCCGGCACGGGGAAGTATTTTCTGTTTTTCCATAGTTTTCCACTTTCTTACATAGTGTTGTCAGAGGCAGCGGTATTGTAACTGTCCTCTTCCACGCATACCAAGCGAAACAGTTGCTCAAGGAGGGGCAATAAACTATGGGAAAAACCACGTGGTGGCTGAGTACTTGATCCACCGCTTGCCAACACGTTTTGACATGTTTATGGGCGTAAACAATATGCAAGGACTCAGTCGGTCGGGCGTGTAGCAGTGTGCGCCCCAAAAAAACCTCCCAGCTGGGGGAGCGAGGGATTTTCAATCAGGAGAATTTTCCGACTCGAGCTCGTATGGAGCCGGAAGCGGGGAAATTGCTCGTTGTGCGAATTCTAAAGGGACAATATAGTGTGATTGCGTAGAGGGAATGTAACAGTAACGCTGAAGGAGCTGTGAACTTGAAAAGTGCAGGTCGTATCTGGAAGGACATACTGAAGGCTCAATGCGGTGAATGCGAGACCGGGGCCCATCTGGCCCACGACGCGCGAAACTGGATCTTTTGACAAACGACCCAGCCAAGTCATCGTGGTCGACACGAAATTCCTTGGCAGCGCGGACTAATGATTTTTCTCAGCTTGGTGGCCATTAAATGTGATATTAATTAATTGGACACTTAATTTAATGACGTTTTGTGATACCAAACAATCGTTTTTTATTTGTTGCATGATTAATTAGCGCTGTCCAACCGCGACTAGACAGACATACGATCATGACAAAATTGGCCGAGGTTCAAAGTAACATTGGTTGTTTTTTATTTTGCTTAGATGACAAAAATTAATTTGAATCGAATCACTTTTGGTTTTATTTTGACACCTTTTCTGGAAGTGGTGTGTTGCCGCGAATGTTTTTGAGACGAGATGAGTGTCCACATCTTGTTACTCAGCGGCGAGCTTGATTGTTTGCTATCGTTAATGTTTGTCGGGATTAATTAATGATGATAGAGGAGAGGAATGGTTAACTACAGGTTCTCCGGGCGCTTACAAATTTTATAGAAAACAAGAATGTTAGTTTGCTGAATTTTGACATAGGAAATTGATTGTTATTAATGTGTAACTAGTTCATTGAATAATTTTGGAATATTCATTTCTATCGAGCTCGACCATGTTATTCATAATTCGTACCAGGAAATTTAATTAGCTATTATTGAATGAGAACGATCACCACGGTACGCCAACTATTCAAACAATTGTTTGATTTTAGTAGCTGTTTAGCTCTAATTGAAATTTTTTCAAATATAATTGATTTATGAAAGTCTCGATATTAATGCAATCAAGTAACCACCTTCCTAATAGTATTATTTATGTTATTAGCCATATTTGAGAATTTTAAGAAGATCAAATCAAAACTGCAGTGTCTGAATCGATGGAAAGTCCATAAAATACCAAAATTATGTGTTATTGTTGTTGTAATTTGAGAAATTTCAAATGGCTATAACTTCCCTTTATATCATTCAATTATCAACAAATTTACAGAATATATCGAACTCTTCTAAAATAAAATATTAAAGTTTGTTGAGCTTAAGGGTATCTACACAATTTCATTGGAGAATTGAATTTCAAACATCATACTATTATTAACTAAGCTGAGCGAATTTTGACTTCTAAGGTATTTTTTGTTGTTGTGCTCATAAACACCTATCTTCACAATTTTTTTCAGATCAAAGGCGTCCAATCGCGAGGGGTGGGGGGACGCAATTTTTTTCATGTATTTCCCCTCCCTGTGCGCCCCTCAAAGCAAAAAATGTCAGCTTGAGAACTGTGTTGAAAAGGTCTTATTAACCTTTCATATGATACCAATGTCGGCTACCTTTGATGAAATTTTTTTTTTCGAGGGCCACTCCTCTCTATGGGGTGACCCTCCTAAAGTACCATACAAAAATTTTTTTTGTAGTTGAATTTTGAAGAAAGCACCACTTTACACCTACATACAAAATTTGATGTTTCTAACTTAAGTAGTTTGCGAGAAAAATTGCTGTGACACATGGAGGGATGGACGAATGGACCAACAAGACACGATTTCAGTAACGTTTTATAAAATTATTTTACAAAACCCTAAAAAAGATTCTGAAACCAAGATGCTGTAAAGAAAACAAATGTTTTTCAATTATCACAGTTTTATGTACCAAAATTATTTTACCGAAGTATTTTATTTATCTTAGGAAATGAACAAGCATAAGTAGGTATTCAACGTAAAGCGAAAGATTTAAACATACCCAAAAAGGAAGGTGGGTTCGTTCAAAAAATTAAAAATGTTTGTTCACCCTCCCAAATTAATTTCATCGCCTTCATAGTTCCGAGTAGAACTTCAATTTAGGCAGTAATTAGGCGCTAATTACACAAGCCTGAACGGGCATTATAGGGCCTAATATGGATTGGCCATTAGGCTTTAATGCTGAACGTAACGCATTACTCCATCACTGCATAAATTAGGAACTGTTGGAGTTTGCTTAGACATGTTCCTAATTTAGGCAGTGATGGGGCTTGCCTATTGAATTCTTGATAAGGTTTGCCCTAAACAGCTCCTAAACACACGCCTGTTTGTCCATTCTTCGCAAGTAATTTTATAGACACCTGATTTGTTGTGTTTCTGAATTTTTTGTTTTGTATTACAGAAAAGACCAGATAGCTCTTGGCTTGGTTTAATAGCATTCATTAGATAAAATAAGTGCAATTAAACTAGTCAAGAGGAAATAATATGTTAGGGGGGTAAACCATTTCTTCACTTTCTCTGTAACTTTTGGGTGGATTTTATAAGAGAGATAGAGAAGTAACAATTTTTCTACGTGGGCATTTTTGAACATTGTCGTTGGGATTGTGGAATGAAGTACAATATTTAAGGTGATTTTTAATGATCACTATGATGTACAACATTGATGAAGGCAACGTCACTAAATATAAGGATAAATATACGATATCATTTGCATTGCATTTTGTAGTGAATGTATGGTTATATATAAATGTCCGTTCAGGACTGCAACGATGGTCTGCTGCCTCGGCGGAAAAGGATGTTAAGATCCGCCGAGATTGGCCTTGTCTGGGGACATGTAAATGCGCTGGCAGGCTAGCGTTGCGGTGTCGTGGGGCAGGTTCTTTCCCCCTAGCACAAGGACCCACTACAAAAAAATTTTGCATTCACGAATTAAAGGGATCGAATGCCGGGTAGAGTGGCCTTCCGCTCACGTGCCCATTTATGATATAGGGTTATGTGATCTCATTGCATAACTTTATATCATAAATTGGTTACGTTTGTGGCTCTCATTTGTGGGAAAGGGTCATACAAAGTCCTTTTGTATGAGTTTTTCACTCAAATAGGTGCGAAGGGGCACCACCTCCATCTGGATGCCCCACTCTTATTTGTGGGCCATAAGAATCGTCGGGTAACGACGAAGTTCTCCGATAGTCCGTCCGTTTTTGCTCGGCCCAACTTGTCTTTTAAACATAGCAATTTCAACACTTAGTAGGTAACCTCGGTCTCGGCCCCAGTCGATCGGCATTTGAAACTTTTAATTCGTGAATGCGAAATTTTTTTGTATTGGGTCCTTATGGAAAAAACCCGCTCCACGATAATGCAACGCTAGCCTGCCAGCGTATTCACGCGTCCCCAGACAAGGCCAATCTCGCAGGATCTTAACATTCTCTTCCGCCGAGGCAGCAGACTATCGCTGCAGTCCTTTACGGACATCTTTATGCCTCTTCGTAGGGCCATGACTACTTTCAGTGCCTTACTGAGCATTATTTCGATATGTTCAGTATAGTACAGATACTGATCGAGATGAACACCGAGCTATCGAACACAGGATTTATGTGGAACCCGTTCTGAACTACCCTCACCAGCCATAATGTGGAAATCCTTCCAATTCCGTTTTAGGTCTTGACTGACCCCCTGCAGCGTTGTCCGAGACAAAATTGCCTCGCACTTCTGAGCATTGATTTTCATTCGCCAATCGTCAGTGTACAGCTGCACATCATTGAATACTTTTTGGAGATTGCTCTGAACTATTGTTGCTTTTCGGTCTGCCGTATAGATGATCAGATCATCAGCAAATGCTACCAATGATCGCGTTGGCGAGACGTTAAAATCAAAGCCGTTCAATAGCTTGCGAATGAATATTGAGAAGAGCAGAGGCACAGTAACTGTTCCTTGCTGCAGACCATCCAAGGCCTTGAATTCGCGCATTGTTCTCAGATTTCCATCAGCTACAACAAACGATTTTCCGTATAACATACAACACATCATCGCGACAAGGTGTCTGGGGAACTTGTCCTGAAAGAGTTTAAAAACTAGTCCATTTAACCACACCGTATCGAAGGCTTTCTCCATATCAATGAGACATGCTCCAACACATTGTCTATCATTTAGTTTCCAACAAATGTCTGAGGTTACTTTCGTTATTGCATGTGTGGTCGAGTGCCTGGCATGAAAACTAAATTGGCGATTCGGCATCAACTCATGTTCCTCAATGTGGGCGTTTAATGCTCTGTTGAGTATCACTTCGAACACCTTGTTGATGTTAGGCAGCAAGTTGATTGGGCGATAGCTTTTGGGGCATGAAGATTCTTTTCCTTTCTTCATCATCGGAAATACCTTAGCCTTTTTCCACTCATTTGGGAAATATGAGTTGTTCAACATGTTGTTGAACAATATGCAATAATTCCTAATAGCAACCTCAGGCAAATGTCGGAGAACTACATTTGGAATACCATCAGTACCACATGATTTCTTGTTGTTTATCCTGCGAAATATGATACGAAAACGCCATCTGAGTCCTGTGGGCTACTACCCCTCATTTTTTCCGTGCATTGATTGCTGACCTCACCCCTGAAGTATGAACAGGTTAAGTTCCGGACATTCTTCAGGTGTCATTTCAAGAAAGCCAACGAGGGATGGTTGTAGTCTAAAAATCGCTGATAAATATTGTTGGCGCGTGTAAGAAGAAGGCTTTTCAATCTTTTCAACCTTGCCATGGTTGGTGTTTCATATACTTCCATATTGTTTCGATGTTTAACCTTGGGAACTACTTGCGCAATCGTTTCGTAAGTCAGCTTCTCTATCTTCGATAAATAGAGATCTATTTCATCCTCTGTTAGATTCATGTCATTGGGAACCATTGAACAAGCATTGCCATCATCAGAAGGATGACATTGCTTATGGTACTCTCGATTAAAACTTTCCCCAGTCTGTTTTTTTTTTAAATTCAACCGATGATTTTCGTGTGGAACTGGAATGAGGAAGAGATCATCCTTTTGATGATTGATTTCCATTACGATTGCGTAATGGTTGCTATCATAAGGAAGAACCTGCAGTTTTCGTTGAGGACTATTAAAGCTGAATTCAAGTCTTGCGTCAGCAATGCAGAGATCCAAATATGAATTCGTCCTAGGATATGTTGGGAACTCCGACCCATATAGATTGCACCTGTATTTAATTTGGTTCTCTATTATCCACGATTTCAGGAATACACCTCTTGGATTATTGGTGGCATTCAGCCATGATGTATGCTTGGCGTTCAGGTCACCAGCAAGAATATAATAACTATGCAGCCTGCTCAATTCGAGTATTTCAAACAAGGAACTGTGCTCCTCCTTGAGCTTGAGAACAGTTCCACCAGTTGCATAGGCAGAGATAACAAAGACGTTATTCCCATCTGAAAGAGAAATTTTGATAACGGACACTTCAAGAGATTCAAAGCTTTTGAATTCGACTTTTTCAATATTTTCTTCGAACTAATATCCCGGTGCCACCTCCCCCATCACCTTTTACCCTATCGTTTCTTACGAATTCAAAATCCTTGAATGTCATGGAGCGCCATGAATTGAGGTGGGTTTCAGTGAGAAGCATGATGCCAGGCTTATACTTGACAAGGTACTTCAAGAGACAGTCACGTCGATGTATAGCAACAATGGAGTTGACGTTGATCAAGATGAGATGAATCCTATCCATGGGAATGTGACTGGATGACTGACTATTTGGAAGCATGTTTGCCTAAACGTTGAAAAACGAAATTTATTTCTTGGTCCTGTTTATTTATTCTATCTGAAAGAGATTCAAGCTGTTGGTAAATTTTAAGAAGCAGCTCGTTTTTGCCACTTAAATTATTGATTTTATTTACATTGTTGTCTGCTGGTCTCCTAGCAGCAAGTGCAAATGATACTCCGGGTTTGACGAAGTTGGGAGGTAACAATTTGTGATGTACTTGGGTTTGTTTTTGGGGAAAATTTAACTCTTGCATCTTGATACCGAGGCTATCCTCGATATGATGCTGGATGATCAAATATATCGCAGTTAACACAGTATAGTTTTTCTTTTGGCTCCATCTGAGCCAATTTGTATTCAGCGGGGGCGTGAATATCTTTGAATTTAACACAGCGATAGTGCATGGCACAATTGGCAGCCGAATGACCGAATCTTTGGCACCTGTAACACTGGTTGATCTCAGTTTTTTGGAGGCGTTCCCACCTCACAACTCTAAAGTTTAAGTAGTTTACCTGTTAGAGGGCACTCGGACTGGTATCGTTAGAAATTTGGACAAAATAAAATGGTAGTACGAGTATTTTGCCTTCAACAGTTGATCTCCTTGTAGCGAAATTTTTCACACTGACGAACTTAACAGCTGGTGCTACTTCCTGCAACATTTCAAGGAGATCAACTGTATTCTCCCCACAGTCCAAGCCCTTCAACAGGAAAGTCTGATTTTTTTCCGCCTTGGGCGTGTATGTGAAGTGGGGAGCTTTTACACTATTAAGAGCATCATTCCCTAGCTTGAAATCAGCCAATGTTTTTGTCTTAATTGTGTGTTTATCACTCTCTTAACTTCAAAATTATCGATTTTATGTTCGGCTGCCAATAACCGAACCATGTCTCCTCCACGCTGTCCAAACACATTAATTGGAGGGACTTTCTCATTTATCTTATTACTTTTAAAAGGAGAACCAGCAGACATACCGGCTTCTTCTCCTTCTCCTTATTTTTTGATTTTAAATATTCAATGAAATTATTAATACAATCATTAATACTACGCAGACAGTACCGCTTACTATTTGGCGCTGTCGTTTGCTCCTCTTGCGCTTAGTGTGTTTTCAGCATCATGGATTGATGTCTTGCTCGTATCTTGTAATTTTGCTTTATATGTATGAGTCTTTTGCGTTGCTACTGTTTTTTCGTTGGTCTTGTTTGTTGTCGCTTCTTTTTTCTCATTCTTACTTTTTGTTATCGCTTCATCACTTTTTTTGTTCACATTTGTTAATGTCCAGATCATATTCTCCAAACTTTATATTCGGAGTTTCATCTCATCGTTTTATTTAGTAACCTTTGCGTTTTCTCTGGTTACTCTTTCGTATTCTTCACTTGAAAGCGTAATACGCTTGAAAACGTAATACACTTGCCATGCTCACAGCTGTCTTGATCGTTTTTCCGCTTCATGATTTTTTCGTTCGTCGTATTAGAAATGACTGGCCCTGGGTCCCCCAGCGGTGGGAAGCCGTCGGGCTCCTCTATCCCCCTGGTGAAAAAAAAAACTTTCTTCTTTTTTGTCCTATTTGAAACCATCTCGCAAGTAAAATCCAGATACTCGATAAATTGTTCGAATAGTTCGACGATGTTATAAGTTTTTTTCTAAAATTACTTTCTAATTTACGTTTTAAAATTTATTTTATTTTATAAAAATTCTTGACAGGAGCGAATTAAAAACACGGGTAGACGCAACAAGTGCTAGACGTAGAATATGAATACAAACATCATACATACTCAAAGGATTAGCTGCAATCAAATCAGCTTTTTCATGAGTTTAATGAAACTTACTTTTGTTCAAATAAGAGTGATAGAAAATTTGGTTTTGAGTTCTCGTCCACATACTTACTTCTGTCTGTCAATATGTGTCCAACAGTAATTCTTTGTGGAAATTGTGCAACAAATAATGAAGTTCTATTTAAAGTAGACGTGGTATTTAAATCTTGACACTTCCTGTTTAAGGCAGTGAAGTACGAGCAAAGGTGCTATGAGTGTATGAAAGTGATAAATTTCGTAGGTTTTTCATCAAAGGCACAATGTGAGCACAATGACTTCTCGACTACTTGACCAAAAGCGTTTTAATTTAAAACGTTTGGATTTGCAGTGAACATACCTTCAATTAAGATTTAAAGGAAGAACGATCGCAAATCACTAAAATTAATTGAAATAAATATTGTATTGTACGAATTTGTAATATATTGATCCTTAATTTTAATTCACTACTATGCACTCCCATCCCTTTTCAACTCATCAAAATATTGAAAAGCGTATTTTCATTTTTTATGCTTATATGATTGAAATATATATAAATCAAATCTATACTAGCTCGACGTAATTTTTGAACTTAAAAATAGAAACAAACGTTTATATCAGTTAATGCATCGCTTAATAAAACTAAAGAACTAAAAATATAAAACCTCCCAATCACTATTCAAAATGAACACCAAAGTTTAATTATTTTAAACTAAGCCATGGTACATACGAGTACACTAGATCCTCAAATGCTCTCAAAGACTTGTCTAACTCTAAAATCACTCTTCGAGCCAGCCGTTTTGCTATAGCTTTCTTTACTAATGATGCATATGCATCGATTGCTACCATCTTAGTTTACGGTGCCAGTACTATAAGTATCCTGTCAGTATTTTGTCAATTTAAGTTACACCCACCCAATTCGAGCTCGAATCTCGCAGGACAGAAGACATATACATTAGTGTAAGCTGTTGGATCACTGCTTTTATCAAAATCTGCAGGATAGTTTAAATGCATTTAAATTTGATCGCCGTGCTGCCACAGCATGATTTACACAATTTTCTTATTTATTTGACCTGAATGAATTCAGTGAATTTTGCATAATTTCCCATATCCACGTATGTGATTTAACAATAGATTTTCTTTTTTTTTAGTCTAGTGCAGCCAGCTCGCGAGTGCATGCCCTATTCACTAGAAATGAGGCGAGTAAAGAAATACATGGACTTATCCATTTGATTCAATCTTACAGTTATTGTTTGGCATCGTTTCGGCGAATATTTCATAGCGTCAAAAATGTGTTGGAAACGCAGCATCTTAACCAAAAAACTAAGACCTATACTTAAAAAAGTTTATATAAATCATAGGAAAACTGCATTTTTAACAATGAAATTTCTCCGCTGGTGCACTATATAAAATTTTATTTTAGGAGTCCACTACAATTTCTCATATTGGTATTACATACAACATTGTTAACACCCTCTGGGGCTCCCATAAATAAATCTATAGTTAAATGTCACTTACTTTAACCCAGACATCCTTTGACACATCATACATAGTTAAGGATATCTCCTGATGATTTATACGGCACAGTATTAAAATTGTCTGAGCAAATTTTTTCCAATTCTTAGACATTTGGAACCAGTTATAAGATTTATGACTTCATGTGAAAATCCGTTGGAGATTTTTCGCAAAACGCGCAGCTCCATAAAAACGATGTATTTTGCAGCAAAGTATCTGAGATGAGAAATACGATCAAGCTAAAATGAAAACTGAAAAGAAAAAAACAAAAGAAAACTCACTCTCAAGCCCGAGGAAAACGGAAAAAATAAAAATTTGTCTTGAAATCTAGAATATCGCTATCTAGATGCATTACATGCCAAAAGTAAAAATAAAACTCCTCGTACATCGATAAGAGTGATGACTATGTGGTGCAATGCGATGTGGTGGATGGTATGGTCCAAAGTTTCAACTTCCCATTCCCAACAACAGCCGTTTCGAAAAAGAAGAATTTCTCGAGAATGATAAATGTGCGACAATAATACACAGAGCTGGACGATTTATGAATTTCTATGTCAGTTTTGTATGGATTGTGATGCTTTAGAGGGAGATCTCCTTTATGGCGAGAAAAGCTTACCGAATGAGTTTCTCTCGTCCCATATCAGTGTGGAAATATATATAAAAATTCCAAGCATATAATGTGTGGGGTGAATATCGTAATGTCATTATTTCTGATAAAACACCTCACATCTATCATTTTTGGATTTCGTGGGATACATGTTCAAATGTTGCTCTGTTTGGAGATTGGTTGATGGCAATGCACTACTCTTGAATTTGAAATTTTCTCCAATATGTCGCCAGTAAAAAGTGTCTTTGGATGTGAAGACGAAAGTATTGTTTTACAAATTTTAAATGCTTAACTTTACGTAATATTTTCAATAAATTTTTGCTTATATGCAAACTAAGTAATAAAAGAATGACTACACTGTATTTAATCGCATTCGTCGAATTCGTTTGGCTAACTTTTAAGTTTTTTTCCCGTTAAATCCAGACTAACATACGATAAAATCCATAAAAATAAAATTCAACAACTCAGAATTTAAACATTTGAGAAAAATTTAAAATCACGAAATCCAAACTAAAATAAAGACTAAATACATATACACAAATTCCATAAAACGTGCAGTTATTTATTTCTAATAAGAAAAACAGTTTCCTTGGGATAGAAGAATCAAAAGTTATCTTAAAATAAATTCAATTCAATTATATGTATTGTACAATAGCTACATTAAGCATTTTCGATAGATTATTTAAGAAATGTTGCTTCCAAAACAAAAAAATTGTACTAACGTGCTTTGATATTATTTTAGGAACTTCATTAATTTTTTAAAAGACTTCCATAGGAGAGAAGTTTATTAGTTTCTTCTTCGTCTTCACTGCACTACAGCCCCTATCGGGCCTTCGCTTCCTGCAACAAGCGTTTCCCCACTGGTCTCCGGCCTTCAGTTCTCTCAACGATTCACATGTCGAGCTCATTGTAGCAATCGTTGAGACCTCCGGCTCGTCAAAAATTTCATACAGCCCGTGGTTGTATCGAGTTCGCCATTGGTCCCCGTGTGGCTTCACTCCAACTATTCGCCTCATGACCCATCTCTCGAAGACGTTGAATTCATTTGCAGATGCTTGGGTTAGGGTCCATGTTTCACATCCACAGCATAACGTCTTGTAAAGTCGACGAAGACGATCTTGAACTAATGCCTGGTTTAGATACTCGGCGAAAAATTCGCCGAATAATTCGTGGGCGAATATGACCACGAAAAGACCCGTTTATATATTCGTCTATATTCCGTGTAGATTGATATGTCAAACACGAAGGAAGTACGACTTGCTGCTACGGCTTTATGCCTTTTCAAGGCATATCGTTTAATTCAAGACAACAAAAAGAAAAGAAGATGGTGGATGACAGCCGTCAACCGCAGCCAGAACTGGTAAATAAACTATTTCTATTATATGTGTTATATTGTTTAATTGTACACCTCGCCTTTTAGAGACGAAAGTTTAACAAAATTGTTAACTTAATTGATTTGTTTCCTATTTTGTTAAGTGTGAAGAAAGGATAGTAGACGGATAAAATAGGCAGGGTGTGATTGTTTAGGTGCTTATGTTTTATCTAATTTGAGATTGTTTTTTAGGCACGGAATGGAGAAAATGATCACGGAAATACTGTGTGAACCATCAGGAGAGCTCGAAACTCTACCAGAATGTCGTTAGCAGATTTTGAATTTCTCCTTAGCAAAGAAATACATGGAAGTTGAGCCTATTATTGCTAAACAAAACACTTCATTTAGAGACGCAGTATCAGCCGAAACTCGACTTACAATAGCACTGAGATATTTGGCAACTGGAGATTCTTATAAAAGCCTTTATTTTTTATTCAAAGTATCTGTTCCGCTTATATTACAGATTATACCCGAAGTGTGCAAAGCATTGAATGCTGTTTTAAAGGATGAAATAATGGTGAGTAAGACACTGATATGTTTTCTTTATAATATATTAAATAAAAATCTGATAAATAACGCAATAAAATATTTATTGTGGTGACTGAGCATCATCTTCATAAAAGAATGCAGTTTCGTAAGCTTATTGAACAATGTCTTGAGAACGCGTCGGCAGATTAATTATTCTATAATGCCGCTGATAATCGTGTGCTTAGGTGGAATTCTTCGTCCCTTGTTTGGTGTTACTTGCATTGATGTATCGTCTGATGAAGATTGCGTTATGTTTTTTTTAATAGTTGTATTTCTATGCCTTGTGGGACTGCCGTTGGTAGATATGTTGGTGAAGGTGTTGATGAATATGACGATGCTTCGTATTAGGATGAATTTGTAGATGAAAGCGGAGATGCTTCTGCTGAGTTTCTCAGTAATACTCCATCTATTTCGAACATCAATCGTTGACGGTCACTACGCGAATATTGCCTAAGCTTGCAAGCTAATGACTTTCCATAATGATCGCATTTATCCTCAATCTTATCGTTTCAATCTAAAACTCTCTTTAGAGTGGTAAATATTTCACCTATTTGGTTTTCTATTTGTGTAGAATGTAAACGCTTTCTTGCTTTTCTTGGTGTGGAATCAGGCACTGGAAATGGTTCATCCACAGTAAGGGTCACGTCACTTTCATCTAAATTCACCTGAAACGAAAATTTCATTAATAAAATTTTTATATTTCAGATGCCGCGCTCTACGCAGGAATGGTTAGCAATAGAAGAAGGATTTAAAAAACATTTCCGCATTGCATTGGAGCACTTGTCGGCAAAAATATCGTAATTACATGCCCGGCAAACAGTGAATCAGATTTTTGGAATTACAAAAAGACTTTTAGTTTAGTACTGTTAGCATTAATAGATAGTAATTTTAAGTTGATTTTTGCTGATATTGGTGTCAAGGGCGCATAAGTGACGGTGGCGTCTTTCGAAACAGTATTTTCCTAGAATTTGCCTCCAGATTGTGCTCTACCGGGTAGAGAAAAAAATGTTCCCTATGTTTTTATAGGCGACGGTGCATTTGCGTTACACAATCATTTAATGAAACCATATCCAGGAAACCAAGAGCCAAACTCAATTAAACGTCAATTCAATCAAAAATTATCAAGTGCTCGGGTGGTGGTCGAAAATGTATTCTTTCATCCGTGTTTAGAGTGTTCAAAACCTATTGCAATTGATGTGAAAATGTGCGTGTCATAACAATGACTTGTATACTATTACATAATTTTTTACGCAGAAGTAAAACGTCGCAAAACATATACGCATTGCAGGGGACTTTTGATACTATTAAGAATGGTGTAATCATTCAAGAAGGACCTTGGAGGTAAACGCAAGAAGAAACATTAGGTCTTATACTACTTTCACAAATATTACGCAGATCAGCTTAAAATGTTATGCAAATAAGAGACGAATTTGCAACATATTTTCAAAATTTATCATAAATTGATATACTGCATATGTACGTAATTTATATCCTAAATTTAACAAACTGATGTTCACACAAAACTATAAGAATAAGATGAATAACAATACACTATCGCGTTTTAGTTTTTAAACACCAGCTTTTCTCACAAACAAAATTTGGCCGTTGCTTCTGTTTTTCCCGGTCATAGGGTTCACATGTTATAGAATATATGAAATATGAAAAATAAACTATTTCAATACTTATATCTTCATTGGTTATCCTCCAACTTCCTTCTTCCGTGTTCATGGTCGGAGTGCATTCGTACACAGGCGATAGGAGTTGTTCCATTGCATCATATGCAAACCAGATCGGCGTATATTTTTCTTACGCTCCTGCTCCAGATTGAATGGATGCTTTTTTCCGCAAACAAAACCTAAAGGACGCCATGAGCAAGTCGTTTCACTTTTTTAATTCTATTACTGGAACCTTCACCGCTGCCATGACACGGATCCAAGCATCGTTTACCGCTTTCTTATCCTTGTGTAACCGATGCTAAGGACCCCATATCACTGATTCTCCCTGGTTATATTCTACGAAAGTTAGCGTCTTATAATTTGTCCACTCCGTAGCAAGCAAATTCATTCTACAAACACTAAACACTCACTCGCGACAACGATCACTAGTAAAATGAATAATGACGAATATGTAAACACCACTTGTGAATATCTACGAACAATCCTTTGACTCGTGCCAAAAAAACCCGCCACCGAACGGAGAACGGACGAATATTCGCGGCGAATACCGAATACACCCGAGAAAGTCGTTTACATATTCGTGTTCGTGCCTATAAAATGAGGGACAGAATTAGAATCTTATGGACTAAGCAGATTTTAACAATTACATATGTATTGCGCATTGTGGTTGAGCAGTTATATTTTATACTTTCATATGAAATAGGTTGTTACAACCACCGAAGTCACCGCAGTTGCAGACATTAAGATTTAGCAGAGGGGTGCGTAACCTGGGATGGAATACTTAGGCCGGCTAGCGCTCAGTGTTGTCGTGGGTCTTCCGGGACACCTTCTGCTGATGCTGAGCCATGCTACACAAAAAAAACTAACGCGAAGGGATGAAAATTTAACCACACAAAATCAATAAACACGCAACGGTTACTTATCTCACTCTCCAATCCGTCGTTATAACGTACTCGCAGAAAATTTTAATGTACGGCACCAACACACTTCACCAAACATTCTACTCCAATTCCCAAACTGAAATTCAGTTCACCAAACTTTCTACTCAAATTTCGAAAACGAAATTCACTTCACCAAACTTTCTACTCAAATTCAAAATAAAAAATGTCTTTTTTTCCACAAAGCCGAAGAACTTCTTCTTCTTATCCAACCTAAAAACCGAATCCATTCTCCCCGATTTAACAATCAATACACCGCCAAAAGCAATCACCCTTATTTTAAAGTCAAATACTGATTACTATCAACTCCCAAAAAACCAATCCCGAAATTCTTTCATTCCCAATTACCGCTGCCGCATCCGAGTAACGTTATCGAAGTTCAATACACTTCAATTCCGCTATCCACACTTCTTTTGTATATCGACAAACGCAACAATTTCCATTTTGCATATAGGGCGATTTATATGCAACCCCCGGTCGAGAATCCACAACGCAACCAATGGAGCCACGTTCTGTTGATTCCCCATTCATCGAATTAGCAACTTCAACTATGCAATTTTCTTAATGGGCATGGAACTGAAATTTGTTAGTAGGAAAGCGTGGATGAATTTTGTTAATGTGCTAATGAGTAAAATCAGTTAGTATGAAGGAAGGCGTTAGGTTTTGTTAGGGAAAATGAATAGAATGAAATTTTGTTAATGGGAAGTAATGAAAGGAGTGTTGTTAGTGGGAAAGTTAAGATTATTATTATATTATTATTATTTTTTGTAATTAAAAATAGGGTAACAGGATAGAATTAATATGATGGGGTAATAAACATTAACGTTCAATGAAATAACTATATAAAAAAAATTAAATAGACAAACAAAAGGGTAGAAGTGCCCAAAAGAAGGTGGAGATGTTACGGCGCCAATTTGAAGTTGCGAATGAGAGAATGCCGGCATGCCGGAATTCGCAAAAAGGTATAAAGACTAGTTTGTGGCTTTGGATTTTATTTTATGGGATTACAAAAAATGGGTTTTGTGCTCATGGGTTCTTAGGTTTGGAATTTTGTGTTATAGGATGTTATGGGTAGGCCCTAATTTTATCCCATTATTACCGATGCAACGTTATTTTTTACTTTTTGTAATCAATTTTCAATTTCAATACCTTCATCCACCGTTTCACGCAAAATGATTTATAGCATTTCACTTCTCATGCATCTCGCACACTCATATATAGTAAACATAAGATAACTTCACAACGTTCTTCCTTGCAGGGTCTGGTTTCCTCATATGAATTAGGAAAAGTAACTCAAAATAGTACCTGAGGATGTTTGAGCAAACCCAAAATCTAATGCAATGTATGCATGGATTGAACGTTTGCATGTTTTTCCAGGTGAAAGAGGGCAGAGAGGTTACCATTTTTGATTTATGCTGTGGCCCTTATTGTGATTAACGTCTTAGGAAAGGTGAAAAAATACTACAAAATTTAATAACCCAAATCAGTATAAGTGTAGTGGTACCAATGAAAGAGAAATGGAATTTTCGTAAGAATATTAATACGTGATACCGCCGTCTGATTTTGTTTCACTTTAAGCATCATTGGTGACTTTCCATGTTATATTTTGGGTGTTGATTTAGTAGTATCTCGGTATAGGTGTGCGTACAGAAGATATATAGACAGAAAGAAAGCTTCGACCACACTCCTTCCAATTGGCTGATGATCTTGATGACCGTCGCACCCGCGACAATTACTACACTTCAAATTCAAACGTTTTAAATTAAAACGCTTTTGGTGTTTTAATTCCCGTCCCAATTTTAAAACACTTTCCAGGCGTTTTAATAATTGAAACACCTAAAGCGTTTTAAATTAAAACGCCTAGGCGTTTTAATTTAAAACACTAGGCGTTTTAATTAAAACGGCTTATTTTTTAATTAAAACACCTACTGTTTTAATTAAAACACCAGCCATTTTAATTAAAATGCCTGGTGTTTTAAATCAAAACATCTAGGCGTTTTAATTTGAAGCGTCTCTTACATTGTGCCTTTCACGAAAAAACTAGGAAATTCATCATTTTTATATACTCATAACACCTTTGCTCGTACTTCACTGCTTTGAACAAATTTAAATACCACATCTGCTACTTTAAACAGAAATTCATTATTTGTTGCACTATTTGCGCAAAGAATTATTGTAGAACACATATTGACAGACAGAAGTAAGTATGTAGACGAGAACTCGAAACCAAACTTTCTATCACTCTTATATACTCACAATACCTTTTCTCGCACTTTACTGCTATACACAAACAGTGTTGAAGCTTAACTACCACTTCTTCTACTTTAAACGAAACTACATTATTTTTTGCCCAATTTTCACTAAAAATTACTAAAGAGCACATATTAATATGTGTCTGTCGATTGACAGACGTATTTTGACGTGAGCTTGAAAGCATTTTCAATAAAACACCAGGCGTTTTAATTAAAACACCTGGTGTTTTAATTAAAACGCCTGGTGTTTTAATTAAAACGCTTGGTGTTTAAATTAAAACACCCGGTGTGTTAATTAAAACAGTGTTTTTTTCTCGAGAAAACGTTAAAGGCGTTTTAATTTAAAACGCTTACCGTTTTATTTAAAACACTAAGCATTTTAATTTAAACACCTCAAACGTTTTATTGAAGAAAACACACCAAACGCGTTTTAATTAAAATTAATTAGGTGTTTTAATTAAAACGCTTTAAGTGTTTTTTTCTCAATAAAACGTTTGAGGCGTTTCAAATGAAAACGCTTAGTGTTTTAAATAAAACGGTAAGTGTTTTAAAATAAAACGCTTGAAAAGTTTTATTGAATTTAAACACTAAAAGTGTTTTAATTAAAACGCTTAGGTGTTTTAATTTAAATCGTTTGGGTTTGCAGTGTAAACAAGGTATCAAAATATAAACTTAACATTCTTGCTGTACAAGAAACTAAATGGTATAGAAATGAGCTTAATAACAGGTGAATACACAACATATAATTACACCCGGCAGATCAGAAAGTGCAATAGAGCTTATAGTGGCTTTTATTTCAGACAACACGTTCAAACATATGATCACACATTTCAAACCAACCAATGAACCAATGCATTGAGATGAAATTCCTCAACGTGTTAACTGCCACGCCTCAGTAAAGAATATGGAAAACGCAATTAAAGACAACTTTTATAACACCCTTACGACATCAATATGGTTCTGAGTGGTTTCAAGGTAAAAATTTTTCGAGAGAAGACCCATAGCGAAAAAACTGGGTGCCAGAGTCTTTATGCAATTACCAACAAAAACGAAGATGGTCGATAGAATCACTACCAGCATAGGTTTTACGTAAGTCCTACGTAACTTCCACAAGAGAACATGGGAACTTCCTGATGGTCACAAATTTAACCGAATCGGCCACGTTCTCATTCAAAAAGAGCTGCATCTAGTATTTTCGATGTAGCTCATTCTGTGGGGAAAACTTTGAAATGCATGATCAGGATAAACCCAGATAAAGGGTTTTCCAATAAGAAGTGTTATTTTGAATTGCCCGCAATTTCGGTAGATGTCACTTTTTGAGCTATCATTTTTTAACATTTGACAAGCATGAGCTACGCCATTGATAAAAATAAAACAATACATGCATCAACAACGCATTGAAATTATTAAAATTCACTATAAAAGTGGTGAAACTTTGACAGAGGCGGTTCGTAAAACTCGAACATTTTTGGGTCGTCGTGAAGTACCTTGTCGGACCGCAATACAGTACTTGGTGGAAAAATTCGGGCTGTTGGGACAACTTAGCGAAGTGAAAAATAAAACCCGTGCATGTCACTCAAGAAAAGCCGAGAATATTGTTGCTGTAGCCGAAAGTGTTGAAGAAAACCCAGGTTTGTCCATTCCTCGTCGTTCTTTGGTATTCGACATTCTCTAAACGTCATTACACCGTATTTTGCATAAATATTTGGGTCTTAAGGCTTATGAAGTTCAGTTAACACAAGAACTCAAGCCGGTTGATCATCAACAACATCGTGTCTTTGCTGATTGAGTCCTTGAAACGCATGAAAATGATCCGGAATTCCATTGAAAAATCATCTTGAGTAAGGAGACCCATTTTCACCTCGGTGGCTTCGTCAACAAGCAAAATTGTCGCATCTGGGGCTCGGAAAACCCAAGAGTTATTGTTGAAAAGCCTCTCTATCCTCAACGTGTGACTGTTTGGTGCGGTTTATGGTCCGGCGGAGTCATTGGACCTTACTTTTTCGAAAATGGGGCTGGAGCAACAGTTACGGTGAATAGATTGCGCTATCAAGAGGTGATTAATGATTTTTTATGGCCAAAATTGGATGGTATTGATCTGGACAACATTTACTTTCAACAAGATGGCGCTACGTGGCACACAAGCAACGAAACCATTGACCTTTTATGGGAAAAGTTTCCGGACCATGTTGTTTTTCGGAAAGGTGATCACAACTGGCCGCCGAGATCTTGTGATTTAACACCTTGCGACTTCTTCCTTTGAGACCACGTGAAAGAGAAAGTCTACGCTAACAGCCCAGCGTTGATTCAAGACCTCAAAGATGGAGTTCGTGAGGCTATTCAGGATTGGTTATGGAAAATCTCATGAAAAGGATATGGTCCTGTAAGTGTGGTCGTGTTTGCCTGATTATTAACGACATACCTTCTTTTTTATAGTTAAATAAACATCCGATCATTTATATTAAAAAATGGCATTTTGCTTTTAATATCAAAATAACACCTCTTATTGCAAAACCCTGAAGGTACTTGTGGAGCTGCTTTGTGGCCTCTATTAAAGCCAATAGCTCCTTCCTGATCCATTAATACGCTGATGATTCTGATGCTACATCATCTCGATTTTCCCGGGTCATAAGCTGGGTAAGCCAGAAGTGTTAGTCGTTCAATTTCTTGGGCTAGCTTCTGTAGGGTTTCACCAGACTTCTGCATTCGATGCCGTAGCTGTGACCAATAAATCTGCTTCTCCACAACGCATGTCAAGCGCATTTATTATAGCAGCCGAGTTTGAGTGCAACTTAACGGAGATAGTCTGCTAAGGCTCAGCAGCTGGGCTTCTTAGAGCAAGAATTAATGCAGTTGCTCGTTCCTGCTCATTCCAGTGATATGTCCCAGCGGCGGCTTCAAACCGGATTTTGTAAATACTCCAGACCGTTTACCCGTCGAATATTGGTGCGTTCACACTTCTGAATGTGCTTTGCGCTGCTGTTATAAGCGGCGCTATTAAGGTAGTTACTACTGCCTTCGCTGCTTCCAATTCCTTTTTCATTTTTTCCATCTCATGGTTGATTCTCTCCTCGACCTGGTAAACCTTTTCCTCGACGTATTTAATTTGGTTGGTCAGACTACTGAGCTTCGCTTTTATTTCCGTTAACTGTTTTTCCAGCTTCTGTGTGATGCCTGCCTTGATTTCGAATGCTTGTTGGTCCAACTTCTGGTCTAGCTTCGCAGTTAAACTGGATGACCGTTGTCACTCCTCTTGCTGCATCAGCATCAACATTTGCATCAGTGCATCTTCTGGTTCTTTTGATTTTGGGTTTTTGCTTTTCCCTTAGGCTCTGACATGGTAAACTCATTGATTTGTAAATGTAAGCTTCGTGGCGTTTTTCTTATTTCGGCTTTTTTCCACCAGTTTCCACGTTACATTTCACTATTGTGCATTTCATTCTCACTTCTGACACCAATTTTGCGTGTTATAGTTTGCGGGCGATAATTTTAATGTTCCGGGAAAGTGAAAACGAACAGCCTTTTAAATTAAGTTAAAATAGTTTATTTGATCGGAATGCACAATCTTTAATTTAACTATTTTGCAAATCGCATTTAAATTTAATTTTTACTGTCTATCAACTTATACTCCAACCGTCTTTATCACGAAAATCACTTCACTACCAATCAATATCGCCTTCAACTTGCGCTGTACACTATCGCAGTTTCTACTTTCGTGGTTTTACTATCCCCTCATTCATTCAGCTCGGCCTTATATAGGGTCTCTAGTCATTCAATCTATTTCTCGTACGTTGGCGAATGTTCTGACGAGCACTACCTGGAATATTCGAGCAATTTTGAATGGCTGCATTGACTTCACTTTCAGATGTTGATCATGGATCTACTGGGTCCATTCTTGTGCTTTCGAGTACATTCGTTGATTGATCATGATGTTATTAATAGTTGCGACAGTAGCTTGCAGAATTATTTGGACATTTAACAATATGTATATATATATATATATATATATATATATATATATATATATATATATATATGAATATATATCTATGTTTATATACACATATATATTTATATATATATATATATATATATATATATATATATATATATATATATATATATATATATATATATATAGATATATCAAGAAGATAAATTTCTCTAGACATTCACCTAAAAAAGAAAGGCCAAGGCCACAACTAAAAGTAGTTATTGATTTTCCTACCTACTTTACTTACGTATTTATGCGTGTGATCTCGTCCTTTATGAGGGAAATTTTTATCCGCGACAAGGGTAAAGCATCCTTTTTGGGATTGATACCCTTTCACACCCCTCCTAGCCGGATCCAATGGCAGTAGTCCACATGCGAGGACTTTCCATCCCAGTTACAATGGAACTTTTTTCTTTGCCATTGGCACTAAATCGTATTGTTATTGTAGTACTACCTCGCCTCTCGGGCCTTCGCTTAGAGATAGAGTATTTCATTATCATAATCGAATGTGTCGGCACTCCACAAGGTGATATGGTCAATATCACGCTTTGGCCGTGTGTCCGTCCGCCTAGCTGAGATACGTTATTATTTTTAAAGCAGCATGTATCATAACTGAACGGGCGTATAGTCCGTCCGAAGAATCACTCGAACTAAATCTTATTGCCGCCAACGACAGTCGAGCCAGGGACCTTGGGCTTATGGGATAAATGCTCTAACCACTACACCATGCGGACGCGGACTACAACTAAATCGCATTGTTGTGAACAATTTGATTATTACTTTTACTTTGGAACTGCTGCTCCCATGTAATACATGGCAAATTCAATTACCTTGACCTTTATGACCGACATTTTTTCAACTGGTCTTGTTTTCGAGAATAACGTCTCCCACGTACCCATCGCTTTCTACTTGTCCCTTCCTTCGATTCCAAGTGCCAGGAGGCGTTCAAACTGAATCATCTCTGCGGCCAGCCTACTAATGCCAATGTACTTACCAAAGCCATCGAAAAAAGAAGCTATGTATTGCGCGACCGAAACCAATAAATATCCATTGGCGCATTACTACAGATATTTTTTAATAAATTCATCCGATTTCTTTTGCACCTCCAAAGTAGTTTTATTTTTAGAATTTTGTGATGATATACAAGACTCATCAAAGAATTTCAATGAAAAATAAACGATTTGTCTACAAGAGCATCATAACATCAATTGACCCATGCTTTTAATAAAATTATAATACATCAAAGCATCTTTAGCGTTAGGAATTACTTCGAAATATTTCATTTTAAATGAACAAATGTTGCCTGAACTCTTATTGAATACACAATTAATCACGCAGAAATTAGCATCTGAAAATATTAGCGATAGTTTTAATTTCATCTACAATGAAATACAATCTAACAGAGATCAAACTGAAAATTATGCTTAGAGAAAGTGCCAAAAAGTCAAATTTTTCCCTTGACTTACAAACTCATCATTTTGAGTAACTTGTGGCTTAAAGATAGTATATAATAGATAACACTTTATAGGCTCTTTCTGTAATTGAATAGAGAATTGAAATTCATTAAGCCTCACTATTTTCAAAAGCATTTTTTAAGTTCAATATTCGCGGCAAAAGAACGTACCTATGTATACTTTACCTGAACATGATATCCAAAGCCAAATTTGAACTCCATCTCCCTATATTAAAATAAAAATTCTCCTGATCCACCAATTCATCACACCTTAAAAATATCAAAAATAATCCGTCATGCACCAAGGAATCTACAAACTACCTACACAATTATCTTCTACCCTTCAGGCGGTTTATAAAGTCAAACACTAAAGATGGCATCACATTCCATTCTTCCGAGTGAGATTTCCCAAAATTTTATTACCTGTTAATACCGACATTATGTTACCGAAGTGGTTTATCGCAGCACCAAGTGAAAGACGATATTTTTTTTTAAACGTTGAAAATGAGAAGTGAGGTGACACACCCATGGATCCGTAAACTTACATATGATCATGGGACGAATTAATGCGTTCTCTTAGTCGGGCCCGTAGTCATCGTTTTCCTTACAACTCCCCGAGACATATGACCCTGCACGATAGCGAAAGGCGTGCACAGGTACTGCAGGTAAGTAATCGTTGCAGCTGAAATCAGACGAAGAAAAATTGAGACCGCCTCACACAGTACTTGGCGTTCTACACTCGTTATCGGGCTCGTATCTTTTCTGAATCGTTGCAAGCGGGAAGAACTAGGTGACCAGGCAGATACACAACACTGACCAAGTGATAAATGTCTCCTTTTGCTCATTCTGACCGTGAATAAATGAAAATAAAGCCTTTTTTGAGAGTGAACAAGGCAAGATGTATTTCTCTGGACGAGGCAGCAAAAAAAGGTGGAGGATATTTTCTTATTAATAAATCACAAAATTTACATAACTTCAAAATGTTAGAAACATGTTTCCAAAGAAGGTTTTGAGACTAGAGTCCAAATACGCGCGATGCTTTATTGGTATCTTTTGAGGAGCAGTTTAAATATTCTCATTTTAATCTCCGTAGGGCAAAGACAGGTGACTGGATACCCGCGAGTCCGTAAAAGTGCGATTTATTCATTAATTTGTGATTTATCGCCGAATTACGCTTTATAGATTTCAAGACTTGGAGAGCCTTGGTAGCATAAAATTTAATTTTTTAACATTTTCTTGCCAAAACAACACTCTTAATCGTTGTATTATTTATTACAAGGAACATGCTTCATCTCATGTCCTATCGATATTCCATTGTAACTGACGTATAATTCATATTGCACTTTTAGGGCGAATTTTAGTCAAGTGTGTCCAAATATTGTAATTTAGAACATGCTTAGGGCAGTGAAGGTTTGCATTTTGGGCTAAATTCTTTAATTCTGTGTTTCGGTTAAAGTGTTCAGATAATCATTCATACAGCACGTTTTCCACTTTGAGTTCAACTTAGCTCTACCTTAAATGACATCGCCCCGAAAAATAAAAATCAGAGATTTCCTGAATAACATGTTGGCAAAAGATTTATGAACTGAATGTCGAATGCTGTTTACATCATGGAGTTCTCTCGTAGAATTAGTCTTCAAGATGGATAAAGATTTTGTCGGAGATAAGCGCAAATAAAACTATGAAAGAGATACATTCAAAGATATATGGCGACGGTTGGAGATTCGTTAAATCACACCTTTGATCGATTGAATGAATTATATTTTATGACGTTTTGTTTTCTCTTGGTTATTCTGTCTAGTCAGAGCCAAAGCGGTGGTGGTGTGTATCTTGTCTGAATATCTGCTGTTCTAAATTTTCAATTGAGGCAGGCACAAGAAGTATGTTAATTTCGATTAGTTTTAAGACAAACTCTTCTCTAGAATAATATCATGCTGAAATAAAATACAAGGCTTAGCGTACGAAATAACGCTCAGTGAATCTAAGTACAACACATTAAGCCATTAACTAAAACAGCTCTTTCAAAATTCATATGAAGTTTTCCATATAACGACTGATGCAAGTGGCATACTTTGTGTAAGAAAGTTGCTAATCATATCATTGGTGCATTAATTTTTATTTCTGTTTCTTTCATTTTTATGATGTGCGCATGTCAGAAGGGTTTTGTACCCAACTTACAAAATGCAATCACTAGCAACGAATAAAATCAAGAAACATGTCAAAGAGATTTGCTTGTTTAAAATAAGATCCATTGTTTCTCCATTTTCAACTAATAAAAATCACTCAAATCATGTAAACCCAAAAGCTTTTATGCCAACGATCATATCTGAAAATTTTCAGGGATCAAACCATAACTGCAGTGTCTGGTTCGATGGAAAGTCCATAAAATACCAAAATAGTGTGTTATTGTTGCTGTAAATGGAGATATTACAAATGGATATAACTTCCGCGAATATCATCAAACTTACAGAGTATTAATACGACCTTATGTAAGGCTATTTAAATATTTAAAGGCATCCATAGAATTTTATTGGAGAAAGTGAAAAATTCGAAGATCATACTCTTATTAACAAAGTTGAACGAATTTCGACTTCTGAGGTATTTATTATTGTTGTACTCATAAATATCTCCCTTGATAATTTTTTTCAGATTTTGAAGATCACAGGTGTCCAATCGCAAGGGTAAAACACATTTTTCGTGTATTTCCCCCGTATGCTCTCACTGAAGCAAAAGCTGTCAGTTTAAGAACTGTTTTGAAAATCTCTCATAAAAACCTTTCATTTGATACTAATATTGGCTACCTTTGGTTAATTTTTTTTAAGGGCCGCTTCCCTGTACTGTCATCATCGATTCATGGCATCAGAAAATATTTTTCGAACCCTAGAATGGTTATAAAGCCCTTCTGCTAGGAGCTCTCGCCTGCCTCCTCAACTTGTTTCACCTATGAATATTAGTTGTAGGTACTCATCTTCAGTCATTCATTAAATTGAATCAAGTGTTAAAAGCGTGCAACTTCACGCGAAAAGTTCATACATTTCCCCTTCCCCTGCCCCCATGGTACTGACAAGGCAGTTTTAAGACTTGTTTTGAAGAGATCTGATTGAGGCCTTTCGAATGACACTCTACTCGAATACCAATGGTGAAAAAAATTTTTTGAAGGGTCACCTCCCTACATGGAGAGACCCCCTTAAACCTCTTTGAATAATTTTTCCATCCCAAAACTTTCAAGAAGTCACCACTTCGGACCTTTTTACAAAGTTTCATGGTTGTAGACTCTATAGTTTCGGAGCAAAAGTGCTGCGACATACAGACGGACCAACGGACAGACGGACACTGGTCGTGATTGCAATAGGGTTTTGTATTTTAGTACAGTAGTTTAGGGTTGAAATACTTTATCTGTTTTTACTCAATTTTCTAAAACAAAAGCGTCATGTTCATAATTAATAATTAGAACTTGCATACAATCAAAATATTATTTTGCGATTTTAAAGAGCGGAGCGATTCCTACACTATTAGGCTGCTTCAGAAGCCCCAAAAGACAAACACCCTCTTTAGCTCCAGATTCTGACTATATATAAACATATGTCATTTGATTCCCACCTTGATTATCTGTGATAAGGATTCGCAGTTCACTTCAAAATGTAGATAGGCCTCCTTCTTTTGAATATCTGGTGAAAACAATATTTTCTTAAGACCATGATGTAGCGACTACAATTTAATTTCATTTTTCACATTGTAATTCATTTTATAGATTTTTATTTCTATGTCAATATTTACCAGAAAGGTTATTAGTACGCTTTACTAAATTGTACAGTTTATTCCACTGCAAGCTCGTCAATTAGACTACATAAGTCAGTTGTCATCCGATATTCGCTACATTTCCGGCCGTCAAAATATCATCACTGATCTTCTATCACGGATTAATTCAATCAATTCCGTCAAAATTCAGTTCAAACCGATAGCTAGAGATCAAGAAACTGATGATGAACTACAATATATCTTGCATTCAAACACAACTTCTTTGCAGCTTAATCGCATCACACTTCCTTATTCAGACATTAAGCTCTACTGCGATTTGAAAAGTATGAAAGCTAGACCTTTCTTAAAAAAAATTTCGTTTAAAGGTCTAAGCCGAAATTCGCAATTTATCCCATCCCAGAATAAGAGCAACTATACGCCTCGTAAAAGAGCGTTTTTATCTGCCGGATCTATACCGCGTTAGCAAAAACGTCGTACGAAATTGCATCTATTGCCACAGGACCAAAGTGCACCGCCATACTAAATCACCCATACACGCTTATAAAGAAATCCCAGACCAATTTGCACACATAAATATTGATTTAGTTGGCCCACTTCCGTCATCAGGAGGTTACTCATACATTTCAACAGTAATTAACTGTTTCTCAAGATGGCCAGAGGCAATTCCAATTAGCAGTATAACTGCGGATAGTGTCACATCTGCACTGATATTTGGCTGGATATCTCGTTACGGCGTCCCCGCAAGAATAACCACGAATCAAGGCCGGCAGCTCGAATCGGAATTGTTTCGCCAGCTAAACAGAATCTTAGGAGTATTACTCGTACATTTGCGAACGGCAAGCTATCATCCGCAGTCAAATGGCATTATCGAAAGATGGCACACGTCGTTAAAATAATCTCTCAGAGCCAAATTATCCAATGATTGGTACAACAAACTACCCCTCGTTTTACTAGGACTCCGCAGCTCTGGAAAAACGTTAAAAAAGCAACACCAGCAGAAATGAGTTTCGGACAAGCATTCATTCCGCATTCCAGTAGAATTTTTCGAGCCATCGAAGGAGCACCCCAGTGATGAAGAATTTATAAAAAAGCTTCAACAAAAAATGAATATTTTCCAACCTGCAAAGAGCACGCATCATACCAGCAGTAAGGTTTTCATCCATCCTGCTTTAAAAGATTGTTCCCATGTTTTTGTCGGAGACGATACCATTCGTATTCCACTTCAACCACCGTACAAAGGACCATACATTGTCATTGAGCCTGGCTGTAAAATTTTTAAAGTAATCGTTAATAGAAAGCATCAAAATATTTCTATCGATCGATTGAAACCCGCCTCGACAATACAAGATCAGGACGACCAAACACCGAAATCCAGTAAATCAGTACACCAACGCAACGATGACGACCAGCCAAACCAGCGCAACAATCATTCCCAATCACCATACCAAACACGATACCGAAGAACTGTGATGTTTCGAGATCGCCAAGCCTAACCATTTCGTATGACGGCTATCATACTTTACAGGGAGTGATGTGGCAACCACAAATTAATTTCATTTTTTAACGTTTTAATTCATCTTATACATTTTTATTTCTACGTGTCAATATTTGCCAGAAAGGTTATTAGTACACTTTACTAAATTCTACAGTTTATTTCACTGCACTAAAAACAATAATAACCAAACCACTGCACTACCAGCAGCGACAAAAATTCAGTTTGAATAAAGAAAGAGAAGTTAATGTGTGCAATCATAACGTACACGCGAGAATAAAATCAAATTACATCTAAATTAGAAAACATAATTGTGAGTTTTATTGATGCGGACTTGGAAGGTTCTCGACGTCATTGTCCTACCAAGTCCGCATCAATAACCAACTCACCGATGCCTTTGACACAAATTTCGGACTAAAGCAGGGAGATGGGCTGGCCCCATTGCTATTCAATTTGGCTCTGGAGTACGTCATACGGAAGCTACCTGTCGATACGCGAGGTACATTACTATACAAGTCGAGCCAAGTAGTAGCCTTTGCGGATGACATCAACATTCTGTCACTATCATTAACAACTGCCAAAGAACTTTTCCTGAAACTCGACAGCGAAGCAAAACTAGTAGGGCTACAAATCAACAAAAATAAAACAAAGCTCATGACGCAGTCGAGGAAAAGTAGCTCAAATACACAAAATATCACACTTGGCGAATACAGTATCGATAATGTTGGCGAATTTGTGTATTTAGGTGCCAAAATAACGAAAACGGGCAACGAAAGAGACGAAATACGCCGAAGAATACAGCTCGCAAATAAAATATTTTATTCAGTATTGACGATCTTGAAGACCAGCTGCATACACAGGAAAACAAAGCTCCAAGTATACAAATCTGTGATAAGACCTGTCTTATGCTATGGGTGTGAAACATGGATCCTAACCCAACCCTCCGCAAATATATTGAACGCCTTTGAGCCACGGGTCCTGAGGCGAATAATCGGAGTGAAGCTAGATGGGGACCAATGGCGAATTTGACACAACGATGAGCTGTATGAAATTTTTGACGAACCGGAGGTCTCAAGAATTGTATGACTGCGGAAGCTGCAATGGGCTGGACACATGAATCGTATGGACGAACAACGGATACCCAAGAAGGTTTTCGTTGGGAGAACTGAAGGCCGGTGGCCAGTGGGGAAATCGAGGAAATGCTGGTCTGACTCGGTCGACGAACACAGTTCATCGCTGCTCGTATTTCGGAATTGGAAGACGCGGTCAACGGACCGAGACAGTTGGAGGCGCTGTTTGCAGGAAGCGAAGGCTCGAAAGGGGCTGTAGTGCTAAGAAGAAGAAGAAGAATTGTGAGTTTTAATTTTACAAAATGAAGCGCGTACTACAATGACTTTTAATATTTCCACTAAGTTTAATAATTGATCATCGTTTATGGCACGACAGCCTAACTCGGGCCTTGGGCTCCAGAAGTTTGATGATTACAGTTTCTGATGAAGCTTGTGATGAAGTACGAAGAAATCAAGAAATCAATAGGCATGATGCAAAATAGACTCCTGATTGTTTTGCTTAAAATTTGACCCAATCCTTGCTGAATGCGCACTATACTAGGTCGAAAGTATTTTTTCCAATACGCTCTTTTCTTTGGGTTGGGAGGTGAATGCCATTTACGCATTGAGTGTCAAGCTCCTGTGCTTTTTAAATAAAACACGCTCTTTAAATTAAATAGCTTTTAACAAGTTGGGTAAACAGACCTACGCTCATGTCAGAAGGGTTTTGTATTCAAATTACAAAATGCAGTCACCAGATTGAATAAAGTCAAGAAGCATGTCAATGACGATTTTATTGGAGAAAATATGAAATTCGAAGATCATACTATTATTAACAAAGTTGAACGAATTTAGACTTTTGAGGTTTTTGTTATTGTTATACTCATAAATATCTCCCTTGATGATTATTTCAGATGTCCATTCGTGAGGGAGGAAACCACATTTTTCATGTATTTCCCCCCTGTGCCCCACTGAAGCAGAAACTGACCGTTTAAGAACTGTTTTGAAAAGCTCCCATGAAAACTTTCATTTCATACTCATATCGGCTGCGTTTGATGAATTTTTTTTCAGGGGCCACTCTCCTGTACTGTTATCATCGATTCATGGCCAATTTTTTCGAATCCCAGAGTTGTTACAAAGCCCTTTTGCTAGGAGCTCTCTGCCACCTCCTTGACTTGTTTCACTTATGAGTAATAATTGTAGGTACTCATCTTCAGTCATTCATTAAATTGAATCAAGTGTTCGAAGCATGCATCTTGAAGGTTGAAGTTGGGAAAAAATAACTCAAAATTATTCAATCTTCGCATTTAAAACAGCCACCATTTTGTTTTACGATTACTGATACCACTAGCTGAACTGATTCTCAAAGATATACATGACACCTATCATTCCTGAAATTTTCATGCAAATCCTAGCAAAACTGTAGTGGCTGAGTCGGTAAAAAGCGCATATTGTTCCATAGCCATATGTTGCCATAGTAATACATGCAGCGCATATTGTTCCATAGTAATGCAGGAAAATTCAAACCGCTATAACTTCGCTAAATATAATTCAATCTTTATGAAACTTGCAGGGTAAATCAATCTTATAAATAGTCATCTGCGTACTGAATTTAAGGGTACCGTTAAGATTTTATTCAAGAAAACACAAAATCCGTAAATCATACTATTACTAACAAAGTTGAGTGAATTGCGACTTCTCATGTATTTGTTGTTGTTGTACTCATCAAGGCCTACATTCTTGATTTTTTTCAGATTTTTCGGATCACAGGTGTCCAATCGCGAGGGGGGGGGGACACAAATTTTTCGTGTATTTCCCCTCCCTGTGCGCCCCTCGAAGCAAACTTTGCCAAACTAAGACCTGTTTTGAAAAGTTCTCATCAAGACCTTTCATTTGATACCCATATCGGCTACCTTCAATGAAACTTTTTTTTCGGGGGGTTACTCCCCTATATGGGGAGACCCCCCTTAAATACCTTATAAAATTTTTTTGTAGTTGAACTTTGAAGAGAGGACCACTTTACTCCTACATACAAAATTTGATGCTTCTAGCTTAAGTAGTTTCCGAGAAAAATTGCTGTGACACACGGACGGACGGACGAATGGACGGACGGACGGACGGACGGACAGACAGACAGACTGACAGACGAACAGACAGGACGCGATTTTAGAAGGGTTTTGTAGGTTTTTAGGGTTACAAAACCCTAAAAACCCTTAACATATACTCAATATAGACAAAATAATTAGCTACCCTCAATATATTTTATGCATCCAATTAAATTAATACTGGGCTATTTATTGTACTATTATTTTATTTGTGTCTTTTTTAATCACCGTAATCATGATTTATAGCTAGCTTAACACAAAGTATCCCAGACAACATTCTTAGCCAAAGGACGTCAGATATGTCAGCTAAATGAAGTCATCTTTTCTTCTTCTTAGCACTACAGCCCCTCTCAGGCTCTCGCTTCCTGCAAAAAGCGCCTCCAACTGTCTCGGTCCATTGACCGCGTCCTCCAATTTCGAAATCCGAGCAGCTATGAACTGTCTTCGTCGATCGAGTCAGACCAGCGGATACCTTTTTGGGTATCCATTGTTCCTCCATACAATCCATGTGGCCAGTCCATTGCAGCTTCCGCAGTCTTATAATCGTTGAGACCTCCAGTTTGTCAAAAATTTCATACAGCTCATGGTTGTGTTGAATTCGCCATCGGTCCCCGTCTGGCTTCGCTCCGATTATTCGCCTCAGGACCCGTCACTCAAAGGCGTTCAATATATTTGCGGATGGTTGGGTTAGGGTCCACATTTCACACCCATAGCATAACACAGGTCTTATCACAGATTTGTATACTTGGAGCTTTGTTTTGCTATGTATGCAGCTGGTCTTCAAGATCGTCAATACTGAATAAAATATTTTATTTGCCAGCTGTATTCTTCGGTGTCTTTCGTCACTTTCATTGCCCGTTCTTCTTATTTTGGCGCCTAAATACACAAATTCGCTCACATTTTTGATACTGCATTCGTCAAGTGTGATATTGTGTGCACTTGAGGTATTTTTCGTTGACTGCGTTATGAGCTTTGTTTTATTTTCGTTGATTTGTAGCCCTACTAGTTTTGCTTGGCTGTCGAGTTTCAGGAAGAGTTCTTTGGCAGTTGTTAATGATCGTGACAAAATGTTGATGTTGTCCGCATAGGCTACTACTTGGCTTGACTTGATCAGTAATGTACCTCACGTATCGACAGGTAGCTTCCATATGACGCACTCCAGAGCCAAATTGAATAGCAATGGGGCCAGCGCATCTCCCAGCTTTAGTCCGATATTTGTGTCAAAGGCAACGGTGAGTTGGTTATTGATGCGAACTTGGGAGTTTGTCGACGTCATTGTCATTTTGGTAAGACGGACTAATTTGGCTGGGATTCCAAAACCAAGCATTATTTGGTACAGTACGTTACGATCAATACTGTCGTATGCTTGCTTGAAGTCAACAAAAATTTGGTGTTCGTCTATGTTGAACTCCCAGCAATTTTCAAGTACCTGCTCTAAAACCACCTTGATACTCCCCAATAATACTGTTGGTGTATGATCCGATTTTATTTTCTAAGATCTTTGAAAATATTTTGTACGCCATATATAGCAGCGATATGCCTCTATAATTTTCGCACTGTAGCTTGTCTCATTTTTTGTGGATAGGGAATATAATTGATTGGCTCCACTCATTCGGCATATGTTCTTGTTGCCAAATGTGCTGGATGACTTTGGGAATAACTTGATGAAAACTATTGCCACCATGTTTGATGAGCTCCACTGACGTCTCATCGATGCCCGGCGCTTTATTATTCTTTTGGGCTTTGGTGATGGAACAAACTTCATCCAGAGTTAGTGGGGCCAATGAACGCTCTCCGCAGACATCTATAGGCTCCGATGTTCTGGAGCTGTACGGAGGATTAAGGAGGTTCTTGGAATATGATGCCCATCTTTCCTTAATCTTGGTTTCATCCGCGATGATATTGCCGATGTCATCACAACGGAGCGAGGTTTTAGGCTAGTAACCACATTCCAGGCTTTTCACTACTTTGTATGCTTGTCTTTTGTTATTGCTCGCTAAATTTACATCTATACTTCTCAATTGGTCGTCATAGCATTTTCTTTTCTTAATCCTAATTATCTTATTCGCTACTCTTCTGAGATTTTAATAGTGTTCTCTCTTCGTCCTGCTTTTCCTACCTACGCATTCTTTGTACGCCCGATTCTTTTTGTCTAACGCATTTTGGCACTCATCACCGAACCAATCATTTCCCTTGCGCTGGGCTTGATGTCCGATCGTCTGTTCTGCCACGGTTCTGATAGCCGCTTTCACTTCCATCCAGAGCTTGTTGCTCGTCTATATCGATGCGTCTGATAAGATGGGAGCCAGCTGGTTGTCGAGGGTCTCCGTGAAATTTTTAGCTACAGATGCCGTTTGGAGCCTTTCGATGTCAATTTGTAGCGAGCTGGTCTTGGCCGAGTATGTCTTTGACATACGACATCGATAGGTTAATTTGATCAAGTAATGATCTGAATTACAATGGGCTATTTGGTGTGTATGGACGTCAAGTATGCTCGAGGCCCAACGTTGTTGGATCAGAACATGTTCGACCTGGTTTTATGTGTTGCCATCCGGTGATACCCAGGCCATTTTATGAATCCGTCGATGTGGGAAGCAAGTCGAACGTATGACTAGATTTCTGCTACATGCAAAGTCAATCAGGCGCTGCCCATTGTCATTTGTTTCATCGTGAAGGCTATATACTTCAGTTGTTCCCCGATGAGATAGCTCACTGCCAACCTTAGCGTTGAAATCACCTAGAACTGTTTTTCTGTCGTTTGTAGGCAATAAACCGACCAGTCTTTCCAGGTGATTGTAGAACGTTTCCTTCATTTCTTCGTCGTTTTCTTCGGTCGGGGCGTGAACATTAATCAGCCAGATTTTGAGGAATTTCGCTTTTATATGGATCGCACACAACCGTTCATTGAATGCCTTAAAATCAATAACGAGCGATTTGAACTCCCTATCCACAATGAAGGCCACGCCGAATTCTCGGGTTCCAGTAGGCTTCTCAGTTTTGAATATTGTGCGCGATCTCATGTTTTGAATGTCGTTTACAGTGCAATTCGTTTCCTGGACTGCCAGTATTTTTAATTGATATTGCCTGGCCTGCTGTAAAAGGTCCTTAATAGCGCCAGGGTAATTGAGTGATCTGACATTCCAGGATCCAATGCCATAGCCATTTTTTCGTGTGCGAGGTCGTTGCCGTGAGTCCAATCCATTCCGAGGCCTATCTGCAGGTTTCAAAACCTGCAGATAGGCCTCGGACGAATGCCTTAAAATCAATAACCTTTATATGTTTCGAAAGGTTTTAAAAAATTCATCTTTTAGCAAAAGCTTAAAGATGTCTTATGCATGTCTTTTCAGTGCATCAAATGAACGTAAACATGTCATAAATGAAGTCGGCTGTTAGTAGTAGGTAAAAGACATCTTTTGGATATCATTCAGACTCTAAGTATAGTTACTATTTATCATTTTTAAGTCTTGGTTTTAGGGTGCATCGGCTGGTAGTATATATACCGATTTTTGAAAGGCCTTTGATAAAGTGGACCACCTGATTTTACTTAAAAAACTATATTTCAATGGCGTTAAGGGAAGTCTCTTACGATGGTTTTCCTCATATTTGGAAAACAGGAGTCAGTCAGTTACACTTAATGGCTTCTCCTCTCCATCGTGAATCACTTCCAGTGTACGGCAGGGCTCCATTTTAGGCCCATTTCTTTTCATTCTATGTATGTATACGATATAAATCAGTGCTTTTTTAATAGCTCTATATTATTATATGCGGATGACCTGAAACTATATAAAAAAATAATCAGTCGTGAAGGTTGTGAATTACTTCAAGATGCTATTAACTGCTTCGCACTATATTGTTCTTTAAATAGGCTAACACTTGCGACCGATAAAAGTAAAATAATATTTTCTAGAAAGAGACTTCAAATCAAACATAATTACACGCTTTTTAATCAAATCCTCAACAGAGTGAGTAATATCAAAGATCTGGGGGTAATATTTGACTCTAAATTATTGTTTGACCACCCAAAGGTTATCAAATGCTAGGTTTTGCGTACTCGACCACGAAGATGCCTTATCAAGCATGAATGAAGTTTCAACTCGAATATGGATCTCCGGTCTGAAATCCATATTATGAAACTTACAAAAATAATGTAAACTGTGTACAAAGAAAATTTTCCAAAATTCTTTTCTACCGACCGCCTTTATGTTTATCGTTTGTCATTTTCATTACTTAACCCTCGAATCTCTTAACCCTAGAAACATGATTAAATTTAATAATTAGGCAGGTTTGGACTTTTTTGTGATTTTTGTACAAATACTCTCGCCCAATTAATTTAATTTATTTAGTTTTTCCTGTGAGATTCTTTTTTTTACTTCATTATAAATGGCTGTAAGTTCTCTGACCTACGAAACTAAATGTCAAAAGTGTAATGAACCCGAATCATTACGAGCCAAATTTATTGAGTGTGATGGATATTGTGTGAAGTCGTTCCACCATAAATGCCTAGGCATCCCTGCATCCTTTTATGACATCCGGGCGAAATTGGATTCAAATATTTTCTTTCGATGCAATGACTATCGCGGAGTGACAATCTCACATGTTCGTGGCCTGAGGACTAAGACTACTGAGCTTCGCATTTCTTCCATCCATTTTCCGTATAATATCATCTGTCTAACGGGAACATGGCTGGCAGATGAGATTAGTGATAGTGAGCTACTTCCGAATCATTTAATCTTCCGCAGAGATAGATACCGTGATGCTACTGGTAAGTCTGACGGTGGAGGCGTTCTAGTGGGTATACATGTTTGCTTTACTAGCAAATCCTGTGATGATTTCATCCCATCTTCACCTGTTGAGTGTATAATTGTGCTAGTCTCTCTATCTGATTCTCTTTTCTTCCTCGTATTAACTGTGTATATCCCTTGTATCTAACAGTCCTGCTACTGTTTACGAACATTTCTTTGCAGAATTCTCAAGCCACATTAATGCTGGTTTTTCTTCTACCCCTTTATTGGTCTGTGGTGCCTTCAATTTGCCCTCTATTGTTTGGCATGATATGTATGTCTCCATAGTTTCTGGCGGTAGCGTGTCTTTTGCTCTTTCTTGTTTTATCTCCCTCTGTTCTTTCCCCCAATACAACACGTTTCCTAATGCCAACAACAAATTGCTTGATCTTGTTCCTTCCAACTTGTCGCCTTCTTCTCTGTCCGCATCGGTAGCACTCTCATCCTTTGTCAAACCTGATCCCCACCATCCACCGCTCTTTATTCACCTTCCCGCTTCAATTTTTTAAAAGCCGATTTATCGAGCATCGAAACTAACCTTAATGCCGTGAATTGGTATTCCTTCTTCAGCAATCTCGACACTGAAGATTGCGTTGATAAGCTCTATATGTTTCTTTCATCCTTAATCTTGCCGTTTACTCCTGTGTACCCAGAAAGAAGACCTAAAGATGCTCCTTAGTTTAATTCAGATGTTGCCACTGCAATTAAAGCTAAAGATGCTGCCCGCAGAAAATTTTTATGAAGTGGTCTTCCAATTGACCTCGTTAAATTCAAAAAGCGTCATGCAGCGGCCAAGAAAATTGCCACTTCTGCACTTAATGCATATGTTAACCACATTGAAACTACGTTAATGCCGAATCTAACTCGTACGTTCTGGTCGTACGTAAAATCTTTAAGGACCTCTCATCATTTCCCTTATAATTTTAGTCTAGATGGCGTGACATCGTCTTCTCCTCAAGAATCTTGTGAACTCTTCGCTTTTTATTTTTCTTCCTTTTTTGGTAGGGCTAAGCACTCCCCTTCCTTCAACTAATCTTCTTGCTCTTTTTTCTCTACCAATTTTCGTACAAATCCCTTGCAGATTGAGCAACTCTTAAATATGCTTGACAACAGCACCAGTGTTGGCCCTGATGGCATTCCAAATTTTCCAGCAAAATCTATATCTTCTTCGCTTTGTGTTCCTTGAGTTTTTCCTGTGGGGTTTTTCCCTCCTAATGGAAAATTGCCGACATTTTTCCTATCTTCAAATCTGGTGATCGTAATATCGTCTCAAACTATCTTCCTATTTCCCTTCTTCCTTGTTTTGGTAAAATTCTTGGAAAGATTTGACTTGCTGTATTCACTTGTCCTCCCATCTTTAGCAGACCAACAGCATGGTTTTGTCAGAGGCAGATCTACCCTTACAAATTTACTTTCTTTTACTCATCATATTGCAGCTGCCCTCGATCAACAAGAACAATTGGGCGTTATTTTTACGGATTTTTCTAAAGCCTTTGACTCAGTGGATCACTCTCTCCTATTTGAGAAACTGTTAAGGTTCAATGTCCCTAGTTGCCTCTATCTCTCCTATGTCCTGAATCATCAATGTGTAGTCACTTTAAACTCTTGCTTCTCTTCTTCTTTTCACCCGAGCTCGGGAGTTCCGCAAGGTTCAATACTTGGCCCCACACTATTTTTACTTTTTATCAATGATCTACCTTTTGTTATCACATCCCCTGTCTTCTTTATGCTGATAACTTCAAGATTTTTCGAGTTATTGATTCCCTGTTAGATGTGGATATCCTACTAACCGATCTTCAGCGTCTTAGTGACTGGTGTGAATCAAACCATATCTCCTTAATGTCTCCAAATGCCATCAGATGACATTCTCCTGTAAAAAATGGCTTGTTGGTATCCGTTTGAGCAATGTAACCTCCTTCCCTTACTTTTCGATTGTAAACTGAAGTTTGATCTCCACGTTGCTATAATTATTAAGAAAGCCTCCCACTTAACTGGATTTATTTTACGATACGCTTCGTCATTCCAACATATCACATCCTGTATGTGTCTTTACTTCTCACTAGTACGCAGTCATTTGGAGTACCGTTCCCAGATTCGGAGTCCGTACCACAGGAAGCACATCGATGCTCTTGGCTCAGTCAACGCAGATGCACACGGTTTCAATTCTTCAAATTCAATCTTCCTTACTCCCCTTATGATGACCGAGTGATATTGTGTGCGTTTGAGGTACTTATCCTCAACTGCGTCATAAGCTTTCTTATATTCTCACTGATTTGTTGCCTTACAAGTTTGTTAATTTTTTTAAATTTTAGTATCCATATTTTTTCTTTACGGCACGTTGCTCTTGAGATATCTAGCGAAAACTGAAAAACTGTCTTTTTGAGCCCCATAAGTTTCTCATCATCATGGGCTCATATACTGGAGTCGAAACACCAAAGGGTTAATAAAGGTATATCACGTAACAGAAATTTTTGCCAGCTTTAATTTGAGTCAGAGCCATTTTTTAGGGTTTTGTACTAAAATACAAAACCTATTGTTATCACGACCTGTGTCCATCTGTCCGTCCGTCGGTATGTCACAGCACTTTTTCTCCGAAACTATAGAAGCTACCGCCATAAAACTTTGTGGAAAGATCAGAAAGGGTGACTTCTTGAAAGTTTTGGCGTGAAAAATTTTTTCAAAGGGGTTTAAGGGGGGTCTCTCCACATAGGGAGGTGGCCCCCCTCAAAAAAGTTTCTTCACCGTTGGTAGTCGAGTAGGATATCGTTGGAAAGGTCTTAATGAGATCTTTTCAAAACAAGTCTTAAAATTGCCGTATTAGTGCCGTGGGGGGCAGGGAGACGGGAAATGTACGAACTTTTCGCGTACCCCATCCTTGCGATTGGACACATTTCATCCGAAAAATCTGAAAAAGATCATTCGTGTAGGCCTTTATGAGTACAACAACAACAAATGCGTCAGAAGTCGAAATTCAATCAACTTTGTTAGTAATTGTTTTACATTTTCTCGAATAAAATCGTAACGGTACCTTTAAATTCCCCCAAATTTGGTATACAAATGACTATATACAAGATTGATTGTAAGTTTCATAAAGATCGAATGGTATTTAACAAAGTTATAGCGGTTTGAATTTTCCTGTATTACTATGGAGCAATATGCCCTGTATTAACTATGGAAACATATGGCTATGGAACAATATGCGCTTTTTACCTACTCATACACTACAAGTTTGCTAGGATGTACATGAAAGTTTCAGGAATGGTAGATATCATGAATATCTTTGAGAATTGGTTCAGCTATTGGTATCAGTAATCATAAGGCCAAATAGTAGTTGTTTTAAATGCGAAGATTGAATAATTTTGAGTTATTTTTCCCCAACTTCAACATTTAACGTTCATGCTTTTAACACTTGTGTCAATTTAATGAATGACTGAAGATGAGTACCTATAATTAATACTCATAAGTGAAACAAGATGAGGAGGCAGGAGAGAGCTCCTAACAGAAGGGCTTTGTAATCACTCTAGGTTTCGAAAAAAAAAATGCTGATGCCATGAATCGATGATTACAGTACAGGGGAGTGGCCCCTGAAAAAAAAATTTCAAAAGTAGCCGATATGAGTATCAAATGAAAAGTCTTTATGAGAGCTTTTCAAAACACCTCTTAAACTGACAGATTTTGCTTCATTGGGGGCACGAAAAATGTGTTTCCCCCCTCGCGATTGGACACCTGCGATTTTAAAAAATCTGAACAAAATTATTAAGGGAGATGTTTACGAGTACAACAATAGCAAATACCTCAGAAGTCAAAATTCGTTCGACTTTGTTAATAATAGTATGATCCTTGAAGTTCACATTTTCTCCAATAAAACCGTATGGATGCCTGTAAATCCAACCTTACACAAGGTCCTAATACTCTGTAAGTTTGACGAAATTCATATCATATTCACGGAAGTTATATCCATTTGAAATTTCCCCAATTCCAACAACAATAACAGACTATTTTGGTATTTTATGGACACAGCAGTTTTGATTTGATCTTCTTAAAGTTTTCAGACAAGATCGATGGCATAAATGCTTTTGGGATCTCTTGATTTGAGTGATTTTGTTTAGTTAAAAATGGAGAAACAAGGATTTTCTTTTAATCGAGCAAATCTCTTTGACATATTTCCTGATATTATTCGTTGCTGGTGATTGCATTTTGTAGGTTGAGTATAAAACTCTTCTGACATGACCGTAGGTCTTTCTACCCAACTTGTTTCTGTTTGATGCATCGTTTTCGAAGTATTTAGATAAAAACTCACAAAAAGTATTTTTAAACCCCATAAGTTTTCAATTCCCGCGGGCTTATATACATAAGAAGAAATATTGGATAGTCTAAAAAGTATTGATCCTTTTTGTCACTAGATGGTGTTCATTGTCATATATCGGACAATACTAATCAGATTGAGTCAAGCTGACATAGGTTTGAAACGTAACATTTCAGTCTACAGTTTTTAGATAGACAATTTTGTATTTTTTCATTCGTGTCAAAAGTTGTCTACATTTAAAAATAAGTGAAATTTCTGAAAATTCGTTATATTTTATAATATCACTACGATCAAGGTGAGGACGCATTGCAGGCTCGTGAAAAATTTATGGTGTCTACGATCAAGATATTTTATCAGAAGCCATAGCCACAGATGGTTCGCTCGATTTCGTTCTGGGAATTTTGAAGTCAAGGATGCACCTCGCTCAGGTCGACCAATCACTGAAAAAGTCGATGAAACCTTACAGAAAATTGGAAGAAGACCGACACATGACATTACTAAGGAACTAAGTATTCATGACCAAACAGTTTTGAGCCATTTGCGTAAGGCTGGATACACAAAGAAGCTCGACGTTTGGGTGCCGCATGAATTAACACAAAAAAATTTGATCGACTGAAATTCCATTTGCGAAATGCTAACAAAACGCAACGAAATCGGCCATTTTTGAAGCAAATCATTACGGGCGATGAAAAATGGGTAAGATTTTTCATCGCCGAAAAAAGATCATGGTCAAAAAAGGGAATCTTCACAAACGACTTCAAAGCCAGGATTGACACCAAATAAGGTTATGCTGTGTGTATGGTAGGATTGGAAGGGAATTGTTTATCATGAGGTGCTAAAACCTGACCAAACACTCAATTTGGCTCTGTACTATCAGCAAATAACCAGACTGCAACAAGCGATTCAAAAAAACCGGCCAGGATTGATCAATAGAAAGGGCGTTGTCTTCCATCATGACAATGCCAGACCACACACATCTTTGATGACCCGACAAAAATTAACAGAGCTTGGCTGGGATGTTTTGATGCATCCACTATAGACTTTGCACCATCAAACTACCCTTTGTTTGGGGTCTGCAAAACTTCCTTAATGAAAAGAAATTCACTTCAATAAGGGACTGTGAAAATCACTTGGCCAAGTTTTTCGTCGATAAACCACAGAAGTCTTACACAGATGGAATAATGGCTCTACCCAAAAAATGGCAAAAGGTCATAGATAATAATGGACAATATGTGCTTAAATAAAATCCATTTTAAATAAAAGAAATATTCAATCGAAAAATGGCAAAACAAAGCTCAATACTTTTTGGACTTGCCAATACTAAGCACGGCTATAAATACAGGTGGTGCTAATTTGCTCAAAATCCTTAATCTAACTTTCATTAAAAACCGTGAAGTTATTCGCTATTTCCACTAAAACGTTTCAGTCAATCGACATCACGCTGATTTATTTCTCACCATCTAACTAAGACTTCATTCAACATGTAATCATTTCAATTATTCATTTTCCCACCCATAGACGACCCTACGAGTCTAATGTTGTAATTCATGACACAAATAAAAAGCGAATCGCGAAACAAAATACCATACTCGCTATAAATTACAAGTTTATATGAAAATTGATAATAAATGATAATTTGATTCAATTTGATGTAAACGCGTAATAATTTCGCGATTATACGCGAACATGGCACATTCGGTTGAGATGCTATGAAAGGTGCAATGAAAAGCTTTCGCACTAGTGCATATAATTGCATTGTTGCATTTCACCTGTCTACTGGCATGCTGCGAAATGGTTGTGCATCATTTGCATGGCAAGTGCAATGAATGCGGAGTGAGATGCACCTTTCGCCTCCTTTGAGGCGCTTTCCTGTACCAATCACACGACGGGGAGATTCGCCAACTCAACTATTTTTCACAGTGTTGATGTATTGAGTGCAAAATTGTCATAAATTTCCCGACCTAGCAAATGTAGTAAGTTGAAGGCAACACCAGTCCACTATGTTTTGTATAGTATGTTAGTTATTTCGCTTTGGTTGCAAGTTGGAATCGGGATTGAGTTATGGCACTTTGAATGAACTGCTTTTGGCTGCCGCTGTTAGTTATCGCCCATAAAATATTAACATAATTAGTTTCCCACAGTAAATTAACGAATCGACTGTTTTCCATATAGCTTAGAAGCTCAGTGAGTATGCATAAGTACATTTAGACTAGAATTATTTATTTTAACCGTGAGGATAACAATTTGCTTGTTTAGTTTGTTTGGCTTGACTTTAAATTTAATCGATGACAACCAGTGGGTAGCTGTGAAAATTGTTTACATAAATACGTTTATATGAGTAAAGAAACAGTTATATTTTTATAGAAGACTAATTAATAATCTATGCAATTCGGATAGTGAAGAAAGAGTTAATGGTTGAGAGCATTGCAGTTTACCAACAATATTTACTTATCCAATTAAGCTTATCCTTACGTGGCACAGGAACTCATCTTAGAAATTAAATTACATTGAGTTATAGCCTCCCGAAAATGAGCGCAACACGGAAAACATAACACGAACCGACACCAACAAATTTCGGAACTTCATTAAAGGAAAATGAAAAATCGCGTGACCTTGTCCAATTAATTTTCCACTTGCGTCACCCACAATGTGTGAGACTTGCACGGTGTGTGCCAATTCAACCTTGCCATGTTTTCCTTGCTTTTCGTGGCCAGCCGAATCTCTCATAACGAAGGGTTTTCTTTCCTGCTACAACCAACCCTCACACCTTGCAGCTTAGATGATGTATTTGCGCTCCTGGATGCTGAGATTACATCAGTGAGTAATGGCGGGATCTAAAGCAAATGGGATCAAATACTTTCGAAGGGTCCTGCCACGGTCGCATTACGAAACAAAGGGTTTCAACATATGAGGAAGTAAACGTTGCAGAGAGCAAAAAGGAACCGGGAAAATAAGGGCGGTCAATCCTTTTGCGTGTTTTGCAATAATTTCGGACAGCCTGTGGCCATGATTCGTTTAACACACGCACAATTATAAATGTTAGTGTTCATATGTAGCGTAATCTGTTGGTAGCGAATTTATGTATCCCCATGGTTTTAAGAATTTCACAGACCACGATGAAGTTGCACACTCCCATGAAGCACTCAATAGATACAACGAATAATTTGAATTAAATTGATGAGATCTAAATCAAATTAACTTCTTAAGACAAACAATGAGCGTGTGTTAGCGTGGAGTTGATTAAGCTTGCCAAAGGTTATTTCGGGAAGGAAGGAAAGTAGAAATACTTATTCACAATTCTAAGCTTTAACTCTAAAGTTTTGCCTAAAAATGGGGATGATTAGTGAGAAGTCTTATAGCAGATGAGTAGATAAATTCTCATTTAAAAATTACTTAATACCATGCTCTGCAGAAATAAGACAACTTATTTTTGAAATCGCATTGACGCATTCTTTTGGTGAAGTTTATAATATTTATATAAACTACCTACTCTCATATGAATTAAAATTATTCAAGGAAAGATAAGAAAATATTTTAACATTCTTTACCGAAAATCTCCTCTTATTTTTTTGCAAAGCACATTACGATAAGAAGTCAAATTGGTACAAGGAATGAGCATAAAAAAGATATAGTACAAAAAAGTAAGAAGGGCCTCGGCAAGTGAGCGAGCATCTCAAGATATGCTGCCACGAAGAAATACTAGCTAGGAGAAAGATTTACGATCAAATTAAATTTCTGACAGGATTTATTACTCTATCTTTTCAGCCTTCTCGGTGCGCACATAAACAACTTTGCCACCAATACATCTTTTCTCCAAAAATAAGGGGAGAAAAGGAAAAATGAACAACACCACTCACGTACGTTCGTTCCTTTTGTGTATGGCAAAGCAATCACACAAACCAGACATAAATTTCTCAGATTGTTCTTGGCAAAGAAAGTACAATGAAATGAAAGAAAGAAGGTCTCCTTCCTTCACATATATGTGCCTACCTCTAGGCTTTTACCCAATCCTCTAACATTCGCCAAAAATTCGCGTGAGATATGGAGCCAGATCATTTTCGGCATTCTTTTATTTCCTTTGTGTTGGATTTAGAATGGTTGGAGTGGCATTTTGCCGCCACAAGGATGAATTTCTATACGGCAACTTCACCTATCCATTAAAAGCAACGAAACAATTTACATACGAAATAAACAAACGTTTATCCCATTTTATTTATTATCGAATGCGTGGACATAAATAAACAAGAATTTTCTTTAGTCTGGTGAATTGCGCTGGAATGAAGAGTAACGTAACGGGAGGAAGGTTGAAAAGCTGTTGAAGCATTTCCAAGAAACAATATGTGAAATGTCTATAGAAAATGCTCTGAACATTTTCAGTTTTTCAAGCTCCTAAGGTTCGAATATGTACTTTTGAATAAATATACGTACTCATCATTTCCATCCTGCAGGAAAACTTCGAAGCTGTATCAAATCTTAAGCAAAATGCTTGATCCTAAAGATTGAAGCAGAAAAACACCTAGATTTATATTTCTAGTAAATCCTTTCATCGCAACGTTTTAAACGCCAATATGGAGGATGATATGTAGTTACATATCATTGAAAAGGTTAAAAAGATTTCTTTTAAACAATTTGGCTTGCTTTGAAATAATTTTCTATATTTGAAAATATGGGCTTTCAAAATATAACTCTTTGCCCGAAAGCATTTCCAGTTTTAAAGCTCTTGAATGTTAATCGGATGAAAGAATTCATTTTCATTCGAATATTCTTTAGTACAAAGACTAAAAGTTATTCTTTCAGATCGGGCTCGCTCTTCACACTTAATGAAATAAGGTTGAATTTTCGCAATCAGTCTAATCAACTTCGAGTTCGGAGCTGGAATCTTATTCTAATTTGACCGTCAACCATATCCAAACGTATCGCACCAGCATCCAGCAAGCAAAATATCAATAACAGATACCGCTTGAAACTATTACGATTCAAGATCCTTATTGGGTGATTTTTTCTAATTTTTACATATATAAAATTCATAAATAACTTAGCCTAACAACATTGATTTAGTTCAGGGGATTTTTCGGACAGACTACGAGTGTTCACTCATTGGTGATATCTACTGATTTAATCAGATCATATCATAGCTGAGCAGGCACACGGGAGTATGGTACTGATCAACCAACTTCCGAAAAAATCAATACGGTCATGAAAATGAGATACCCTAACTATCTCTAAGCCAAGGCCCGAGAGGAGCTGTGGTACTACAAAGAAGAAGTAGAACAACATTCGTACGGGTTGTGCCTTGGTTCATTTGCCGGAGTTCAATAATTAATTACTTTAATTAGATTACAATATTAATTTTTTCGATAAAACAAAGCTTTAAAATGTTTACACCCACAACATTATCAAACGTTAATAGATTATAAAAGAAATTAGGTGTGAAACTCATTAGCTTTTACATATGCAGTTTTAAAAATTTTGTTTCTTAAAATTAAGTACATTATTTGCTTAAGACTCCCTTAAAATTACTCCTTCGCTGCATCCATTGAGCGGCTATCCGTCGCTGTCCTGACTACTTCCGCCTTGTGTTCCTTGGATTTCCTCATTCCCGATTTCACCAGCTTTTCCGCATAAGATTTGATTGGCTCCACTGCTGCCTCTTGGTTCAGCACCTCGTTGGGGTAAGACCTACCGTCTGTAGAACCCTGTGCGAGCCCGAAGGATTTTTCGCTCCACTAATCCTATCTTGCCTCATTTTGTTTTCGGAGCTCCATTCTATATCATCACCACATATGTGATAACCGGACGAATCAAGGTTTTATAGGCCAAAACATTCACTCGCTGTCTTGCTGTTGACTGTTTCCTGAAAAGAGATATAAGAAAATGGTACGCATAAGTCAATTTTTCAAAATATTGGCCATGTGAGCACTGAAGGTAGCCTTCCTATCGAAAACTACCCCCAAGTACTTCGTTTGCCTAGAGCAATGCACCATCTGCCCATTTAACTTAACCCTGGAGTCACAGATGCCTCTTGCATGACGACCAGAGTTTTTGGTGATCCGTGAACACAATTAATTCATTTTTCTTTGCATTTACCTTGATTCCCGATTTCCGGTCATATGTAGTAAGAGATTCCAAGTATTTTTGGAACCTCATTTTAGCAAAGCGCAAATTTTTCTCATTACCCCCCACTAACAAGTCGTCAGCGAAGGGGCTCACCTGGATTCCGGGCTTATATTCATCTCTTACGCCCGGGATGTCAGAGGAGAACATATTGAAAAGAAATGGGCCTGATACAGACCCCTGTGGGGTCCCCGAGTCTATAAAAAATGGGTCTGACCCAGCCCCACCGGCCACCGCAAAGGCAGTTCGTCCCCTCATGAAGCTGCCTATAGTTTTTTTATCATTAATCCATACAAAATCAAAGGCATTCTCTACATCAATGAAGCATGGTACAAAAAGAATACTGTTGTGCAACTTCTCAATATATCGGCTAGGAACACGGCCAGAGCATCTACCGTGGAGTGCATTTTTTCGAAACCACATTGTCTATCTGGCATAATTTTTGCCCCTGTAGAAAATTGTATGACGCCTTCAAGTATAACCCTTTCAAGCAGCTTATAAATATTCGAAAGCAGCGAAATAGGACGAGTATCAAATGCGGCAGTAGTAGCCGACTTCCTGAATATTGTAAACGTTTTTGCGCATTTCTATACCTGAGGAAAGTAGCAAATGTTGATACAATTATTCAGAATGATCATAAGGAGAACAAAAAAAAACATGGGGAAGCGGTTCAAATAGAGATTCCATCACCCCTGCTGATTTTTTGGAATTTGACTCCAGTGCCAGACAAACCATGACCAGTAGATGGTCAGAGGGATTCGAAACAGAGAACTTGGTCAAGCAGAATTGCGCTCATGGTCCTTATCAAAATTCGCTGTGGTACTGATCCATACTGAAGTAACTGAAGAATCCTCACTTGCTTTCTCTCCTTGAAGAACTTTCGCAAAATGATATTCATTTTCGGATAAATGAAAAAAACTCAAAATTAAAAATTCATTTTAAAAATCGCTATTTAGTTTATTGTATAACTATATTTCCTATATACATGCATTTCAAAAAAAGTTGTTTTCTTCGTCAGTGGTAAGGATATGAAAAACTCAATGAAGAACGGCTGCTACTTATACTCAGAAGGATGAAGAACAAAAGTATTACCAAATTTTAAGTTAATGAGAAGATAAAGACGTGTTAGTGAGTTTGCCGTGCAAAAGGATATTTAGAACATGCGGTTGAATATAAATTACTGCTAACATATTTAACTCATTCAATAATTTTAATTAAGTTGCTGTGAGCGTTGCCCGAGGCCGTGTTCAAACGCTTATCTATCGGCGTGTTCAAACGCTTATCTATCGGTATCCGATCAAGCACTTCCTGAACGATCTCCAAATTCCGCCATTCAATAAAATGTGACTCTTCCAGAATATGTTTCGCTAGCTTTGATTTTGCTGCATCCGTCTACCCATTTTTTGCAGTGTGCTCTGCCTCCTTTATATGTTCCTGGAACCGAACTTTGGCCAATCGTTTGGTTTGTCCGATATAAACCATGTCGCATTGAGGGCTGGTGATCCTATGGATGGCCCTTTTTCCTCCTTGAGTTTCTTATCTTTTGAAGATCCAAGCCTTGACTCCCAGCTGTATTTGCTTCTAGTTACTGCTGTACGGTATCCAACATTGCTTAGTAGACGATCTAAACCCCGAGTAGCTGATGAGTGGGTCACAGAAATCCATTTTTGTGGTTGATCTTTTACCTGTGAATAAATAGAAGTTTGGTTATTTTTCTTGAACTCCATTTTCATTTTTCGAATCCTCTGTTCAATGAGGAGCTTCATGTAACCATTCTTCTTAGCTGTTTCCAGGATATAATTCTTTTCTCGTTGTAAGTGGTTTTTGTTTAAAGGGATAGTTAACATTAGACGGATCATCATATTGTAAGCTGCCATTTTTTGTCCAAAATGATGGTTTGATGAGGCTATTATAGTCCTTTCAGTTTTGGTTCCTTTCCTGTATATGTCAAATTCTAGCTTTTCTAGGCCTCTTATGATTAGAAGGTCTAAAAACGGTAGCTTCTCGTTTTCCATGGTAAAAGATATTTTCGGATGTATCTGATTGAGTACTTGTAGAAGATCTTCAGCTTAATTTTTCTTCACTCTGGTGGAAATGTCGTCCACATACCTGAGCCAGGTTTTTGGCATAATTCCTTTTGCCTCTAATTCCATCTCCATCCACTCAATAAACAAATTACTCAGTAGGGGTGATAACGGGTTCCCCATCACTGTCTTTTGCAGTTCCTTTGAAGTACTTTTCACTAAACATGAAGCAAATATCATTCATGCATAGAGAGGCCAGCCTACTATAGCACCTGGCCTTTCTTTTTCATTCCACTGTGTGGTTCATTTCCAGAAGCCAATCTTCAAACAGCGTCAAAGCTTGCTTTACTGAAAGACTGGGGAATAATAATTTCACGTCGTAAGAGACTAATATATCATCTTCAGCTATTTCCGCGTATTTTAGCTTATCATCCAGCTCATCTCTATTTTTTATCGCTCGAGTATTCGCCTTATGGGGGAGTTTCGCACACTCATCAATGAGCCATTTGGCTATGTTTGTAGTTGGGGTGTTGGTGGCCGCTACAATTTCCCTCATTTCATTTCCCTCCTTATGCACTATTGGGAAATACTTCATCCTAGATAAGCAAGGATTGGATACCCGTATTTTTTTGACCACAGGTTTTTTCTCTTTGAGGGCTTTCTCTACCGTATTCATCATGTCCGGCAGCGGGTCCGTTCTCAATTGGTGGTAGCAGCCATTATTTAATTTCTCTAGTACAGAATCGTCGCACTGCTTTTTGTTCATTATTACCACCGGATTCCCTTTGTCGGCCTGTATAAAGTACACTGGTTTCTCTTTCAGTTCCTTCACTAGATTCCATTCTGGATTTATTGCCAAAGTCTTTTGTTGTTCTACCTTGATGACTCTATTTTGCTTTTCACGAGCTGCTTGGCTTCAATATCCATGAAGTGCATCCTGGCCGGAAACTTGTTGCTGTTGTGCGCATATGCAAGACCCTTATTCAGGAGTTTCATTTAATCTTCTCAGAAGGTTTCCGTAGATCTGTTGATGATGTTTTCTATTAATTCTGTTGTTTGCTCAGTTGGTTTCTGTTTGGCACTAGTTTTTACCCGTAATAAATTCAATTTTTTCTCCATGATTTTCTTCTTTTTGTCTATTTCACATAACTCAGCTCGTGCCACTTTCTCAAAAGTATCCATCAAATCTCTTTTTCCTCCAACAATCTCTTTCGGTTTTTTAAGGTGTAAAGAGTAACACTGCAGCGTTGATGCATCCAATTTCGTATACAGCCTGTTGATGCTTCTTTTAATTAGACTTTTTCAATGAGCAACCTGTCCTTGTCCGTGTTGAATTAAGATGATTTTAAATCCACTCTGTGGCTCTTAGGGGTCACATTGTATTTGAGACATAGTCTTAAGAACCTGATGTCCTTTGTAAATCCTCCTACACGTTTGTTGTGCTTTAAAAAACGATTGAATTCCGTTGTTTCCGAAATACATGTATATGGGAAGTAATGTTATATAATACAATAAACCAAACAGCGTTTTTTAAAAGGAATTATAATTTTGAATTTTTTTCATTTGATTTTGTCTTTCGCAAAATGTTTTGCGATAGAGTCAGCAATAGATTTGGAAACATCATAAGTGAGGACCCCGGGCAGCCTTTTTCTGCCGGTTATCCTATTGATATGAGGAAACATAAAAGAACCTGGTTCAATACTCTTCAGGGCCTGCTCAAATCGCTTGTTAGCAAAAGCTGTGGTTCTCCTCGAGGCCGTTCGTTTCAGAGACATAATCACTAGATGAATACATTAATACTCTCAGTTGACCATATTTAAATTACGAGTAGCTTTCTATGCCTAAAATTCACTTTTTTATGATTGAATTTCCATAAGCATGCATGAGTATAAAGACCTTATATTAATCTTTATAATTGCCGAATTTCATAAAGTTTAAAGGTACCGTTTTGATTTTATGGGCAAAAATGTAAAATCTACAAATCATACTATGGCTAACAAAGTTGAGTGAATTCCGATTACTGAGTTGTTTGTTGCCCTTGTACTCATAAAGGCCTACCTCTGTGATTTTTTCAGATTTTTCGGCTCAAAGATTTCCAATCGCAAGGCGGGAAACACAATATATACACATTTTACCTCTCCTGGACCTATTGATGCAAAAAATAACTTATTAAATTCAGATTCTAAAAGCTCTAATCAAGACCATTCATTTGATACCCTACTCGACTACCTTTAATTCAAAAAATATTTATAAAGGCCACGTTGTTATAAAGGAGGACCCCCTTAAACATTTTTGAAATGTTTGGTAAGACTTAAACATCTGCGAGACCACCTCTTCTGACCTTTTCACAAAGTTTGAGCTTTCGAGCATCTATAGTTTCTGAGGAAACTTGCTGTGATGCACGGACAGACGGACAGACGAACAGGCGGACAGACAGACAGGTCGCAAAACTAGTATGTCTTTGTAAAAAAAATTATTTACAAAGTCCTAAAAACACGCATAACTTCTGATAGCTGTGAAGCGTTTGATTTGCCTAGCTTACTTCTGCCATGCAGCAACCGCGGTTTGTTAGAAAGGTGTTACAACAATCTGAACGGAATGAGGTACATTAAACTGTAATTCAATTGCTTCAAGATTTTTTTCATATAGCAGCGCAGCGTAGTTTAGATTTTATTTTTTGTTGGAGACATAATGTAAAATATTTATTATTTTATTAAAGTTTTTAATTAAAAATTGACTATGGGTATTTTAATAAAGCGCAAAACTTTTAACTTTGATAACAATATTTAAGTAATAGGGGTACCGGTTAATTCGTGCGGTTTTCTAACAGATTGCGTAACTTGATTATTATTCCAGTGATTCACCTTTCCAAATATGTGTTGGAAAGCTACTGTCATATAGTTTCAGAATCAGTATGTGCCATTTAGCTGAAGCGTAAACAACAATACTTTTATTTACTCTGAAAATGTCGAAATTTGTGCCGAATAAAGTATTTTTGCGGGGAGTACTTCTTCATTGAAGAAAAAGGCTGCCGAAAGTCATTGTATTTTGGTGGAAGTGTATGGTGTGCATGCTCTAGCTGAGCGTACGTGCCAGAAGGGGCTTACATGGTTGAAAAGTGGCAATTTTGACTTGGAGGACGATGAACGGCCCGGACAAAAAAGTTTGAAGATCACGAATTGGAGACACCAAGATCGTTCCCAAACTTGCAAAATCACTTGGCGTCGCTCAACAAACCATTTCCAATCGTTCAAAAGCAGTTTTTCACAATGAAGCTTCATTTTCGAAAAAAACCGCATGAATTAACCGATACCCCTATTACAAGGCAATTTAAGAATTAATTATGAGGAATCGCTCTTCATAACATTGGAACTATGCTCCAGGACAACAATATTTTACATTGAAACAAATTCGCAAATTATACTTCTCCGCCAGTCCTCTAGTCCTATCTAGCCCATCCTAGCTCTGAGATTGCAGTTACCAGAGGACTGGCAAAAAAGTAGGGGAACAAGTTAAGGAATGAAAATTATATAGGCATCGCTCTATTGTGTACGCTTTATAAAATGCTCGCCAAAATCAATAGAAAAAAATAAAAGCCATATTATGAAAGTATTATAGGAGAGTATCCGAGAGGCTTTCGAAGCGAATTGTCTACTGTTGACCAAGGATACTCAGTAAAGCAGGTGCTCAGTAAGTGCTGGGAATATAACATCGATATGCCCAAACTTTTTGTGGACTTCAGGCAAGCATATGGCAGTGTTGACAGAAATATGCTTCACCGAACAATGCTTGACTTTGGCGTCCCAACAAACTAACCTGCATGGTCAAGGTCACCATGCTAAGCACAGTGTCCCAAGTTAAAAATATGTTCCAGGTGAATTAACGGTCAGTTTCATAATGAAATCAGGCTTAAAATAGGGGGCTGGACTTGCCCCAACGCTCCTTAATTTTGTGCAGGAATACGCCATCAGGAAGATATCAGCTGAAACCTCAGTTATACTAATGTTCAAGTTCGCACAATTGGTGGCATATGCTGATGACAGCAACATTATGAAATGATCAAAATCAGATGCCAAAGGAGTGTTTTTGAGCTAAGAATCTGAAGCAAACCGGATTGGCTTCAGATTTAATGAAATTAAAACTAAATAAATGACTCAAACGAAAAGAGAACTCCAGTTTAACAAATCTTGACCTTAGGGCAAGATTGGACGCCGCATAAACGCCGTAAATAAAGCCTATTACTCCGTACTTCCCATTCTAAGATCAAGTGTTTTGCATTGGCAAAATGAGCTCCATATTTACAAATCACTCGTCAAACATGTGCTAGAAACGAAACAGAGACGCTGACGAGCGAGCCCGAAAAGGCAGTGGACATGTTTGAATGCAAAGTACTCCGGAAAATCTACGGCTCAATGAAACAAGGAATGGGGTGGAGACAGCGTTACAACGATGAGTTGTCTGAATTGTAATAAACATAAGCAGTCGAGCAGCCCCGTGGTGATCAGAAGTGGCTGCTCCTGAAAAGAGAAGGTGGTCACCACCTTAAAACTGCTTAGTTTGTTGTTTTAATAGGTAAAAGCAATCTCCATCCGTCAAGTTTCCATCCTTTAGGCAGAGGTGACTGGTTCAATTCAGCCACTTTAACATCTTTAGGGTTGACATTTCACTTGTAGTGCAATGACCTTCTTCGGAGAAAATAACGGTTGCTTTTTGTATAATGTTTGCGTTTGTCTTCAGCCGCCACATCCGTAAAGTTTAACGAGTCAAAAAAATTTTGAATTACTGAAAAGTAGCTTAATTGACACATAATAGAACATTTCTAAAGGTAGTAAAAATTGATCGGTCCGTCTCGTAGAGTAGAGTGCGCGTGATAAATATTCTGTAGTGTAGCTTCGTGGCTCGATAAAAAACCACCTCATATGATCCCGCAAATAGCTCGTCAACAAGCACGCGTACGCGGTCATTAAGCGAAGCTAGTCAGCTGAGCTCGGTCTTGTTTATATCTAGCCGACACTTTTTTAGGGTTTTGTACTAAAATACAAAACCCTATTGCAATCACGACCTGTGTCCGTCTGTCCGTCCGTCCGTCCGTCCGTCTGTCCGTCTGTATGTCACAGCACTTTTTCTCCGAAACTATAGAGGCTACAGCCATGAAACTTTTTGGAAAGGTCAGAAGTGGTGACCTCTTCAAAGTTCAAGGGTGAAAAAATTATTTAAAGGGGTTTAAGGGGGGTCTCCCCATATAGGGAGGTGACCCCTCAAAAAAAAATTTTCACCATTGGTAGTCGAGTAGGGTGTCGTTGGAAAGGTCTCAATGAGATCTTTTCAAAACAGGTCTTAAAATTGCCTTATGAGTACCGAGGGGGGCAGGGGAAGGGGAAATGTACGAACTTTTCGCGTACCCCCCCCTCGCGATTGGACACCTTCCATCCGAAAAATCTGAAAAAAATCATGAATGTAGGCCTTAACGAGTAAAACAACAACAAATACATGAGAAGTCGAAATTCACTCAAATTTGTTAGTAATAGTATGATTTATCGATTTTATGTTTTCTTGAATAAAATCTAAACGGTACCCTTAAATTCAATAAAATTTTGCAAACAGATGACTTTTTATAGGATTGGTCTTTTCTGAAAGTTTCATAAAGATCGAATAGTATTTGACGAAGTTAGAGCGATTTGAATTTTCCTGTATTACTATGGAACAATGTGCCCTGTATTACTATGGAAACATATGGCTATGAAGCCATATGCGCTTTTTACCGACTTAGACACTACAGCTTTGCTAGGATTTGCATGAAAATTGCAGGAATGATAGGTATCATGAAGATGAGTACATATAATTGAAACAAGTCGAAGAGGCAGGAGAGAGCTCCTAGCAAAAGGGCTTTGTAACCATTCTAGGATTCGAAAAAATAGGCCATGAATCGATGATTACAGTACAGAGAAGTGACCCCTGGAAAAAAATGTCATGAAAGGTAGTCGATATGAGTATCAACTGAAAGTTCTCTATGAGAGCTTTTCAAAACTGTTCTCAAACTGACAGTTTTTGCTTCAGTGGTTGCACAGGGGGGGAAATACATGAAAAATGTGTTTCCTCCCTCGCGAATGGACACCCGTGATCTTAAAAAATCTGAAAAAATTATCAAGGGAGATATTTATGGGTATAACTCTAACAAATACCTCAGAAGTCAAAACTCTTTCAACTTTGTTAATAATAGTATGATCCGCGAATTTCACATTTTCTCCAATAAAATCGTCTTTGACATGTTTCTTGATTTTATTCGTTGCTGATTACTGCATTTTGTAAGTTGAGTACAAAACCCTTCTGACATGAGCATAGGTCTGTCTACCCAACTTGTTTAATATCTTCAATCCCTAACACTCTCTCCATTACTCTTTCTTCGTCGCACAACGCTCGTGCGATCTGCATTCACATTACGTCGCTTTGCCCTTTGTGCCACCCTGACAATGTTTGATGCATCGGTATCAGGGGATACACAAAATAATGTTAACTAATCCTTTTCATGAATATCTAGTCCAAAACCATGATCAGCTCTCAGAGATAAAAAAAATTCAACATAATACGACGCATTCAAAAAAAAACTCTGAATAACTGTCTCTTCAGTATCTCGCCGATACGGTCAAAAATGCCCTAAGACACTGAGCTCATAAAAGTAGGCGTACAGGTCCACGCTTAAATTAGTGCTCATTAAATGCTTCCTTAGTCTTTTCTTAGTTACCAAAAGTGAGTTTGCTTTCTTAACCAGTTCTGATAGATTGCTGTATATACACGCAGAGCATAATTCGTGGCATCGTTCTTCAGACCATCCGTTCTGGCAAAAGGTATTACGAATTGATCTGCATTCGTCAGATTATATGGGTAGATCTGTGATACCCGAATTAATGGTGGGCGTTCCGATTCATTAACTTTCAAATTTTAAACTTCTTCCTCACAGCACTACAGCCCCTCTCGGGCCGTCGCTTCCTGCAAACAGCGCCTCCAACTGTCCCGGTCCATTGACCGCGTCCGCCAATTCTGAAATCCGAGCAGGGATGAACTGTCTTCGTCGACCGAGTCAGACCAGCGTTTCCTTGGTTTTCCCACTGGCCTCCGGCCTTCAGTTCTCCCAACGAATACCTTCTTGGGCATCCGTTGCTCGTCCATGTGATTCATGTGTCCAGCCCATTGCAGCTTCCGCAGTCTTACACTCGTTGAGACCTCCGGTTCGTCATAAATTGCATACAGCTCATGGTTGTATCGAATTCGCGCTAGACGGGGAACTTAGCTTTTTCCATTATAATGATTTGACTAAAGGTTAATAATTTTGCTAATTGGTAAACCAAACTAGTTTGAGTAAGTATTGATAGTTTCAGAATGTTTTTATATGCTTTGGTCAGCAGCCTGGATATACCATTTAGATGTTGCTTTGCTGATTGACTCCGAATAAGTACTCCATAATGTAATTTTGTCAGGACTAATGGATTTAGAACAAGTTTCTTCATGTACATTGGAAGAACCTCATATCTTCGTAACAAGCCTACAATTTGGGCTAATTGCCTCCTTAAGCTATTTATGTGTGGCAACCAGGTCATACGATGGTCTATGATAAGACCAAGATATTTCATTTCTAGCACCCTTTGCAATTTATCGCCGTTAATATTCAGTTCCACATTTTTGTCTCCTTTGTTCTTTTGCTTAAAAACAATATATTTTGTCTTTATAGTGTTCAATACTAGTTTGTTTTCGATTAACTACTGATGGGATTTTCTTAGATCCTCGTTCATAGTGTTCTCAATGGCAGTTGTAGAACTGTGTCATCAGCATATAATGTGTGATATCCCGTCAGCCCGCTTGTATTTAGATTATTTGTGTATAGCAGGCACAAAGTTGAACCAAGTATTGTCCCTAGGGGGAACTCTTGTTTTCGTAGGTATTCAATCTCTCAGGACATTGTTGATTAAAGTTCTCTGCGATCTTCCCTCCAAGTAACTCTTAAACAAATGCTTAGGACTACCCTGAAGACCATACGATTCAAGTTTACAAAGCAAGAGGTCATGATCAACTGTACTCGTATCAAATGCTTTTTTCAAATCCAAAAAAAATTGCGATGACATAATCACCCCTGTCAAGTCCTAGACGTGTGACAGAATGTAGGGCATCCAAAGTACTCTTGTTATTTTGAAAACCAAACTGATGTCGGCTTACGATAGAGTTTTCAACTAAGAATGATGTCAATCACTTGTGCCGGACAATCGGCACCCGTGGCCTACACGGATTTTTGAAAAAAAAAGTCATTACAGAACCATTTGATAATCCACTTGTATCCGCCTGCATGAATTTACACAAATTACAATGGGCGTGGCATGTAAAAGGAAGGGGAGAAAACATACTAGCCAAAAATATGAAAGCTTGAGCACAAGGTAAACTTCTAGCGAGAAAACTGAAGACTCGAAGGAAAGGTACGATAGAAGTTGACAGCAAATCCTTGCTGGGAGTGATCAATAGGCGGGCGTGGGCGCAGAACCATAATGATTGGTGAAAATTTATTCTGGAAGTCAAGGCTCGACTTGGAGTGTCCCGCCATAGAAGATGATGTTATACCTGTATCTTCAAAGGATTTGCTCTGATTCTCTGTTATTTATTGATTATGGAATATTATCTTTAATTTAGAAAAGAAAATCTTAAATTCTTCATTAGATGCTCTAGTTTTAAGCATATTTTAGGTTAGTCAATAATTTTGTTTATTTGATATACGCAGGCCAATTCTCTTTTTTCTTTAAAAGCCGTCGGGCCTTGCTTTGTTGTGTGAACAGACGCGTTTCGACTACTTTGAGTCATCTTCACTGAAGATGACTCAAAGTAGTTGAAACGCGTCTGCTCACACAACAAAGCAAGGCCCGACGGCTTTTAAAGAAAAATATATATATTTTAGTTTGTTTACATCACTAGTCAAACCTGTCCACACGGAGAGAAAAAATTTAGTGAACGGTATGAAAATTGTAATGAATTGCATTGCAATTACAATAATATTTGACCCCATTGCAGTTGTTGTAATAAGTATTAGCACAGAAGTTAAATCGGTCATTGAAGTGTTGTAATTTTTATTATTCGTTAATGAATATTCACATCCCATAATATGATAATGCTTACAACCACTGTAGTAAAATTCACCTTCCTATGTCGGGAAGTTCATCATTTCGTGTTGTTATTTAGTATTACAATTACGATGATTTTTACATAGGAGAACAATATTATTCACAACAAATGCAATGAATTATACCACGCACTAATGTGAATTTATTACATTTCAATGAAAGATACTGAGTGAAATTTCATTGCAATGCTATAAAAATAACCAAATGTGCCATTGAAGAATGATAGTAGTAAAAGTTTGCGAAACATTGCTTTAAAAGAATTTATTTTCGTCTTCATGTTAGCTTTACATTTCATATTTATTTGAAACGTATATAATATTCTTTATTCAATGAATGTGGTAAGGCAGGAAAGTAATCAAATTCGCTTATTAAAACTTAAGCAATTAGTAGTAGTTTCCTTAATTTTATAAGAATTCAAATGGTTATCGAAAAGTATCGCACACTTTTCAGCAATTATTATCGCCTTATCTAGGTACACAACAAATTCAATAATTTTGTAAATAATATTATCTCTTTTTGATTTCATAAGAAAATAATTACTTTTGTAAACAGTACCTTTGTATTCTATTTCAGTAGCTAATATTGCACTTTCAAAATTTATATTAAAATCTTGCAACTTATCAGAATAGTTAATTTTGTTAGAAGACTTTGATTGTTTCTTTACAAAGAGTAAAATATCTTTGGTATCAGCTTGCAAAAATAAGTAAGCTTATTTTAAAGAAATTTTTATTGCAAGAGAATAGCAAGAATTGATTCGAGAGGAATTGTTTGTAAAATATTGCTTTAATTCTTTGTGTTTGCTTTCATTCCTCATACTCCACATCAATTTCAACGGGCCAGATTTTTTTATGACTGTAGAATAATGAGTAAGAAAATGAGCTTTTGGCTTCAAAGGAAGCTTAAATAATGAACAAAATTTTTCATTATGATATTTAATAGTTGCATCAAGGTGTATCACAGTCACATGAAGAAAATCTTGATTTCATAGTTATTTCAATTAAGTTCTGCAAATTCAGAAAGAAAAGCCATACTTCATCGGTTGGTGGAACAAAGACACCCACCATGAGCCCGAAAAAGCGAACAAAGCACATTAATTCGCTAGCTGACATTTTTAAACTATTATGAATCGCTTCTACTTTGATAGGAGGTGAAATACATCCAGAATCTATAGATCCATAATCAAATAGCTGTTTTCTATCATTAAGGTCTGCCAAAGTGAAATACTTTTTGTCGATTATGAAGTTTGAAATTATAAAATACATATCATTCTTAACGAGCCCTTCAAATAAATCATGCATTATATCAACACTGTAATTGCTTGCAGCGTGGAAGGATGGTAAATTGTTAAATACGCAGGGCGGTACTTTGGAAGTTATTCGTTAATAGGTCTTCAGTATAGTTTTCTATGTTACGCAGCTTTTCTTTCATCTCAGTTGATAAATATTGAGTTTCTGATTTTTAACATTTACATATGCGGCAGTAGTATACTGCAGAAAATGAGCGAGAAAATCTGAGAATTGAGTTGATGCCTAAGTTATCACCTATAATAAGGCCGAGTATAAAATAAATTTTAGTATCAGATCCATTAACAGAAAATGTCAATCCATTTACTTCTAAGTCTAACAAAATATTTAGAAGGCTTTGGAGAATATCCTCATATTCATACTTTTTCATATACTTTGCATTCATTAACATTATAGGTAAAATGCTCTGTAGTAAGGAAAATTTATGACGTGGAATTGTAGGAAAGTTCAAGTAAAACGCGGAAATTGAATTGGCAGATGAGTGGGAACCCAATATGTTTCCAGGATCAAAGTCGTCATAATATAAAAAATATGGGATAGCAATCTTATTTTCTCTTGATAAGCGAAAGTGTATATCTTTCCGAATTGCTCCAGAAGCAAAATTATCAATATCTTTTTCATTTATTGCACAATTTTGAGTAATTCGAACGGTTTCCTGAAGTAAATTTTGCCGATTAAAAAAGGTCGTTATTATGAGAGGTATTGACAAAAGAGTTGCCTTGACATTCGAATAATTCAATGAAGGAATGCCGTTTTTCATTGTGGTTTCCATTTCCGTGGAGATTGTTATGTTTTGGGGCATTTTCATAAGATTTTTAGTTTCTAATAGTTTAATCAATTTGTATTCAGTGTTCATGTTGTCTAGATTTACTTTTAAAAAAGCTGTGAATATTTCTAAAGCATTTGAAGCGGTCGAATGTTTAGCTGATTCTATGATCGGATCGAAAAGATACATTTTGATATCATGCAATATCCGAAATGCTACTTTTCTATTTAAATTATTCGTATCCATCAATTTTAATACAAAACTCAAGAAAAAAGAATTCAAGTCATTTGAGTAATTTTCTTTTGAAGTACAAACTGGAATTTTAATGGGAGCAGAAATATCATTTACTGTCATTTGCATCAAATTATTATCAGCATTTCTTGGCATTTTCTCTATTCTTACTGCTTTATCAAAATTTTGGTCAGAACTTTTGAGATGTTCTTCTTTTTTTGTGGAGATTCGTATGTATCTGGTTTATTTCCTTTTAAATGAACATTGACAATATGACGTTTCAATTTATTGAAGCAAGAAAATTTTTGGGGACAGTTGCCTTGCGTGCAGTCATAATTTAAAATTAAATCGTGTTTGTGAAAATTTTTAAAGTGACTGGTATAGCTTCGTATGAAACAGAATTTATCATTCCAAATAAAACAAGTTAGCGTCAACATAGCGAATCTTTCAAAACTTGAATGAATTCAACAAACCATTAACGTTTGATGAAGTGTTTTCTAGTTTGATCCCATAAAAATATTCTTGGATAAGGTACCAAACATTAATGCTTTGTTGAGGATATTCGATGTTTAGCACATAAAATAATTTGAACAAATTCTCCAAGGATGATAAAAATGACTCTACTTTATGGACTATATTGTCAACTACAATATAAAATTGTGATTCACAAGTAACTATTAGTGGTTGCAGCCGCACACCTAAAGTGTGATACTTATCACCTAACTTCCAATAAGCCACTAAAATATCAGCTTGATTGTTGATATTGACAATACAGCTATCAATCGAATCTTTCACTGAAGTGTGCCAATACCTATCCTTTGCCTCATTGGTGTCCTTCAGCTTGATTTTTTTAGCTGATGGTACTAAGTAATGCAGGATCTCGAATGTTAAGCAATCGTTTGGATCTAAACAAAACCACGTCAGTTTTTTTCAACGCACATGAAACTATTAACCTTTATTAATGTCATCGGCTTTAACTTTTTCTAAGATTTCTCTGACTCTTGAATGCTGCTCGTTTGCAGCAATACTATATATTTTAGTACAGAACGCTATCCATTTTGTCCGGAGTGATAGTGAGCAAGTCTCTCCAAACAAGCTTACAAAATCTAATTCGATCTAAAAACCAAACAATGAGAATTTAAATGAAGAAGAAATATTAACATAAGCAAAAGTATATACTCTTCAAAGCATAGGCATATACTATTTAATTTTTAAATAAAATATATAAAAAAAGGGTTTTTTATTTATATTCATACCAAACGCAAGGCTCTAGATTGTGTCAAGAGGGGTCATTCTTTGAATATGTCTATCATTGGTTTTAATAGAATATCTGATCGCCTTCCTGCATAAGAATCAATCCACTTTATCGCAACTACCTCCCATGGTTCTATGTTAAACCGTAGCCAGTTTTTCAAATTCAGATCTGAAATGATTTTACTTTGAATTGGTTTATCAAAAAGGTATTTCAAAAACTAACAGTCAATTGATTGAGAAGTTTCTGTTGGTAGTTTCACTTCTGAAATCTTCTCAGGCTTTTTGAATACTCCCTTCAGAATTCCTTGCTTTCGGAGATATTTCATTCTGTTGTTGTAACTACTGTATAATGGCCCTCGAGCTCTTCCCGCCGATCCAGCTTTTATAAAATAACTTTCCTGTTGAGTTTTGAAAATAATATAAATTTGCAACGTGGGCAGCTTTATTTGACAGACCTTTGATTCCAGTGGGAAAAGTTGTTGAATTTTGGCAGCTTAAACTTCACATAGCTCAGTCCCTAAAGAAATATTTTGATCTATGCAGAAGTCAACTAATATAGATACTAGGGTTTTCCTCTGCGAAGAAGAAAATGGCTTGTTTTCATTAGCTTCTAAAAGCAGCAGTTTTCCTTTACTATTCGTAAACAATACTTGCTGAACATCCTAATGCAACAGAATTAAATCAAAAACTAACTTACTATTAACATTTAACTTACCAAATTGTCGATTATTCGAACATTTGAACAAAAGCTACTTGGAGATCCAGGAGAGGATGATGAAAATGATTCATTTTCAACCCATTTGGAAACTTCACTTTGAAAACTTGAGTTCAAGCTCAGAATATCCGCAATAGAAGCCGAACAATATCCCTATATTTCAGGCTAAGTTTAGTAACAGTTTGAAAGAAGAAAAATCTCACCTCTGATATCCTCCACTGATGTAATTTTGCTTTAAATTTTATTCGTAAATGAAGTAGATCCTTTGGAATCAACACATCAATATCAGAATTTGTTACGTCTATCAGACATTGTCGATCAATTTTGTATTCTACAGTTAAAAAGTTAGAACACAACTTGAAAAATTGCTAAGGTACGAATGACAACCTTGGAATATACTTTGCAGTTCGAATAAGCCCCATTCACCAAGCAATTTATCTGTATCCGAAAGATCACTTTCCGATTGTAGAACATAAATTACACTTGACACTGTTTCAGGACTAACCAAAGATTCTGGCACTTGCTCCATTTCTTGGGCCTTGACTTATTATCAAATGCGTGTAGGTAAATTAGTGAATTTAAAAGGGCTAAATATACACCTATACTTACATTTCAATGGGTCCTTGCAAGACAATTAGATAACGCGTTCTATTGTTTATCAGCACCGGTGTCACTATCAACTACTAATGCACGAACTACGAACTACACAGCATAAACCGATCCGTTCAAGAAAGACGCGTCACTGCGTAGGAACATTTTACAGCATATGAAATGAATTTCATTACTGCATAGGAACATTTGACTACATATGAAATGAATTTCACCATTGCTTAGAAAAATTTGACTACACATGAAATGAATTTCATAACCGTCAAGTGAATTTTTTGTTTTCATTGGATTGAGTTGTAAGAATTACTACAAATATTAGATTTTAAAAGAAATTGCGTGCAATGATTTCAATCACTACAGTACAATGAATGAATGAATGAATTACAATCGCATTTATAATGATTACATCTCTGATAAGTTTTATTACGAAATTGGGAATTGGTGCGAAATTTCACTGAAATGTAGGAAATATAACGTGTAATGAATATTATTGCTTCATTTTGTAAAAATCATTACACATTTTTCTCTCCGTGCAACTCAACAAAAAACTCAACGTAACGTAAATAGGTAAAGGATATTTGATTTTTCCCTATTGGCTTACGTTTAATTCAATCTCTCCCCACTCATATGCCAATTATTTCTGTCTCTAAGCTCTTCCGGGAAAATATATGATGAAATCACTCAAACTACTTAGTTTCTTGAAAAATCATGCCCATCCTACCAAAGACGAAGAAACATTAATTTAACCGTCTAAAATACATAATAATTAATAACGTATCACAATCACCTGAACTAAGAATTAACGATAGTATTTCGAATATGTTAAACACATGTTAAAAAGAGATAAATTGTTGTTGATTTCACTTAAATGCATTTTACATCGCCAAATTTGCATTAAACGTAGTCACAAAGAATTCCTTGTACTATGGACAGTGTTGGCAGTTTCAAAATTCTCAAAAATATAAAGATTAAATTGATGTATATATTCAAATAGTGTAAATCTTATATTACTAGTTTTCAGTGTAATATGTAATTTCAAAGCTTTGCACAAGAACTGTTAATTAAGCGCTGTTTAACATGTTTTCAATCTTATCAGGAAAGTTATACTGTCGAATTTTTCAAATTAAGGCTTTGGCAACTCTACAAGAACAACGCAAGTGCATTTATTAATGTAGCAACGTGTGTGGAAAAATTTATTTGCGAACTTTTAGAATGACACAAATCGTATATTGACTGCAATTTTGTGCCATTGTTGCAAGCATTTTAAGACTACTCAAAACGCAGGACATAAATAAAAACAAGCCTCACAGTCCCAGTCAGTAATTTGTCCACTGAGAAACTTTTCCTGACGCCCCACACCTTCAACATCACGCATATGTATGTATGCATACAGAATCGACTTTACTATACAACTCCTCGTACGTCTTTTTTAAGCCTTGCACTGCCCCATGATATAGTATGTATTAGTTGTAATTTTTGTTTTTGTTGTTGCTGGTGCCGCGAAAATGACATTGATTTATTGTGCAAAAGTTTATTAATATGAGTTTCATGCGTATATAAAATTGTTTAATGGTTCAATGTAAGTACGCGGCTGGTGGATGGACGATTTAGTGTCTTTTTTCGACATGGAACGATCGCGGTGGTGGATGGGCATATTATGTATCCATCTCACATACCTACACGTGGTAGTTGGACATTTATAAATGTAACACCAGAGAGTTTTAACAGTTTTAACAGAGAGATAAATTTTTGTGACAGCACCCAGTTATTTATGAGCTTTCCTATGTATAAATTATATAACACCGTGAAATGAGAAATAAATTATTGAGTACGAATTAAGGCTATGTAAAATGTTATAAATTTTTATTGTGCACCCCCTCGATGCTTGGTTGGACATGAGATTACTACAACATCCTTTTTCAAAAATACTGTTGCATGTATGCAATGCAAGTAATCTGGTCTTATTGCTCTGTTTTCATTTCATGTAAGTTCAGTACCAAGTTCAATTACCTTGCCTATAGTGTTTGATTTATTTTGTCAAATTCTCATGAATGCAAAATGTTTCAAGTCATTGGGTGCAAATCAACTTCTTTATATATTTTTTCAGAAAGTAATTTGTGAAACTTTAAGTCAGCTTCCGAAATCAAAAGGTTATCTTTTAAAATCCCGAGTGAAATCAGGACAATATATTCAAGGGATATTTCTCAGTGAGGTCTGCATAGATATACTCGTATATATGACTTTCTATAAAATGACACAAATACATTTATGTGGCAAGAGGAAGTAACTCGCCTTCCAAAAGATGTGGAAAGTGGCATTAGTTGCAGTCATAGATACTCATAAAAATACCTTAACTAGTCTATTTAACCACCTATCTTAATCGTGAAACTTGGTAATCTTACACGGACCTCTTTATCTAGTATTAGTGCTATATCTATACCAATGCCTAGATTAATGAGTCTAGTTTCTCAGATTCCTTTTTCAGTTTTCACAAATTTAGCAACCAATCAAACAATATGTTTTCGGAGCACGTTTTCTGATTTTTAAAATTATAAAAGCCAGTGCATGGAAAAAAAACTATAGCGAAATTACCTAAGCTTACTTATGTAATAATTGTTTTTTTACAGAATGCCAAATTATACATTGCTCAATTGAAATTCTTCATCACGTTTGGCATAACAGGTCAAGCTGAGACTTAGCCTCCAAAATTAACATTCTCCAATCATCACGATTCTGTGACCTTGTTTATCAATTAATCACTCCCAGAAAAGATCTGCTGTCAGGTTCTATCATCTAGCCTATCGCTCTGGACATCTCCCATGTGCTCTACCCTTTAATGTTCTTTCGGTCAGCTGGTTTTCATCATTTGTTTCTACATGGCTCGAACATTGCGGTTTACGCAACCTTACGCATGTATCCGAGCAAAAATTTAATTCAACTTGTGATTATGCCTTAATTAGGCATGTCTCAACAGGCATTAGGACCTAATACGGATTCTGATGACGAGCGTAATGCATCATCCCACCAATTCCTCATTTAGGAACTAATAAGGCTTGTCTAAACAATAACGCACTGATGGGGCTACGCTTATTTCCTAATCAAGGCACTGATGAAGCTTGCCTAAAACAAAAAAAAATTATTGTGATAAATCGAAAAAGCTATAAATTCACTGAAAATAACTAAAAATAGGTACTTACAATTTTCCTCATTTCACTAAAAACACAACTTTTCATATTTTCCGAGAATTGTTGGATTTATTTGAATTTATTTATAAAAGTTTACAGAGAAACACCATTAGGCAGTGTCTAGCTTAGGCATGCTACATCAAGTCTCTATCAGACCCGTTACGTTGGCCTAACAAGATAAAAAGTGAGGAAATCCCCACGACATCTGAATCCAGAAAACTACAACGCACATTCATCTTCAACATGCTTGTAAGTTCTTACCAGGAAATTCATCTTAGTTCGGACTTTTGACAAACAAAATTTTTGTCTTTCGGAATGTTTTCTTCAAGTGTTTCAAAAACTAGGAGCTGCCTAGGCAAACTCCATCCGTGCCTAAATTTAGAATTGTTTATGCTAGCCGCATCAGTTCCAAAAATTGGAACTTTTATTAAAATGAAGAAGAAATTTTTGTGTTGTCTCGATTTTCCACAACAAATTTTTTTTAGGAAAACCCTATTAGGCCCTAATATGGGAAGCTTCATCAGTGCCTAAAGGTGTTCTGTTTAGGAATTAATGGGATAATATGTTGAGTTCAGCATTATGCTCAATCCCAAACAGAACAAGTTAAGCATGCCTAATTAAGTTTGCATGCCTAACTTAGGATTGCTGCATTAGGCCACACTGTCTCCGCATCAAGCATGGCTAAATTGATTTATAGTTGGGTAGATACAGGTGGTTCGTCAAATAATTCATACAACTCATAATTGTAAGATAGTCGCTACTCTGTTCCTTATTTCACTGGGCAATCAATTTTTCGGATTCGCTTACCAGAGTTCATGTTTTACTTCCAAATAAAGCACAAGTTTGACTAATGATTGTGAATACGAAGCTTATTTTCCTGTGCATAGCTTCAGAATGGGAAGTATGGAGTAATGAGCTTCACTGGAAGTATTTATATGGTGTCAAATCTCGCTTTGGGGCCTTTTCTATTCAGGATGACTCCAAGATAAACAAAATTGTCAATAGTATCAAGATTAAAACCTCCTATGTTCAAGTTTTGCCAGATAGAAATGTTATTTATCGATTGAGTCATGAATTAAGTTCCAGTTCCTTGGTTCGTTGACGAATTTGATATGCTTCGGACTCTAAGGTGCTATCTGGGATCGTTTTTGCTATGAAGTCGACGTCATCGGCGTACGCTACCAAGTGTGCAGTCTTGAAAATTAATGGGCCAGAGGTTTCAACTGTTGCCTTTCTGATGGCGTATTTCAGTGCAAAATCAAAGACTATTGGGCAAATCATTCCCCTTGTTTTAAGCCTGATTTCATTTTGAAGCTGTCCGTTGATTCGCCATTTAACGTTGACCTGCGGGACTTGCTGTTTCGTATCGTGACTTCGACCATGCAGACTGGTTTTGATGGGATGCCAAAGTCAAGCATTATTTTGTACAGTGCAGTTTTTCTCGAAATCGTCATGTGCTTGCTTAAGGTTTACAAAGAGTTGTTGCACGTTAATGTTATATTCGCAGCATTTTTCATGCACCTAATTTACTAAGAATATTTTAACCACTTCGAAAAGCCTCCCTGATACTCTCCCATGATACTTTCACTGTACGGCTTTAATTTTCCTTCTATGATTTTGGAGATGTATAATTTTCACACCTTAACTTGTCTCCCTTTTGGTATACATGGCTTATTATAAATTTTCACTAGTCCTCTGGTGATGCTTTTCTGCATATTAATTGATGGAAAAGGTTAAGGAGCAGTTTTGCTGGTATCCCATTTTTTCTGGAAGTCTCGTTTTTTCTAAGCTCACTGTACCTCGTGCATGGTTGATGGTGACACTGAAGCGTTCCTTGCATTTTTCGTCATACCAGTCATTTTCTTTTCTTTAGTCGATGTACCAAGACCTTTTTAGTCGCATCTCGTATTATTCTCCACATGGTTTGAATGTCACCACTGTTTTGTCTTGCCTGCTGGGATATGTTAATGCGATGATCCAGTGCTGACATATGTGTAGACGTTACTGAGCTATAATTTAACTAGTTTATCTAGTATCTTGAGGAAACTGATGTACTTTGTTGTAGCTGTTGAAGATGTAGTATTTGAACGTGACTCGTAAAAGTTAGTGGTCCAAATTTCATACTGAATGTATGTCAAGAATACCGGTGGCCGCTCATTTTTGTTCGAGAACGAGTTCGATTTGGGTTAATATGTGACCATCTGACGATACCCACGTTCTGTTGAGGATCTGTTCATGTGAGAAATAAATGGAGTTTGCTGTGAAGCTTCTACTATCAATGAAGTGCTGTTCGTGGTTACTTGTGTTTGCATAAAGGCTGCGCCCTCCAATTATACCTCTATGCGCTTTTTCTGGCTGGATTTTTGTGTTGAAGTTAGCCAGAACACTTCTTATATCATTTGACGGCAGTGCATTCTAAGGTGCTGTAAAATTTGCCCAAGATAGCGTTCTACTTGAATTCTGTGAGTACGTGATAGTTAACAAGCCAGACATGAAAGAATTTGGTATTGATACAAATTCGTTGGCTCCATTCATTAATAGGGTTGAAGTCGGTGACAAATTGCTTAAATATGCTGTCCACCATAAAAACCACTCCTAACACATGGCTTTTTTGCGACTCTCCAATTTTGAATACGATGTGCAACTTTATGTCAAATGTATCTTGATCATACTATCTAGTTTCTTAAACTACGAGTTTCTCAAGGAAAAATACCTAAAATATCACAGAAGAAATACGCCGAAGAATACAGCTCACAAATAAAACTTTTTATTCGATTTTGGTGACCTTGAAAATCAACTACACACACAGGAAAACAAAGCCCAAGTATACAAATCTATGATAAGACCTATTCTTTGCTGTTACTGTGAAACATGGGCCCTCACCCAGGCGTTCGCTAACATATTGAACACCTTCAAACGATGGGCCCTGACGTCAATAATTGGAGTGGAGTTAGATGGGGACCAATGGCAAATTCGATACAACCATGAGCTGTATGTAATTTTTGATGAGCCGGCGGTCTCAACGATTGTAAGATAAGGGAAGTTGAAATATGATGGCCATGTGAATTATATTGATGAACAACAGATACCCAGAAAGATATTCTTTAGGAGAACGGGACGTCGGAAACTAGTGAGGAAACGCTGGTCTGACTTGGTTGGCGGAAACAGTTTATCGCTGCTCAGATTTCAAAATTGGAGGACGTGGTCTATGGACCGAGATAGTTGAAGGTACTTGTCGCAGAAACTGATGGCCTGGGAGAGGCTGCAGTGCTATGAATTGAACAAAATCGATTGTGTTTTTCTTTATTTTATTTAGAAGTTCTGATCTAGCATTCCAGATTCCAAAAGGATAACTCGTCGTTTGTTGTGGTCATCACTGCCTTTGGTTGGATCCAACCCAAGGCTGTTTTCCTAGTTCCATAATAGGTAAATACTATGTGAACCGTTGTCAGCGGTTTGACTAAGTCACTTTTGGATTTGCGAGTGGTATTTTATTTCGCTTCAAATGGCTGGCCAATTGGTTAGGGCACCTATCAATATGCCACCTGATGATGCAAGGAGGCATGTGGATTAAATGCCCCACACAGACCTATGGGCAAATTACGAAACATTAATTTTCGTCAAATGTGCAAATTTAACGTATAATAACCTACAACAATCAAACGTTTGAACGTGCTTCATATACGTGATTAAGTTTAGGGTCAGATTAGGTATCTCATGGCTTGATGGGGCCACTTTTACCGCAAGATCTAAATTGTGAAGGATCGATTCCACTCTAAAACCATGAATTTGAATGATACATGTTTAATGAATGTATAACAATCAAATATTAAACATGCAAAATCGTAGTTTCACTGAACAATGAGCTACTGGGGCAAAATTTTTCCTGAGAAAAAAATTCCCCGTGGTAGAAGTTCCTTCGGAAGCAAAACCTGCAAAATATATCCCAGGGCAAAACGTTCCCCAGGGTGAAAAAACTATGGGGCAAAAAGATAAGCTGGGGTCTAAGGCCCCTGGGACAAAATATCCGCCGAGGCGAAAAATCCCTGGGACAAAAAATTCCACGTGGTGAAAAGCCCCACCATCAAATATCCACTGGTGTAAAATACGCCCAAATGCTTAAAACGCCTTGGGGGAACAAAAAAGCCCCTGGAGTGAAAACCGAAAGTATCTCGGGACAAGAGGTACTTACGGACGAAAATCCTATGGGCAAAAAGATCCTCAGGGCAAAAGGAACCCTGATAGTTAGGGGCAAAAAGTATTCGGAGCAAGAAGCAGCCTGAAGCAAATAGTACCTCCGGGTAAGATCCACCCCAGAACAAAAAATTATCTGTGGCAAAAAGTATCTCCGAACAAAAACTATCAAGGAGCAAAAAGTACTTGGGGTAAAAGTAACCCGAGGTAAAAGTACATCGGGGACAATATACTCTGGGGCACGAAATCTTGGGGCGGAAAGCATCCATCCAGAATGTAGCATAGAACGAAATAATCCCCTGCGCAAAAAGGATTCAAGGGCAAAAAGTGTCCCGGTGCAAGAAATTTCTTGGAATGAGAATCCTGGTGGTATGAGTTATTCCGAGGAAAAACGTTCTTTGGAGCCAAAAACTCCCCGTGCCAAAAAATATCCCGTGAACCTATGAAAAAACAAGTAAAAGTAGCAGGAGATTGCTCCTGACAGAAGGGTATTGTAAAACAATTTGAAATTCAAACAACGCCTTCTGAACATCAAAACTGGGCTCATATATATTCCATGGATTCAGCTCGGAAAACTAAGGTATGGCTATTATATTTGTTGACTTACCACTATTTTATTTTCAGTATGCTGACCTCAATGATTGAGCAGGCACGATAACATATCAATGTTACAAAACATTTCAAAAATTTTCATCAAAAGCCTTACACATCGAACGTATATTTACAAAGTATCACGTGTCATTGTTGGTGTAATCAATAAATCTTCAATCGTCTATGGATTAACAGTTTATGACTTGATTTTTATGGAACTTCCAGAAAACATTTATTTTACATCAAAATACTTAATACTTAAGAGCCATCACCTTTCAGTTTTATAAATGAAAACTTAAAATTCGTAAAATGTACCTATATTAACCAATTTGATGGAGTTTTGACTTCTGAGGCGTTTTTTGCCCTTGTACTTATAAGGACCTGATTTCCTAATTTTTTTTCTGTCCGAAGATGTTCAATCGCGAGGGGGGACACAAAATTTTCGTATATTACCCTAACCCTACTCCCTACCATGCAAAAACTTCTCTTCTAAGATCTGTTTTGAAAAGCTCTCGTCAAGACATTTCATTTGATACCCATACCGGCTAGCTTTGGTAAAAAAAACTTTTCAAGAGCCACTTCCCATATGAAGACACTTTGGATTGTTTTTTTTTTTTGTATTTTAACTTTTTAGAGGGCATCACCCTTGATCTACGTACAAAATTTCATCACTCTAGCTTATTTATTGCAATTTTCAAGAAAACTTACTATGACGCACGTTGACTTTAGTGGGATATTTTAAAAAAATTTTACAACATCCTTAAAAAATGATACCCAAGCTTTCAAGAGGCAATAACTTTTCACATATCTACCAAGTTTGACATTTGTAACTACTATAGTTCCTGAGAAAAATTGCTGTGACAGACGGGCTGACAGAAAGGTGGTGATTCCAGTAAGTTTTCGTAAGTTAGTGTAAAGCCCTCGAAAAGAAAATAAATATTTAATATATATACAATATATATATATATATATATATATATATATATATATATATATATATATATATGTATATATATATATATATATATATATATATATATATATATATATATATATATATATACGATTATATATTCCTATGAAACTTCCCAAGAATTTCGTTTACGATGTACCATCTATTAGCAACTATATTTTTCATTTGTTTTTTAAAGGTGCTCTAGAATCCCCTGGGTTGCGACTTAGGTTGATCTTGCTTTGACTTGACTTTGTGCTTTTTACGTATTTATAAATTTTTTTTTTTACAAAGCCATACTAGTTTCGCGGCTTGTCTGTTCACCGTCTGTTCACCGTCTGTTCGTGCGTCACAGCAAGTTGTTTCCTCCGAAGTTAGAGAAACTAGAATGCTCAAACTTTGTGGAAAGGTCAGAAGTGATAGTTTCTCAAAAGTTTCGGTCTTACCATAAATTTATAAATTTTTTACCCCCTTCCCCCTAACTACCAAGTATTTTTTAGAAAATTCTTTGAATCAAAGGTAGTCGAATTGGGTATCAAATGAAATGTCTTGATTAGAACCTTAAAAATCTGAGAGAAGAAAGTCAATTTATGCATCAGGGGGCCCAGAGGAGGCGAAATGTACCAAAATTAAGGAATAGTGTCTAATTTGAATATGTTCAACCGGCATTCAGAAAAATCATTTAAAATCGATCAAAATGGCGGCTGCAATGTGATTATGAAACAAACTCTGCATCTTTTGCATAAATTGGACCGATTTCTTATCCAGGTATTGGATGAATAATTCAAGTTATCGTTTTACATTATTAGAAAACTTGTTTTGAACCCTAGGGTGGTACAAAGACCTTCTGGTAGGAGCACTCTCCTGCTTACTCATCTTGTTTACTCTTACCATGGACATACTTGAAACTAGTCCTTTAGGTGTTTCTGAGTGTGTAAAATGTGTCTTATTAAATTGTTTGTGGTCTCGGTGTTTTTGCGCTTATTTAAAAATATGTTTAGAAAATGTTTTTCTCCATAGACGCAAATAAAATATTTTGTTTTTTATACATATATATATATATATATATATATATATATATATATATATATATATATATATATATATATATATATTTTGAGGGTAAGTTTTCCCTCTTCTTCAGTGTACTGATGGTCTAGTTACAATTTTCTTTGCATAAATACCTAACATGTCTAGCTATACAGGAGTGAGTTTAATTGCTATTTAATTATACCTTTTTATTTTTCTTACTCTACTTTTTAAAACGTTTTGGTTTTATTGGTTTAGTCCTTTAATTACAAGCTTATCAAATGTTATTTAATGACAGTCAATGGAAGAGGTTATTACAAAAATTTTAAATTACTTTATTACCTCTAGTAGTTTTGAATATCCGTGCCCGACGTCATCATTCAGCCTCGATTGTTCCGGTTGTCTCAAAATCCACAGGCTTTCATACGCATCTAATTTCTTGCGGCTTTTGACCTGCTGTACTACCTCGACGTCTTCCCAATTGATCTTATGGTTGCTTGAAACGATGTTCTTTGCTACCGATGATTTTATCGCTTCAATGGGTCGTTGTTTCTCGATGCACTTTTCAGCTTCATTGATGTGCTCCGTAAACCTTGTTTTAAGCGGGCGTTTCGTTTGTCCTATGTAGCTTTTGTGGCATGTCTGGCACGTGATTTTGTAAACCCCACATTTTTCGTGTTTATGTTTCTTATCTTTGGGTGTTCCCAATATTGTGCTCAATTTCGATTTTTGGCTTGTTGGTACTGCTATTATGTTTACTTTTTTTAATCTCTTTTTGATTTTGTCGAAAGCTTTCGAATATGTTAATGCTGCTCGTTGGGTCTCTTTTGATCTTTCTTGTGAGTAGAGTGTAGTGAGTGACTCCAATTTTAGTTTTTTCTCCATTCTTCTTATGATCGCCTGTATTGATCTTTCGTCAAAACCATTCAAAACTGCTGTGCCAAGGATAAACTGCTTCTCTTGATTGTAGCGTTCGGCGTTCATAGGCGTTGTCAACATCCTGTAAATCCAACTATTGTAGCTGGCCATTTTCGTTGCGTGGGAGTGATTGGACGTCACTGGTATCGTTCGTTGAGTGCTCGTTGTCTTCCTGTGGATTCCAAACTCGATTTCGTTTTCACCTCTGATGATCTTCACGTCTAGAAAGGCTATTTCATTTTTGTTCTCCACCTCCATTGTGAACTTTATATTCTTGTGGATACTGTTGATTTTCGTCATCGTGCTTTCCAGATTTGCTTTCTTGACTATCGCGAATACGTCGTCTACATATCGTAACCAAACTCTCGGCAATGCACCTTCATCCGCAATTCGTTGTTCTATCCATGTCATGAATATCTCGCTTATAAGTGGAGATAATGGGTTCCCCATTGCTACGCCAAACTTCTGTTTGAAGTATCTGCCTCGAAACGTGAAGTATGTTTCTGACATGCAGAGCGTTGCGAGTTTGTATAGCTGTCTTGCCTTCTTCATCTGTGATCTATTCTTAGCTTGGGTCAGCAGCCAGTCTTCAAATAAAGCCAAAGCTTGTTTTACTGGAACGCTGGGAAAAAGTGCTTTCACGTCAAATGAGACGAGTATTTCATCTGGTTCAATGTGTTGGACCAGTTTTAATTTTTCAATGAGTTCACTTCTATTTTTAACTGAATGGACACTAGAGGGATCACCCCATTTTTTGCATTCATCCACCAGCCACTTCGCGATATTGCTCGTAGGGGCTATGAACGCCGAACGCTACAATCAAGAGAAGCAGTTTATCCTTGGCACAGCAGTTTTGAATGGTTTTGACGAAAGATCAATACAGGCGATCATAAGAAGAATGGAGAAAAAACTAAAATTGGAGTCACTCACTACACTCTACTCACAAGAAAGATCAAAAGAGACCCAACGAGCAGCATTAACATATTCGAAAGCTTTCGACAAAATCAAAAAGAGATTAAAAAAAGTAAACATAATAGCAGTACCAACAAGCCAAAAATCGAAATTGAGCACAATATTGGGAACACCCAAAGATAAGAAACATAAACACGAAAAATGTGGGGTTTACAAAATCACGTGCCAGACATGCCACAAAAGCTACATAGGACAAACGAAACGCCCGCTTAAAACAAGGTTTACGGAGCACATCAATGAAGCTGAAAAGTGCATCGAGAAACAACGACCCATTGAAGCGATAAAATCATCGGTAGCAAAGCACATCGTTTCAAGCAACCATAAGATCAATTGGGAAGACGTCGAGGTAGTACAGCAGGTCAAAAGCCGCAAGAAATTAGATGCGTATGAAAGCCTGTGGATTTTGAGACAACCGGAACAATCGAGGCTGAATGATGACGTCGGGCACGGATATTCAAAACTACTAGAGGTAATAAAGTAATTTAAAATTTTTGTAATAACCTCTTCCATTGACTGTCATTAAATAACATTTGATAAGCTTGTAATTAAAGGACTAAACCAATAAAACCAAAACGTTTTAAAAAGTAGAGTAAGAAAAATAAAAAGGTATAATTAAATAGCAATTAAACTCACTCCTGTATAGCTAGACATGTTAGGTATTTAAGCAAAGAAAATTGTAACTAGACCATCAGTACACTGAAGAAGAGGGAAAACTTACCCTCGAAATATATATATATATATATGTATAAAAAACAAAATATTTTATTTGCGTCTAAGGAGAAAAACATTTTCTAAACGTGTCTTATTAGTTTATTTGGTGCAGAATAGTAAATCGAGCTAAATAAAAGACCTCTTTTGAATTTAACATAAAATAGGCACCAAAATGTAATCGCCATTCCTCTTGTCTGCTGCTACTTGTTGTGAAATAAAATGAGTCATAACAAAGAATAGATTCATATATAAAATGTTTCAATAATTCCTTTAACTCAAGGACCTTGAATTACGCGAGGGCACCCATACAAAAATTTATTCTAAACGAACAACAGGCAAACTAAGTTAATAGATAATACCCCAAACCAAGTATTTGAATTTGAATGAGAAGCGAAGCTTATGAGTATCTATGATCCTATTCTGTGAATAATACTTCTTAATATTATTTTAGAGAAGGAACTGAAAAGAATTTTTTCGCGTTCCTTCTGCACAACTTTTCACCTTCACTCTGTGAATTATCGCTAAGTATCCCAACCATCATTGATTGAGCATAACGATGTGTGTTTTGATTTATATCAATATTATGACATTATGTAATGCTGCTTGTTAATAAGTTCCAGTAGTCCAAATTCGCAGCGCTATGTACATTCGCTCTGGGTCTGGATCAGAAATGGACACGGATCGCGATATAACAGCGCAGGATGGGCAAGTCAACACAAAAAGTTTTACGGCCAATTGTTCGAATATGCGCAACATTCAAGCGTTGAAGAATTTTTACGACACCTGAAAGACCACACAGGTGTAAGGTGAGCAATGACATTCAAAGTTTGGCGTCGCTGCTACCGTCGTCGGGTAGGAAGCTCGCGAGGTCCCACCAAATCACGACAAAAATAATCGCAAGTCTCGCCTGAATAGTACGAAATTGTCGCTGGCTTGTTTGAATTTCAATGAACGGATAGACATCTTTCATATGATTGGAATCGACTAGGGTTGGGTATGATTATCAGAAGGGATTCTTAATATTGATATTCAAAAAAAGTATTTACATTTTCCCTAAAATTTCCTGTGTATAAAAAGTACCATAGGAGATTAGAAAATTAGATAAATAAAATTAACTAAACTATCTTAACTTCATAGACAAATTTTGCCGTTTAGAATATACTGAGTATGATTTAACTAACTTTATATTGCAGTATGTCTCTCATATACGAATATCGCGCTTACTGCTGCGGTTAACAGTGGTCACCCATAAGTCATGCATCTGCAAGACTTTACTTCCTTCAACTTAGCATAAGTCTATGCGTACCACAAAACGTGACAGTCATCTGACCAGGATTCTTCGCATACTAACCAACCACAATTTATTATCTGAATGAAGATATGGACCCAAACTTTTTTTGGTTCAAGTGTAAACAACCATTTACATATATATTGCTTGTGGCTCTAGCATTGATGATTAGATGCTGGTTTTTGGGTGGCCAACCGTTCTACAAAAGACATGGTAATGAGACAAATCAGGACCTAACGTGACATGCGAGCAAATTTTCACCTGAAGACAACTGAAACCAAACCATACGACACGCATGCTATCATACGTGTATACATAGCATATCATACGCACGGCCGATATCCAATACCATACGTTTCGATGACTTGGGAGCTACTATTGAGGTTATTCTCATATAATTTGATGCATGCTATGCATTTCACGTACTGCTTATTAATTACACTACTTATCCTTACTTTCGCAGATTTTACGGCTCACGCACTGCGAAAACATAGTAGGAACCTTGCAATGTGGTTCCGATTATAGTGTGGAGAGACGAGCATAGAAAATAATCAGCAATCTACGCGCGAAGTTATTCTGTAAACTGTACTCACTTTACGACGCAGCCGTGGCGCCGTTAGTGCTATTTTCTCTGCAATACCTTTGGGTTATATGTAGGTATATGATGAAGGGCGGTGATACTGCAAAAAAATAAAATTTGGACTAGTTTGCATTGGAGTTTAATTCACCAAAATGTTCTTTTCATCGGTCAGCCAAAGAACGAGCTTCATATCGTTTGAAACCTTTAGAACGTGACAGGCTTTTAAGCTGCTCAATATTTTTGCGAGAATCTTATTTCATTCATTTAATATATGACCTTAAAAAATAACATTTTGCGCAAAACAACACGCTCCGTAGAAGCTACACTCTAAAACATTGCGTAGAATTAAGTAGGGAATTTCTAAAAAAAAAAGTGGTTAAAGGACACTAGGCGATATTGCATGGCGCTTAGTCCTTCGGCAGTCACTTGTACTTTATGCATTTTGCCTTAGATAAAAGTATTTATGATGCAAATTATATTTTAAAAAAACACTATTCAGTTATTAAAAAGTCGAGCCGGGTTTTTGTAGTCGATAAGTTCAATAAAACATTTGTAAAAATTCCTTTACTGGCTTGAAATATCAAATTTGGAGGACGCGGTCGATGTGCCGAGATAGTTGGAGGTGATTTTTGTCGGGAGCGAAAGCCCGAGAGAGGCTGCAGTGCTACGAAGAAGAAGACTGAAAATCAGGAATTGTGAAAAATAGGTTAAAAATCAATTGATTGGACTACTTTCGTTTAATTTTTTTGCAAGGAATGCATTTTGTCCATGCCTGTGTCGTTTATATTAGACATTATTGTCAAATGTAAGTTCAAGTTATTTATCTGTTAGAGTCCAGTCTATTCTACCGTTAGCAATCAAAAGCATATGAGGAATTTGTGGTTTTTCCCAAGAAATGAAAAGCGCCTGGTTTTTGTGAGAATCAAACTAACTTCCCATTTGACACTTTCCCTATGCTTAGCATTCCAAATGTATAGATGTTTGCCAAATTTTCCAATTAAGACAGTATTTTTTCCCTTTATATTGTATATTGTACAGGGTGGGCCATATCAGTGTTGGCGATTTAATTCTTCAATTTCTCGGTAACGTGCCAAGCAGCCGAGGGAAGCCATTTGGACAACATTATTTTTAAGTCTTAAAAATTCCTATGCTTCTACTTTTTAACAATACAAATATATTTGTGTGATGTTTCGTAGTTTTTTTTAAATCGAATATTTAAACCGCCAACACCCTTATGGCCCACCCACACCCTTATGGCCCACCCTGTATATGCTATATTTCATATAAAAAGAGAAACAAGTTGAGTAAGCTCAAGAGTGATCCTTCCAGAAGGGCTTTGTAACAATCCTAGGCTTCGAAACTAGTAGAAATAAGAGTATCTAGGTCAATTTGAAATATGTATCAACCATCAGCACGTGTTATTCTTGTTGTGATTCGATACAATTGAAATGGCTATAACTAACTCGATTATGATCTGATTTCCATGAAATTGTGTAGGCACTAACACATTACATTGACATACATAGCTGTAATTTTAAGAAGTTTAAAGGTGCCGTTTTGGTTTTATGAGAGAGAACGTAAAATTGACAAATTATACTATTAATAACAAAGTTAAGTGAATTTTTATTTTGGAGCTATTTGTGGCCATTGTACTCATTAAGACCAACGTCTGTGCTTTTTGTTCAGATTTTTTCGGCTCAAAGGTGTCCAATCGCAAGGGGGGCACAAACCTTTCGGATATTTTGCCTTTTTTTAAGATTTTAGAATTTCTAACCAAGACCTTTCATTTCATACCCAATTAAACTACATTTGATTATAAAAAAAATTGTGAGGGCCACTTCAGCATTTGGGGAGACTCCCTCAAAGAATTTTGAAATGTTTGGTAAGACCTTAACTTTTGAGAGACCACCACTTCTGACTTTCCGCAAAGTTTGAGCTGTCAGCTCGAAAACCTTCCCGTCTTCTACTCGGAGTTTTGTAGCAGATTGGAGAAAAAAATATGTAATTGATTTTATTTGCAAACATATTTTTGGAGAACACTTTTTCATTGTACTAACTAAGGTTGATAAGTCAAATGTTATTTTTTATCAATTTTCCTTTATATTAAAATTTAAATGTCTCTCTTTAATTTTATTCGTCATGAGATTTAACTTTCGTAACAAATGGAAACTTTCGTTTCCTTACTATTGTTATAATTTCTTCACTTTACTTGAATTTCTTCAACCCATTAAAATTTTCTTTACCTGATTTAAATTTCTTTCCTACATAGCAAATTTCCTTACTTCATTTTAATTTTTCTATGTTAATTAAATTCTATTTTAAAAATTTCCAATCTGCATATAAAATTCCAGGTTTGAGGAACGCTGATATATTAGAGAAGAGAAGTGAACAGAGCTGTGGGAATCAGCTGAGGCGATTCACCGTAGTCACGGGGTGAAAAGAAAGACAAGTTTTTGGACGGATCCAAAAAGTGAAAACGGGGAGTCCGCTTGAGATCGTGAAACCGCACGAACGCGGGGGAGGCTGTCGTTCAACTAGCTAGCCAGCAAAAGTGAAGCTTCGACGATTTCATGATGCTTGCTGGCATATCGTATCGTTAAGATCGCGAAGTGTAATTTGCAGTCGATAGATGTGTTGGCCAAATCACGATAAGAGTCGAGGACGAAGGTGCAAGGTGGTCGCGAGCCAAGATTGCAAGGGGGAGTCTATCGCGAAAAATTTGAAAATTATGGTAGATTATTTCGCGGGTGGATTGTTGTGTAGATAAGTGCCGAATTAGTTAAAGTGCTCGTTAAATGATTTCCCTGATTTCGTGTATTGTCTTTATTGCACGAAATTAACTAAACTGCACATTTTGTGGGACATCGTAATTCGTTTCTTCGAAAAACACAGCAATCAGATTTGGAGCACCATATATTCAAGAAAAGAATGCACGTATGTCGTGCTTAGATTTTCATTTTATTTCTTAAGTTGAAGGACCGTTAAACCAATAAATGAAATGAAAATGAAACTTCTTCAAGGTTTGTACGGTAAATGGTTGAAATCATTGTGACACAATTGAATTAAGGGTCCGGCTGCAACATTAGTAATGTCAAACTGCCTGTAACATTAATAAATACAAACTGGAGACGAAAACAACTTTCTAATGAGGGACTCTAAGTATTTATTGAAGATGAAGGAAAGAATTCAGCCTAAAATTCGGGATATGAAAAGTTTTCAACTAAACAAACTGAGAAAATTAATTGAAATACAAAGATATTAAACCCAATTATATCAAATTAATTCAGACATACCAATTATAGCTTCTTAACCAAAGTTATTTTATTTGATTATTTCATCTTTTATTTCTTAGAGTCAGATAATATTTTGTTTCGGGAATTGAGGTATTTAAATTGAATAGTACACAAAAAATTGGTACTGACTAAACTACAAAGAAAAAGAAGTACACAAAAAATACATGGCAAACAAATCAACAATGTCAATGACAAATTTTTAACTTACTGCGATTATCTTATAAACAGATCTTAAGAAACAAAATCAATACAAAGCAAACAAATATACCTCAAAACGTTCAACTCTACTTGATATCAAGAGAATATACTGTAAGAATTTAAGGCAAAACAATTCAAAATGAAAAGCAAACAAAAGTTATATTAACAAAATTTAACATTGAGTCAAAATTTGCAAAATAAAAAAATGATATAGCATTTAAAAATTATTCAGTTTTAACTCTCCGAGTACACATGGGGTCAATTTGACCCCAAACGCTACTTTGACCGTATATTTTAGTGTCTTGACTATAAGTTTACATAGTTTGTTTACCTTTCGAAGACGTTAGTTATTGTTGAGAAACCTTTGAAATCAGCCTGGGGTTAATTTGACCCCATTGTGTACTCAACATCAATTTTGAGGTAAAAATTGATTTTTTTTTACTTTAAAAATGGATAGATTAATTCAAAAAGACAAAAAAAAAGTTTGAAAGTATTTTTATTTTTTTAAAGCAATATGGAATATAATCCGCGAACTAGTGTGCGTAATTGTTTGTTGGCTGAAGACAGCGGTGATGATTTTGGCGGCAGTGGCTCCTCCGAAGACGACCACGTCTCTGAGCAATCAGTATCTGATTATGAACTTTCTGAATGTTCAGAAAATGATGATGTGGAGAATGCGATTCTCAGTGAATGCCTTTTACAACAGCGTGAAAATTCAGCCGCACGAGGGAGACCAACATCAACATTGATCAGTAAAAATAAGACAAAGTGGAAATGAGAGCTCGTGAAAGATTATCAGGTTGGAATATATAAATATGCAAAATAAATACTTTCTTTTTAAGGGACACTATAGGGCTCATTTTTCCTTTATTTTGTTATGTCTTGAGAGTTTCCACGTAAATTTTTAGCCAACAATATTATAAATTGAAAAAGTTACGATTTTTTATGCAAAAATGCTAATTTTCGTTTTTTCAGGTTGTTCGCGAATTTTTTTAGGTAGGCTAAGGAAATTTAGGGCCTCTCTAATGTATGAGAATTACTAAAAGAGCTTTCAAACTATTTCTGAAAATTTTTCAAACTAATATTTGTAGTGGGGGCGATACTGTATACGTTCAAAGAAGGTTGGGGTCATTGTGCTCGATGATCGAAAAAATAGGTGTGTACTCGGAGGGTTAAGTTTCTATTTGTTGTAAAATAGGATAAACTAAAAATAATAAATGTAACTGAGAGTATATCATTGTACATCTAAAGTGAATTAAGAAAAGACGAATCAGACAAAGAAACACAAACAAGAAGTGAAACTCTGATAATATCGTTAAAATTCTGCATAACTGCAACCGATTTATAAGCATTGATAAATTATTGTATGCATATATAGCTTTCATCTCCACATCTCGTTGTTAGTCAATTTGTCAACTAATTATACAAAATTTTTTTTTTTGCCTCATTTTCTTTCCACTTAAGCTGAAGGCAACAATCTTTTAGTGTTTTTTCTTAACCTGTACGAGTGGCAGTTTATTATGTTGCTAACGACATTCAACGTCGCTGCTTTTTGCAATGGGCTGTATAGTTTGATCTTGTTTTGGATGATTACAATCGCTTAAATGCATTTCTTGTTTATTATCTCGTTGATTTCATTTTTTTTCCTTATTTTTGAAAATCGGAATTAGTTCTAGATTGTGAATTTACTGATGTAGGGAACGCAGTTCTTGGAATATTTCTGATATCTATTAATTAGTTTCCACCTCTAAAATTTAAATTGAAATAGTTATGTACTACTGTCAAAACCAAGAAAAATAATGAATAGAATGGTGAATTAAACTATAAATCCGGGCTTTCCATTTTGTCCTATCTGACCGGGTATAGGACCTGCTGCGATGCAAGGCTTATTCGCTCATATGAGCTAGCCATCTCACTGGGTTGAGTGACCTTCCACTCATATGCCCGTTTTATGACATAGAGTTATGTGACCCGATCACATAATTCTATGACATAAATCGGTCACACCCATATTCCCCGTTAATGGGAGGGCTCATACAAAGAAGGTTGGTATGAGTTTTCCGCTCAAACGGGAGAAGTACGGCCACGTCAACCTTTGGACCTTGATCCGGTTGGGGTGCGAGGGGACACCACCTCCATCCGGTTGTCTCACTCTTATTTGTGGGCCATGAGAATCGTCGAGTAACGCCGAAGTCTCCCCAAGTCCATCTGTTTCGACTCGTTTCTGCTTGTTCTCTGAGCAAGCAATTTTCCCCTTCGTTAGCTACCTACATTTTTCGAGTTCGGTCGACCTTTCTTTGAGACCCGAGAATACGTGAATGCGAAATTCTTTTGTAGTGGGGCCTTGTGCTGGGGGAATGAACCCGCCCCACGACACCGCAACGCTAGCCAGCCAGCGCATACACGCGTCCCCAAACAAGGCCAATGTCGGCTGATGTGACCATCCTCTTTCGCCGAGGCAGCAGACTATCGCTGCAGTCCTTGACGGACATTTCTTATACTACTTTCACTACAAAATGGCGCCCAACGTGGGGCCCAAAATGCCCGGCTGTATCATCAGTCGTGAGCACGAGACAGCCCAGCGTCTGTAGATGACCCTATATGGTGTCCAGATTGCTGGCGGGTAGGTAACTACTTAGGGCTATTGCGCTTATTGTGCCCCAGCAATTTAGTGACTTCCGGACGTGTGTTGTCCTCGGAGATCAATATCGTTTGGACCTGCTTTTGACTCATACTTTGGTGGTTTACCACCATTGTATGACTAGTAAAGCCCAATGATATTAGAGTCCCTATGTGTATTCGAAAGTTATTATCCCAACACCATATTTGCGGCGGATTCTGATCTGCACCAAAACCAAGCGGTGCCTGAGTGTCTTTCACTGCATGAATTTTGATTTCATGTGGTTGGCTGCTTAGCTAGTCCATGACTCTCCATGACAAGACACGCGCTGCTTATGGGTCAGAATTCAACCCTAGGCTGACAAGTTGTAACTTGTAAAAACTTGCCGATCAAGGAGCACTTCCAAACCTTGATCCTTATGGTGCAGCAGGAGAATAGTCCCAGTGGTGTCCTTGCCTGTGAAGAGAAATGGAATGGAAAGACCGAATTGTTTTTTTTTGATAACGTAGTTAAACATTATAGCTTACATTTTTTTTTTGTTGATAGAGTTTTGTGTAGCTCACCACTTTCGGCTATATTTTAAATTTTTTTTTATCTTGTCAGTATTTAATATTACCAGATTACAACACCACGAATCTGGAGGAAAACCTGGAGCCGGATCAGCTTACTGTAGCCGCGGTGGGGAACCTCATAACCTGCTGGAACTGCAAACAAACCGGACACCGGTTTGTTGCATGTCAAGCAGAGCAGATGGTCTTCTGCTACGGTTGCGGTAAGTTGAACACCTATTTCCCGGACTGGCCAGATTGTGCCACTCCAAAAAATGCAAGGGCAAGTGCCCTACCATCTCAGCGGTACTCAAAAGCCCCGCAGTAGGTCCCAGCCAGCTGCCAATCCCAACAACCTTGACGATAACCCACCAGCCATGACAACTTTAACTGCAGATGTTCCCTCTCTTCCAGAAGCCTCACCAACGACAGTGTTGAAGCGGCCACCGCAGTCACTGCCTGAAGAACCTCGGCAGCCCCGAATGCGCGTACTAAAGCCATACCATGTTCGATTGCAGGAATATCGGGCGGCTCGAGAGCGAATATTTGCTTCCGAAGAAGTCACGTCTCACCCGCGCAAAACAAAATGGTCAACCCGTCGTTGGCGGAGTTTCCGCAAGAGAGTGTGCACCTGCCGTCAAGCATTAAACTTTTGTAACATGTCGGAGGTTTCTGAGAATGACAATCGACCTTAAGCCCCAATCAAAGTGTTGGACGGAAACGCGATTGCACTGATTGACACGGGTGCTAGTATCAGCTGTCTTGCCTCGAGCCTTGGCTCGAAGGTACTCCATCAATATCCTACCTTGAATAAGCCCTGGTGCACTGAGATTAACACCACGGATGGGACCAAGGATTCTATCCAGGGTAGATTAACCACGCCCGTGACGTTCAGAGGTCAGACTAAGGATATTACCTTCTTTGTTATCCCTTCTCTGACTTAGAACGTATATCTTGGTGTCGATTTCGTTCTCCAATTTGGTTTGGCCCCAGATTCAAGGAAAACTTTTGTAGCATGCCCAAAAAAAAAACCAGTCTTCCTCCATTTTAACCGACCATCATCAAGATTGAGAGAAGATCCAATCAAAAATGGGCTGTCTGGTTCAATAGAAAGCCCATTTAGTAAAAAACTGTATATGATTGTTGCAATTGAAGAAAACTCAAACAGCTATAACTTCTGTAAATTTCATTGAAACTTATCGAGCATAAGGTCCTTTTAAAGGACTAATGAAATATCTGATTTCTACTGGTGAAAATGTTCGATTTACAAACACCACTACTATTAGTAAAGTTCAACGAATTTCAACCTCTAAGTCTTTTAATATTGGATCTACCTCAATGATTCTTCTTCTTCTTCTTAGCACTACAGCCCCTTTCGGGCCTTCGCTTCATGCAAACAGCGCCTCCAACTGTCTTGGTCCGTTGACCGCGTCATCCGATTCCAAAATCCGAGCAGAGATGAACTGTCTTCGTCGACCGAGTAAGACCAGCGTTTCCTCGGTTTCCCCACTGGCCGCCGGTCTTCAGTTCTCCTAACGAATACCTTCTTGGGTATTCGTTGTTCGTCCATACGATTCATGTGGCCAGCCCGTTGCAGCTTCCGCAGTTTTACAATCCTTGAGACCTCCGGTTCATCAAAAGGTTCATACAGCTCATGGTTGTATCGAATTCACCATTGGTCCCCATCTAGCTTCGCTCCGATTATTCGCCTCAGGACCCGTCGCTCAAAGGCGTTCAATATATTTGCGGATGCTTGGATTAGAGTCCATGTTTCACACCCATAGCATAACACAAGTCCTATCACAGATTTGTATACACGGAGCTTTGTTTTCCTGTGTATGCAGCTGGTCTTCAAGATCGTCAATACTGAATAAAATATTTTATTTGCGAGCTGTATTTTTCGGCATATTTCGTCTCTTTCATTGCCCGTTTTCGTTATTTTGACGCCTAAATACACAAATTCGCCAACATTTTCGACATTGTATTCGCCAAGTGTGATATTTTGTGTATTTGGAGTATTTTTCCTTTTTATTTTCGTTGATTTATAGCCCTACTAGTTTTGCTTCGCTGTCGAGTTTCAGGAAGAGTTCTTTGGCAGTTGTTAGTGACCGTGACAGAATGTTGATGTCGTCCACATAGGCCACTACCTAGCTCGACTTGAACAGTAATTTACCTCGGGAATCGACAGGTAGCTTCCGTATGACGTACTCCAGAGCCAAATTGAATAGCAATGGGGCCAGCCCATCTCCCTGCTTTAGTCCGAAATTTGTGTCAAAGGCATCGGTGAGTTGGTTATTGATGCGGACTTGGGAGGTCGTCGATGTCACTGTCATTTTGGTAAGACGGACTAATTTGGCTGGGATGCCAAAACAAAGCATTATTTGGTACAATACGTTACGATCAATACTGTCGTATGCTTGCTTGAAGTCAACGAAAATTTGGTGAACGTCTATGTTGAACTCGCAGCATTTTTCAAGCACCTGCTTGGCCGTGAACAATTGGTCTGTTGTTGATCTACCTGCCCTAAAACCAACTTGATACTCCCCAATAATACTGTTGGCGTATGATCCGATTTTATTTTCTTGGATTTTAGAAAATATTTTGTACGCCGTAGAAAGTAGTGATATGCCTCTATAATTTTTGCACTGTAGCTTGTCACCTTTTTTGTGGATAGGGGATATAATTGATCGGCTCCACTCATTCGGCATATGTTCTTGTTGCTAAATGTGCTGGATGACTTTGCGAATAGCTTGTTGAACACTATACTGCCACCATATTTGATGAGTTCCACTAGAATATCATCAATGCCCGGCACTTTATTATTCTTTTGGGCTTTGATGATGGAACAAACTTCATCCAGAGTTGGTGGGGCCAATGGAAGCTCTCCGCAGACATCTATATGCTCCGATGTTCTGGAGCTGTGCGGAAGATTAAGGAGGTACTTGGCATATGTTGCCAATCTTTCTTTTATCTTGATTTCATCAGCGATTATATTGTCGCTGTCATCACGACAGAATGTGGTTTTGGGCTGATTACCACGTTTCAGGCTTTTCACTACTTTGTATGCTTGTCTTGAGTTATTGCTCGCTAAACTTACATCCATACTTCTCAATTGGTCGTCATAGTATTTTCTTTTCTTAATCCTAATTATCTTCTTCGCCACTCTGTTGAGATTTTCATAGTGTTCTCTCTTCGTCCTGGCTTTCCTACTTACGTATTCTTTGTACGCCTGATTCTTTTTACCTAACGCATTCTGGCACTCATCATCGAACCAATCATTCCTCTTGCGCCGGGCTTGATGTCCGATCGTCTGTTCTGCTACGGTTCTGATAGCCGCTTTGACTTCCATCCAGAGCTCGTTGCTCGTCTTTAAAGATGCGTCTGATAAGATGGGAGCCAGCTGGTTGTCGAGGGTCTCCGTGAAATTTTTGGCCACAGACGCCGTTTGGAGCCTTTCGATGTTAAATTTTTGTAGCGGGCTGGTCTTCGCTGAATATGCCTTTGACAGACGGCATCGATAATTCATTCACCTATAAATTGTGATTATTCACCTATAAATTGTAACTGCTCATCTTTATCCATTCATTAATAAATTCAATTAAGTGTTAATAGCATGTAGCTTAAATGTTAAAGTTTGGCAAAAATACTACAACTTCCCTGCTGATCCTAGCAAACCGGTAGTACCTAAGTAAGTTAAAAGCCCATATTGTTCCATAGCCATGTACTCTTTTTGTTGCAATATAGGATAATGTAAACCACTATAACTTCGTTAAATACTATTTGACCCTACGGACATTTCAGAATGTATGAATCTTATTAGTTGAGTTGGTCAATAAATTGTCAGTTGTCAATCTGTGTCGAAAAGATTACCAGTGATCAATTTTAAAAACCGGCATCCAGATAAATAGTGTGCCGGGTAAGACGTAGGAAGAGTTTCATGAAGGAGAAACGGACACGTATTCTTAAAGGTATAAAGATGATTTTTTCCCCAAACCTCAATTTAATTTTTGATAAATTTCTTAGTGAATACCAGCAGTGCATTCATGGCTACATTTACTGGTGTATGGTTTGCTGGGAAGTTTTTATGATATGCTTAACTGATTATTATGATCACATATAAGAAGAGCTGTAGTGGCGTAGGGCTCTCATTACCTGGTGATAGCTGAAAGTATTTCCCCATTATCGTACGTCAGAACTGGAGCATTCAATCATTCAACGCTATCAAGTACTCATAACGCCATGAAATTCAGTTCATATCTTCCCTATTTCCTTTATTATACAATCATTAATTCGTTTTTTACACAATTCAAATAATTTCGTGTTTACCATTTAGTCTGTATGAATTGTGTAGATAAGACAACGCTCACAATTTTCTAATGAGTATTTCAAAAAGCATTTATGCTTTTATAAAAAAAATTCAAGTTTATAAACAATCCACTTCTATTCACAAACCCAATAACCAAGACATCTCATCTTTGAGATATACTTAGTAAACAACAAATAACAATACCTGTGTACAATTCTCAAAGAATTGTCTGAGAGATCAAGCAGAAGTATTCTGTCGTCTCAACAGTGTGATTGACACATCAAGGTAAATGTTAGGAATTGTTACAGACGACTTTGGGATGCTGTCAGCACTCGTAAGTAAGTTTTGTCAAAATCATCGAGTCCGATTGATATGTCAGCTTCAAACGTCAATCAACAATTCAATCTACACCGCAGACCAAGAAAATCTTGATGGAATCTTCAGAATGTTAGTGTTAGCCTTTTTGAGACCAAATTTATTTACATGAGATAATGGATTTGATTTGTAATGTGAAAACAATTTCAAGTGTTGCTGATATATCTTGAAAGTTTTTCTTCTATAATGCCTTGATAATACATTGCAGGATTTTTAAGATTATTAAAATTACTCCCCAATAAATTACTACAGTAAAAATAATTAAATAAAGCAATTAACAAGATATGTGTAATTAAAAAGTTGGAAAACGCTCATTGAGGCCTATTCGAACTTTAATAATAATTAACAGGTGATACAACCAATTATGTATAAATGAAAACAATGTAATCCGATAACACATCTTGGCTGTCTCAGCGAATCAACATTGTAACATATTACATTAAACTGGAAAAACAACTTGACCAGGAGACAACTTAATTCTACTTTGACTCACTTCGACGCAATGGAATAGATTAAGGCAATATAAACCCAATCATAAAATGCCGGACCATCTTATAAGGCAATTTATTAATGAGGCATGTAATGCAATTTCAAGAAAGCGAATAAAAAGGTTTATGGAGGAAATTATGAATTAAACATTGATTAGCTGTGACATCTTTATAGAGCGTGTCTGCTAATATTTTTCCATAATAAAATTGAGAAATTTCTAGCGAAAGATCAATTTTTTTAAGCTGCAAATTTCTGTATTTAATTTAGAGTTTATATTGTATTGTACAATTAGTTTGCAATTGAAAAATGCTCATGTCAGTTGTGCAGAGCTTTAGAATAAAGTTATATTTGCAGTATTTTTTCCAAATACTAATTAATATTCGTTCAGGACAATTTTTTCACCAAAAAACTTCACAGAATACCTTAAACAATTAATTCTCGAAAAATTTAAGATTTCCATTACGCCGACAATTTATCAAAGTCAGTAGGAGTAAATGAGTTTTAGTCGCTGGTATAGGGGCGGGAGATAGTGGTGACGGCGGTGGCAATGATGCAGACTCTGCTGGTGGAATCGCTTGACTTGCAGGAAGAACAAGACATTCCTAATTGCGACCGTACGGAGTCGGGAGGAATGAAAACCAAGAAACGGATAAAATCCACGACTTACCAGAATTTATGGGAACCGAGAAACGACCCTAGCCAACAAATGGCGAACATTTTTAATTTGAATATATATTGCCAAATTAGTTCACACTTCTTGCAAGTTGGATGGTCGAGCGCAGCAGGAAGACAACAGCGGGCAAGCATTTCGTCTTTTCACCCAAAAATAATGGTTATCATGAATGGAAATAATTTAAGATGGGTACCGTGAGAATAGCAATTAACGAAATGCATTACAGAACGCATTAGCGCCATGTTCTATACACGAGAATCACATTTGCGGCCAAGTCTATGGTGGTGATGAACAAGTGTAAATTGAATAAAAAGATATAATTAATTAAGAATACGAGTAGTTTGGTTACTTTGATTCGTCTGCAAAACCATACAAGTTCTTTGACAGGCGCATCATTATTTGAAGAAGGGATGTGCAAATTCTGTTGAAGGTAGTTCTCTAGTTCTCCTACAGCGGAGTCCTTAAGTTTATTGTGCCTAGTTTTTGTTTTGTTATTCTTACTCGTACCATTATTGCAACTTCGCTAAAGATGTAGCTTTGACCCAATCATTTGATCTCAGCGGGGCTATCAGTGTTTAGGAGATGATGTTATGAAATAATTTGTATAAACTCATCAGTTTCTTTGACAAGTCTTTACAATCTTTGTATCTAATGAAATCAGTTCATATGTATCTCATTTTTAAAGATGATGAAGCAGTGAATTTCAATAGAAAAACTCGAAGTAGCTAGAGAGTGCTCCAGCCAGAATGTATGTATGTATATATACATGAGTTTATGTATGTACATTGTGACAACGAAGTACCCGGAAATAGTTGGAATTCCCCGGGTAAATGATATTTCAAAAAAATGTATTTTGTTAAGTTGGTAGTACTGTTCTTAACTACTATGCAAATATGAGTGCGATCTGATAACCAGTTTGTTTACAGCAGCTACTTAAGTCGGTACACCCCAGTGGTGCGTTGCGATTTTTGTGATTTTTTTTTAATTGTGACCTAATTTAAACCCAAAAATGCAATAAATACCATCGATCAACCACCGTATTCATCAAATTTGGCTCCGTGTGATTTTGATGAATAATTAAATGTTTTACGTGTTATTTGCAATTTCCGGGTACTTTTTTGTCACAATGTAAAACAAAACTCGCTGAAGGAGCTGAAGGCCATCCCAAAAAGTGCATATGAAAAGCGTTTCGAGGACTGGAAAAATCGTTGACGTAAGCATAGTGCATCTGATGGGGATTACTTTGAAGGCGACAAGAAGTTCTTGATGTTTGCAGAAAAGAAAACACCGATAACATACACTTTTCTAAAGCGCAACATGCCTACACTGAAGGAAAATTTGTAGCTCCCAACAATGATACAACCATGGCCATAGATGAGGGTCTCCGGGTTGAAAAAGTGACCAAAACAACCAGAGGCTGGATCTCAATATCACGCCGTAAGGTAGAGTGCTATCTCTACTGCTGTGAGTGCATACTCTAAACGATACATTGAAGAGTATGAGATTGACGGGAGTAGAGGTGGTGGATGAAGTGATCTTCCCGCAGGGGGAATGCCGGTAGACAGGAATACTTTTGGAGGCTAGCATTGTTTGGGAAGTGCCGCCCTCATGGACTTGACGATATGGAGGTCACCGTTAAGTTGCTCCTGGGACAACAGATAACTATCCTGACCGAATCTGGACTACTTGATGCTTTGGGCTGGCGGAGATAACGGTTTGGGCCTAGTGGCTTTGCATGGTAACATCAAGGTGATACTCGTGCGTGAACGGCTCCAATTCAATTATCATACTGTCTCCCTCCCAGTTAAACCTTGTTGGGCCTTGAAGTAAATTCGAAGCTCGTACCAATTGGTTGGTGGTGTAAGTTCGGTTGAAACGGATGCCCGATTAGCACTTGGTCTAGCTCTGAGCACTTGTGCCCGCATTGACAACAAAAGGACCAAAAAGGCGACAACACACACGAACGAAGGTAGCAGCTCGAAGGGAGAACCCAATCAAACTGGACAGTCTTCAAACAAAAAGCTTAAAAATTGATCCACAAAGAAAAATTAAAAATATCTACAACGACGACGGAACCACCAGTTACAGCCATGATGTTTACAACACATTGAAAACGGTAAAGACAGCCTTATTTTAACGGGGAAAAATAATGCAAATGCCAGAGCGTCCTAAAAAAGGAAAAGCGAGGGATTCTGCAGGACATGCCAGATGTTCGCACAGCATAAGAAAATATAAAGAACATCGAGAATTATATAATTACTATTGTGGCCGCTACCAAAAGCTATCGAAGTAAGGATCTTAAACGCCAAAATAGTAACGTGCCACCTTGAGGTCCAAAAAGTGATCACAGCAAAAAAAGAAAGGGGTGAACAGACAATAACCTCTCCCAAGAAAGGAAGTTGCAAAGTACGACATCAAGAAGAAAGGCTAATCCGGAAATAAAATGTGCATGCAACTCACCAAAAAATTGCAAAGGTTTAAAAAATGGCCTCCATTGAACCAAAGCAGCTCCTAGACCCCAAAGCGCATTACCGGAGAAGCTGGTTAAAAGCCAAGTAGGACCAGAAATCCGAAAAAGAGCAGAATGTTAAAGGGGTGCTGAGGGCTAAGAATGCTGTCAAGTCCAGTCAAATGAGGTATTGATAAAAGGTCGAAGGAAGAAGCCCTTGAGGGGCGTGACGTTCAGGACAGTGCTGACAAAAGGAGTGAAGAAAGTCGCAAAGTAATCCTTCAAAATGTGCATAAACCTTGCACAGATTCCCAGCAAGAACAAAGACACGAGACCGAAGGGAAAAAAGCCACAACAGAGACCCTGATAGCAGGCACTGCTTATAAAACCCAACGATGGCCAATCCTACGCAGAAGTGTTGTGAGATATCAGGGGAAATGTAAGGCCCAAAGACACCAACACTGCTATCAAAGCAGTATGACTAACCCGATCGGGCCACATACTGATCAAACTTGGAGCAGAGAATAATAATAAAGAAGCATTCTGCGATTCAGTAAAGAAAGTCTTCGGCAAAAGTGCAACTGCATCACGGACCTGATCCAGGTAGAAGAGGCTATCAAAAGAAAGCTTCCTAGCGTGGGCAGTATCAAAGCCAGGCTGACACCAGAAAACCATAGAGGACACCGCATGGCCATCATTGACTTGACTGAAAATTTTTAAACTAGGCAAGGTAAGAATAGGATATACAATATGCAGGATATGGCGAAAAGCAATGCCTCTTCGATGCTTCAAATGCCTTGGCTATGGTCACACAGCACAAGTATGGAAAGGATCCGATAGGAGTTCCCTATACTACATATATGGTGAAATGGGACATCAAAAAAAGATTGCACAAAGGAAGCACACTGTTTCCTTCATAAGGATGTTGATCCAAGACCAAGTCTTGGGTACGTTTCGGGATCAGGAAAATATCGGGTTTTCTAGTTAGCCCTAGCCAAGGCAAAAGCAGAACTTTGATGACCCGTATCTTGCAGGTAAACCTACACCAGTTCATCTGCCCAAAACCTGCTTGAACAGTTTGCGAGGGACATAAAAGCCGATGTTTTGCTGCTGAGTGAGCAACACTACAATAACAGTTCCGTACCATGGTGGAGCATGGTGGAGCAATGATTTCAAGAGGGAGGGATGTGTATGGGGGGATGGTTTCGTGTAGATTTGGTGCTCAAGGACCAACTTCTTTAATATGTAAGTAACACTGAATAAACAGATATAATCTTTCCAAGTCAAGCTGAATGCTTTGGAGGCACTGTGTTGAATGCAGATGACAACTTGCTCATCAGGGAGACTTCAAAGCTAAAGCAATCGAATGGGGCATGCCTTTAAAAGATTCACGGGAAAAACGAATCCTATAAAAGGTAACCAGGATGGTGCTTGTCATGCTAAACACCGGATATGCGCCAACTTTCCGCCGTTTGGGCTGGGAAGAAATTATACTAGACGTGACATTCGCCTCGGAGTCGCTAGTATGGAGTATTCACAATAGGAGAGTATCAGAGAATTACTCAGCCAGTGATCATCAGTATATTCTGCTCCAGATCCGTGATGTTGTCTCCTGACGTCCATGGTCTTGACCTCATACGATTGGGTGGAACGTTAGACAGATGGCCGTCAAAATGTACGTCGAGGCACTCACATCAAGTGCTCCGCTGCAGCGTGATTTGCAGCCGACAGAAAAAACTAGCAGCTTAAGACCTGGTGAACTCAACTATGAGCATAATCATGAACTTTAAGGCTCTAGTCACTGGATGCACCGTTGAACAAGTGCAACTATGCTAGTCCACCGAGTGAGAGAGTGAATGGCTACTCGCGGATATAACCTTAGCACCAGAGAAAGCTGATGTAGTCATCTTGACAAAGAAGAAAATTGCAAGAGTAAGGATGATCAGTATTAGAGACCCACTAATTGAATCGAAGCCAGCCGGAAACGCCTGAAACGGCTGCTTCGAGTATATCACCTCTGAGTCAATTTATGCCCAACGTGGGGACTCAACCCATCCGGAACATGCCTCTCGATGAGTGCTGTTGGGTCAATGCTACTGTATGGAGCAATAATATGGGGTGACGCTCTCATTACGGAGGTGTACTGAAAACCCTAGGAACAGGCATAGTGAAGAAAAGCACTGAGGGTTGCATCTTCATATCCGACAGTCTCTGATTCAACGGTTACAGTTATTACACACGTGAAACCTGTTACCCACCTTACAACACAGCCTCATGCTATTTACGTGCGTCAAAATGGGGACGCTCGGGGAATGGTTGAGGCAGCGCTTAGACAACGATTAGCAGCAGTCTTGGATGTATTTCACGAAGGGAAGGTGGACTGCGTTAATAGTTCCAGATTTAAGACCGTGGCACAATTGAAAGCATGGTGAGACTAACTTCTATCTGACCCAGCTTTTTAGCGGGCATGGGAGTTTTTAATCTAACCCATACAAGATTGGTAATTCACGTCCCCCTCCTCGTCAATTTTTCCCGTGAATACTTTTGTTGCGTGCAAAAAATGAGACAAGCTACGACGGGACCACCACAGGGTGATGAAAGAGCTCACCCCGATAGTGTGACGTTGAAAAGATTAAAAGGCTTTTTCTCACTTGCGTTGACAATACTTTTTGGCGATTTTTGGACTGTAACAATCCTTCATTGACATTGTTTAAATTACACCTAAAGAATGTCCGAAACTCAATCCATTTTCAGTTCAGGAGTGAAGTCAGCAACCGATGGATGGAGGAACTGAGGTTACTAGTCCACAAGATCCAGATGGTGCATGCAAAAATGTTAAAAATATATTTCGCGAGAAGTCTCGAATGAATGCTTTGAATTTAAAATCCAATAGTAGTGAGATAGATCTGCTTGATAGAGCTGATATAGAAATTAATAATACGACTCCGGCTACAGATGGGAATGGGATAGCATGTAACGGCTTATTGAAGCATTCTCTGCTTGGAACTCATTTTAAATTAGTCCATTTACAAAACCCTGAGTGGTGGAGCCAAATACTTTCAGAAGTTGCTGATACAAATGTTCCCAATTTTGACCAAACCTGAACGAAAATTCCATTCTTCACATTGGACTCCAACCTCATATCGAACCGAAATCTTCTGGATTGTTTTGTGAGCTATGAAGATCTGTGCCTATAATAAACAACAAGCAATCATGTAGAATTGACGGTAGATTTTTTTTCTTAGTACTATATCTCTCTTGGGCCTTCGTTTCTTGCAACAATCACCTCCAACTGTCTTGAACTATTGACCGCGTCCTCCAATTTTAAAATCCGAGCAGTGATGAGCTATTTCCAGCGTTCCCTTGGTTTTCCCACTAGTCTTTGGCCTTCGGTTCTCCCAACGGATACCTTTTTGGGGTATCCGTTGTTCATCTATACGGTTCATGTGGCCAACCCATTGCAGCTTTCACAGTCTAACAATCGTGGAGTCCTTCGGTCTTTAAAAATTTCATACAGCTCACGGCTGGATCAAATTCACCATTGGTCCGCGTCTAGCTTCGCTTCGATTATTTCTCTCTGGACCCGTCTTTCGAAGGCGTTCAATATGTTTGCAATTGCTTGGGTTTGCCTGAGGTTGCTTTTACAAATTATTGCATATTACTCAATAACATGTTGAACAATTAATATTTTCCGAATGAGTGCTAGTAGCCCAAAATAAGGGGATTAAGAAAAAAGGAGGAAGAACGAAATGTCAAAGAAAAGTGCTACTTATTGAAATTAGTGTCATCTAAAGCTGCCAAAAAATCGTCAGAAAGCTCCTATTGCCAAAAGCTGGCAACAAGCTTTCCCAGCATGGGAAAATCAAGATTACTTCCAATGCAATGAAGAAACCCGAAAATAAGCCACGGTTTAAGCCCTTGTGGCAAACGATTCTTATTAAATCAAACGAAAGTTAAGCTGAATGATACCCAAAATGCCATAAAAGCAGTATGGCGATTCACTTTGGTGACCTTCTAGCGGAATTTGGACGAGGGGTCACCAACAAAGAACGATGCAATTAAATGATAGTTGGATACAAATAGCCGTGGCCTCTTTCAAGCCTATGGTAAACTTCTAGGAATCTTGACTGCATCACAAATTTGGTTGAGGAAAAGGAAGCCACCAGAAAGGAGTTCTCTATTTTAAATAGAGTCAAAGCAAAATTAACTCTGGAAGACAATAGCAGAAAGCATATTTATATCGCTGTTCTGGCCAACAAAGACGGCAAACAGGTTTTAACTAAGGAAAAAACTAAAATAGCATGGGTGATCAGCAGGATGCGGCAAAGAGTAGTCTAACTACTCTGCTTTAAATGCAATGGTTAGAACTGATAAGAGCTTTCTGTGTTATAATCGCAATCTTGGTAGGATAAGTACCCAAGATTCAATAATGAAAGTGTAAAGTGGTGAGAATTTAATGATATATATCTTGCAAGTCTACTTACATAGAAGCATTAACGCACAGGACTCATATATATGAGCAGCTTACTAGAAGCATAGAAACCGATCTGCTGTCACTCATTAAGAAACACTATGGAAACAATTCGACTGCCTGTTACCCTGGTAAATTTTGTATTTAAGTTATCTTTCAAGACAAATTCAAAACGTTGGGGGACGTTCTCTTGATTTTAGAGAGCAATGCTATCCCCGGGGGAGTCTTCAATGTTAACATCATTGAATCGAGCATACTTCAACCTAATTTGAGTGAAAGTGAGTCCTGAGAAAGAGGGCTAGGTCAGCTTATATCATGCAAAACCTAAGCAATGTGACTACTTGCCACAATTGGGGCTGTATCAGAAGCATACCCAATATGAGATTCGCTCTGAAGTCTCTAGTTGCAAGCGCACACAATTCGTGAGTGCTAGAAAACATTATGGAAATCTCAGAAGTGTTACAAATAAGAAAATTAAAATAAAGAAGAGCAAATATGATGACAACCAATTTACAAGCATCGATATAAGTCCTAGCGAGTAACAACACAAAACAAGTTGGGCAGACAGACCTACGCTCATGTCAGAAGGTTTTTGTACTCAACTTACAAAATGTAATCACCAGCAACGATTAATATCAAGAAACATGTCAAAGGGATTTGCTTGTTTAAAAGAAAATCCATTGTTTCTCGAATCTCCATTGTTTCGCAAATCATGAAATCCTAAAAGCATTTTTGTCATTGATCTTATCTGAAAATTTTAAGAAGATTAAATCAAAACTGCAGTGTCTGGTTCGATGGAATATCCACAAAAAACCAAAATAGTGTGTTATAGTTGTTTTGATTGGAGAAATGGATATAACTTCAGTGAATATGATAGGAATTTCATCAAACTTGCAGAGTATTATGACATTGTGTAAGGTTGGCCACTCTTCTGGGCTGTAATCATCGGCTCATGGCATCAGCATTTTTTTTTTCGAACCCTAGAATGGTAACAAAGCCCTTCTGTTAGGAGCTCTCTCCTGCCTCCTCGACTTATTTTACCTATGAGTATTAATTGTAGGCACTCATCTTAAGTCATTCATTAAACTGAATCTAGTGTTAAAAGCATGAACCTTAAACGTTGAAGTTGGGGATAAATAACTCAAAATTATTCAATCTTCGCATTTAAAACAGCCACTTTTATGTTTTACGATTACTGATACCACTAGCTGAACCAATTTTCAAAAATATTCATGATACCTATCATTCCTGAAACGTTCATGCAAATACCTAGCAAACCTGTAGTGTCTGAGTCGGTAAAAAGCGCATATTGTTACATAGCCATATGTTTCCATAGTAAAACAGCGCATATTGTTCCATAGTAATGCAGGAAAAATCAAATTGCTATAACTTTGCTAAATACTATTCGATCTTTGTGAAACTTGCAAGACAAGTCAAACTTATCAGCAGCCACTTATACTATTTGATTGAACTTAAGGGTACTAACAAAGTTGAGTGAATTTTGACTTCTCATGTATTTGTTGTTGTTGTACTCATCAAGGCCTACATCCTTGATTTTTTTCAGATTTTTCGGATGAAAGGTGTCCAATCGCGGAAGGGGGCGGGGGTGGTGTTTACACGAAAAGTTCGTACGTTTCCCCTTCCCCTGCCCCCACGGTACTGATACGGCAATTTTAAACCTTGTTTTGAAAATATCTCATTAAGACCTTTCCAACGAATTTTTTTTTTTAAGGGTCGCCCGTCTATATAAGGGGACCCCCTTAAACCCTTTGAAAAATTTTCCCACCCCAAAAATTTCAAAAAGTCGCCACTTCTAGCCTTTCCACAAAATTTCATGGCTGTAGCTTCTATAGTTTCGGAGAAAAAGTGGTTTGACATACAGACGGACGGACGGACGGACAGACGGATACAGGTCGCGATTGCAATATGGTTTTGTATTTTAGTACAAAACCCTAAAAAAGTAGTGAAAAGCATGAAACGAGATTATCAACCCAAGATCACGCTCTGCCGTAATGACATCGACAACATCGTTGCTGATAGAAACAGGACTAAGAAAAGGTGGGCATCATGTTTCAATAACCTTTTAAGCTCTTCGCATAGCTTTGGTGCCTATAGATATCCCTGGCAAGCTTCCCTTAGCCCCTCCAACTCTGGGTGAATTTTATTCCACCATCAAGGCCCAATAACTTTTAAAGCACCGGGCATCAAAGAGATTCTAGTGGAGCGCATCAAATATTGTGGTAGTAGTGATCATCAAGCTATTCACAAAGTCATCAAGCTCATTTGGCAACAAGAACATATGCCAAAAGAGTGGAGCCAATCAATTATATTCCCTATCCACAAAAAGGTGACAAGCTACAGTGCGAAAATTATAGAGGCATACCACTACTTTGTACGGCGTACAAAATATTTTCAAAAAGCTTGAAAAATAAAATCGGATCATACACGAAAAGTATTATTGGGGAGAACCGAGGTGGGTTATGAGTTGGTAAATTGATGATATACCGATTGTTTATAGTCAAGCAGGCACTTGAGCAATGCTGGGAGTTCAATATAGACATTCAACAAATTCTCCTTATAATGCTTTGCTTCGGTATCGCAGCCAAATTCGTGTGTCTTACCAAAATGACAATGACGTCGACGACCTCCCAAGCCTGCAGGCAATAACCAACTCACCGATGCCTGCGACATAAATATTGGACTAAAGTAGGGAGATGGGCTGGTCACATTGTTATCCAATTAGGCTCTGGAGCATGTCATAAGGAAGCTACATGTCTATACGTACGTTACCATACAACTCAATTCAAGTGGGAGTCTATAAGCATGATAACTTTTCCTGAAACTTGACAGCGAAATAAAACTAGTAGGGCTACAAGTCAACGAGAATGGAACAAAGCCCATGACGCAGTGGAGGAAAAATAACTTGTTATCCCCACAATATCACATTTGGTGAATAAAAATATGGGCAAAGTTGTGTACTTAGGCGCCAAAATCACGAGAACCGGTAGTGAAAAAAGCAAAATACGCTCAAGAATACAGCTTGCAAATAAAATATTTTATTCAGTTTTGACAATCTTGAAGACCAGATACACAGGAGTGTACAGGAAAACAAAACACCAAGTATATAAATTTGTCATTATGCTATGTTATGGCTGTGAGACATGGACTCTAACCCAAGCATCCGTAAACATTTTGAATGCCTGAGGTAAATAATGGTGAATTCGACACAACCATGAGCTGTATGGAATTTCGGACGATGCGGAGGTCTCAACGATTGTAAGACTTTAGAAGCTGCAATAGACCGGCCATGTGAATCATCTGCAAGAATAATAGACACCCAAAGGGTATTCGTTGGGGGAACTTAAGGGCATATACCAGTGGGGAAACCAAGGAAACACTGGTCTGACATGGTCCACGAGGACAGTTCATCACTGGTCAGGTTCCATAATTGGAGGATGCGGCCAATATATCAAGAAAGTTGGAGGTGCTGTTCCCGGGAACCGAAGGCCCAAAAGGAGTATTCATTCTACAATGAAGAATAAGAAGAAGAAACCTATTTAGCCAATCACCATAAGTACATTTCGTTCGAGCTCTATGAGGGTATGCTTGAGGAGCTCGTGGGTGGGCTCAAGTGGGTGCATCGGCGCTGTAACATTTACTGGGGTACAAAAGACTGACAGTTGAAAATGTAATAAACTTAACTATGGGTATGATTTTGTCTGCTTGCGAGCCTTCTATGATCCGTGGGATGCTTAAACATGACAAACTTCTAGTATACTGATGGTCAATTGAAATTGACACCAAAGCGAAACACAAGCTTCAAGGAGAAGCCCAGTGAGCAATAAAATGGGAAGAGACACTAGGTTTATAGCATACAAGTCAACCAAGAAGTGGCTTTGTATGCTTATCGATAGGAATAAGACATGATGCTGGCAAGATTTTGTGGATGATGTAAACACGGACACGCAGAGGCTGCGGCATAAGGTAGTAGTGCGTAAGCTTGATGCCCTACGAAGATCTTGCATACATGAATCAGAAAAGATGGAAGAAATTGTACTGGCTTCTGTCCCATTACGTCCCTTTCATGTTTATGTTGTCCGTGGTAAAACACCAGTTGAGTGCTTGATTTTTGCTAGGAGAGAGCTGGAAGAAGTAGTTCTATTCGTAAAAGTAAGGAAGACACTAGGATGAAAAGTTACGGCTAGACCAAAACTTTTCCTCTAACTTTCTGTTCAATAAGTTTCTTGCTTGCCTTCATAAAGAATCTCTTCAAAGTTCTGAAAGTTGGTGATCTCAAGGGAAATGGAAACCTTGAGTCAGCCAGAAGATCATTGAGGAAGCTTATCAACATAAGACTCACTGTTACAATCAGTTCTACTGGGGATCTATCTCCATGGCAGTAGAGGTTCAGAGGAGGGTACTCCACCATTGACGTGATCTCAGAAGTAGTAATCATGACTCAAAAAAAGCAGCTCACATTCAGTCTACCCAATGTTTATGCAGCTAATGACGCTTGACGTTAGAAATGCCTTTAATTCCACTAGACATGGAGGATATTCTGTAAGCACTAGAAAACCTTCTCCAAGTTTTGGAATTCTAAGGGACCACTTGATGAGTAAGAATCTGCCCTATGATCCGAAGGAAGTTAGCAAAAAAAGGAAGTTTCATGGATTTGAGATCAGAAAAGGAAGGAAAGAGTAGAGTTCTTTCCAAATAGTCTAATCGGAAAGATGCATGAAAAGAACACCTGGTAGCATTGAGGGTAAAGAACTCCCTTTTTTAGAAGTTCCAATCTCTTGAAGCAAGTGATGGGACAGACGACATGGTAATCTGCATAGCCTGTCTCATCTCTTGCATGCAAAAAAACGCGTGGCAAACAACATTGACTTTCCTAGTACAGAACACGCAATCGGGAGACTGTAACTTACTATACTTAAATTGTGCAACACGGAACATGGATGTTTGCACAAGATCTAGGTCAGATAGGAATTAGCCTCACCATGCCTTCTAAGAGGGATCTCTGCAACCCAATGGGTAGTCCAGACCATAATACATTCAAATAGTGTACAGCTTGCATCTACCCTATGTTTTACAGTTTCTGAGCACTAAAAGGAACCTGATAGCTTAAGTGGGGCTAGATATCTTTGAAAATATTGTTTACGTGAAGGAAAGTGTTGTGCACTCTTGTACGTGGCCATTTGGATCACGTGAATATCGAGTCGCCCGCTAAGACCAATTGCAAAGGAAATTGGTCCTACCAGCGGTGAACGCCAAACGGTTTTGTCTGGAACCTGGCTTGAGGGCTGGTACTATGTAAGCATACTATGGTCCAGATAGGTAGAAGGGAAGCCCTACACTCAGGGCGTAATGGGTCTTCGCCTCACTGTAAAAAAAAATATTTTATAAGTGATTGTTAAATTACCAATAAGAATTTATTTTCAAACAATGAATTTTCAATTTTATATTGAGAAAATCTGACATTTTATCTCCCAAAATTCATTACACTAGCAATTGTACTGCGTTTGACGTGTATGGAGATCACCATAAGATTTTAATTACACAAACTTGGGGAATTTTTTTAAAAAACATGTTATCACGAAGATAACTGGTTAAATTACATTTGAGAAAAACCTCTGGAGGCTTCATTATTGGCAGAGATATTCTGGTGAAATTTATTTTTTTGCTCAGTTTTGACGTGCTTTAAATTAAAGGTTTACAATATTTATGAGCAGAAAAAATGTTATTTATTGATATAATCACAATTACGATTAAAACGAATATTTCTTTTAGTCTATAGATATATATCCCAGCTTATTGCAGATTGATACTTACTTCTATAAGAGAAAATTCAGCAAAATCAAATAATTATAAAATTGGGAAGGAGACAATTCGCAAAAATCACACCATATTAAACATTAATGCCTTTCCACGGCGAATGTTGAAAATTTCTGCACCCATAATGAAGGAACCCTGCAAAGAACTAGACAAATTATAATTTGAATAACTTCTCCTCAAGTGAAAAGGGAATTTTGAATGGTGAAATTTCTAAGTTTATCCTCATTTCTTGTGGCTTACTCTCACAAATATATCTTCGACCAAAACTATAAATTAATAAACTCACATTATAAAGCGCAACAAGATTTATACACTAAAACTTGCTTTCTTACAAAGCATTTTCGAAATTCTTGAATACACTTCTGCAAAATAATCCCTCTCCGCTCGCAATACTGTTGCCACTCTGTAGCCTTGCAAGCTCTTTCCATTCATGGAGAAATACAAAGCGACCATAAAGTATTTAGTTTCATTACACAGCACTAAACTTGGCCCTAACAATATTGCACATTTCTTCTTAGAAGTCTCTTTTGGGCAAAGTTCGAGCATCCGTCTTCTGCTAATTAACCACACAAACAAAGCGCCCCCGTCCTAGTACTGGCTTTCCTGCTACAATGACGATGAAATGTAGAAAGTTCTCAGGACTAAGACAAGAGAGGATTCAGCCATGGTTGGATACATGCATATCTCCTAGTCCTAGTCTGCAGGATAAAACGCATTCGTTGAAAGAAGAATTTTGCAAGGAAGAACTGGTATTATGCATGAATCACACTTATATTGGGTATGGCCGGGTGAACAATTTCAACATATTTTGTCCTTGCAGTTCATTAAATTTCATAATGAATGATCACAGAAGCATGCATAGAGTATGTTGTAAAACGTACTTCGAAGTTATTTGATTGCAAGAGCATGCAAATCTTAGAATTTGATGATTTTTTAGTAAAAATTTTATCCTTCTGTTTGCGTCCGCGGAACGTACAACCATTTTCACAATCTAAAAGCATTCGTACTTTACTCTAACCATCAACTTTACAAAATCCAAATTGCTTTTAATCCCAATTAATTTTGGTAATCTATTTAAAAACTCCAAAAGTGTTGCAACAAAAAAACTACAATTGAAAGATTCCCGAAGGATTCGTGGGAGCTTACGAAGCAACATAAATTTCTTATAGGGAGTAAAAGCCAATGTGAGAATTGTAGGTATTTTCGGAATTACTCTTGTGCGATTCGTTCCTACTTGCATGTACTGCTCGTATGCACACATGTTTCTGCATGAAGTTTGTATTTACTGGGCGATTAAATCGGGATACACAAAACATACATATTAGTATGTTCCGACACATTACATACAAGCTTTGCAGTATTTACTGACAGTAGCCCATTGCTGGACAATAATTTACAATGGACATTTGGAATAGCTCAGTTAAAATCGATCTTAACTTTGAAGGGATGATCTTGAAATTTAAGAGCAAAGGATGCATTTGCCTCTTGAATGGATGTTTTTGAGTTGTTAAATCATCTATAATTGTTTTCAGGTAATCGGCAAAAATTCCCATTTGTTGCCTTCGAATATGCAATCTATGAAAGAAATGTAAATTGCCTTTCTTTTACGACCTTGCGGGTGATCAGCAAGCAATTATACATGGATCAACCTTCAAAGAAATAGCCTTCAGACAGGTATTTATGGTGAAAATTAGATCAGGTTAGCCATAAATGTCAAGAAAGGTAAAACTAGAGCAATCATTGTTTGTGTCGGATGTTATTGTTTGTACACATAGAGGTTTGAAAAAAAATTTGCTTAGATCTTACGCAATTATTCGATTCACAGATTCCCTTCAAGGTTATACCTTTGCAATGTCGCCGTTTGGAACATAAATTATGGGATTATAACAAAATTTTCTTAAATGGAAATTTACAAGGCCATTTTGCAAATAATTGGTTCAATTGTCTCCCAACATTAAGGGAGAATTCACGAGCATTTTTTTACAACACCTAGAGTCAGGCAAACCAACATAGTTAGTATAATCGATTTTAGATTTTTTCTGGATTGTTAACAGAGCGGATAGGATAAAAGGAGCATTACCCGTTGTCTATTTAATGGTACGAGCAATTCAAAGAATTGTCGAGTAACAAAAAACTTTAAATATATTAGATTTTTGGACGCCGTTGATTTTGGGGACCAACGCTTTATGTAAACCATATATGTTACTGATTGCCAGATTCAGAGATTTTGTGCATGGAATCAAAAAATTTGTATATGACTCCAAAAAATCAATTGGCTGAGCTCCATAAATCTGCTATGAACAATTCAAAGTACTAGGGGTCTGCTTCTGCCAGAAGGGTTTTGTAAGCCAACTAGTTTATCAAGCAACATCTTCTACATATCAAAACTTGACTCATATACGGATTCAATACAAGAGGTACGTCATTCTGCAAGTCAAGCCAAGTGGTAGTATATGCGGACTGAATCAACATTTTGCCTCGGCAATTAACAATGGCCATAGAACTCTTCCTGAAACTTGGCAGCGAAGCAAAACTAGTAGGGCTTCAAATCAATGAGAAGAATACAAAACTTATGAGGCAGTCGAGAAAAAATACCTGAAATACACTAAAAAACATATTTGGCAAATGCAGTATAGAAAATAGGTCAGAATTTGTATATCTAGACGTCAAAATAACGAGAACTGGTAGTTAATTCTTGATGATGATGTTTGTTTTCAGATTTTCATCTCTAATGTTTGTTTTTATCATGCATTCGCAGTACACTTTTGACCGGTGCCAATTCAATGTCTCTCGCATCACGGCATTACACATTTCCTAGGAATCCTGTTAACCATGAATAATCTCGCGCACGGGAGCTTGTTATTTTTTTCCAAGCGTGGTAAATCTCGCGTCAACTTTCCATAATTTCACCGAATGTTCATCATTATGCTACACGGCTGTTTAGTAGGTTAGGAGGTGTCCTAACCCGATTTTTTTTTGTAGTAGGCACGTAGAAGCTTTGTCGCTTTTCGTGTTCTCCACTGACAGAGTTGTTCGATATTGTGCGACTTGAAACTGCGGATGTCGACTTGATTTGACTTTGGCTGCAGGCAATCCTGTGTCATGATACCCAATATTGAAGTCGGTCAGTGCATTTCCACAACTCGTCACGCTAGGGCACTTCCGGTCTTTAAGGGGCGTTGAACCTTCTCATTTCGGATTCAAATGTTGTTGGCCAGTGGTTCTAGGCGTTCCTTCCGGACCCGAAGTGGCATATACTTTCGCCGCAACCTTCCTATCTCCCAATGTGGGTTGTATTTATTTATTTTTCTCATTCTTTAAAAGTCAAAACAACAAGTATTCGTACTTAACTTACTGCTGCGAAACCCTAGTCGAGTGCGGCTTAGACTTCCTTAATTTAACGAGCCACGCGAATGCTATGATAGTATTCAGGGTGAGGTAATGTTGATGCCCATCTACTTTATCCGTAACAGGACATCAAATGTTCGTCCGTTTCCCCTCCTCATGCTCCCCTCAATGCAAAAACGGTTCATTTTTTTGGAAAGTTATCTTCAAGATATTTTGTTAAGTATCCATATTAACTACGTTTGATGGCCATCTACATATATGGGTAGACCCCTCGGGATCACATTATAAATTTTTTTTTGCAGTGAAATTTTTAAAAAACTACCACTTTCAACTTACAAAATTTGATGTTGCTAGCTTGTGTAATTTACTGCTGTGACACAAGAAGAGGCAGACGGGCAGACAGGTCGCGATTTTAGTAGGGTTTTGTAAAACTATTTTACAAAACCCTGAAAAGCAATATCACATTTGGTAGATGCACAAAATGTCTCAACGCAAACGCTAGTATTACTCTGAAGCACAGAATAATCAACACAGAAGGAAATATTTGAACGGATTCACGCAAATGAAAAGAATACCTTGAGATAATTGCAAGATAAGTTTATTGATAGCACTCAAAGCCATATGATTGAAATTGGGGAGATTCGAATCTTACTATCTGGGTATACCTGTTATATGTGCATATAAACTATGCATAGGATGTGAAACTGCCCTTACTCTTCCGATTGCTATTCACATAGTGCATGTTAGCTATCTCACCATATGCACTGGGAATCCGATTTTCTGAATTTTCGCAAGGAATCATTTGCCAAACCGAAGTATAGTTGGTCTTTTACGCAATGTTAAATCAGCACTTATGTAGAAACATGCCTACTGATGAATAATTGGTGTGCATCGATCGGCGTTTTCGGAGCTACAGTTGGAATATGCAAATAAACTATGGTTTTGCGGTCCTCGCTTTTAGGGAATGTAGTCTCAAGTTTTGATGCCTCCTCTGATATATGCAAATAATACCACATATTAGTCAAATATTATCCACATATTAGGCAAACAGGATCCACATATTTGAGAATTCCACCGTATGTTGGTCCCAATCCCGGCTGAGAAAGGAGGAGGGATCCCTTTATTTTCCCAACCCACGGCTTCCATGACTCCTCATCCTAAGCCCCACGACCAAATGGTAGTAAATGATCTAGGGGTCACACGTTGGGCTAAGTGGTTCCCCAGTGATGGGACACTAAATGACGAGGAATGCCAATCACTGCAAATACACCTGCAGCTTCGCTACTAAATCCTACTAACACCTCCTTTGTGGTATCGTAAAAGGATGAAGGTGAGTCTTCTGCACCTGATAACGAAACCAAAAGCAAGTGACTTGGTTGACGAAGATAGTTCATCGCTCATATTGAAAGATTAATCACCATCAATAAATTATGGCATAAATGTCCCGTTTTTGCCACCAGTAACAATCACACATACACATATACGTCTTGCTTTCGTTTACTGTGTGCATCCGACAAATACAGTTGCAATTTAAAAAAATTCAGGTTTATCTATGAAAATTCTCATTACTTAGATTCTATAGGGGTAAAAAGCTGTTGCTCTTAATTACACACAAGAAAGTCAAAATTATTGATGATAGGGTTGCTCAGCACATCTGACGTAATCATCATGCCAGTGGAATTAAATGAGTTGACAGTACAAAATTGATGCTAGAGCAGACTGGAAACCCTCATATGGTTATTTTTACTCTAATCTCAGTTTTTAAACAAAATACAGGTCCTAAACTTGCAGATATATTGAGGAAAAAACTGAAGTAAACCCACCTAAATACATTTTTTTAAACAAAATTATATATGTGCCTTCGACGATAAGACTCTGACTATTCCATGCTTGGTATATGGGTGTCAGATTTGGTACAGTCAGATTGCTAGTACAATGGAATTATTACGAGTTTTCAAAAGGAAATGTTTTCGTGTGTGTACTGGTCTACATAGAGAGCCTGAGATGGATTGGAAGCACTTTATATCGAATCGAAGAATCGATCAAACTGCTAAAGTGACAAGAGTCGACATCTTCATTTTGAAACTGCCTCAAAATCACATTGTAAAAATCTATAACAGTGAGCAAAACCTTTCGACCCTATAGATGGATACATTGAAGCCTTCGTGGATTAATTCATGATTTGGTATATTTTGGATTCTAATGATGTTCCAGTTTTATACCGCATATGAAAATGGGCCATCCATAAAAAAGATTAAATATCCTTCGAATTTGAGCTCCAGGGATCAACAATTCTAAAGGTGATACTCACTTGCTAAGCTTGTTACGATTGGTCGAGCTGCAATGAAGAGATCTAGGTATTGGTGGCTGAATGATGATGGCTAAATTATGCGTAGTTATTCATGGCTTATGTTTTTTCATTTCTCGTGTTTAATTTTCAGCTCATTTTTACTACAACACGTGCAATTGTGTTTTTGCAAATGTGCTAATAGTTTCAAATTTCAAAAATTAGAGGGGTCGGTTGGGGATATTGCGATTTAAATATATTTGGCTGTGATAACGCTTTTGATAAACATCTTCTTCTTTGTAGCACTACAGACCCTCTCAAGCTTTCGCTTCCTGCAAATAGCGCCTCCAACTGTCTCAGTGCACTCACCACGTCCTCCAATTTTGAAACGCGGGCAGCGATGAACTGTCTTCGTCAACTAAGTCAGACCAGCATTTCCTCGGTTTCTTCACTGGTTTCCGGCCTTCAGTTCTCCCAACGAATACCTTTTTGGGTATCCTTTGTTCTCCCGGACGATTCACGTAGTCAGCTCATCGCAGTTTTCGCATGTTTTACAATCGTTGAAACCTCCGGCTCGTCACAACTGTTATGCGCATGATTGGTCCCCATGTAGCTTCGCTCCAATTATTCACCTCAGGACCTGACTAGAGAGGGGTTTGACCATTCTAGTCGGCCAAAAGTCAAATTTATAGAACTACCTCCAGGTAAAAACTAACGGCTTATTATCGAAGGAAAGTAGTCTTCCTAAGCGCCGCCTTTTGTCAGAGATCACCATCTCATGTGGTTAGGCCATGTGTCAGCTTGTTATCAAAGGTCGTTTAAAGTGTTAGTTGTGATTTGTTTCCTGAGTGAACGAAGACCAACTTATGAGTATCGATTCTGAAATATCAGGTAATTACCTTTGTTTTAATATATGTTTTGTAAAAATTACTACCGCGACATTTATTTTATTGCGCAGTTGACAACATATCCTTATTTTATCATTTTTAATCTAAAAATTTTATAAACTCTAAGGGTTTTGTAATACTGCTGGTTTCGATAGGGTTGTCTTGCATATACTCATATAAAGCAGACTATCTATACTTTCTAAGCTATTATTAATCAAGGGCCACCTCAGACCAACTTTTGATATAAGGGTGTTCAAGGTCAAGCTATCCAAAAAATTAATAAAATAAAATTTGATTAGGGAGACGTTCTTTTTGTTTTAGATGCATCTGGCGTACGAAGAATAACTCTGCGAGAAATATTTGATGTCATGAAGACTTAAAAGGACCTGGATGTTAATGGTAAATTGGAATATACCGAAAATGATTTGATTATGTTGGATTCTTATTCTGAGGATGAGAGTAAGGAAATAAAACGCAAGTTTACGATTTTCAAGCCAGAAAACAAGTGAAGATGGCTAGCAGTGAAATCAAGAGTAGAAATTTTTGATAAAAATGATGAAAATTGGTTATATGGAACATTTGAAGCACCGAAAAAAAAAATTCGAAGCTTGGACGGCCACAGAAGTCGTTTGAAGATGCTAGTCTAAGGAGCAAGAGACGCACAAGTGAGGGCTTCGGAAATCTGATAGACCTAATGAAATTATTTATGCAGTGCAAATACAAATGAGGGCTACTGTGCAGAGGGACGCATCAAATATCCCGAAGGAGATATCGGAAAATCAGGACAGTGCACATGAATTTGTGAAAGCTATCAAGTGTTCGAAAACAACTCAGCAGCTAAAGTCTCCTAAAGAAGCCCTCAAAATTTTTGTGAAAGCCAATGTAACGGTGACCCAATACTAAATAGTCAGGGAAACAATTGGAAACCTTCCATGTTATTCCTTGCAGCAAAAATATAAAAATATGTGTTATCCTCCAAAAGAAGTACTTCAAGTATCTGAAGATTGTGCAGAAGTTGAGTTGCGGGCCGTAATTGATCATACTGCAGAATGACTTTTGAAACACTTGGAAGAAGTGTTGACTACGCTGAAGGAAGAAGAACGCAAAACCCTTAATATGATTAAAAAAATGGGGCTATGATAGATCACAATACAAACAAAAATTCGAAAGTAAAAGTGCCTCACACTTCCACATTTACCTCAGCTCGCTTGTACTTTTACGTATAATGTATGTCACCAATAAGATTCTTTGGGAAAATCCAACTCCATCATCTCCGAACTACTGCCGACCTTTCTGTATTAGATCTGTCAAAGAATGTACAAATGTAACGAATGCAGAAATTCAACATATAGAAAATGCGGCAAATAACATAAGGCTTACTTCAGTGATACCGGGTTCTAGAAATTACGAGTATGAGATAAAATGTAACATGCTGCTCACAATGGTCGATGGGGAAGTGTGTAATGCTGAACAGGGACAAATTTTTCGATGCAATGCTACATCTATGGCGCTACATCCAAAGAATTCGAATAAATCAGTACCAAAACCAGTCAAAAAAGAAAATTTGAGACTCGGGCTATCCATTGTACATGCAAGGATTCGGCTTTTTGAGACTTTGCTGCATATAGTGCATAAACTTCCTGTAAAGGATTTACCTGCAAAGACTGAATCAGACAAGTTAGTAATTATACAAAGTAAATAACGAATTCAAGATGAATTTAAAAGGAAATTGAGACTTAGGGTTGACTATCCTTAAGCCAGTTTTGGCTCCCATGTCCAATGATAGAAATACTAGTCACTAATTCCAATGATAGGAATATTAGCCGCTAATTCTTCGATGATCCTGAATTGGCCGCAGAAATAACGAAAATTGACGTAAAGCTTATCAAAAGATTTAGAATCACTCTTGAATGCATATCGAGCGGTTTTAAAATCCATAAAGAGATATTTGATGTTTATGCGGCAGAAATGGCAGAAATATACATAAAATTATAGAAAAGGGATCCTATGACTCCAACTTTACATAATATTTGCATTCACGGCTCGGAAGTAATAGAGCATGCACTGTAGGCTGGCCATGGGAAAAAGCAGTTGAAGCAGGAAATAAAAATGTTCGTCAATATCGTCAAAATTTCGCAAGAAAGTTTAGCCGAATCGTCTGTAATACAGATGTAATTTTGAAATTGCTATTGACATCAGATCCCTTCATTTCAATATATTTGCGGATGCCTGGGTTAGGATGCATCTTTCACACATATCATAACACAGGTCTTATCACAGATTTGTATACGTGGGACATTGTTTCCTATGTATGCAGCATGCAAGACTGTGAAATCTTATTAAATTTTTTACTTGCGAGTTGTACCTCGGCATATTACGTCTCTTTTATTACTAGTTCTCGTTATCTTGATGCCGAAACACACAAATTTGCGCTCATTTTATATACTGTTACAAGTCCAAACAATCTGCTAGCTACTGGCACAATTGTTGTCGCAACTATTAATAATATCATGATCAATAAACGAACGTACTCAAAAGCAAAAGAATCCAGCGCGAATTAAAGGCGGTATTGATTGATAGTGAAGTGATTTTCATGATACAGACAGTTGGAATATAAATTGATAGACAGTAAAAATTAGATTAAAATGTGATTTGTAAAATAGTGACATTGATGATTGTGCATTCTTAGTAAATAAACTTTTTTAACTTAATTTACAAGACCGTGCGTTTTCACTTTCTCAGAACATTAAAATTATCAGCCGCGAACCATAACACGCGACAATACTATACTCGCCAAGGATGATATTTTGGATATTGATTTGTTTCTCCACTGCGTCATAAGTTTTGCTACACTTATTTATTGATTTGTGGCCGTAGTAGTTTGCTTCACGGTAGAGTATCGTGAAAAGTTCTTTCGAGGTTGATGCCGACCGTGAAAAAATGTTAATGTCGTCCGCATAGGCTACCACTTGACTTGTATAATATTGTGCTTCTTGTATCGACAGGCACACTTCGAAGCGCTAAAAAGCTTTATCGAATGAATTTTGCACGGGAAAATTTTTCTCCGTATTTATTTAAAATGGGTAATGCGAGCTTCCATGAAACCGTGTTTAAATTCCACGGATTCAAAATGAAGCGAAAAAATACTGATGAAAAAATAACCAGTGTGAAAATCACACGGATGAACCGTGCTTGACTTTTGATACAGTACACCCGTGGTCCCAATTTGCCGTTTTGCCTTTGATGAAAAAAGTTAATTTTGCTGTGGCAAAAGTCTGTCTATTTGAACCAAAGATTGAGTGCATATAAGTATGCTTGTTAATCCAGAATTCCAAATTATGTTTTTATTAGTACTGGTTGTCGTGTGATTTTCTATAAATACGCTATACTTTTATATTTTTCTATGCGTACATTTTGGGGTAAGTTGCTCCCTTCTTCTAATGTAAAAAAAATTGCTTCCGATGTATACATGTGCTACAAAAGAAAACATTTCAGCATTTTATTTAGAAAATTACATTGAAACCAGTACAAACGAAAAAATTATTTCAAATCCTGGGTAAACACGCGTATCATGTCCTAAAATAAAACGCTTATTTCGTATGAAATTCACACGGGCTTTCTGTATCACCAACGAAAACATGTAATTCGCGTTAAATGTGTTCACATGTTTGGAAGCGTCACTCTCGCGTAAAAAAACTCTTTCAGGATTGCAGTGTAGCTTTCTTATGACAAATTTCAGAGTCAAATTGAATAGCAATGGGGCCAGCCCCTCTCCCTGCCTTAGTTCATTTTGGTAAAACGGACTGATTTGGCTGGGATACCAAAGTAAAGCATTATTTGATATAGTACGTTACAATCCATACTGTCTTATGCTTGCTAAAAGTCAACGAAAATTATGTGTGTGTTTTTCAAACTCAAAGGTATTTCTCAAGTAACTGCTTGACAGTAAACAATTGGTTTATCGTTGATCTACCTGCTCTGAAGCCACCTTGATACTCCCCAATAATATTGTCAGCGTATGATCTGATCTTATTTTCTGTGATCTTTGAAAATATTTTGTACGCCGTACAAAGTAGTGGTATGCCTCTACAGTTTTCGCACTGTATCTTGTCACCTTTTTCAACGATAATGAATTTAATTGATTGGCTCTATTTGCTTGGCATTTGCTTTTGTTGCCAAATGTGTTGGATGACTTTCTGAACATTGCTACCACGATAATTAGTGAACTCCACTGGAATCCAATCGAGATTTCTGGCGCTTTTTTATCTTTTTGGACCTTGGTGGTGGAGCAAATCTCATCCAGAATTGGTGGGGCCAATAGAAGTTCCCCGGGGATATCTATAAACTCCAATATTCCGGAGCTGTACAGAGAATTCTGGAGGGTCTTGAAATATGATGCCCATCTTTCCGTAATCTTGTTTTCATCAGCGATAATGTTGCCGATGTCATCGCGAAAGAGCGTGGGGTTTGGCCGATAACCTGATTTCAGGCTTTACACTACCTTATATGCATGTCTTGCGTGGTTGCTCACTAGACTTAAATCAATGCTTCCCAATTGGTCGTCCTAGTGTTCTCTGTTCTTAATTCTAATATCTTATTCGCTATTCTTCTGAGATTTTCATAGTATTCTCTCTTTGTCCTGGTTTTCTAACCTAAATATTCTTTGTACGCCTGATTTTTTTGTCAAGTGCGTTATGGCACTCATCAGCAAACCAATAATTTCCTTTGCATCAGGCTTGATGTCCGATCGCAGGCTCTGCCACGGTCTTGATGGTAGCTAACGCTGCACCCATAGCTCGTTGCATGTTTTCAGCGTTGTTTCTCATAGGATGGGAGCCATTTGATTGTCGAGGGTCTCCGTGAAATTTTTTGCCGAGAACACCGCTTGTAGTTAGGTTAAGTTTGTTTGATCAAGTAATCAGCTGAGTTACAATTGTCTCCTCGGTATGAAGGGCGTCAAGGAAGCTTGAGGCCCAACGTTGTTGGATCAGAACATGGTCGACATGGTTTTGTTTGTTGCCATCCGGTAATACCCAGTTCAAATAACTAGATTTCTGCTGCATGCAAGTTCATTCCTTAAAATCAATAACGTGTCACTTAAGCCTCCTATCCATAACAAAACTCACTCCGAATTCTCCTTTTCCAGCAGGCTTCTCACTTTTGAATATTGTGTGATATACCATATGTTAAAAATCATTTCCATTCCAGTTCATTTTCTGGATTGCCAGTTTGTTTAATTTATATTGACTGGCCTATTGTAAAAGGTCCTTAACAGTGCCTGTATCATTTTTTCGGTTGCAAGAACGTTGCCGTAGGTCTAATTGACTCCAAGGTATTGAAACCTATTAAAATAAATTTAAAACATATTAGATATAAGCTCAGAGTAAACATCCATTGTGTTCTTTGTATGGTATTTAATTTTCAATATAGTTGGTCCTTTTTTGCTGTTTATTGATAAAACATTATAATTCTAATTTGATGAAAATACGACCGTGTTTCCCCTAAATTTCCCCTTAAATGGCTATATTATTCTAATTTAGACAGTTTTTAACGTTTTGGAACTGACTTTATGTTTTTATAAATTTTATAATGACTAATGAAATAAAGTGCATTTGACTTTGACTTATTATTTGGAATTTTTTTTTTATGTTTGGAAAAATTTTAGTAGCAAAGTAGGATAAAGTGACGAGATTGAAACGCCTTTAAAATTCGGTCAGTTTGCGGTGGCTGAAATAAATGTAATGAACAGCAGTCTACTAAGCGTTCAACCTACAATCGATTTCCTTGCTGAACCAGCTAGCCGAAAAGCAGCTGCCAACGTAGTAGAATGTTGAGAGTCCAAACATTTTCCTTTCGAGGTGCGATTCATTGCAACGTTGCTGGATCGTTGTGAAGTCGATCCGTCCGTTCGACGAAGCAATTACGGTTATGATTACAAGGTATGAAATACGCAACCCCCAGCTATTTGCCATTCAAGTGTACCTATGGAAGAAGCCGGAAATGAATGCTAGGCACAAAAATATAAGTGGAAACCATTATACATCGCATGCTAAACTCACAGACTGCGTAGCACGGAACAAGAGGCATATGAGAAACTTGTATTACCTAACTCCACCAGTCATGTTAATGAAGATGATAGCAGTAGTTTAATTTGATCAATATCCAACCTGTCTTACGACAAAGCTTTTTTTTGCCGTTTGAAGATTATGGCTATCTAGCAAAAAAGCCCAGGGGAAAATTTTAATCGTAGTTTTCAATTGAGTGAAGGTTCGAAAAATATCTGACCTGCATTTATATCTCCACGCCAAAATATCCCAGCAAGCTCTGCAAGGCACGCACGTTACTAGCCACCTCACCTTAAATATGGTCAGCTTTCGAAGCAAAAATAAATAGCATATTATTTTAAATGTATTTTTTCGATTTCATATTTAAAGACGAATATCAATAGTTTCTTCAAAAGAAGATCTAAGAATGCATGTATTCCTCAAAATTTATAGACTACGACTATCAAATTCAAAGGAAATTTGAGAGAGGATATTTTGGATCTGCAAAGCGAATATCTCTCATCTCCCCCGAAAATGAATGGTCCAAACATGTAAAAGGATGACAAAAAAAAACCTGCAATTAATTCAACTGCAAGCGTCATCGTTATCGCTTGTCCGGTTAATTGATTTCAACATATGGCATCGCGAAATGCACTCGACGAGTCTATGTCCACAGCTCGTTGTCCCGGTGATCATGGAGAAACTGTTTTGCATGCAAAATGCACTCGAAACGTATTAACGTATGCGCGATAACCAAACATTTGATTGAGCAAATCCATTTAGAATTCTCCGGCGTCGAATTTACGGATTGCAGGTAGCGCCTGTTGGCGTGTAACAATGCAGTTTCTGGTTTTTCCCGACGCAAACGTTGCAACGAATCTCATATGTGAAATTAACTTATAATTAAAAATGCAAGGAATGTCGCGTCGTTAGTTGTTTAAGTGATTTGATTCTGACAGGCAAGGTGACAGGTGACATCTTAAAGTATGCAAATCAGGAAGAAATGAATAATTGTAGATATGTTTTAACCATTTGCCGTTGTGTATTTCTATATTAACGCAGTTGAGCTGAAATAATCTCATCGAATTTAATCCATGATTTTATAGTTTTTGAGGCAACTGTTCAGCAATTTTTTGTGGAATGATTCATCAAGATTCATATACACATCATATCTTCCTACCAGAAATGCCTATAGAATGCTTCAAGTGGACTGCGAATCGTTAATAATTTATTGGAACCGAGAACTTACCATTCAGGGACAATCCATTCATTCATATTCAGCGCCAACATTTACCATAACTATCCTTCAGTTGGCGCTAACACCTTGAGCTGACTGCTTACTTTTCATATTCCCGAATTTCGGTCTTATTTCTAGCATTCATAACGCGAAGAGCGCAGTATACTAAATACATCACTACGCTCGGGTACGAAAGACGGCAGTCGGCGAGGAGATAGCAAAAGGTGCCAGATAATGTATAATGTTATAATAAATATTTCTTCTTGGCAAAGTCTTGGAAATGTCTTACTTGCTTTTTAAAATGCCCAATAAAAATTGCCGACACACTCTGGCCATATTTCTCCGGAATCCCATATAAATCAACTTGTAATCCCCCACGCTGCGAAACTGTCTCATCCTCCGTTCGCAGGCTTTCCTTCCTGCAAACATTTTTCCACGAAGGAAGTTTTTCCTTTCATTTCGGCCATCGCCTATCCTATTGGAGGCAGACGACGATTCTTTGCGCTCCAACACTCCACCCATCGTTTATTATACTTGTCGAGAGCTCCCGGGAAATTCTTCTTTTTGCAATGTTTGCCTTATGCTTAAGTTTGGTGAGAAGTAATGACTTTCCCAGACCAAGGTGGCTAAGGATGATGTTACACAAATTTGACTTCGATCATTAAGTAGTTTGAATCATATTAAAACTCTACGATTTGAGTGATGTATTCTTGTATGCTCTGTTTCCCCTAATGCTCGATACCTGAGTGCAATTGCTATCTTGCTCAAACAATTAAGAAACATTTTTACTACTTCAAATACATTAAAAGTGAGAAATATTCAAATTCAAAAGTAGGTGCAACTGAAACACAAATACGATATTTACTAAAACCAATAAATCAAGCTATATATGAGACCAACATTTTTTAAACAGTTGTAAGATTTATAATATTCTAAAAAAATCCTTACCTTACCAGGGTTTTGCTAAATAGCTGTTCGAAATCTTGCTGAAATTGTGACCCTTGCAATACAGCCGATTTCCTAAAAAATTAAAGAAGCTTAAATACCAGACTCAGTAAAATCGTTGAAACTTTTCCAAGGCTTCGATAGAGTAAACGGTTGAACGGTTCTCTACGCAATGTACTATATAAGACGAAAGATGGAAGAAGTCTGGGCCTGTGGTATAAGCGACGGTAAAACTTGTTAGCGCTAAAGTGATATTTGAATATTTTAAATCCATATTAGTTTGCGAAAGGAAACAGCATCCAACTCCTATGATTCTGACTAGGATGGTTAGATACTGTGTTTGCGTTTTTGTCTTATAATAATTCCTTTTTTAACCAAATAAATAATACAATTAGAGCCTACCAAGCAACCAATCACAGGCGTGATATCTGTTGCACTTCTTAATATACCGACAAAAACCTTGCATGCAAGTGCACAAAATCATGAATTTGCCATACATATTTTTCGGCATTTTTGAGTCTGCTGAAATCTACGACAATATGTGTAAAAATTTGTATGAACTTAGTTTTACTAGGTACTTACGTAAATCACTTGAGTTCATATCCAACCAACCATTGAAAACACCTAATTTATTATGCCGACGTTCTCCCACATTTGATTTTCCCCTCTTCCCACACGCATTTATTTTGAAACTAGAATGTTATACTCTATATATTGGATAAATACATATCCTTATCACTCATTAAGTTGTGCTGGATTAAATTCAGCTTTGATACGTCCTGGTGTAAAATCAGAACGTACCGCAATTGGGAGAACGGAAAAAAGGATATAGCGTGGTACTGATTGTATCACCTTCTCAAGTGCCGATACATATGATCAAGGTAATAAGATACTCAAACTATCTCAAACGTAGGACCCGAAAGGGGCTGTGGTGGTAAAACAAAAAAAACAAATGATCGGACATCAAGACCAGTCCAAAAGGAACGATTGGTTCAATGATGAGTGCCAGAATTTGTTGGACAAAAAGAATCAGGCGTGCAAACGGTATTTAGGTTCGAAAACCAGGACACAGAGATAACATTATGAATATTTCAGAGTAGTAGCGAATAGGATAATAAGGATTAAGAAAAGCAAATACGATGATGGCTAATTGAGATGTATCAGTAAAAACTCTAGCGAGTATCAACACAAGCCAAACATACAAAGTAGTGAAAAGCTTGAAACGAGGTTATCAGCCCAAGACCACTTTCTGCTGTGATGACATCGACAACATCATTGCTGATGAGCATCATATTTCAAGAGCCTTTTAAACCCTCCGCACAGCAAGTGACAAGCTGCAATGCGAAAACTATAGAGGAATATCAATATTTTGTACTGTGTATAAAATATTTTCAACGATCTTAGATCGGACCATACTCGTACACTAATAGTATTATTGGGAAGTATCAAGGTGGTTTTAGTGCTGGTAGATCGATGATACACCAGTTGTTTATACTGGAGCAGGTACTTGAGAAATACTGGGAGCTGAACACAGACGCACACCTAATTTTTGTTTACTTTAAGCAAGCATACAACAATATTGATTATTATTTACTGTATCAAATTGTAGTAACCTCTGATATTTTGATGCGATACCCGATAAAAATATGTCATCCCTACGCAATTTGCTAGCCAGCTGAAAAAAGTTAGATGATAGATCTCTGTCACTGAATCACCACTCATCGAGCGAGTAAGTTAAGTCGCAAAGTTTTTCTCAGTTTCAGGTTGTTGTCTTTTTGGCCATCGTCACTATAAAACCATATGTACAAAGTGCTAGTAGCGGATCGCTGACATTGATCTAATCTGTTTTCGAAGCATCTTGGCTGCCATTGTCGGCCTTGCTAATTTTATCGGCGTGTTAGCTGCTGTCCTTATTTTCTTTTAGTTCCATAAAATAATTGTTTAGCAGAGTCGCACAGCGTGAAAACTGCAAATAAGGAAGAACTGTGCAATTTGAGATCATTGACATTGGCATGCAAATTTTGCAGGCTTTGCCAATGCTGCTATTTGAAAGTGATTGATCACATATTAGTCTAACGGGCTCTTCTAAACAAAACTAAACGCTTTGATAATAGGCATAAAACTTAAAGTACGCAAAAATTTTTAGCGTTGATGTGTATGAGAATAAAAAGTCAAAGTAAAACACATTATAAGTTTAATTAAAAGAATCATCATCATCGTTAACATATCTTCAAGTTGAGACTTAGTCTACAGCAGTAGTTGACTCCAATCATCGTAGTTCTGTGGACTTACTTGCTGATTTGAAATTCCAAGGAAAGGTCTGCTGTGAGCATCAACTGAGTCTTCCACAGTTTTGTCAGTTTTCCAATTGAACATTTCCTTTGCGCTCCTTCCTTCAATGTTCGTCTGGGGAGTTCATACTTTTCCATCCTTTCTACATATAATGTTCTTTGCAGTTTTCGTAGTTTTATGAATGCTGATATAGGTGGGTCATCGTACAAACTGTGCAACTTATCATTATAATGTAGTCTTTACCCTGCTCCATGTTTCACTGGGCCATACATCTTCATAAGTACTTGGCGTTCGAATAAATCTAGGGCCTTTTGAAAATATTTTAAAGAGCCATAGCCATACAACAGCACAGGTCTTCTTAGTGGCTTATATATTTGGAACTTATTTTGTTGGTGTACATCTGTGCATCTTAGCATAGAAGTTAGTGAGAAGTATACTTTGTTTGCTGTATTCGTTTTTTCCAGACTTGGTTCTATACTTTGCCTTTTCAATCAAAATGGACTCCTAAGTATGGCAAGCTATCTGGACTTTTCAAGGTGTATTATCTTAATACTAGGCTTTATCAGACTGGTATGCCATTACTTGTTTAAATTGGTTTTTCATTTAATTTGCTGTAGGTTCCATATGTTTTGCTTCTGACTCCAGGTGTATAAAGGCTTACCTGGAATCTGGAATTGATCTGCACATGACGGTGGAGTCATCAGCATATGCTAGTTGTATGGACTTATATAGTGGCGAGCCTGTTATGCCCGTAAGAATTTACATGACCATATTTTGCACAGTATAGTTGAAAAACATTGAGGCAAGCCCCTGGCCAAATTGAGCTAAAAGGCTTTTAGTCAGATTTCCATTGACTTTGACCTGAGGCACGGCATTTAGCATTGAAATCATGAACATTGTCGAGGAGCCAGGCATTATTTTGCACAGGAAATCTTTCTCGTCACTGTTTGTTTGTTCGAAGTCTACAAAAAGCAGGTACACACCGATACTAATTCCGCAACACTTCAAGAGTACGACTTACACTGATCCAACGTAGACAGTCCACGTTGGAAATCACCTTAGTATGAGTATTTTCCGATCATTTCATGATCATAGGATATCAGTTTTCTTTCAATGACTACAGACAGGGAGATGTGCCTAATAGAACAAAAATTTTTTTAATGTATGAGACATATGTTGCCGTCAGGTCATTGCACATCTTTACATATCCTACATATAATCAAGGAGGTTGTGTAAATGTGCTCCCCTGATTTGGATCAGCTCTATCAATATTGCATCTATTTTAGAAGGTTTGTCCTTCTTTAGCTGCTAAATAACTGTTTGTACATCGTCTATTTTTGTTGGTGAGACGATGATATCTTCTTTAGACCCTGGAATACTTACAGTTTTGGTGCCTGTTGGGGGTGCTGTGATGAATTTTCACGGAATATTGCCTCCATATATTTTCAATGGTGGTAACGCTACTTGATTTTGCACCTACGCGTCTTTGCAAAGACTCACGTGAGGCGTGTATCCCTCTCAAAGCTATTTGATTGAGTCACTCGCTGATCTCGCTTTGTTCAATGTCAGATGTTCATTAATTTGTTCTATTAACATATACTACAATATAATACGTCTTTTCTTCTGCCAGCAATGTATTTTTGAGTATTGATGGAGAGTGGTAAAATACTCCTTTTTTGCCTGAGTTGGTCTTTGGATGTACTGTTTGTGTACGTAGGATCTTCTGCTGACCACATCTTGAAATGCTTCATTGAAGCATTCATTCTCCATATTTTTGTCGGTTTTGCAAAATTTTATTCACGGTGATGGCACTTTTCGACAATTACCAATTCGTGTGGATATTATTGCTCTTTCCTCCACCCTGCGTACACAATGGTGTGTACGCAGACTCCACTGAGCTGTCCATTTAGCTTACGTAGATCGTATCTTGTGATTAAAGGCTTGGATCATTCTTAGGGTTTTGTACTCAAATACAAAACCATATTGTAATCACGACCTGTGTCCGTCCGCCCGACCGTCTTTATGTCACAGCACTTTTTCTCCGAAACTACAGAAGCGACAGCTACGAATCTTTGTAGATAGATCAGAAGTGGTGACTTCTTGAAAGTTTTGGGGTGGAAAAATTTTTCAAAGGGGTTTAAGGTGGGTCGCCCCATATAGAGAAGTTACCCTTCAACAATTTTTTTCGCCATTGCTAGTCGAATAGGGTATCATTGGAAAGGTCCCAATGAGATCCTTTCAAAACATACTATATTCCTAACCTGAACATTAAGCCTTCTCTCTAAGCCTAATATAATAAAGATAACATATACCTATCCTAAATATTGAAACCTATCCCTAATTTTTGACATAAGCAACCAACAATACGAAATGTAGCAATAATGAACTGAAACTCAAAAATTAAATAACGAAAAACACAAAACGAAAAAATTCGAGTAACAACGAATAATTTAGACATTGTGATTCAGCCAGCAATACATAGATTGCTCCGTCCCAGTTCGACCAGCCTCAATAAATCTATCAAATGAGTATCTCGTAAGCTCAAATTCGGAGGATGTTTTATTTTCTTATCGGTGGCCTGTATATATACAAGTATGTAATATTTAATTGGGACACCATCAGAATCAAAAACATATCAGTTCATGTCCAAAAACACGAATGTTTCTGGAGAAACGAAGCCAGTAGTGAGACAAATCTCTATATACTCATCCGTAGGGTGGAGTGGCTATGAAATTCAGGGATTTTCGCTCACAGTAACGGATCTTCTGGTACGATTCCGAAGAAGTCTCAATATAAAGATATCGATTCTCGTCACTTTAGCAGTTTGATACCCCTTGGGTTCGTTTTCCTTGGAGCTGGTGCGATTTAGCACCCTAGCTCCCTTCTATCACCGTGATTATCGAGATCGTACTATTTTGATTATGGTCAATTATATTTTGTTAAAGCTAGCGCGGATAGTTGGATAAATTTCTTTTGGGAGTGCTTTGCGTCTTAGGATTCCCAGGGTAGTATTAGGGTGTTTGTCTATTTTGTCGAGCAGTTGAAGTGCTTTGTCACGTACGTATATGTCAACAAGTTCGATTCTGAGGTCCTTGTATATGTCCGTATTTCTAACATACCATGGGACTCCGAAGATTTGTCTAATGCTTTTGTGTTGGATGGATTGTAGTGCCTTTTTGTTGGTCCCTGCCGTCTAGTAGAAGGCTGTACTACCATATAGTAGCGTCGGCCCTATTATTTGTTTGTAGATCAGCAGACGGTTCTTGATATTGAGTTTCTTGGCCTTCAGGAATGGAAATAGTTGGGATAGCACATTGTATCAACGTCCTCGTTTGTTGCGTATGTGGTCGGTCCACAAGAGTTTATTGTCGAATGTCGGTCCTAGGTATTTGGCTGTTCTTGACCAGGCAATATTTTCGTTTTCAACAGTCAGAGTTTTCGGTTGTTGTTGTCTTTTTCTAGTTATAAATAATGCTTGGGTCTTGTCTATGTTTGACTTGATCTTCCATTTGCGAAAATACTTCAAAAGTATGTCTATGGAGAGTTGCAGTTTGGTGGTGATGACTCTTGCTTGTATGGATGTGGATAAAATACATGGAAATTCAAACCGCTATCATTTCGTTAAATACCATTGGATATTTGTGAAACTTTCAGGATAGGATTTTATTGAATTTAACGGTACCGTTAAGATTTTATGCAAGAAAATGTAAAATAGATAAATCATACTATTACTAACAAATTTGGATGAATTTCGACTTTTCATGCATTTGTTGTACTCATAAAGGCCTACATCCAACAGGTATCGTCGGCATATAGGGACTTGTGGACATTCAAAGGCAGCCGAGGTAGGTCTGCAGTAAAGATGTTGTATAGTATGGGAGAGATGGGTGATCCTTGTGGGACTCCAGCTTGAATTTGCCGCATGCTTGAGAGGTGGTTGTCAATTTTGACACGAGATGATCTGCCTTTTAGAAAGGAGCCAACGATTTGGATGAGCTGCAGAGGCATTTGGGATTCATGCATTTTGTAAATAAGTCCTGCATGCCAGACTTTATCGAAGGCTTTGGCTGTGTCAAACATAACCAAACCCGTTAATTGCCTCCAGTTTAGCCGTATTCTAATGTGTTGGACCACCCTAGTAAGCTAGAGTTCTGTGGAGTGTAATGGCTTGAAACCAAATTGTTCTTCTGGAACTATTCCTTTTTCGGTAACAACCTCAGTTAGTCGATTTAGTAGCGCCCGCTCTCCTTTTTTCGACAGAAAGGATAATAGGCTAATAGGTCGCCAATTTAGTTGAAACATGAGGTTTTTACCAGGTTTTGGAAGAACAATAACTATTGCTGATTCCCATATTTTGGGATATTTTCGCTAGCGGAAAATTGCGTTTATAATGGCTGCTATTGAATCGAGAATGTTATTTGTGAGCCATTTTCCATGGTATTTGATATTAAATCAAATCCCGGTGCTTTCCGCCTGTTCAGTAATTGTATAATGTCTTTAATCTCTTGAAGACAGGTGCTTTGTATTAGGTCGGAGTCTGTAATGCCTGACCTCATGAGCCTGTTGGTCAATCGGTTGGCGTGATCTTCATGTTCGTCAAGGTCCTCCTCATCAGATGAATTTTCACAGAACTGTTGTTCTAGAGTATCTGCGAAGGTCTCCGCCTTACCAGAACTGTCGAATTTGATACCGTAAGGGCCGTGAATTGGAGGTATTACAAGCTTGTTTTTAATACAAAAGTATTTGGAAACCCTCCAGAAAGCGTCGCACCCAGGCTCCAGAGTTTGCAAAAAGCTCCCCCATTGTTCATTGCGGAATTTCGATATCCGGTCATGAATTTTGTTCCTAATTTGATTTGCTTCCCGGCATAATCTAGGATCACTTGTATTCCTAACCCTTCTCCGAAATCGATTCCTCCTCCTTATTAAGTTTTTGATGTCGTGAGGGAGTTCATAGGGGTTTGTCACCGTTGTCAGAGTTGTGACTGTGTTGTCCTCTTTTGCCTGTACTATTTTGTCTTTGATTTCTTCTATCATTTTTTCAGTGTCGCTGGCTGTTTCAGGTGTTTGAATAATAGTTTCTTTGGCCAGTGCGACTTGGAAAGCTTCGCAATCAGTTTTATCCTTTACTTGTAGGGGTTCATCTATGTATATTTCTCCTATTTAGAAGAGCATCGGTTTGTGATTGGTTGAAAGTTCGTCGAGGACTTCGATGCGTACATCATATTCAAAGGTACGTGATATACCAGTATCGAGAGGATAACTATGTTGGTTCGTTGGAGATATGCCGGCTTAGTGCATTATCTGTGATGAATCGATTTAACTCAGTTCCAGCACGATTGCTTCTCACAGCTCCCCAACTTCGGTGATAGACATTGAAGTCTCCGGCAAGGAGTATGGGACCATGAAAGTCCAGAAGTTTTTTTAATATCTTCAATGAGCGTAGCTGCCTGAGGGCGGCTGCATACCGAGACTACCATGAATTCGAAAGAATCCGTCTGCACTTGAATTGCAGTAGCTTCTAGCGTTTGTAAGGTAGGTGTTAATACGAGATTATGGTTCACATTCCTTCTCACAAGAATAGCCGTTCCGCCTCCTCTACCTGTTGTTCTGTCATTTCTGTACAGAAAATAGTTAGGGAAGCGTAGGCATATTCCAGGCTTCAGAAAGGTTTCCTGGATGAGAATGATGTCAAACTTATAATCAAATATAAGTTGAGTCAACTCACCAGTCTTATGAAGCAGGGAGTTCGCATTCCATGTGAGAATGGTTAAATTATCCATAAACTTCATTATTGTTTCTTTGTCAGAGTGCCGTTGATACTGTTTTGTGATGCAAACATTCCCCGAATCATTTTTGCCATCATGTCTTGCATTATGGTTTGGAACTCTGTTTGCATGGTGGCAAAGAGTGTGCCCATGTTGTTATTTATGTTTTGTGGAGTATTTGCTTGTTTTTGTTTTTGTGTGTTTTTATTTTGTTGTTGTGTAGATGCTGTGGTGGTTTTATTGCTATTTGCAGTTGCAACTTGTGCGAATGATTTCCTGACATTCACTGGATTTCGAGGACATCAACAATAGTTGGCTGGATGCTCTCCACCACAGTTCACACATTTTGGCTTTTCCTCTGCTTTTTTAACGCATTTGGAAAAATGGTGCAGCCCATCGCATTTAATACAACGGGCCTGTGCGTGACAGTTTCTGGAGGAGTGTCTAAACTGCTGACAGTTGTGGCACATAAATTGTCCTGTACGGAGGCTTTGCGCTACGACAGTGCATATGAGGTGACATACCTTCACCAACCTGAATGGCGAATCTCTTAACTTTATATAGTGGATTTCGATGGAGTAAAATCCTTGGCTCTCCAGATCTTCCTTGATGTTGTCAATTGATAGTCTATATAGACCCCTGATGACCACATTCAGATTCCTTTCTTCAGGAAGGATATACGTGTGGTATTGTATTGTCATTTCTGTCAAGTATTTTGCCAGTTTTCTGTGGTTTTGTGGTGTCTCTGGAATTATCTGGATCCCCAAGCAGACCCTTTTACGGGATTCGTGTTTAATTCCAAGGTCTTTCATGTCCTTTAGGATTTGGGTTCAATTTTCAGGCTCTTGAAGGATGACGAGTACCGTTGTCCGTTTCGTCTGGGGATTTGGATGGAGTGGACGCTGTGGGAGTGGTTTTCTTTTTCGGTGGGATGGCCAACTCTGGTAGAGCCATTGAGGGACCCGGCAGTGGCAGAGCAGGAAATTCTTCATCCTCCTCACCAGAGTCTTCCTGCATGGAATCATCTTCTTCTTGCAGGGCTTCCTCTTCCATTGCTTCTTCTTCTGAAGAAGCAGGAGAGGTTGGAGAGCTCTCTGATGAGGAAGATGAAGACTCCACTTTCCTCTTTTTGTTTTTCTTTTTTGATTTGGCCAGCGCCAAATCCCTTAATTGCTCCATGAGCTCTTTGTTGACTCGGCGTTGTTCTGCCAACTCCAAGTTTACCTCCATAAGTTGCTGTTGAGCCTGACTCAACTGCTGTATGAATTCATTAAGCTGTGCCTATACAGTTTGTGAAGCTTTCAATTGGCCAATCAGCAAAGCAACCTGCTGATCTTTGTTCATTGTGGATATATCTGTCATATCCACATCCCACCCAAACCAAACTCAAACACTATGAAATTTATCCAACTATTTACAAAATTGCTATACGGATCAAAAATAATCAAAATTATACGCTCTCGCAACCAAGGAAAGCAAAAGTCACTCGCCCAGAAGACTCCGTGCCTTTCTGCCAGCATGTTCTTTCTTCTTCTCGTTAAGGTTCTTCCCTCTTGCTCGCACTTTTCACTTTTCAATCACTGACTATATTCACTGACTAATTGACGACTTCGACTTTGAATGTCCGCAACGATGCACGGCTTCCAGGAGACTGTGAGCAGTTTGATAAATTCTACTATTCATTAAATAGTGTTTCAAATCTGTGTCAGGCTTTATATACAAACCAGTACATGTACGAAGACATTTCCTGACAAAAACTCTTAATCTTTCCATAGTACTAGCACTCTGGTTGTACCAAATCTGACACGGGAGAATGCCAAACCAGCAAAAAAAATAGTACGTATTACGCAAAGAAGGTGTTTTTGCAAATTTGAAATGAAAAATGGCCAATGTATATTTACTCATTGAAATTTTCATAAAGAGTCTTTGGAAATGATGCCAATTCGACAATGAAAGTTTTCAATGATACATTAATTCATGAGAATTCCCATAATGTGTCATTAACATACATAGCTTTTGGTAGATGTATATATATTTGAAAGTATTTCTGAGATTTGTCATTGAATATTTCGCTGGTCAGATTTTCTGCTAGTCAGTTCTAAAGGGTGAATCTACATCTGAATCTCGTTCTGATGGAGCCTCGAACTCGTGAATCTCCTTCTGGCTCGAACCTTATTCCGAATCTCCTAGTGTGTCTTGAGCATAAGAGTATTTGATCAGCAGAAAATATAATTGAAATTATTGAAAATAAGCGCTTTACTTCATCCCATGTAACCCAAGACTCTAAAATTGTGTAATTTGCATTGAATTTCCCAGGATATCCTGTTAACATGCCCCAGTAAATCAAAGTACAATACACTCAACGCGAAAAAATTGTTTAGGCGTTACTGTTTACTTGAAACCATAGCGGCGGCCTAAAATTTAAATTTTTAAATCATTTCTTACGAAAAAAACACATCGAGTGAAGAATTGTCAGCACAAACAGTTGAACGCATAAAGTATTTATGTAATTTGTATCTATGGTGAACTCTTGCACTCTATTGAATATTTGCAAACTAAGGGATGTTACGCAAAGCCAAAAAGCAAACATGCTTTCACATACGTTTATTTATTTCTCTCGGGAGGAATACTTCTTGAAAAGTTCAAACTCCCTGCTGGTTGCTTGGATAGATGGGATTTTTATGGAAAATACACGAAAGAAGAAAAGTATAGCGCGTTTCCGATTCGGCTTTCGACCTTCGTCTCGCTGACGCCATGCTTTTTTCTTCTCAACTTTTCCATCTCTCAATATGAATCCTTTTTGTGAATAAGAATCATGTCGTTGACGACGACTACAACGATGGTGCCGTTAGCTTGTGCGAATAGAATGAAATTTTTTGAAGGAATAACTTTTTTGACTTCTTTTACATGTATTTTGAAATGTTGAAGCAGTCGTTTTGGCTTATGATGGGTTTTTCTTTGGTGTTTGATCATAAATCTTGTTTTAAGATTTGTCTGCACTTTTTTTAAAAGAAACTTTCATAGTGAACTAAAACGTGAAAACAGCAATATATTTGCTGAAAGGATATAATTTATATGGATTATATCCTTTGATTATAAATGTAAGCTTTTTCAGCGAGCAAACGAATGGAAGCAGTATTATTTTTGCAATTACATTTTATTTCGGCTGTAATATTCTTTCAGCAATGCCTCCATATTTTTAGGCAACTTTTTTTATATCTTTATATGTATCCATCCATACTCAAAACTTCATAAATAATACAATGTCTTCAAATAAAAACATTCATTATTTTTTGGAAGAAACTTAAGAAAAGATTCTATGTGTATGAGCATACGTCACCTGTCTGCACAATGTGGCTTAAGGACTGCATTGAAAGACAAACTTCAAAACGATTATCAAAGTCAATAAATCAAAACAATCGTTCAGTGGTGGCTAGAAATAAAAGTAATAATTATGTTCATACGTGCTCACCGTTCTCGCGAACATCATGAACTATTACTGTCGTAAATTACAACTTGTAGCCGGGACCACACTCACATATCCCTTTCAAGGAGCTGTGAATTCCTAATAAATGCTTGCATATGCAGAACACATTCTCCATGTCCGCACCTTCTACACTCTACAAACGTCCACAATATTCCCAGGCGGAATGGTAACAAAGTGCCACCTCCTTCCATCAACTTCTTGCCAACAACCACCGGACGTATAACAATACGGTATGATGGATTATGTGTTAATATTATGCAAGTAGCTTATGTCGCTGGTGCATATTTAGACGTATTATGATGTGATGTACGTCAGCATCATGAATCGCCTTGCGATTAATCACGGCCAGTCATCCAACTCTCCTTACATATTTTGCAGTATTCACTATTTGTCCTCAGCATATACACTCGTACGTTTCGTATTAACTAAAAGTGTCAGTGGACGCCAATAAATTCTATCAAATGAAATACTTGTGAAGAATATGTGGTCAAAATTGACCATTAAATAAAATAAGAGGCCATAAAATTTCAACGATCGTCAGGAATTTTACATAGTCAAATTCATGGAGTTGTAGTAAAATTGAATTCCAGTGAAATTTATATCTTATCAAACAATCCGAACAATGTGTGCAAGAAAAATTAAGGTCTTCTTGGGATGAAGAATGAGACGTCTCGTCGTTTGCTCAGTGTTTCCTTTACGGATTGTGATAAATGAAGGGTCACCAGGGTATAAAAGTATGCTGCTGATTATTTATTGCGATTCTTTACGCATGGACAGTAAATGGACTAGTAAAAAATTTAAATAAATAGCTTTCAGCGAAAGTTTCCACCTTTACACCTACTCCAACGAATATGCTGGTTGCCCTCTATCATTGTGAGCTTGGCTTATTGAAGACACCTTATAGGGCTAACTTAAAGTTGCTAAAATGTAGATTATCGTAAACTAAATGCACGCCATGTTTTGAGAGACAAGGAGCCAGTTAGAGAGACTTCTTTGAAAAAAATTCCTGGTTGACAATTCATTTCGTGCAAAACACCAAAATTAAAATATTAAATATTTAAAGAGTCTAAGCTCATATCGATCAAATCAACTTGCAAACGTTAGCTGCTATTAAAGAGGAAGAGGCAGGTTGCCGGGTTCAATTAAACAAATTATCCGCATTTTTCCTCTCATCCCTTTATGTGTTTTCAAATTTTATATGTATAAATATTTATTTATTTTGATTGTGCTCAAAGCCTCAAAGCATTTGAATTTATAACTTTATTGTATTGTTCGAGACTCTAGCGTTTTTATTACACTCTATTGATATTTTTCCAAAAGGCTCGAACGATCATTTCTTGCAATCTTCTTCTGGATATGTCTTCTTCTTCTTCGTAGCACTATAGCCCCTCTCGGGCTTTCGCTTCCTGCAGCAAGCACCTCCAATTGTCATTGACCACGTTTTCCAATGTCGAAATTCGAGCAGCAACCAACTGTTTTTGTCGACTGAGTCAAACCAGCGTTTCCTCAGCTTTCCCACTCGTCTCAGACCTGTAATTCTCCCAACAAATACCTTTTTGGGTATCCGCTGGCCGTTGTAGTAATCGAGGAGTAGGGCTCTAAAACTCAGCGCTGCCACAGGCACACAGCACAAACTCAATTTAACAATGAGTAACCATTCAGTCACCTTCCCCATCGCAACGTTCGTTTTTTTTTTCGCATGAAAAATAGGTCCAGAAAATGTCTTTTGTACTTAACTCCCGGGAAACAAAATTCTAAAACTGTTTAATATTTTTAATGTGTAGTGATTTTATTACAATATCTTTTGAATATAATTTAACGAATTGCAGTGTAACGCGGTATACAAATGCTTAGAACGAAACGGTTAACCCCTTAAATTATATGAACGCTAAAATCATTGTATCATTTAAACCCCTTAAAATTTGTCAAATTTTACCGATTCCAACCATAATATTAATTAAAAATTGTTTTGTTTGTCGGTAATTAACGTGTGCCTGTCTAATTCTTCCGATTTTTCCCACTTAATTACGCCTAATCATTATAAACGAAAATTGCTTTCAATTGATAACGTAATCGAATCTACAAAAGACGACGTAAATTTTAAAAACAACCGAAACGAGTGTGCATTATCACCATCGGGGAAGAACCGACGAGTGACTTGTGTACCTACGATAAATTTTGCTAAATGTCGGCGACGAGCGGTGCCAAACAATATAGTTTCAAAATTTCCAGCTAGACCATTGCCCGCCACGCACATACGACCATGAGGAAAACATGGGGGAAACGAGAAAATATGTACTACAAGCCCTTCTACAAACAGAAGACTAAAATGACGTTGTTGGCTATTTTCATTCTGGCTATTATCTTCTTTTCATACCAGATTTTTTTATATCAATCAGTTACCAAATACAAGTACACCACTATCTTTAGAAAGTACATTTCTTCCAAAGGAGACAAAAGCCAAAATAACTGCAAAAGATGAGAGTGCTGATTTAAGTCTCAAAATTCTCAGAGGCATAAGACTGCGAGACTATGATGCGTACAAGCGAAGTTATGATGGAAAATTTCGCTGTTTGAGTAGCGATCCCGCTATAGAAATTGCATTTCACAAAGTCAAGGAGAATTACGGTGATTGTTTGGCAGGGGGAGTCGACTTACAGCCGCGAGGCGAGAAAGAAGGGTTGGGCACGGGACCGCGGTGCAAAATACGTGCGGTGTGAAAAGTGTGGTAAAAGTGCCGTCAAGATCATTTAAAGACCGGGTATTAAATTCAAAAGTATAAATTGAAAACCATTTCCGCCCATTCACCCCTTTTAACTCCAATACATTACCATTCCGCTGCGGAATAGTTGTCCCAAAGAAAATTGCATGTGTTTGGACGGGAGATCGTGAAGAATCACTGACGAATTGGCAGAATTTGTTCGATGGAACGCTTTTGCAATTCGATACATTTTGTGGGCATTTGATTCGGTGCTGTGTGATGTGGATTAACAACACGTCTTAGTGAATATTTTTGTTCTTACGAACGAATTAATATTGAGGTTTCATAAAGGCAACTGCAGTGCGGTAAATTGTACGGTTTCAAGTCACAGAAACGACCAACGTTTCCCGAACGCTGTCCACGCAAGTGTGTGTAAATGTTGACTGTCGTCAATTCGGAAGTGTGTACTTACGTATGTGTGACGGCGCCCGAATAGATCTATTTTGAACTGAAACTTAATGGCGTTAAGACCACGGATTGCGAACATTTACGAGTAAATTCCAAATTGGTAAACGTTAACTCTCAGGCAGTGAATCGATAATTATACATTCAAATTTTATTTGTGTTTCTGTTGGTCTACCACGGCACGAGAGGATGGAAGGAGCTAAATGCTAAATTATATAAAAATCAAAAAGAAACCAGCAAAGGTATTACTAAAAATCATCCTGCACCGTGTGGAAATTCTTGCTCAAGCTTCCATAGAAACTTGAGTTCCTACTTTTTCTATAAAAATCATCCCTGCTCGAACCTGCGCTACAATCACTTTTTGCCAACGACATTTCATTTGGCAGAACTAAAAGCGAAGAAGTTGGAGGTCCCGGCAGCGAATTCAAGAGCAACTTCAATTAAATCCTTTGAAACAAGCGCTCAAAATGAAGCAGAGGCTCAGATCAACCATTTCCATTTAACACTACTCCGGAACATGTGTCACATCTTAGAGTGTTTATCAACATTGAAGGAGATTGTTCAGTTGCTGGTTAGATATGACGTAAATTTGTTCTTTTCTTTTTTTTATTACCGCAAAGAGTAATTTAGTGCGGTTTCGTTGGATAGAAATATTTTTCATATGACTGCGATTTGGCGACCGGAAAAAAAAATATATTTTCTTGAATGATTTCTGAATGTAGCGGTAAGTCAGAAAATAGCTTAAATTGTAATGTTAAACGATATTTACTAGTTTGCGTGGTTGTATTTAAAATAGGTTTGAGATTTTTTTTTTGCAAATAATCGTTGAATCAAGTTAAAAGATCAAGTCCCCACTCATTATCCAGTGCAAACATAACGTTAAATGACTGCAGCAAAAATACAGTCGCATTAAAGACTCCATTTATTAGATTCATTTTCTCTCCCTCGTTTTCAATACACTCTTCTAACAGGAAATAGTCGAAATACTTTGTAAACTTTTAATAGGACATAAGAAAATAAATATTGAACGTTATAAACTCATTTAAGATATATTCGATATTCGACCTGATCGCTTAAAAATACGCTTAGGATGCAGGGACACAAGAAAGAATAATATGGTTTTTAAATTTTTAAACTGTATCCTTTTGCATAGTAGTTAAAAATTAAAATGACATTAGCTATTAATGTAAAAAATTTGTAAACTGTTGGGAAAGTGTGTTTGAGTGTGGAGCGTGAAGATAATAAACGCATATGAAACGACATTATGAAAAATCTAAGGGTATTGTTACGAGGAGGGAAAATTTAGATTTGACTTACCAAAGTTCCATTATCTTTGAATTTATATTAGGTTAGACTGCTTTAGAAGGGAGAATATGATCTGTTGGTCGCAAATAGTTAAATAAATGAATTCCTAAACTTTAAAACTGGGTCTTTTCCTTCCGTTTTATCTAACCGGGTATAGGACCCGGTACGGTGGCAGGCTTCCACCTCAAAACATGAGCCAGCCACCGGGTACAAACTAATTCCTTTTTCTGTTTCAGGTGACGTTATGGGTTGAGTGGCCCAAGCAGAGTGCCTTTTTATGGCATAGATTTATGCAATCCAATTGTATAATTCTATGACATAAATTGGTCACCGGGGTACTCCCCTTCTGATGGGAAGGTTCATACAATTCAAGTTGTATGAGTTTTCCACTCAGAAGAGGAATACCTGGCCACTTCAACAAGCTATCTTTGGATTTATTCCGGTTGGGTGGGTATGAAGGGGCTCCACCACCACCCGGTTGCCCCTCTTTCATTTGTGGGCCATGAATTTATTTGGGTAACGACGAGGTCACCCCAAGTTCGCCTTTCTTTTCAGGTTTCACTTGTTCTTGTAACAAGTCACATCTCCCTCGGTGAGGTTATCTACAATTCTTGCGACTTCAGTCGCCTCTTGAGCTATCGACAAATTTGTGAATGCGAAATTTTTTTTGTAGTGAGTCCTCGTCCTGGGGAAACGAACCCGCCCCACGACACCGCAATGCTAGCCTGCCAGCGCATTCACGCGTCTCCGGACGAGGGCATTCTCGGCAGATACCTCCATCTTCTTCTGCCGGGGCAGCAGACCATCGCTGCAGTCCTTTACGGACTTATGAAAATCCTTTAGTCACTACACCGTCCTTACGATTCAAGTGGCCAGCCCATTGCAGCTTCCTTAAGTTTTAGAATCGCTGAGACCTCTGGCTCGTCAAAAATTTCATACAGTTCATGGTTGTATCGAATTCGCTATTGTTGGGTTAGGGTTCATGTTTCACACCCATGGCATAGCACAGGTCTTATCACATATTTGCATACTTGAAGCTTTGTTTTCCTGTGAATGTAGCTGGTCGGTGATCTGGATGTAATGCCAAAAAGATTAGCAGACACAAATAGCAAAAGTTGAATGATGGGCAAATTTAAAAACTTAACGGTGATACATAAATTAGTTACACAAGAGCTGTACTTAGCACAGTGAAACAATTCGGACAAGAATATGAACTGAAAGCAGCTTTGTGTGAAGATGAGGATTGTAAGATTATATTTGACGAGAGCAACATCAGGAAACAATAAATACAATATTTTCAAAATCGTTCGAATTTCAATATAAGGTTATCGTCAGCTGACCAACATCCTGAATGATGCAGATAAAGAGCGTATGTCCATACCATCTCTCGAAGAATTGAGCTTAGCAATCCTCACCTAATATGCCAAGCATATTTTAATAAAAGCGGCTCGACTCTGTTGCCAAAATTAATGGGAAATACCTTTTTTGAGAACGTACTACACAATTTTAATGAAAATCATCGGACGTTGTAATTAAGTTTACGCTTACTGAATCTCTGAGGAGTATTACAGAGGTTTTAGAACAGAACAACCAACTGTTGACCAGATATTCTCAGTAAAGCAAATATCGAGAAACTGCTTGGAGCATAAAATCGATGCAAAACTATTTTTTTATGAACATTTATTACAAATCTATGATAGAATCAATCAAAATACCCTCGACAATATACTATTTGAATAAGGAACCCCACCAAAATTTGGTTTGCTTTATGAAGAGCACAATGGATGGTACTGAATGGCAGGTTAAAATTCAAAACAATCTAACCAAAGCAGTTCCTTCAGTGATTGGGTTTAAACAGAGGGACTAACTCACTTTAGCGGACACTTGATCACTTCGTAACGAAAACTTTCTCTATAGAAAAACAAGAAGAGCAGGTTAGAGAGTGCTTTTACCAGAAGGGCTTTGCAACTATTCTAGGCATCCAAACAACTTGTCTCATGACATGAATAAAATATTTGAATAATGAATCCGAAGAAGAAATAAAAAATCATTTAATTATATACGAAAGATCGAAGGTTTCTTTTATAAACACAAAACAGCCGCCATTCTGTTCCATTAAGAAAAAATTCAGAAAACGTACGGGCGAATAGATTTAGTTTTTGGATACCTCCAATATTTGAAAATTCATTTTTGAATTTTTATTTTTTTTTTTTTTTTGTACACAGCTGCTTCATTGAGTTACTTACATTAAATATTTGGAAAAATTATTAAAGAAGAAAATATTAGAAGAAAGTGGTTTCGAGTGAGTTCTATATAAAGTTTCTCCAGCTTACCACACTACAGACACACACTAGTGATGGCGACCGCCATGCATAGAGGTGCAAGAATCATCTGAATTTAATTTGTTTATGCAAACTCAATATGTTTTTGCAACTACGAAATATATTCACGTTAATTTTCTTCTGTAAATATTTGTCCGTGCTAAATTTTTTAATTGAGCACTCGGCCTGTTTTACATCAACACAACATAAACCTATACGTTTTGGTCAAGTGAGTGAGAACTAGGTCTATAACGCATATGTTTACATTGTATCGATGTTAAAAGAGTCCACTGACCCATAAAAATGGCTAGCACAGCAAGTACTTACAGGGGAAAATTTTTTTTCTTCTTCTTCTTAGCACTACAGCCCTCTCGGGCCTTCGCTTCCATCAAAAAGCGCCTCCAACTGTCTCGATCCATTGACCGCATCCTCCAATTTCGAAATCTGAGCACCGATAAACTGTCTTCGTCGACCAAGTAAGACTAGCGTTTTCTCGGCTTCCCCACTGGTCTCCGGCCTTCAGTTCTCCCAACGAATACCTTTTTGGGTATCCGTTGTTTATCCATATGATTCATGTGGTCGGCCCATTGCAGCTTCCACAGTTTTACAATCATTGAGACCTCCGGTTCGTCAAAAATTTCATACAGCTCATGGTTGTATCGAATTCGCCATTGGTCCCCATCTAGCTTCGCTCCGGTTATTCACCTCAGGACTCGTCGCTCAAAGGCGTTCAATATATTTGCGGATGCTTGGATTAGGTTCCAACTTTCACACCCATAGCATAACCTTATCAAAGATTTGTATACTTGGAGCTTTGTTTTCCTGTGTATGTAGCTAGTCTTCAAAATCATTCATAATTGATAAAATGTTTTATTTGCGAGCTGTATTCTTCGGCGTGTTTCGTCTCATTCTTTACCCGTTTCCGTTATTTTCGCGCCTAAATACACAAATTTACCAACATTTTCGATATTGTATTCACCAACTGTGATATTTTGTGTATTTAAGGGATTTTTCCTCGACTGCGTCATGAGCATTGTTTTATTTTCATTGAATTCTAGCTTTACTAGTTTTGCTTCACTGTCGAATTTCAGGAAAAGTTTTTTGGCAGTTGTTAATGACCGTCATAATATGTTGATGCCATCTGCATAGGCTACTACTTGGCTCGACTTGTATTATAATGTACCTCGCGTATTAGCAGGTAGCTTCCTTATGACGTTGTCCAGAGCCAAATTGAATAGCAATGGGGCCAGCCCATCTCCCTGCCTTAGTCCGATATTTTCGTCAAAGGCATCGTTGAGTTGGTTATTGATGCGGACTTCGAAGGTCAATTACGTCATTGTCATTTTCGTAAGACGGACTAATTTGGCTGGGAGGCCAAAGCAAAGCATTATTTCGTACAGTACGTTACAATCAATACTGTCGTATGCTTGCTTGAAGTTAACGAAAATTTGGTGTTCGTCTATTTTGAACTCCCAGCACTTTTCAAGTACCTGCTTGACTGTGAACAATTGGTCTATCGTCGATCTATCTGCTCTAAAGCCACCTTGATACTCCCCAATAAACCTGTTGGCGTATGATCCGATTTTATTTTCTAACATCTTAGAAAATATTTAGTATGCATGACAAAGCAGTGATATGTCTCTATCAGTTTCGCACTGTTGCTTGTCACATTTTGTGGATAGGGAATATAATTGATTAGCTCTACTCTTTCGGCATATGTTCTTGTAGCCAAATGTGCTGGATGACTTTGTGAATAGCTTTATGTACACTATACTGCCACCATATTTGATGAGCTTCACTGGAATCTTATCGATGGCCGGAACTTTAGTATTCTTTTGGGCTTTGATGATGGAACAAACTTTATCCACAGCTGGTGGGGCCGCAGACATCTATATGCTCCGATGTTCTGGAGCTGTGCGGAGGATTAAGGAGGTTCTTGAAATATGATGCCCATCTTTCTTTTATCTTGATTTCATCAGCGATGATATTACCGATGTCATCACGACAGAGCGTGGTTTTGGACTGATAACCACGTTTCAGCCGTTTTAATACTTTGTATCCTTGTTTAGTGCTGTTGCTTGCTACACTTACATCTATACTTCTCAATTGTTCGTCATAGTATTATCTTTTCTTAATCCTAATTATCTTATTCGCCACTCTGTTGAGATTTTCATAGTGTTCTCTCTTCGTCCTGGCTTTCCTACTTACGTATTCTTTGTACGCCTGATTCTTTTTGTCTAACGCATTCTGGCGCTCATCATCGAACCAAGCATTTTTCTTGCGCCGGGCTTGATGTCCAATCGTCTGTTCTGCCACGGTCCGAATAGCCGCTTTCACTTCCATCCAGAGCTCGTTGCTCGTCTTTATCGATGCGTCTGATAAGATGGGAGCCAACTGGTTGTCGAGGGTCTCCGTGAAATTTTTGGCCACAGACGCCGTTCAGAGCCTGTCGATGTCAAATTCTTGTAGTGGGTTGGTCTTCGCCGAGTATGCCTTTGACATACGACATCGATAGATTAGTTTGATCAAGTAATGATCTGAGTTACAATTGGCTCCTCGGTATGGTATGGGAAAAATTAGCCAGAATGTAATTCGTAGTTGCAAAAACTAAGTAGAATAGATTCGAATGATTCTCTCACACCTAACCGTTGTGGTCGCCATAACCCCTATGTGTCTAGAGTGTGATGGCCTGAAGAGACTTTATATATTACTTGTATATTGAATTAAAAATTTATTTTTTCGTTTCCAAAACCGTGAATTTATTGTATATAAATACATATGTACATTTCGTCCTTCACACTAGGACTTCATCAGTGTAACTACCCTTTCTTAGCCTAATCCTAAACTATTTATCTAAATTACTTTTTAATTATCTCATTACAAACCTTAGAAGTTTATCAGAGCCATTACCTAAATTTTTGTTTAGCCTATTTATTACAGGTATATTTCTTATTTCTATAGTTTCACTAATGTCCAATTCATTCACCTTTCTTACCTGTTTTATGACTTTCAAACTTCCAGTGCTTATCGTATGATTGCTTTCGATGACGTGTCTGGCTACGGTCGACTTTACCTGATGTTTATTGTTCTTTCTCCACAATTCTACGTCTTTCATGTGTTCGTCAAATCGTACTACCGCTAATCTCTTTGTTTGCCCTATATATACTTTGTTGCAATCTCCGCATGAAATACTATATATGCCGCTTTTCTCGTGGTCCTCAATTTTGTCCTTGACGTTGTTAAGCAATTTACTCAATTGCATACCGCTTCTTAGAACTGCGTCTATGTCATATTTGCTGAACATTTTTTGAAGGTCCCTATGCATGTCCGAGAACACTATACTCACTCTTCGCCGTTGCTTTTTATTGATGTCCAGTGTTGTATATTTCCTCACTTGTAGCTGTCGATTTTTCTTGTGGATCATTCTCTTAATTGTTTCTGCTTCATACCCGTTTTTCTGTGCCGTATCCATGATGTAAACCAACTCCTTTTGGAAGTTCACCGCACTCATTGGTACCGTTAACAACCTGTGGACCATACTACGGTATGCCGCCATTTTATGCTGATACGGATGGTGCGAAGTATTTGGTATCGTCCTCTGCGTCGTCGTTGCCTTCCGGTGTATTGCAAATTCTATCCCGTCGGTGCTTCTGATTAACATTAAATCCAAGAACGGTAATTTTCCTTCTTGCTCGATTTCGACAGTAAACTTTATTTGAGGATGAAGCTTATTCATATACTCCAGCTGTTCATTAATGATATCCTTGCTCATCACCGCCACGATGTCATCCACGTACCTTATCCACAGTTTTGGAAGCATATTCTGTTCTTGCATCCGCTTTTCCATTGCCGCCATAAATATTTCTGCTAGCATTTGTGATATGGGGTTTCCCATTGCTAGCCCCCGAGTTGTCTTATAATATTGTCCCCGAAATACGAAGAAATTTTCGCTCGTACATATTCCTGCCAGTTTCACAAACGCTTTGCACCGTTTTTTCCATTCCGCCGTCCCTTTGATTTTTTGCAACCAAAGTTCAAACTGATATAAAGCTTGTTTTTGCGGTATACTTGGAAATAACGCCTCTACATCGAAAGACACCAAGACGTCATCTCCATCCATTTTCGCCATTTTTTCTACTCGTTGAATCAAGTCTATTGAGTTTTTTATGCTGTGGTCACCGTTCACTGCTGCTAGTTTTCTACATTCTGCTACCAGCCACTTAGCGATCTTGTACGTAGGTGAATTTGAATCTGCAACTATTTCTCTCATCGGATTCCCTTCTTTGTGCACTTTGGGTTGGCATTTCATTCTTGGTATTGCGGGATTTGACATTCTCAGATGGCTAACGTCTCCCAATATTGTTTTCACTTCATTCAACACTTTTTCTACTCTTTTTACTGAATCCTGAATTGGGTTTATTCGGAGTTTAAAATAACCCCCCGATTCAATTTTTCTTCGCACTTGTTCATCATAGTCCATTTTGTCCATTATGACAACTTGATTTCCCTTATCTGCTTTCAAATAATAAACTGGTAGTTGTCTTAGCTCTTTGATGTTCTTCATGGTCTGGATGTCGTAATTTTTTGGTTTTCCTATGTGTTTCCCTAATATTTTTCTCGCGTCTGCCCTGATTTGCTCCTGATCATCACTATTTAAGAATTTTATACCAGCTTCAATATTAATAATCGTTTCTTCTATTGGGCGCCCTTCGTTAACTGCAAATTTGAGACCTTTATTTAATATTTCGATTTGTTTTTCCGTAAAATTGCTCGATGATTTGTTGATAACAAAATTTGGTAAAATTTCTACCATCGGCTTTACTTGTCTTGTTCCCCCCTTAAGTAAGTTCTTCAATTTCTTGTTCAGCGTATCTTTTTTCCCATTTGTTCTGCATTCTTCCGCTTTTTTAATTTTATTTATCATTGTTGAGATATCCCAGTTATAAAAATCTGCTTCCTTACATAGTACCATATGTGCTAGATAAAAAAAAAAAAAAAAAAAAAAAAAAAAAAAAAAGACTTTATATAGTTCATACGTCAAAATCACCTTCTTCTAATATTTGCTTCTTTAATGATTTTTCAAAGTTGTCAATGCAATTCAATTAATTACATAAAAAACGAAGAAAAATCTAAACAGAATTATTCTTGAAATTGTCATGAAAATCCGCAGAAAATTGTAGTGTTTTGGTCGATTTGAACTATATGTTGTTCAACACACTTGTTGTTGTTGTGTTGCCATATAATAGAAATAGCTAAATCTCACTTGATCATGAATCGATATCGATAAAATTTTGAGGGCACAAAGGTCTTATATATATATATATATATATATATATATATATATATATATATATATATATATATATATATATATATATATATATATATATAATTGAGAGAGAACATTTAAAAAGTTTGAAGGTATTATTCTGATTTAATGGAGCAAAACTCTAAATTTACAAATCATACTATTATGAACAAAGTTGAGTGAATGTTGATTTCTGAGGTATTTGTTGCCCTTGCTCTCATAAAGATATGCACCTGTGGCTTGTTTTTTAAATTTTTTACCTCAAGGTGTCTAACCGCGTTTTTCAGTACATTTCGCCTCCCGCCGTGACGCCTGATGCACAAAATAACTTTTTTGCTTCAAATTCTAAATGTTCTAATCAAGGCTTGTCACTTGATGCCCCACTCGATTATCTTTGATAAAAAAAAACTGTTTAAAGGTTACTTCGTTCTGATGGGGAATTTTACTACTACATTTTCTATAGTTTCCTCGGGGACATGCTTTGAGGTACGGATTGATGAATGGACCGATGGATTGCAATTTTATTAGAGTTTTGTTAAATCATTTCCGAACCCTAAAAAAGGCAAATTAGAGTGATCCTAATTACAAAGAGTTTCAGAAAATTTATCATAGCAACTATGAAGCTCTTTCTTGACGAGGCAACTTATGCGATCAATAAACGTTAAACATCAGCTAATTTAAGGGCATTTTAAAAAAATATATTTCATATATTTGCTTAAAAGTAAAAAAAATTTAAACATGATTCAAATCATATATTTAAGAAGTAGATTCTGCTCAAGTTTTATTATTGTGTTGCAATTGGCTCTCCAAAAAACGGGATAGAGAACCTCTCTCCATCAGTCTTTAAAATACCCAACTAAGCAAATAACCATCTTGCAGAGTGTTGGCATCGCATTATTTTAAACTGACAAAATTTATTTTCTTCCTCTTTTTCGTAGCACTACAGCCCCTCTCGTCGTCGACATAGGCTACTACTTGTATAATAATGTATCGCTTGTATCGACAACTCGGTGAGTTGGTTATTGATGCGGACTTGGGAGTTTGTCGACGTCATTGTCATTTTGGTAAGACGAACTAATTTGCATGGAATACCAAAGAAAAGCATTATATGGTACAATACCTTACAATTAATTCTGTCGTATACTTGCTTAAATTCAATGAAAATTTAGTTTACGTCTATGATGTACTCCCAGCATTTCTCAAGTACCTGATCAGTAAGCAGTTGGTCTATTGTCGACCTACCAGCTCTAAAACCACCTTGATACTCCCCAATGATATTGTTGACATATGATCTGATTTTATTTTCTAAGATCTTTGAAAATAGTTTGTACGCCATACAAAGTAATGATATGCCTCTATAGTTTTTGTCCTGTAGCTTGTTACCATTTTTATGTAAAGGGAATATAACAGGTTGGCTCTATTTGTTCGGCATATGTTTTTGCTGCCAAATGTGCTGGATCACTTTATCGATGGTTTTCTGAACACCGCTTGCACCATATTTGATGAGCTCCACTGACGTCTCATTGATGCCCGGCGCTTTATTTTTCTTTTTGGCCTTGATGGTGGAGCAAAGTTCATCCGGAGCTCTCTGGGAATATCTATAGGTTCCAATGTTCTTGAAATATGAGGCCCATTTTTCTTTAGTAGACTGATCCTTTTTAATCAACGCATCCAGACATTTATCATCAAACCAATCATTTCTTTTGTGACGGCCTTGATGTTCCATTATCTGTTCTGCCACGGTTTTAATTGCTGCTTTCACATTCAACCATAGCTCGTTGCGTGTTTTTAGCGGTGTGTCTGATAGGATGGGTGCTTGCTGATTGTTGAGGATCTCCGTGAACTCGTTTGCCACAGACACCGTTTGGAGTCTTTCGATGTCAAATTTTTGTTGCGGGCTGGTCTTTCTTGAATACACCTTTGACGTATAATATCCACAAGTTAATTTGATTAAGTAACGATCTGCGTTACAATTGGCTCCTCGGTATGTACAGACGTCAAGTATGCTCGAGACCCATCTTTGTTAGATCAGAACATGGTCGATTTGGTTTTGTTTGTTGCCATCCGTTAATACCCAGATCATTTCATGAATGCGTCATGTGGGAAGCAAGTCAAAATTACGACTAGATTTCTGGTAAATGCAAAGTCAATCAGTCGCTGGCCGTTTGTTTCATCGTGGAAGCTATATCCTCCTGCCGTTCCCTGATGAGATAGCTCATTGCTAGCCTTAGCGGTGAAGTTACCAAGAATTAATTTTTGCGTCGTTGTTAGACAATGAGCCGACTTATCTTTCCAGGTGATTGTAACGTTTCCTTTATCTTTTTCTTCGGTCGGAACATGTACGCTTATCAGCTAAATTTTGAAAAGCTTTGTTTTGATATGCATCGCACACAACCGTTCATTGATTGCCTTCAAATCAATAACATACGATTTGAGCTTCCTATTCACAATAGATGCCACTTCGAATTCTTATTTTCTAACAGATTTCCCACTTTTGAATACTGTGTAAGATCTCATATCGTGAATATCACGTCTAGCTCAATTCATTTCGTGAATGGCCCATTTGTTAAGTTTATATTTACTTTTAAAAGTTACTTAACAGCGCCAGGGTTGTTTAGAGATCTGACATTCCAAGATCCAGCATCCATTCCAAGGCTCTGTTGCCGGTTTTTAAGAATGTAGGGTTTGCCAGAGATAGAGAGTTAGCCCGTCGCCCAACCTCCATCCCGGTGGCATGGTTATTACTTTGAATTCCACTATCAGACGCAGAATACTTGCCTTCACTCTCTTACGTCAAAACAAAGAAGGTGTCAGTAGGATTTAGTAGCAAAGCTACAGGTGTATTTGTAGTTATTGGCATTTCTCGGTATTTTGGGTCCCATCATTGGGGAATCAGTAAAACCATGTGCCACCCCGATACAGTTTACTACCATTTGTTCGTGGGGCTTGGGCTGAAGAATCATGGAAACTGTGGATTGGGGAAACAGGGGATCCCTCCTTCTTTCCCAACCGGGCTTGGAACTGTCTATTTTACGTCCTTGAAAAATATAGATTCCGGAAACCCTTTTTGTCGTACAAAATTAACAACAGTGGACTGATTTTCGAATATGGGATTGGCGCTCAGTATTCACTTTAATGATTATTTGAATTAATCGTTTGCGCCTAGTACCTATTATAAAATATTTCACCTCTTCGAACTCAGACATAAAATAACATTGATCTTCTAAATGCCAATCATAAAACAGATTCAAATATGTAAATCCAAATTATATGCTTTGTTTTGTTCTCCTCTTTTCTTTCCTTAAACCGCGACACTTACGTGGAAATCTCGAAATTATTTTCAACCGTCATAGGTATAAGCCCCAACTATCAAAAGTTTCCTTTTGAATTTTGCATATCACATTTCAAACTCTTTCTTGAATCGGGAACTCAAAAATACAAACTAAAGTTGCAACAAAACTTAGACCGCAAATATCCACGAAAAGAACTTCTTGCAACAGCAACAACAAAAAGTTCATGCAAAAAAGTAGAATGAGAAAGACGAATTCCGCAATTTCAGTGTGAGCTTTGTGTCGTGTTAGCATTTGCCATCCTCCAGGACTACAATTCGCTAAAGTAGGTGCAGCCCTCGTTCAGATGCTGGCTTAAGGAAAACTTTTCACATATAAAACCTCCAACGAAGATAAATAGATAATATTATTAATTTTTCTCTGCTGCTGAAAGAATTCATCTCAAAGTTTTTGTATTAGTTTAACAAATACATTCATCTAGAGAAGACGCGTCCTGGCTAGAATTTATGGGCCAAGTCCAGACATTATGTCTGGGTGCATAAACTCGCAGCGGTTCCGAGTGCGGCCAACATTTTACTGATGGTGATGCCAAGAATTTTATCTGCATATAGCAGTGGTGGAGAAGATGCACTTGATTAATGGCTGCGAAGAAGACGTTGTTGCAAGTGCAATTTCTCGCAATTGGACTGATATCATTAGATGTGCACAACGATTTGATTATTTTTAGTGCAAGTGTTGCATTCCATGTACTCGACGGCTTAAAATGAAACAACCCTTTAATGGAATTTCAAGTAGTAGCACTGTTTGATTCTTCACAACAAGGAAATGATTTATTGACGATAAATTGGATCAGCCGAATAAAATATATCAAGCACGTTAGTCCTTTATGCAGCAGTTATTCCAGAATCCAAAGTGACGCCACTGGCAAGGGCTTTCTTCCGCCCAATGCACATCCATTTACTCGAACATGCACCACACACTCTAATGCAAAACTAAATCCTCCCTCGAACAAAAGCTCCGCATCGTGTTTACTCAATTCTGGAACTGAGAATGCAAACGGAAGCAAAATGTACTCGTTCCTCCTTTCGGGGAGAATTTTCTCAAAGAGTTTTTCCTTTGCTGACAATCTCGAGGAAATATGTGAATAAGTTGGATGACTCTTATGGCCCAGCAACGGAAACTATTTCAGATGTTTACAGAACTCTTTTGGGGCGACTTTTGCCGGTTAGAATAAATAAAATTAAGTATTTTTTAAGACATTTATTTTCTCTGGTGGGTGAACAGTTACGTATCACCGTCCCTATACAAGTATATCTGTTCCTATGTATACAAAAAGGTAAGATGTCAGAGTTGTTTGATTTTTCGATTCTGTTAATTATACTAAGGTATTAAAAATTGAGAGGGGTGCAAGTTTCCTCTGGGAAAAAATGCTATATAATTAGATAATCTAAGCGGAAATCTTTCATTCCTAGTATTGCGTTAGGTATATGTATGGTAAATAGGTAAAAGGATCGCAACTACTTAAGTGAACCGTAGTTATTGTAAATTAAGGTGTTGTAAAATTTAAAATATCACACTTGGCGAGCACAGTGTCGAAAATTTGTGTATTTTGGGTGCCAAAATAACGAAAACGGGCAATGAAAGAGACGAAATGTGCCGAAGAATACAGCTCGCAAATAAAATATTTTATTCTGTTCTGACGATCTTGAAGACCAGTTGCATACACAGGAAACCAAAGCTCCAAGTACACAAATCTGAGATAAGACCTGTGTTAGGCTATGGATGTTAAACATGGACCCTAACCCAAGCATCCGCAAATATATTGAACGCCTTTGAGCGACGGGTCGTGAGGCGAATAATAGGAGCGAAGGTAGACGGGGACCAATAGCGAATTCGATACAACCATTAACTGTATGAAATTTTTGACAACCCGGAGGTCTCAACGATTGTAAGACTGCGGAAGCTGCAATGGACTGGCCGCATAAATCGTATGGACGAACAACGGATACCCAAAAAAGGTATTCGTTGGGAGAACTGAAGGCCAGAGACCAGTGGGGAAACCGAGAAAATTTTTAATGCTCGTATTATGAGACTTCGAAATAGGAGCGATTAGAAGGATTTTGATACCAATTCACTTGCATTCGTATGAGCATGACAACGCTAAGTGTATTGTGGGAGAGGCGGATGTTCTCGCGAACTTCAAAAGATTTTTTAAAAAGAAAATTTATCTTCTTGTTAATTAACATGATTTTAGACATTAATATTTCCGAAATAAACATCGTTGATGTTACGAACAGGTCCATATCGAATTGCAACAGATTTTTAGAGCTTAGTAAGTCTGTAGAAGGTTTGATGCAGGGCATACAATTTTTGAGACTATGACTCAGGTAGAACGCGACTCCGAAGGGCAACAAAGTTGTTTTGAGGTCATCGCCTTACGAGATTGACAAAAAATAAATGATTATTGGGTGAAACTTTATTAAAAGGAGCATTAATAGATTATACGCAAAACTGGAAACTATATCTAGAAAGTTACTTTATCATAGGAAGAAAAAACAAAATGACAAAATACAACGAGCCAAGGCTAAGAAAGAAAACCCTTGCATATAAAGCTACTCGTACAAACGTTGAGAAACGAAAATTACATGGAACCCCTCCGGGAAAAATTGATTTCATTGATAATTATGTTATGAACAATTCATCTGAAAGCTTCACACAAGACCAAATGCAACTTCTGAATATTCCCTATCGACAAAAAACGTGACAAGCTGCAACACGAAAACTATGGAGGGATCTCACTAGTTTGTAGGGTGTTCAACAAATTTTCAAAGATTTTAGAAAATGAAATCAATTCATACGCGAACAGTATTATTGAGGAGTATCAGGGTGGCTTTAGACCAGGTAGATCGATGATAGACCAATTGTTTACAGTCAAAAAGATACTTGAGAAATATTCGGAGTTCAACATAGACGTATACCAAATTTTTGTTGACTTTAAGCAAGCATACGAAAGTATTGATCGTAACGTACTGTACCAAATAATGCTTTGGTTTGGTATCCCAGCCAAATTAGTCCATCTTACCAAAATGACAATGACGCCGAAAACCTCTCAAGTCCGCTTGAATAACCAACTCACCGATGCCTTTGACACGTATATCGGACGAAAGGAGGGAGATGGGTTGACCTCATCGCTATTCAATTTAGCTTTAAAATATGTCATAAGAAAGCAACCTGTCAATACACAAGGTACATTACTATACAAGTCAAGCCAAATGGTACCCTAAGTGTACGACATCAATTTTTTGTCATGGTCATTAAAAACCTCCAAAGAACTTGTTCTAAAACTCAACAGCTAAGCAAATTTAGTAGAGCTACAAATCAATTAGAATATAACAAAGTACTCGAGAAAAAATACCTCAAATACCCATAACTTTGTGAATACAATATCGAAAATAAAGGTGAATTGATATATTTAGACACCGAAATAATGGGAACAAGTAATGAAAGAGACGAAATATGCCGAAGGATACAGCTCGCAAATAAAATATTTCATTCAGTTTTGACAATTTTGAAGACCAGCTACATACACAGGAAAACAAAGCTCTAAGTATATGAATCTGTGGTAGGATCTGTGCTACGCTTTTGGTGTGAAACATGGACCTTAACCCAAGCATATTGGACTCCCTTGAGACACGGGTCCAGAGGCAGATAATTGTAGCCAAGCTATAGACGGGGACCAATGGTCAATTCGGTACAACCATGAGCTGTATGAAATTTTTGACAAGTCGGAGATACTCGTATCAACGACGTGTGAACAAATAACGGATACCATTGAAGGGCGGAGGCCAGTGGGGAAACCGAGAAAACGCTGGTCTAACTTGGCGGACGCGGTTAAAGAACTAGGAAGAATATAGCATGGTATTGAAAGAACTAAAAGAAAAGCCGCTAAACAACACCACTGATTGGTGATATCAAAAACCTAAGGATACATATCTCTTGGCAACCCAGAACTCAAAGAGGGTACTGAAGAGAGAGTACGTAATTATTGTAGGCAGAAATACTTTTCAAAAAATAAAGCTCAATAGCTCTTAAAGGAGGGCAAGAAACTACCACAAAAGCCCAACAAGCGATGAAAAAAAAACAAGAAAAAAAATACAGATAAGTTGGTGGATACTTTACAAAGCAGACAATGTTATACTGTCTCTAATCATGTCAAGTCTCTTTTCCTAAGCCATTTATTGAAATAGTCTCTAGCACTATGAGAAGACTGGCTACTTAAGCATGACAGTTCAATAGAGTGCTACAGTGAACTGGTGCCTCTATGCATGAATGAGAACTATTTCATGTTTAAAGACAAGTTATTTAACGGGAATACAAGAGCGGCTATGGAAAATCCTCTATCACCACTCCTGAGCAACATTTTCATGGAATAGTCGAACACTGAAATCGAAAATAAGGGAATGATGCCAAAAACATAGATAAGAAACGTTGACAATATTTCCACGATCATCAAGGTTGACAAGGCTGGAGAATTACTGAATGTGTTTATTAAGATCCATTCCAATATGACGTTCTTTATGGAAAAAAATATTACGGGTGAACTACCATTCCTAGACCTTTTAATCATAAAGAGCCCAGGCTTAATAGAATTTGATATTTACAGGAAAAATACCAGCATCTTGAGAATGATATCAAGTTGATCGAAAGTAAAATATTGCCGCATACAATTTAATGATACATCGTATGATTGCGGTACCGATGAACAAAGATCGCTTACAGCGGAGAAAAGAATACATAGTGGAAACGGCAAGGAATACTAGATGCAGCAGGACTCTAATTGAAAAAAGGGTGTGAAAAATGGGAAAGCAACAACGGAAAAATTAGCTTATATTGCTCTTTCTACAGAAACGGAGATAACAACAGCAGTGGATCTCGATTACTCACTTGTCAGCTAATAGAAGTATTAAGGAAGACGATATGCAATACGGCAATTACAAGCAGGAAATATTATATGGAATCAATTCTAGGACCCACCACTGAGGGTAAGTAAAGCAAATGACAAACAAGTTGGGTAGACAGACCCATGCTCATGTCAGAAAGATTTTGTACCCAACTTCTCAGAAATGCAGTCACAAGCAACGAATAATGTTAAGAAATATGTCAAAGAGATGTACACGTTTAAAAAGAAATCCATTTTTTCTCTATTTTCAACGATCACCATTTTGTTGCACACCAACAAAAATCACTCAAATCATGAATACGCAAAAATATTTATGTTATTGACCTTATTCGAAAATTTCAAGAAGATCAAATCAAAACTGCAGTGACTGATTCGATGGAAAGTCCATAAAATACCAAAATCGTGCGTTATTGTTGTTGTAATTGGAGCAATTTCAAAAGGCTATAACTTCCGTGTGTATCATTCGATTTTCATCAAACTTGCTGAGAGTTGAGTTTAAGGGTACCTGTACGATTTTATTGCGGAAAATCTGAAAGTCGAAGATCATACTATTATTAACAAAGTTGAGCAAATTTTGACTTCCGGAGGTATTCGTTGTTGTGCTCATAAACACCTACCTCCATAATTTTTTCAAATTTTTCAGATCACAGGTGTACGATCCCGAGGTGGAGTGGGACAAATTTTTCGTGTATTTCCCCTCCCTCTGCACCGCTTGAAGCAAAAAATATTAGTTTGAGACCTGTTTTGAGAAGCTCTTATCAAGACCTTTCATTTGATACCCATATCGGCTACCTTTGATGAAATTTTTGTTTTCGAGGGCCACTCCCCTGTGTGGGGAGACCCCCTAAGATACCTTTTAAAATTTTTTTCTTTAAAAAAAGACCTGTAATTTCCTTTGGAAAAGGTCTTGTTAAGTTTAGCTGAGTCCTCAAGAGTTTCTATTTATTGGCAGTAATCTGCCCAAACTGCATTCTTGGCAAATTTGGTATATTTTCCGTACATTCTTAGACTATTTTCATGTGGATACCAATATTTATGCCTGGAGCAGTGGTAGAATATTTCCATAATTCCACTTCTACTATGGAGGAGCAGATTCCTTGCCATATTTTACTGGACACATGAATCTTTAGATGGCTCCAAAAACTTTTTCATGTCTTTATTCTATCATTCAGTCTTTTTAACGTTCTAATATTAATATTGGATATTTTCTACATTTTACCTATAAAAACTTAACTAAATTTCCTCCAATCGTTTTTGGAGTTCCTGAAGGGCTCTATTGCTACTTTTACCAGATTAAGCTTGCATTGTTTCCTGTTATGCTCCTAGAAAAATCACAAATTAGACACAATACGATTTTCTACCACAATATTCTAGTCGTCTTGCAACATCATAATATCGAACACATCTTCCCATCCTCTAAAGTTCTCTAAACTTGCAAAAAATTGGGGAGGAGTTTTATTTTTTTTTTTTTTTTTGCAATCAGAGGTATTATCAATAACTAAGTCATATAAGGATTCACCCCTTTCGTTAGTATCTGTGCTCGCCCAAAGTGAACGCCTTGCATTAGCATCGCATTCTGCTAATACGGTGATCCTCCGATTAATTGACGTAGCTCTTTAGGCGGTGCCGAGGAGACATAAGGACTCTTAGCTAATGCAATCTAAAGTTTAAGCACTGTTAAATCTTCAGAACTGAAATCAAGACCCAAAATTTGTTTAGCTAGAATGCAAGTTTTATGTCCGCCAATCAGCGTAATATGCATATTTTTGTGGTTGGAAGGTAAATGCGATTTGCGCACTGAGTGTGGGACCCCCATGCACATGAGTGACTGGACTATCCACTAACCACCTCTTTTGTCAACCTGAGAACCTAGCCTGAAACCGTTCGACACATTGCTTCGGACTAGGTCTCACCTTGCTAGCCCGTTATGTGTCTTTAAGTTGGAGGATCCTTCCTCTAGCGAGAGGGGAGGAAGAGAAATTGCCAGACAAGCAATTCCCCAGCCCGGTCGACCTCGGCTGCTGTGAGTCATTTTTATCTTTAACGTCTGCCCGAACATAATGCGCCACATGGCTCCATTTGCCCACCAATCCAAGCATCACCAAGACTTTACTTTCTGGGGTAAGCTCTGCCGTCTCCCTGTAGAGGTCTCGTCACAGCCTGTCCTATTTCTGCACGCAAAAAGTATGTGGCAGGCATCGTCCTGTCCTGGGCAAAACTGACAATTCGAGGAGCATAACTTACCAATTTTGTGCAGGTAAGGCTAAAAACGCCCATACCCGCTCAAAAGCTGGCTCAAATAGAAGTCAGTCTCACCATACCTTTAATTTAGCCACAGTCTCAGAGCAGGGATGTCCACCACTGTCTCTTCTCGCGGTCAACCATCTCCATTGCGTCCACGCTTTGAGGCAGATAAAAAGGGCGGTGCTCTGGGATATATATTAAATAAGCAACACAAGTCTAAGAACTCTCTTCTTTTTTTGAGTGATGGGATATTGAGGATCTGTAAGCACTCATCGTAGGAGCTGTAAGAGAGATTATATTTGTGAAATAGAGAACAAGTGAATTTACACTGCACAAGCTCTACAGCATCCGATAGATTGGCATGGTGAAGAGATCCCACTCAAGCATTGACTGGGCTAAGAGTACAAATAGATAGACGCTGGTTAAGGTGTGCAAGGACTTTCAGGATACTCGTTAAATAAAATTAGTGAAACGTGAAGCTTTAGATGTTATGCATGTAATGTGGATATCATATTTTAAGCCTGGGTAAAACACTACTCCCAAATCTGTAAATTTGTCCACAAGTGCGAGCAACGTTCCATTAATATATATATATATATATATATATATATATATATATATATATATATATATATATATATATATATATATATATATATATATATATATATATATATATATCTTGTTATTGAGCCTCAGGTGGCAATATTTTGAACCACTCGCATTAAGAGGAAGTAAATTATCTTCGCACCATTTTTGGAGATTGTCAAGATCATCATGAAGGTATGAGGAGTCAATGGCATGATAAATTTTTAAATCAGCAGTGGAAAGAAGACAATTAGAGGACAGGCATTAGGGAAAGTCATTAATGAAAATATTAAAAGCAAAGGGCCTGAAATTTACCCTTAAGGAACACCAGATTTTGGATTAAATGAGGACGGCAAAAAAATTATTCCATGTAACGTGGCAAGCGCGATGACATAAAAAAAATAAGATAAGCGGAGTTTGTTAGCTAGAAGGCCATGATAAACAATGTCAAAGGCTTTAGCAAAATTGGTGTATATGATATCCACTTGCTGGCTCTTGTCAAGAGCAAAAGAGGTAGTATTCGTAAGTTCTAATAGGTTAGTTATTGTTGAACGATCTTTAATGACGCCATATTGTTCATTTGCAAACAAGATTTTTATGGCATCGTTTATTTTGCTATGTACAATTCGCTCAAAGAGCTTGCCAAAACAAGACTGTAAAGAAATTGGACGATAGTTCAAGATTTCGCTACGATCTTCAGACTTATGGGTCCGAAAGATGTTAGCTTGCTTCCAGATATCAGGAAAGGAGCAGGAAGAAAGGGAAGATAAAGGAGAAGATAATGACTTTACGAGCAGATTTGGTATTCCATCAGGACCCGGAGCACCATTAATATCAAAAGTGAGCAATTCACTTTCAATCTCTGATGGTGGGGTCACAATAGAGTGTAGATTACGAGCAGAAGGGGGACACAATGAGTATTTAATGTTGAAAAAATTTAGCAAAAATGTTACAAATGGCTTGCCTATCAGTGAGTTGGCAGTAATGCTATGAAAAGATATTAGGGTTAAGGGATGTTATTTCCCATAAGCACTTAGATTGCAGTGATATTTCAATCATATCATAATAATATCGCATTGCCATCTTAACCACTTTTTTATCTTCTTTGTGAAGTAGTGGCTAGTTCGCGAGGTCAGTGTCAGAGCCAGAATACTACTATTTTCTAGGCTTGCAAGAAACTTGAAGTAATATTATTGCAGTAAATGTTCAGTTTGCTCGAATGGCTGGTGTCAGTTTTTACCCTTAGTGCAGTGTATCATCATTTATTTGCCGAATAATTTGTCCATTAAACATAAGTTAAGTACCAAACATTGTGATATTCCTCCATAATCAATTTTATTTTTTGTTAAAATCATAATAAATCAAATTTACAGATTTTATAGGCATATTTACTTCTATCTTTTATTTCTAATTTTTAATGAAATTGAACCATTTCGATAAAATACTCATATATTAACCTGGCAGAGAAACCTTCTTATCGATTACATACAGTCTTCCACAAAAGTCAAGGTACAGTGATAAATATCATGAAAATTGTTTGATATTTTTATTTAAAAAACCTATAGTGATAAAAATTTTTTGGTATTACTTCAACTATAATCATTACACTTTAAATTCATGTAAAACAAAACGAAAATTCTGTCGTATTAATATATTATTACATATGATGTGTTGGAAAGTCAATGAATGAAGTCCACAAAAGTCATGGTACACCTAAAGAAAAATGATACAAATTGTAATTATAGTCTTGCATAGTTATTTGAATTATACTTTTCTTAATATTTTGTCGGATATCCTTTCATCTGAATTACTGACTTCTGTCTTTTAGGCATAGAATATACCAATTTTTTAGTAAATTCGCTGCTGATTCTGGCCCACTCCTCCAATATAACATCCTTAAGCTGCACCTTGCTTGATATCACTCTTTTTCAGGTTTTTGTCTTAAGCTCATTCCAAAGATGCTCTATAGGGTTCAAATCAGGGCTTTGAGGTGGTGTAGCAAGCATGCGAGTATTGTACAATAGCCACATTCGAACTTTATGCGCAGTGTGCTTAGGGCCCTTGTCCTGTTGAAACAAGAAATCTTCTCGCATACCTAATTTGGCTGCACTTTGTTTCATGTTGTTTCGTAGAATCTCTAAATAAGAGTTCTGATCCATAGTATTTTCGATGAATGTCAGATTTCCAACTCCAGCAGCAGCCATGCAACCCCAAACCATAACACCACCGCCTCCATGTTTTACTGTTTTAATAGTGTTCTTGGGATTAAATGCTTCTCCTACATTTCGCCAGACCCTCTTATGCCCATTTACAACAAATATACAAAATTTAGACTCATCCGAAAATAAAACATTATCCCAAAACGTTATTGGTTTGTCAATATATGCTTTTGCAAATGTTATTCTTTTTTGTTGGTTTATGGAACTTACAAGAGGTTTTTTTCTAGGCGTACGAGATGAAAATCCAGCTTCTACGACAGCTCTACGCACAGTTTCTGCGCTAACCTCCTTCTTATCATTAATTCCAAGAACATCGCAGATTTTTCTACAGCTTAGAAATGGATCTTGTTTTACCATTCGCGAAATTTTTCTCTTGTCCTTTGCACTTAGTTTAGATGGACGACCTGTTCGGGGCACATTTTCCGCTCTATTTTCCTTCTTAAATCGATTTATCACTTTTTGAATGGTTGACCGACTTCGCAACACTAGTTCAGCTATTTCAGAATATGATTTGCTCTGATTTGAATGCAGATTAATAATTATTTCACGCTCCTTAATACTCAACTCCTTTCGACTCATTTTTTAAAAATTTTATTAAATAAAAGATACACCACGAATACGGACGCGATATTAAAGACAGCGGCCTACGGTTGTTAACTCACTCTAATAATATGAACTTGGGGGATTCCCCTTTTTACAAATAACAGGGCATTTTCTGCAACTGTACCAAGACTTTTGTGGAGTAGAAAAGAGACATTGCCAACAAAAAATTATTGTCTTCAATGATCATTATTGCCGAATCCCTTTAAATTTATGAAAACTTAAATTCAACAGAACTCGTATTATTACCATTTCATAAGTTTTGGTTTTCAAATAAAAATATTGATTCAGTAATAAAATTTTCAGTTACCGATTCTCTGTACCTTGACTTTTGTGGAAGACTGTAGGCTTTCATTACATTAAAATTATTTGCTTTCAATGTCTTCTGATGCTGAGTTATGTATAGGCCTGAGTTTCCACTTAGCCCATATACAAAACTGAGTTAATTACTGCTCCTCACTAGTACGCTGATTGTCATCTTCTTTGAAATAACAATATCCCAAAACTTCCTTTGAAATATATTTGAGCAAAAATTTTCCCTTGCTGATAAAGTACCTAAACCATCTTTCCTAGATCTCAGCTCTAAAAGCTTTTCTTAATATTTAATGCAAAATATGAAATTTTGAGAGCATAAAACGCGGTTTATCATATGAAATAATAAGCACTTAACTTCGACGATGAAACACTGGCATAATGACGAAGAGCTTTTCCACGGAAAATATAAATATCACACAAACATCCCAAGCCCTCCAGCTTTCCTTCCGACATTGTTTGTTCCTATGTATCATGGTAATAGTTTTATGACCGCCATGGGAGAAATATATCAACACAAGAAAAAACTTGTGAACGAAAAATAAATAAACGAGTCAAGACTTATTACTATGTACGTACATACATATATCTATATCTACATACTATACATACAGAAAACTTACATATCTATCTCCATCTGTCTACCAAAAAATTAAAGGAGACATATCGGAAAAACAAATTGAACTTTACGTAATTTATGGTGAAAAGAAACAATCTTTTTTTTCGAGATGCTAATCTTCATATGCGTATATACTAGAGCATATACAGATTGTCACAGCGTATCCAAGTTTTATCATGTGAACTCCCTGCAGACATTGCTAATATAATTCATCGTGTTAAGAGGGTGGATGTCAACGACTTCAATAATAGGTATCCAATTTTTCCGGTCAATATTTGTCCATGTACGTGCTATCAAATTTTCGAGCAATAAAGACCAATTGATACTCAATCCAGGGGTTGATGTTGAAAATAGGTGGGGGTTGCAAGATTAATGAGATGGACAATATTCTGAGTATGATATAGCTGATGCAACATTGAGGTTTTTTTCGATTTAATTTTTAAAAAGAGCTTTTCAAATTAGATTCAATGCAAAATCATTTGCTCGCGTAGCAAAATTTGCAGAGTTATCTTTCGACACAATTCCAAATGAATTCCTAAAATAAATTAAAAGATGCCCAATCGACTAAAACCTCATACAATTTGCAAAGCTTTCACCAGAATAATTTATTGTTCTTAATTACAATTCGAAAACAAAAAGGAAACGAAGCTACGATCTAAATTGTAGAAGGAAGATTCGCCACTGGAAGTATTGTTGGAAGTAAGTGGTCAACAGATGTTCGCATTTCGTTAATGCAATTATAATTTTTTACTTTCATCATTTTCTCTTTCACTGAGATTCCTTGCTGTAGATTCGCCAAGTTTACCGCCATCATGCTGAACAATAAATATTCTAAGCCCACATGCTTACCCACCAAGGCTGAGAGAAATATTCTACTGAGCGCATCGTAGCGCGAGTATTAAACGGTGGCAGGAAATTCGAAAAATGAAAAATTGAAATGAATTGTTTTTCACACGCACAATTTTCATCTTCAACATCCATTAGTGTCTTTCATATTGGGAGGAAGATGTTAACTTGGGGCGGTTTAACAAAATAATCAGTACGTAATACACGTACCTTTATACATATATGGATTGAATATACTTGTATGCTCTGAAAAATTATGAAGAAAGTTATAGCCATAATTATTCTATGTATTGGACGATGTCGACACCAAGTTAGTAAATTGACATAGGGAACGATTAAATAAAACCGGGTTTTCAGGTTTTGTTTTCAGCTTAATGCAGGATTAATAGAAAAAAATTAGATTACAGATAATGTAGGTCAATAGATTATTTGCTGCTTTTTCAAATAAATCAAACTCAACATATTTAAGGATTTTGTCAAAACGTGCATGGTTTGACGGATCAAAAAATTGTGATTTTAGTAAATTTTTTCACAGCAACAGCAACAAATTTGTGAACAGATGAAAACTGATATCTCCTCTAATATATTCGTATAAATTTGATGTGAGCTATTTCTTCACTTCGCAAAAACCCTACCACTTTTCATATTTTCCGTGAATATCCACATTCTCGACAAACCTTTATATATAAACCCAAGAACATGGCTGAAGCACTGGAAAAAACCCTGTTCATCATATTGATGAACGGTAGTTATCAACTTAAAATTCTTTATTGTAATGAACTTTTCTTACATTTAATAAACGTTTCCATCAACATTTTTTGAATGAAGATGTGCATTTCATCGATATTGTACCGTTCATTAAACTATTGACCAATAAAATTATAAAATGGAAATGCACAATTACATACTCAATACTTTTTGACCGTCCAAAGTGATGTAAATTTGCATCATATTGGTGAACACATTTCCAATATTATGAAAATCGCTTTGTGTTGCAGAGATTTTAATTTACAAACCTTAAAATGAAAGAAACGAATCATTAAATTGATGTATGCATACTTTGACGGCAAAACTTGGGCCGTTTTTAGATTTAGTAGCTAAGTGGTAGAGATATTTAGCAGTGTGACAGTTCAGGGTTAAAAGGTTTTTAGTGAATTTTTATTTACTTGCTTCAGATTCATTAAATCAACGTATTAAGGTTATCTACATTGTATTTCAATTCATGATATTCCAAAGGAGAAGTTGTTCAAAATCCAAACCAATTAGGCCAGATAGTATGAAGGTAATGAAGGATCTTAGGGGAGAAAACAGTGTACTTTAATTTATTTGTTTTATTACAGATTTCTCTGCTCATAGGTTTAATGTCAACATTAATAACAAGAAATTATTAAATGAAAATTTCAAGGCACATTCTTCCATGAGGGGCATTATATCCAGCATATGGAAAATCAAATTAAGGCTTCGAATAATGGTATTAAATATTTCAATTAGCATATTTTGTTTTAATATATTATTTTTAATGAACTAAAAAAGTTAGTGCACTAAGTATTTGTTTTTGAAATTTCAATTATAAATTTTAAACAACATTTTTGCGCAAATTTGAATGTATACATTACTGGTTGCATGTTTGGAAAGCATTGTTATATCTTTGACTTTGATTTGCTCAGAAATTCTTTAGATGAATGCAATATTAAAAATCGTAATAATCAAACATATTCACAATAAAGTCGCAGCATAAGCAAATACATAAGTGATTATATCTTAATAACTCCCAATTTTAAAGAAAAAGAAATTCTTGAAAGTTTGTTTTTATTTATCTTATCGTTATGGGAACTAGAATTGGATTAGATTAACCTGTTCATAATATTGAAAATTCTTTCATCAATATTGTGAATAAGATTCTAACTTTGAATGAAATTTTTTCATAACTATTATAAACTGATGCATAAATACTATAAATAAGATTCATGTTAATAATGAATGCATTCCTCAATATGATGAAAATATTTGAAGTACGGCTTCATTGTAACAATGAATTAAATTCATCAATTGTTTCGGTATGTGAGTGAGCTCCTTCATCATCAAATTGATAAATGAGTGTTCATTAGGATGCTGAACTTTTCCATCAGTTGGGAAATGATGAAATATTCATTGTATCAATCAAAAGTTTCATGGACTCCAGGAACCTTTTACGTTCAGTGAGTGCAATTTATACGCAGTAAAATATTTGGAATTGACGTTTTTTAAGTTAGCCATATCGCATGAGGCCCTCATAAGGCCTGAGTTCGGCAGTGCCTAATTGAGACATGCCGCATTAGGGGCCCATCAGGCACACATTAGGCATGCCTAACTTGAAAAAAGTGAGAACATACTCATCATATCATCATCACCCATGGCACGACAATGCAAGATGGACCTTGGCCTTCAGGATTAATTTCCTCCAATAATCACGATTCTGCGACCTGGTTTGCCCGTTCATTCTCAGCAAGGATCTACTGTCAGCTTCTATCTTATCTTCCCATCCAGTCTACCTTGTGCTCTACCCTATAATATTCTTCCATTCTAAATTCCCCGCTTATTGCGATTTGCATAGCTTTACGCAGGCAGACATAACATAGATGGTTAATCAAATATCTGCTCCTTATTTCGCAGGGCCGTCGATTTTCCGAAAAACTTTGCATTCAAATATGCCCACTGCCTTTTTTGATTAACTGCCAGCTTTGACTAGTGACTTGTAAATACGGAACATATTTTTCCTGTGCACAACTTTGGACCTTAGAATGAGAAGTATGGAGTAATCTGCTATATTTGCGGCATTTATGTGGCTTCCAACCTCATACTTTTCGACATGTTTTCCATTCAGGTTGGCTCCAAGATAAATAAAGCTATTCACACTTTCAAGGTTATAGCCTCCTACGATGCGGTTTTATCGGACTGGAGTGTTCTTTCCCGTTTGAGTCATGAATTTGGTTTTCGATTCATTGACTTGTAGGCCGATTCAGTTTGCTGCAGATTCAAGGCTCAGAAATACTCCTCTCCCATCATTGATTTAACGTGCCATAATATTGTCTTCATCAGCATATGCTACCAATTGTGTGGACTTGAACATTAATATACCAGAGATTTCAGCTATTGTGCTTCTGATGACGTGTGTCAACGCAATAATGATGAGCATTGGGAAAGTCCATCCTCTTGTTTAAAGCCTGATTTTATTGTAAACTCTGTGGTTAGCATCGAGACTTTGGCCTTGCAGGCTAGTTTTGTAGGGACGCCAAATTCAAGCATTCTTTTCTACAGGGCATTTCTGTCGACATAGTCATATCCTTGCTTGAAGTCTACAAAGAGTTGGTGATCACCCACTTTGAAAGGCTCCCTGATACTCTCCTATAATGCTTTTATAGTACGGCTTTGATTTTCTTTCCATAAGTTTAGAGATCTTCATATATGCACACAGCAAAGAAATGCCTCAACAATGTTCACAACTTAACTTGTCTCTCTCCTTCTGTAGGATGTATTAAATTGCTTCGCCAGTCTTTTTGGAACTGCTCCTCTGACCTTATTCTGCATGTTAGTCGGCGGAGAAGGTTTCTTAGATATAGACCTCCCCTTTGGAATAGTTCTGCTGGTATTCCATCTATTTCATGAGTTTTACCTTTTCTGAGGTCACATACTTGTGTCTGTAGCTCCCCTTGGATGGTGGTGAAACTGAGACCTCTTGACCTGCTTCTAGACTGTTCGTTTCTTCAGTAGTTGTGGGGGCCTTATAGAAATATTGCAGCCGTCTGTTTTTGATTTTGGCTGAGTTAGCTTTAATTGACCCTTGTACTCTTTTACAAAGACTTTTTTGTGGTTGTCTCTTAGTTGTTTAATAGAGACATACGCCGATATGGCTTCATGTACTGCCATGTTTTCATTTATCTGTTGGATTGATGGTCAGTCATTTCTTTCTTCGGAACAGTTTTGTAGCTTGTCATCGGAGGGTTTTAATTTATTTTCTTTTGGCTTGAGTTGGTCGGTGGATGTACTTTTTGTACGCTTGGTTCCTTTTTTCAACCATTTCTTTGCATTCTTTGCCGTACCAGTTGTCCCTCCTTTTTTGGCTCGCGCTGTAAGGCCCCTTCAATTGCTTCTGTTATCACATCTACTTTCTTTCACATATTTTAGATATCATCATTGGTTTCTCCCACCTATAAAGATATGTGGATGCAATTTTCCAGCACTGAAATGTATGTGAACGTTACTGAGCTATCATTTAACTGATCTATCTGGTATCTTGTGGTAACTGATGGCCCTTATTTACAGATCTTGGATATGCAGCATCGGATCTTGACTTCTATAAGGTAGTTGTCTGAATCACATACAGCGCTGCGGAAGGGGCTGTGCCCTCCAGTTGTTCCTCTATGGGCCGTTCCTCAGTTGATTTTCGAACGGCAATGCATCGTCAGTGCATTCCAGGGTGCTGTAACATTTGTCTTTGATTGCCTCCTCCCTCCTGCCTTTGGTTTGGTGACAGTTGGCCAGCCAGACATTAAAGAAATTGGTCTTAATACGGTTCGCATATATTCTTTTGTTAACGGGCTTGAAGCTGGTAATAATTTGTTTAAATGTGCTGCCATTAATGAAAGCTGCTCCGAACTCATGGCTCCAGGCAAGTTGCCGCTTTTAAATACGGTGTGCGTCAATATGTCACATGTGTCTTCACTGTTCTGTTTGGTTTTTTGCACCGCAAGGATGCTGATCTTATATTTCTTTGTCTCATCCAAAAGTTGCCACAGTGCACCTGGTTTGTTCAATGATTTAACATTCCAAGTTCGAACAAAACAGTCGCGATAGTCATTGCCGTTTATCCAATTCGATCCGAGACTGTTGCACTGGTCCCATGACAAGTACTCGTAAAAGGCGTATTTAAGTTTCTTCTATTGGCATTATATATTGAGGTGCTCTTAATTTATTGAAAATTTGAGCTTGACTGCTCAAGTTTAGTAGATTTGTTTAACTATTGAAAGGAATAGGCTATGAAAAATCTGAACACTCGATAACAATAATTATATGCTGCACTAGTGAGAATCAGATAAGAGTATGGCTAATGACTGGATATTGAAATATTTTGAAGAGAAACTTACTCTTATAATAGCTCTGGCCTTAAACAAAGTCAATTTAATACCCACGAAGTATCTAATTATATTATTTCTGGTGGACACAAGCGACCATTGTGAAGAATGTTAAATATATCCCTGTATGTAACGCTTGATACGGATCACAATTTGAATTCCACCCAAGTGAAGTAGAAAAACAAAGATTGATTATTTTTTTGAATTTATTTATTTAGGGTTTCTTGGTATGTGCTCAAGTTTTCAAGAGAAGGTGTGAGCATGAATAAGCATTTAGAAAATTAGATTTAGTACCAATTCGATTACGTTAAAACTTACTTTTCAATTTCTATTAAGAATAGCGAAAGTTTATAAGTTTCAAAATATTTTTGAAAACAACCGTTGAGAAGAATAAAATGAAGTGTCACAAATAAAAAAAAATTCTTTCCTTTCAGTTGCTTACAGTTTCAGTGACGACAGAAGCGTAAAGTTGTTTCTCTGTATTCCGCGAATAGTTATTTTAGGCTTTCAGTTTGCCTACGGGGTACTCTAATTTGATTTTGTGATTCTTCGTTATGTGTAGGATGTGCTATTTTTTAATTAGAGTAGTTTAGTCTGGTAGCGCGTCGGTAACGTATTCGGTAACGCGTGTTTCTCTTCTCGCGTCAAGATCCATACTCGCGTCAAGATCCATGACTGAAAATACTCCCCAAACTAGCTGACCAACAAACAGCCATCTCGTAGTAGACTGCAAGCATCCGAACGGATAGGACTTAAGAAGGGTAGTTCGTTGAGGCGTCATCAGGTCTTACATCGATGAGATGTCGTGCCCGTGGTATCATTTTCACTTGCTGCTAGGGGACCAGCAGATAACAGTGTAAACAAAAAAAATTATGGAAGTGGCAATAAGGAGCTGCTTCTCAAAAATTTACCGACAGCATGAATCTCTTCCAGAAAGAACTATAATAATAATTAAGATGGAAAAATTAATCTAAAATTTCAATAACTAGCCCAGCATGCTTCAAAATAGTTTCTCATCCAATCAGATTTCCATAGATAGCCTTCATCTCATCTCGATCAACGTCAACTCCATTGTTACTCTACATCGGCTTGACTATCTCCTTGAATTCATTGCTAAGCAAAAGCCTGACATCATGCTTCTCACTGAAACCCACCTCGATTCATCTCACACCATGACATTCAAGGATTTTCATTCGTAAGACACGATAGGGTAAGCGGTGATGGGGGAGGTGGCACCGGGATATTGGTTAGAAGTCCCTATTGTTTCCAAAATATTGATAAAGTCGAATTCAAAAGCTTTGAGTCTCTTGGAGTGTCCGATATCAAAATTTCACTGCCAGGTAGGAATAACCTCTCCGTTATTTCTGCATATGTAACTGGTCGAAATGTTCTCAAGTTCAAGGAGGAGCTCAGTTCCTTGTTTTAAATACTTGAATTGAGCAGGCTGCGTTGTTATTATATCCTTTGCCGGTGACTTGAATGCCCGGCATATATCATGGCTTAATGCTGCCAATAATCCAAGAGGTGAATTCCTGAAGTCGTGGAAAACAGAGATTCAAATTAAATACAGGTACAATCTATATAGGTCGGAGTTCCTAACATACCTTAGGACAAATTCATATGCGGACCACTGCATTGCTGATGCAAGACTTGAATTCAGCTTTAATAGTCCTCAACAGAAACTGCAGGTGCTTCCTTACAATAGCAACCATAACGCAATCGTAATGGAAATCAATTGTCAACGGAATGATGTCTTCCTCATTCCAGTTCAACACGAAACCCATCGGTTGAATTTAAAAAAAAAACTTATTGGGGAAAGTTTCAGAAGAAGTTTAATCGGGAGTACCAGAAGCAATGTCCTTCTTCTAATAATGGCAATGTTTGCTCGATGGTTCCTAATGACAAGAATCTAACTAACGATGAAATAAATCTCTATTCGTCGAAGTTAGAGAAGCTGACGTTGGAAACGATTGAGAAAGTAGTTCCCAACATTAAACATCAAACAATATGGAAAGGTATGAAACACTAACCATTGCAAGGTTAAACAAATTGAAAAGCCTTCTCCTCACACGCGTCAATAATATTTATCGGCAATTTTTGGACTGCAGCCATCCCTCGTTAGCTTTGTTGAAATTAAACCTGAGCAATGTCCAGAACATAATTCATTCATACTTCAGGAGTGAGGTCAGCAGTCAATGGGCGGAAAAAACTGAGTGTTATTAGCCCACAGGGCTCAAATGGTGTTTTCATGAAAGTGAATAGCATATTTCGTAAGAAGTCTTGAGTGGAGTTATCGAATCTCGAAGTCGCTACTGATGAAATAAATCTTCTCGATAGGGCTGGTATCGAAGTTGATAGTATGACTCCGGATAGAAATGAAAACAGGATTATTTATGACGGATTGCAGAAACTCATTTTGAACTGGTTCATGTACAATGCCAAACTCGGAAAGAGGGAATTGAAGCAGAAGTTTCTAAGTTCAAATCCAGCCTGAACGGCCAATCAATTCTTTATTTCAATGAAACATTAACATCTGATCTCATACGGAGCTTGATTGATATTGATTACTTTGCCAGCTATGAAGACTTGTGTTTCATATTTGGCAGGATAAATAACAAGAAAATATGTGGTACTGACGGTATTCCAAACATAGTTCTCGTCCATTTGCCTGAGGTTACTATTAGGAATTATTACATATTGTTCAACAACATGTTGAGCAATTCATTTTTCTGAAATCAGTGGAAAAAGGCTAAGATATTTTCGATCTCAAAGAAAGGAAAGCAAACTTCAAGCTCTAAGACCTATCACCCAATCAGCTTGCTGCCTAACATCAGCAAGGTGTTTGAAGTGATACTGAACAAAGCATTAAACGCCCATATTGATAAATATGAGTTGATATCGAATCACCGATTTGGTTTCCGCGGCAGGCATGCGACCATACATGCGATAACGGAAGTAACCTCAGATATCTATTGGAAACTAAATAACAAAGAAAGTGTTGGAGCATGTCTCACTGGTATAGAGAAAGCCATCAATACGGTGTGGTTAGATGGACTAATTTTTAAATTCATTCAGGATAGGTTCCCCAGACACCTTGTCATCATGATGTGCAATATGTTATACGGGAAATCATTTGTTGTAACCTATGGAAATCTGACGACAATGCGTGAATTCAAAGTCTGGAATGGTCCACAGCAGGGAACAGTTACTGCTCCTCTGCTGTTCTGAATATTCATTCGCAAGCTATTGAACGGCTTTAATTTTAACCTCTCACCAATGAGATCGTTGTAGTGTTTGCTGATGATCTGATCATCTATAGGGCAGACCAAAAACGTACAATAGTTCAGAGCAATCTTCAAGAAATGTTTAATGATGCGCAGCTCTACAATGACAATTGGTGAATGAAAATCAACGCGCAGAAGTGCAAAACTATTTTGGTTCCGAACAACGCTGCAGGGGGCCAGTCAAGACCTGAAACGGAATTGGAACGATTACCACATTATAGCTGGTGAGAGTAGTTCAGAACGGGTTTCCCACAAATCTTGTGTTCGATGCCTCGATGTTCATCTCGGTCAGTATCTATACTATACTGAACATGTCAAAATCATGTTCTATAAAGCACAAAAAGTAGTTATGGTCTTACGAAGACTCTTTTTTTCCAGGTACATTGATCAAAATGTCAAAATTATCTGTTACACAACCCTGGTTACACCAGTTTTGACATATGGATATCAGACCTGGTACAACCAAAGTGCTAGTACCATGGAAAAATTAAGAGTTTTCGAGAGGAAATGTCTTCGTGCATGTACTGTTTTATACAGTGAGCATATCGAATAGAAAAATTTACCAAACTCCTAAAGCGACGAGAGTCGATATCTTCATATTGAAGCTTCTTCGGAGTTATATCGCAAGGCCTATAACTGTGAGTGAAAATCCCTGGATTTCATAGCCGTTCCACCCTATAGATAGCTATATTGTGAATTGCCTCGCTACTGGCCTCGTTCCTCCAGAAGCATTCATTATGTTTTGATTCTAACGCCGTCCTAATTATATATCACATATATAGACGGGCCACTGATAAGAAGATAAAATGTCCTTCAAATTTGAGTTCACGAGACCAACAAATCCAACGGAGATACTCATTTGCTAGATTCGCTGAGGCTGGTCGAGCTGAGACGGAGCAATCTAGGTATTGGTGGCTGAATGACAATGTCTAAATTACTCGTGTTTGCTTTCTGTTTTTGTGTTTTTCGTTACATACGTTTTGAGTTTCAGCTCATTGTTGCTACATTTAATATTGTTGTTTTTTTGTGTTAAAAATTAGAGATAGATTTCAGTATAAGATAAAGTTTTTTGATTGAATTTGATTAGAATTACGTTATAACATATTAGGTGTAGAATAAAAGTTGACCGTTGTGCTGCAATTATAAATAATTTCTTTATATTCTTTTAAAATTTATAACGATTAGTATTTTAACTTTGACTATGAGCAATGCAACACAAATTCGATGTGTTATTTGACAAGGCGGGGTATGATTGAGTGCAAATGTATTTAATAAGAAATTCCGATATTTCATTGAGGAAATCAGAAGGGGTGTTATATGCTAGGAGTCAAGGGATGAATAAAGCAGAAATAAAAGACTATTTTTAAATTCTTGAGAAGCATTCTCTGTGGTAATGAGCTCATAAATAAGCCTGGTCATATTTGCAACATGTAGTCCACGTGGTATAGTGGTTAGAGCACTCATCCCGTAAGCCGAAGGTTCCTGGTTCGACTCTCGTTGGCTGCAATGGGATGTAGTTCGAGTGATTCTTCGAAAGGACTTTAAGCCCGTCCCATTATGACACGTGCTGGTTTAAAAATCAGAACGTATCACAGCTGGGTGGACGGATAAACGGCCAAAGGGTGATACTGACCATATCACCTTGTGGAGTGCCGACTCCTTTGATTATGATAATGAGAGACTCTAACTATCTCTAAGCAAAAGCCCAAAAGGGACTATAGTGCTACAATATTTGCAACATGGACCAGCCCAGATTGCAACTAAATAATCGACCAGGTCATGTTTTGGCAGAAAAAGAGTCCAAAGTGGTAGCAATGTCAACTTCTACAGAGAAGGGTGGAACGATCACTGTAATTGTTTGTTGTAGTGTTGAAGGTAGCTTTATCTCTCCTGCAAGCATCATGATAGGGCAAAGGAAGAAAACCCAATTCGAAGATAGACTACCTACATGTTCAGTTGCTTATATTTACAAAAATCCGCCTATATTACCTCCGACACATTTCTTGTATGCATGAAATCGCATTTCTTGCCTCGAAAATCAGATTGAAAAGTGCTTCTGTTACTGGAAGGCCATTCTACGTCCGGCAATTCAGTTAAAATGCTGGAGTTTTCCAATGATAATGACATCATCTTACTGACGATGCAATCACATCCATCCCACTATATTCAGCCACTGAAGCTGCCGTCTCTTAAAACTTATTGTACTTCTATGAATCGTGAATGTTATGAATGAAACATCATCCTAGACACCATCTAACAAGGTAACAATTATGTTTCTTGTTAGACCAAGCCTAGGGAAAATCATCAACAAGTAGAAATACTACTTCATAATTTAGGACAGCAGCGGCACACATTTAGTAAGAATATTGAGCCTACTGAAGGAAACATCGGACATGCAGCACTGGCCCAACAAGTTTCAGATTAAATCCCAAGTTCGCTACTCAGACGGTGGCTCAGCTGTGACCGACAAGAGGACTAAACAATTTTCACTGCCTGTAAAACAGAACGAAGTTCGCAAACAATCCAAACAAGGAAGCGAAGTAAAAAAAACAACAACAAAATAAAAACTGAAAATAAGACTAATATACCTAAGCAAAAAAAGACTGTTAAGAAACGCAAGAAAATTCATAGGTTTTCTGATAGCAGCTCTGAAGAAATTTCCATGGTTTTCATTGGCACCCCCGAAAGACAGAGATCAAAATAACTGCAGACGTTGTGATGAAAATTATACAATTAATCAAAGACTGAATGCAATGCAATATTTGTATGCGCTGCACCGAGTTTGAGGACATGAGTTCTAACTGCGGTAATAGAAAAAAGGAGTTAACGAATCTCAAAGGCAAAGGAAAAAAGTACTGGCCGTCGTTTTTTTAGGTTATAAATTACATTTTTTATTTGTTCCAAACTGTTTTATTGTTAATGTTTGATAAAAGTTATAATAAAAGATTAGGTTTCGATATAATTCAATGTTTTATTCATCATAATTCCTTAACAATAGATTCTTAAAGTTATTTGGGCCATCTCTCCCGGAATTACCCTATATGGGTACAATCAGAGTCCTTATTAATATCTTCAAATTCTGCAAAGTGCAGCAAGTGTTGTCTTATTTTTATAAGCATAAAAATAACTTATTATGTATGTGAGTATAGATTACGCTTCATCCAACCCAAAATGTTGGGAGAGTATTCCCTAAGAAATCATTGACAAATTTTTATGGTAGCGAATTCAGTAAGTACGTAGCCAAATCAAATCCTTAGTGAATATTCCCAAAGGTGACCTTTTCGTATGATTTAGATGATGCATTCAACATGCTATGTATCTGCTTAGTCGGCTCAATCGGCGTTCTGTAGGTATTTGACACCAAATTTTCTACCAATTGTAATTCAACAGAATCGGGAAAATAACGCATATTTCATATTGATTCTATCATTAATAACTTTCGGTATCATCAACCTCAATATATGATACGACTGCTTCTAATGTTTTACATTTGAAGCTATTCTTAGCCATTCGGTGTGTTTAAAAGAAAACTGAAATTCTTTCAATCATGAATAAGCAACCTCAGCTAATAACCCTACAATAAGGACAATGTGTGCCTATTAACCACTAAAATCATATATAAAACATACTTTATTATGCTTCAAAGGTAACACAGGAATATATTTTCCAATATTGCATTTATCATCTTACAGTTAGATGAAAGCTGCAAGTAAACAACGTAGCTATATCAGAAGAAACACGTGGTAAAAAGAGCACGTGCTATGCCACGCCTTCAACCATCCATCAAGTTTTAATGGCCGCCAAGCTCCACCCATAAGTTTGTTTACTATTAGTTTGTACTAGACGCCAATAGGTGACGGAGAAATCTGCTGAAAGAATAATTTTGTAGCTGCTAATTGCGATAAGTAAAACTTTCTTTGCTTGCCAGATAAAAGTTGCAAGTATTATTCAAATCAAAAATGGGTTATCAACTACTTAATCAATTTTACTTCAATTTCCATCAAGAAATTATTCATGGTTTGAGTCTTTGACGAGCTTTATGAAATCAAGCTTTACTATGTTTTCAGAGTCATCGCACAGGCGCAATGTGTCACTAACCAAGCTTTGCAATGAGGAATGGAATAGATTGTGGATGGGAATTTTCAAATGCTTAAATTCCAAGCACTGTTGGCGTGAAAATCAACCATAGTGAGAATGTTTTGGGTTTGCTATGTTGCAGTTAGTTGGGAAGTTAGTTCTTCACTATCGCTTTAAGTGTGGCGAGCGTTTCCGATGAATGCCATATTTTAAGAAATATTCAAATATTTTACATTGGATAGCCATGAGTAAATCATGCTTGAATGAATGTAGAACAATTATTTGATTACATTTACATAATTTAAAATGCTTTGGATTCGATACTCCTATGACGTCCTTAAATACTTATTTATTTAATAAGTATGTGTAATTTGAAAATATCTATCGCCAATCACAGTTGTTAATTAATTAAACTTTTACATTACAATGAGCTCAATATTTAGTAGGAGTAAAACGTCTATTAGAATTAGGAAAACTGATAACTGAGTTTTATATAAAGCATACAGGATAGTGTCATCATTATTTTTTTATTTTTTTTATGTGTATATATTGTCTTTGCTGATTAATGAAAATAAATCTAATATCTTTGTTTGTTTAGTTGATTCATGCATACTTTCTTAAAATTAATTTCAGCGCCCCTGTTCAGTCATCGTAGTTTAGAAACCGAAAAAAGAGTTACATGATCAGTAAAATAGCACGGGGAAGCGCTACTAGGAAAATTAAAAGGAAAAAATGAAAGCCGGATTTTCAATTGAAATTAAGTACATTTTATGGAGTCTAACCTATTGATAGTAATATGACAAATAACAGAAAACTTCCAGAAAATAAAGCTTTACTCTCAACTCACATTCTTCTAGTGCAATTTGGAATCAGTTACGAAATTCATATTTTACATTTTCTAGGTTTCGCTGCTGGCTTCGTTCCTGTTCATGGTACAAGAAAATTTTTTACGCAATTCAACATCCCGGGAACTGCTGCCATCTAGGTGAATGATCAAGCAGTAGAAATATGTATTTTGAAACAAATGAAAAAGCAACCGAGTACAGAACGCAGAACAGAAGCAGAAAGAATACGTTCAGATTTCATGAGATTAATTAAATTTATTATTACGTTTATTGATAATTATTGAAGATATTCCAGAATATAGTCTGTTGAAAAAACCAAGGATATGAGTGTCTGGAACATATCAGGGGATATAAAAAGGTATGCTCTATAAAGCAGACAATGTAAAAGAGTATGCACATGGAGAATTTTCGAAAATTATGCAATGAAAAAAAATAGATAACGATATTTCATCCATATATACGCCCGAATCGGATGGTATGGCGAAAAGGTTTAATGAAAGCTTACAAGGGAAAATCACATCTCTTATATAAGACTCATGACTACCTCTCAGTATATGAATATTAGCCACATTTATATAATAGAACACTACACAAATCAAAAAAATTAAAAATACCCCTTGAATTATTATGCCAAGAAAGAAGTTACATCCAGATAAACTAAAACGCATTGGTTGTATAGCATACTTAAAAATTCCTATTCCAGCTACCATATTGAGCATTAAAGATGTCAAATCAGTATTTGTAGGATACCCATACGAAAGTTATGTAATGTGGCATCCCCAAACAGGAAAATTTCTAAGCTCAAGGCACGTAAGATTTAATGAGGAAATGATTTACAAATATGAATATAAAACTCAGAAATTGAGTAAAGAAACACCAACTTCGATTTTAAAATAGAAAATTCAGATAGTAATGAAACAATTGTATCTAATGAAATAAACTTAAATCATCATACGGAAGTTGAATAAAATCGTCAAAAGGAACCAGTAATTAATAAATCTAAACAACAGATAACGAGGTTAACTCTGATAAAGAACTCCCGAAGAAAATTAGAATCCAACTTATGACAAAACTTGAAATATATGCAAATAAGACAAAATTGAAAAGTCGGATTATAGATATAAGCTTCGCATGATATATATATATATATATATATATATATATATATATATATATATATATATATATACATACATACATACATATATATATATATATATATATATATATATATATATATATATATATATATATACATACATACATACATATATATATATATATATATATATATATATATATATATATATATATATATATATATATATATATATATATATATATATATATATATATATATATATATATATGCCAATATTATAGACTCTAGATGAGTTTGCACTAAATAACAAAGCTGACAAAAATGTATAGAGCACATTCAAAGCAAGACTTGTAATCAGAGGGTTCAAAGATAACACTATCAGTGAACTCAAGGAAACTGTTTAGTTTAGAGATATATAATCACAACTTGACAAAAAAGTTAGCTATATTGCCTATTGTTTCACATTTTTTAGCTAGGTTTTGCTGTTTTGAACGCGTTTCGAGAGCTCATCACTTACCTTCTTTTGATAATTACAATGGTTCTTTTAATCGAAAGACTTGATAAGTCCTTATCCTTCCATATAATTTGATAATGAAATAACACAATGATAAGGAAGTAAATTGTAAAAAGTTTCCTGTACTTTCTATATTTTGACACGAAATTAGAACGAAACTATAAAACACTATTTAGAATTAAGCTCATTTCGAAAATACTTTTCTTATATCTTCTTATGATAAAATCAAATCATACAAAATAAAGCTGAATTAAACCTTGTGAGAAACCACTATTGGCTGTATAAAAAAATAAATATTTTGTTTCAAATTCAAATGCGCTTTATTGATTGAATTGTTATAAATTTCATAAAAACGTAAAGTAAGTTTAAAAACAAATTTAATTACCCACCTATTACTCTAAGTTTAAATAATGTTCAATTAAAAAAATTTGTCATAAAAAACATTATCATATGCTATTAAATGAGAATCACTATATATTTTCAACTGATTGAAAACAAGAAAAGGAATCAAGCAACTCTATTAAAAATTTTATATAACTCAAAAACACAAAAAAGAGTGTAATTTTAGCTTACAGCTAATATATAACAACTTATTCTAATGAATGTTGCAAAAAAGTTAACTAGCTTCAACAGAACAATATTACAATACTCCTAACCTACAAGGTGCGTTCTAAAATAAACGAGACTGAGCTAAAATAAAAACGACAGGAGCTTTGTTCTAATAAATTCGAGTTTAAATATTCAAACTGGTCTTCTCTGGCCTCGATACACTGTTTTGCGTGATCCAAAAGCTTTTTGAAAGTGTGTTTCAGATCATTGACCGGAATGTCCTTGAAGCTGTCGGTACAAGCCTTTTGGATGCCCTCTACGGATACAAAGCGTTTTCCTGGCATGACCAAATGCAATTTTCCGAATAGGTAGAAGCCACAGGGAACCATATCAGGCAAATACGGTGAGTGGTTGATGGTTAAAATGCTATTTCTAGTCAAAAAATCAGTGGATCGATGAGATGGTGCATTATCATGCAATAAGCGGCAGCTTCTTCCTTAGCGATATTCAGGCCAAATTCGACGAATGCAATGCAACAAATGCTTCAAAACGCCAAGATAGAAAATTTTGTTGACGATTTGGCCCGTTGGTATGAACTCCTTGTGGTCAATTCCCTTGGAATCGTAAAAATAAATGAGCGTCGACTTGATTTTTGACTTCTCCAAACGTGATTCTTTGGGTGGTGGCTCGTCTGGAGCTTTCTATACGGCACTTTGACGCTTGGTGGTAGAAACACCACGCTTCATCACCAGTTACAATGTTGTAAAGGAAGTTCTTCTTTTCTCGCCTCTTTAATGATGTCTTTCGAATGTTGAATTCTGAGCAATTTTTAGTCATCAGTTAACTTGTGCGGAACAAAACGTGCACAGACCTTTCGCAAGTCCAAATGATCGGTTAAAATGCGATAAGTCGACGTTTTGGATCAACTCTGATTCCATAAATTTCAACGATGATTTCGGCTTATTTTTCATAAATTCACGCCCGATTTCGATTGATTTTTCGGTGATAACTGATTTTGGGCCCCTATGTTCATCGTCATTTATGTCCTAACGACCATCTCTGAAACGTGTAAGCCACTCATGAGCTCTGGCACGAGGTAGACAATCATCGCTATAGTTTTCATCAATTCAAATGTTTCGGTAAACGTGTTACCGATTTTAAAACAAAATTTGATATTAGCCATATGTTCGAAACTCATGTTTGTAATGATGAAAAAAAAACTGTCACTTTAGATGAAATAACTTCATTTCCACTAAACCGAATGTCACCAAACGTTCACTGGAAGTCAGGGGCAAATGTAACTCTCCACCACATTATGTTTTTTATGGCAAAAGTCTCGTTTATTTTGGAAACCACTTTGTACATGTTAAACTTATCAAATTACAATTAAGATGAACATGGCAATAATAAGCTGCAACAAAAACAAAACCAAAAAATCACAAATAACCGGAAATAATTTAGTAATTGCCATTTAGCCACCAAACAAAGACTGTTCCGTCTCAGCTCGACCAGCCTCAACATATTTTGCAAATGAGTATTTCCATTCAAACAATTGATACTGGGGGCTCGAATTTGGAGGATATAGTATTTTCTTGTTGGTGGCCCGCTTCTATGTATGATGCGCCAACAGAACCAAAAATATACCGGTTCATTTCCAAATATACAAATTTTTTTGAAGAAATGAAGCCAGTGGAGAGACAAGTCTCAATAAATTCGTCAATAGGGAAGGACGACTGCAAAATCCAGAGATTTTCGCTCATGGTTACAGGTTTTATGGTTTTATTCCAAAAAAGCTTCAAAATGAATGGATCAACTCTCATCACTTTTGCAGTTTCAGAAACGCTTTGATTCGAAGTATAATGTTTCCAATCCGTCTCAGGCTTCTGTACAAACCAGTACATGCACGAAGATATTTCGAAAACTCGCAACTTTTCTATTGTACCAGTACTCTGATTATAGTAAACTGGACATCCATGTGTCTAAACTGGAACTTCAATAATTCTCAATTTTTCTAACCAGGGTCTTGTAACAGATAACTTTGACATTTTGATCAATGTATCTGGAATGGAACTGTTAAAGGAACGTAAACACTTTACTCACTTTACTGAGCATAATTTTGATATTTCTATTATGTTACAGATACTGATCAAGATAAGCGCTGAGGTATTGGACACAGCATTTATAAAGAACTCATTTTGAACTACCTTCACCAGGCATAATGTGAAAATCTTTCCGATTATGTTCCAGGTTTTGATTAGCTATCCACAGCGTTGTTCGAAAAAAAAATTGTTTCATATTTTACGAATTCATTTTTATTCACTGATTGTCTATGTAGGCCTGCACATCATTGAACATTTTCGGAATGTTCCTTTGAATGAATGATGTCTTTTGGTCTGCCATATAAGTGTTCAGGTCATCAGCAAACGTCACTAATTATCACCTTGGTGATACTTTGAAATCAAAGTCGTTCAATCAGTTGCCAATAAATATGGAGAAAAGCAGAGGCACAGTAACTGTTAGAACTTAAGATCCCACATCACCGTCAGATTTCCATCAGTTGCAAAAGACCATGTTCCATTCAAAATGTTACACATTTTGCCGACAAGATGTTCGGGGAACCTGACCCGAAGGAACTTAAAAATTAATCCGTCTAAACAAAACATGTGAAGGTTTTTTTCGCATCAATAAAACTAATCCGATATGTTCTTTATTATTTAGTTTCCAACAAGCATCCAAGATTACTCTCATTACTGTATGTATGGCTCAAAAACTGGCACGGAAACCAACCTGACAACTCTCAATATTGAGGTTCAATGCTTGTTTCAGTATCACTTCAAAGACCTTACTATTGTAAGGTATCAAGCTGATTGACCGATGGTTTTAGGGCACTAAGATTTTTTTTTCTTTCTTCTAGATTGGAAATACCTTAACCTGCTACCTTGGGAAATACGAATTGTTCAACATGTTGTTGAACAATATAGAACAATTTCTAATAGCGACCTTAGGCAGATGTTGTAGTGCTTTATTGAGAATACTGTCAACACATAATTGCTTGAAACACAAATCTTTATAGCTAACACAATACTCAAGAAGATTCCTGCTCAGTATGAGGCCAGAGGTGTTTCAGTAAAATAAATAATGGTCCACCATTCAAGCTTCATTTAAAATCGGAAACTGTTGACCATGAGACTATCAATGGTTACCTTATGTCCTTCATTCATGATTTGTTTTGCGACTGATGATTTCATTCTGTTTTTCTTCTTATTCTTTCTGCTGGTGACTTTCTTAAGGTATTTTCGAACCTTTTTGTAACTAATCGTTTAGTTTCACCTGCATATACTGTTTTACGTACTGGACAAGTAATTTTTTAGAGTCCACTATTTTGTACCTCAGTTTTCTCACTGCCCAATAGTGTATTAAGCTACCTATTGTTGTTGCTACCAGCTGCTTTTGACTGATGTTATCCTAGCAAACGTGACAATGGTTTAAAAATTGTTGAACTCAGTATAATTACTATGTGTATACATATAGAATGTATCAATCTATTCGTTTGAAATAGTACTGTCATACTGTTTATCCTTATCGAGAATATTTATCATAATTATACTGCCGTACCTGTGCCGTTCTATTATTGTGTTAATTATGCAATTTTTCTCTGCCATATATATCTTGGCTGTAAGTAGATTGGTGACAATCTGTGGACCATCGTGCTTTAAGCTGTTAATTTTTGGGAAAGCATATGATATGAGTTTGCTGGACTGTTCTTTGAGAGTTGCTTGGTTGTCGATAAATGTTGGACTCCAACCTCCAAATTTAATAGTAGTTAGAGCACTTACTGCGTAAGCTGAAGGTTACTGGTTCGAATCCCATTAGTGGTAACGGGATTTGTTTCAAGTGATTCTGCGGATGGACTAAAATTCCATATAATTATGATATCTATTGGTTCGAAATCAGAGTGTGTTGCAGCTGGGTGGACGTGTTGTACTGACTATATCACCATCCCGAGTTCCGGTTATTTGATCAAGATAATGAGATACTCCAGTATTTCTCCGCGAAGGGGGCTGTAGTGTCAAAGCAAAAAAAGGAAAAAAACCTTTCCTCTTTCCCAATGATTCATTTATGCAAGAAGGGGATACGATCATCCACCTCCATTTCCATCGTAGACGTTACACTGTTGTGGATGCTGTTCAAATCCCTTTAATTCTACTATTTTTATTTTAAATTCAGTATACAATTGTTTCGGTTCTCTATTTGAGAACTTCCTCAGTACTACTATTCCCTAAACTACAATTGTCCTAGTATTTATACTAAATTCTTTAACCTATTAACATCAATCTCTAATTACACCTGACATGTCTCTAATCCCTCAAAGTTGTTTTACTTAATCACTAGTTACCTGATCCTTTTACCATTCAAAAATTTTGTTTTTCCTTAATTACTACTTCATTACATTCATTATTTTGTAAGCTTGAATAGCCAGGTGTATCCGTTACCTGGGTTGCCGTTCCAAATGCCCTGCGTCTTTCGATTGAATATCTCCAAACTTTCTGCTACATCAAGCTTCCACGCGTTTGTAATTGTTCTCAGCATGCTCACGTTGTCCGCAGTGATGTCATGTTTTTCAAGGACTATATGCTCCACCACTTTTGATTTGAAGTTTTTTGCATCCTGCTTTTTGTGTTTGTTGACTGCTTCCCTTAAGTGTTTGTTCCATCTGACACCTAGTGATCTCCACGTTTGTCGAATATAACATCCATACATTTCGTACACGATACCTTGTAGACTCCGCCCCGCTCCATTTTCGGTAGGGTCTCCTTGGTTGATCCTAGCAAGCTCTGCAGTTTTGTGGCCCGGCTCGTATATACTGGGTCGATGTCTACGTTTTTTCATAGCCCTCTTCATTGTTTTCGTCCTTGAGTCAAAAGTTACAACCAACCTCTTCCGTTGCTCAACTTCCGGAGCTAGCGTTGTGAACTTTTTGTTGTCGCGTTGTAGCGTTGTGAATTTTTTGTTCGTTCATTTAGCTATCGATTTGGTGACTTTATCCGTAGGGTATCCATTCCACTCGGCTAACTTATAAATGTGGGACGTTTCTTTTTTCAGGCCATCCTTATTCAATGGAAGCGTGAGTATTCGATTCACAAGCCAGCTAAATGTCGCCCATTTTCGCTGTTCACAATGGTTCGACGTGAAAGAAATTATCCACATGGCGTGCGTTGCTTTGCGGTATGTTTCAAATTCCAATCCATTAGCTCCTCTACATATCATCACGTCCAGGAATGGTAGCCACCCCTCCAACTCCAGCTCGTGGGTGAAACTGATGTTGTTGTGTATCGAGTTGATCGCCGTGAGAGTTTGCTGGACCTTATCATCTTTGATGATCGTGAAGATATCGTCTACATAAGTTTACCTTCTTGTGCTAGCTTCTTCTCCAAAAATACCATAAAAACTTCGCTTCTTCTAAAGGCGGAATATTTTTAACTATCACTCACTTCTACTTTGGGCAAAGTTGCTATAATGTCAGTGAAGAATCTCCACCATATTCTCAGCATCTAATCATTTGCTTTTCAGCTTGCAATGGTGATAGTGGATTACCCATTGATAGCCCTTTGGCAACGCTGTTGAAATTATTCCTGAACTTGACATTATTTTTTTTTCATGGACAGTTTCTCTAATTTACCGTAATCCATCACTCTCCGCTTCCATTCAAGAGAGGTGTTAAATTTTTCGAGGAAAGGACTAGTGGGAATTCCATTTGTTTTGTATGTCTACTTGGGTCCCCGTCTAGCTTCACTCCGATTATTAGGACCCGTCGCTCAAAGGCGTTCAATATATTTGCGGATGCTTGGATTAGGATCCATGTCTCACACCCACAGCATAACACAGGCCTTTCACAGATTTGTATACTTGGAGCTTTGTTTTCCTGTGTATGCAACTGGTCTTCAAGATCGTCAATGCTGAATAAAATATTTTTTACTTTCTGCTGATGAACTATTCCTTAGCTGAAAACAGTTTCCACATTTCAAGTTTTCCTTAATCAATTGATCATACTCGTGCTATACTATTATTACAACTTGCTTACCTTTGTCCACCTTCAAGAGGTAACCCTCCTTCTGCCTCAGTTCTTCACTCGAGCTCTTATCCCACCCTGGATATTGCTTTGATATGATTCTTTTGGCATTTAGCCTCATGTTCCTTTTCCTCTAGACCAAAAAATGTTATTCCCGCTTCAATATCAACTATGATATTTTCTATCACAGGCTTACCTTCGATAGCCTTGTTAAGTCCCTTATTTAACAAACGTGATTTATGCTTTTTAGGGTTTCGTAAAAACAATTTTTTACAATACCCTATTTATATCGGTACCTGCCCGTCCATTCATCAGTGCATCACAGCAAAATTTCTCAGGAACTATAGGAGCTACAGTGATCAAATTTTTTGAACAGCTCAGAAGTTTCTGATTAATAAAAGTTTTTTGGTCAAAAAAATTAAAGGCTTTTAAGGGGGGTGTCCCAATATAAGGATGTGAACCCTGAAACATTTTCAAGTTGTGGATTTTCTGAGCTTTGACCTTTGCTAAGTAAATGAAACTCGTATTTCCCTTATACACTGATTTAAACAAACCACTGAAGAAGGGGTCAACTGGATCCCGAAATACATTTATGGGAAAAAACAAAATAAACCTGTGTATAATGGAAATACGAGTTTCATTTACATAGCAACTGAAACATTTTGTTTTTCACCAAAGATGGTCTAGTAGGATATCAAATAAAAGGTCTCGATGGGATCTTTTTTTATATCTGTTAATAAAACTGTAGCACATTGACGGGGTAGGCAAGAAACGCGGAAGAACACGAAAAAATTGGGTCCCTCCTCGCGATTGAACACCTGTGGGCAGAAAAATCCGGAAAAAATCATGTAATATCTATGAGTACAGCAACGGAAAATACCTGAGAAGTTGAAAATCGCTAAACTTTCTAGTAATAGTATGATTTATTAACTTTACATTATATATATGGCCACTTAGAAGACTAATATACAGTGAATATTTCAGAAGTATCAGACAGTATTCAAAGAAGTTATGGTGGTTTAAATTTTCGATGTTACAACAACAGTAATACGTGGCTATTGAGTAATATGTGCTTCCAATCGACTCAGATACTATGGGCTTGTCAGGATTTGCATGAAAGCTTCAGGTAGGATGTATATCATGCACATTTGTATATTCTTACAAATTCGGCGAGTGATATTATCTATCGTAAAACAGGCGATTAACTCTTGATGAAAACATACATTTTAAAGATTAAATATTCATGGTGGTAGGTTGTCATGAGTGCTTCAATAACAAGCTGAAATTCACTCAACTTTGTTAACAATAGTAGAATTTATAAATATAACATTTTTCTCTGTGATTTCATACGGGTGCCTTTAAATTTAAATTAAAGTAGTTGAAGGAAAGATCCTTATAGTTTTGAATTTCAATAAAGTTAAACCGCATTCACGGAAATAATAGCAATCTGAAAACTCTACCGTTTATGCTTTCCATCGAACCACACGCTATACTTTTACTTTTAGTTGGATCTTCTGATTTCCAGATAAAATGATCCATTAAAAAACTCCTTAAGATTTTATTCTGTCATTAGTTGTTAGTGCTATTGCAACAAAATGGCAGTAAGTTAAAATGATACAATAATGATTTCCCTCTTAAAATGAGTATATATTTGTTGTGTATGTCGTTGAAGTTTTTCTTGAGTTATTCTTTATTGGTACCTGCATATCGTAGGCTGAGTACAAAACCCTTGTGATATGAACATGGCTATATGTACCCAACTTGTTAAACTAGATGTTCGTTTTGTTTATGATGGAATTTGGTACTATTTTAACCACTGATTTCACTTTTGTAGTTATTTCTTGTTCACTTCTTAAGTTTTTGATTTTTTTTTCGTCGAAGATATTGCTTTTCCTGAGACGTTTACAGTCAAATGCTCCCCTTAATTTTTTTATTGCCACTTCCAATTCACCCTCATCTTCCGTAATTCATTTGATAAGTTTCAAATGTTCCTTATATGCATGCAAAGGTATTTCGTCCAGCTTACTGTGCAAAATCCCGATGCTTTGTTGAATTAGCTTCATTTTAATATCTTTTTCTATATGGTCCAGCCTTCATATAAATCTTTTGTGACTTGGGAGTCAATCTATGCGCTGTACACTCCTTACAAAACTCTATATCTTGGCGAATTCTTGGAATTTTTTGCTTCAGTCTTGATAATTTTTTATAATGCGGAAAAGACTTGGTTGCCATTTTATAAGTCAAATTACGAGCATATACATCCACCGGAAGATTTATAGTCAAACTTTACTGCTGAATGTAAAACAATAATGACGTTGTTTGATTTTTTTGATTTTTCTGTACACATGTGTTTTGACCAGTACATCCGGTCTTCTTCAGTTCGGATGCTCCGGCTGCAATACATATTTTTGGGAAAATAACAAATTATATTCGTAAAGCAAAAACGTTGTTTTGTTCTTTTTTAGAGGTATAATATATTAGGTTAGCAGCACTTCTTAATGCGACGTATGGTATGACAGTTCTCATGCGTTTTATGGTTAATTTGGTTTGCCATTTCATCATGAATAGGATGGAATGGAAGACAACATTCGCCGTGTTATTGGCGAGATATGGCCCCAATTATTAATTAGAGTAGTAGAAAATTTGACCTCTCGTTTGGACTTCCTCTTCGCCAGTCCTAGCGCTCACATGGCAAAAGCTACATTTAAATAAGAGAGAATTATCTTTTGAGTAAAACGAATTTCATGGCAATCAAAACAATTTATCCATATTTTATTTAATTTCAAAGCTCTATGCCTCTAAAAAAAACCCTGTAGTGCTAAAGCTCGACTATAATGCTCCGCTGGATGCATATAATTTAAGCTATTGATATTCTGAGAATATTGTTTAATTTATTTATTTACAAACCGTTCTGGTAAGAGCACTATCCTGCTACTTCAACATGTTGCTGTAAATGATTTCGTAGCGCGAAAACTTAATTGTATTGAAATCTAATGAATTTGAGTTTTCTACTCAGGATGCCATTGGGAATATTTAAGAAAATTTAGCTTTTATGACTAATTGGAATTTATTTATGTATGAGAACAAGCTTTTATTTACATTTCCAGTGGTCTTGGTTTAATTAAAATTCCTCAATTCATCGAAATTGATCGAATACCTCCGTTAAAAGAATGACATTACGCATACTAAAATTGTTTATGACATTAAAAATAACAAAATTTTGACAGCACAATGAATGAAATCCAACCCAAATTATTCAAAACATACATGGTCCCGTCTAAATAGATAGCTTGGTTTTTGATCCATGTAATTTATGTAAGATATTCATTAATTTTTCAAGTGTGCAGCCCTAGTGGATGGTTGATGCAATCAATTAGATTTAGGATTGCATATCACTTGGCGCATACGGTTGGTTCATGCCTTAGAAAACCAGTATTTCATTTTTTTGGGCTTGAGACATATGTCAAAAGTCAATAAATCAGATGAATTTGCGATGCAAAACTGAGGAGGAAAATTGAGGAATTAAACTAAAAATGATTTTCCGTCGATTTTCTTCAGAAGACCAATCCTTCATAGGCATTGTTTCTCCGCTCCTCTTACACTGTTGCTCAGTTTCTACTTTCAAAGTTTATTCCATCCGAGCTGAAAAAGTTAAAAATATCTCTATTCAGTTTCAGTTATTATGAACACCTTTTTTTTCATTCACGGAGGGAGAATCAATTGAGATCATCTTTTTTTTCAATTATCCGGGAAGGCAGTATTTACATAATTTATTTTATAAACAATTATTTCAAAAATTGTTAATTAATGATCAGGTATAATAAACGGTTACTTAAAATATAAACAGTGGGAAACCAAGCGTATACTGCACTACTCGGTAATATTTGATTTTCTTCTCCGTTATAATCAGCACTAATTTGACCGAAAATTTTATTGAATTAAGTATAAAAAGTAAACAACCAAAGGACACCACCCAAAAAACGATATTGCACCGAGATGTGTTCTGATTCGTTCTACAGAGTTTACGACTTGGAATAAGATTTCGCTCAGTTCGACATGAAAAATCGATTACATTGCGAATCCTTGATAACAAATGATTGTAGTTTTATTGAGTTCGCTGATTTACGGAACTACTTGAACTTCACAACAGCTAACAACGACGTCGCTGAAACTCTTCTTCCTCCTTTCTGTGTTATTCCATTACTGTTTCGCCATCGGAACTGGTGCAGCTCTTATTATTCGCGCTCCATTCCCGCGCGCACTTTATTGATATTTATTCTTTTCAATTTCCAACTCACTTTACTTTGTTGGTTTCAAAGTGAGAAGGATTCTAGTGGAACTTTGAATATTTGGGAAGTTTGCATGTGGGCTTTGCATAAATTGTCGAATTGGTAGATAAGATAATGTGAAGAGTAAATTATAGAGAAAGATATATTCGGAGCGCTAAGAAATGAAAAGGACATATACATGGATGTAAGATGCACGGAAAATACATTTAGTATTTATGTGCATAGGAATTATGACAGCCTTCCTATTTCTGCTATATCAATGCGCTGGTTGTAAAAGATGTTAGCTGGCTAATCCTTAATATTTTTTTGAATGGTTTGAAAATATTATTAGATGAATTGTAGGAATAAATAAAGAACTAATAGCATTCTATAAATTAATTGCTATCAGCTGAAACCGAATCGATTATATTTGATCGCGTAATAGCTTGAAAGACACCATGGCGGTGTGATGTGATTCCTATGGTGGGTGCAACTCTTCACTGTTTAATTCTTCTCCGATAGCTCTGCAGTCCAAATCAGACTTTGGTCTCCCGTATGCATCGTACATAGTATTTTTGATCCATTGACCAGCTTTCCAGTTTCTTATTTCTGCAGTCAGCGTCAATCGAGTCCTTCCCATATTTACGTGGCTTTTTTCGGCGCCCACAGTTCGCGAATTTGGTGCCTTTATAGCTTCCTCGTTTCCAGTAAACTACTGAAATTGCTAGCTGTCTAACCATGGGTTTGTTCATTCTTCCGTATGTCATAGCAGTCACCCAACTTGGTAAATATATCAGAAGTAATTGCGTCTTGAAAGTGTGGGTACCCACATATTTTCAAAAATTCTTAACAAGTGTCTCTCCATATAAAGTGGCAGTGACTAAGCCAGAAATTTCTTTTAGATGGGAGCTCAGATTTTGACTGTTTCTAATCCGTACTGTAATCTCTTTAGTAGAAACGTGCGAGCGCGGAAGGTGTGGTAGAGTAACCGCAATATATTGAAGTTGTACGATTGGAGCGTATAGGCTATGTGAAGCTAGTCTTGCCACCTTTGCTTTATTCTTAACCTCTGGAACAACTGGGGTCCATTTTCAGTACGAAGTTGTTTTGGTGATCTGTTAAATTCGTTATTGCTCGCAATGTTGGGTACGTTTGCCGGTTTTAATTTGTCGAGACTCTCAGAATATCCAAAGTTGTATTGTCAAGGTTGTCGATTTTCCCGAACAGCTTCAGAGGTCTCTTTTATATATTTGTCAATTGTGTCTATTCTCAGTTCTTTGTTCCTTAAGTTCCTTAAGTATCAAGAATTTTGAACGATTCTCCTCAAAGCGAGGTTCTGGCACGATTGTAGGTCTTTTTTATTGGTCTTCGTTGTCTGGCAGGAAGCGATACTATCATATACAATTGTAACGTCGATCGTATAATTTAGGTGTAAATGAGGAGCTCCTTTTTAATGGTGAGGTTTTTTGATTTGAGGAGAGGTTATGGAGAAGAAAGGGTCCCAGATACTAGTCTTCATTTTGTTAGTATATTTTCTGTCTATAAAAGACTCTCGTCAACTGTTAGTCCCAAGTACTTAGCTATATATTTGACAATATATTTCTTCTTGTCCTAGTATTGTTAGAGTTTGTAGTCTTTGACGTATTTTACGGGTCATAAAGATTGCCTGAATTTCAGGGAATGTCAAGTTTTTACCTGGTTTTGATAGAGCTGTCATAATTGCCATCTTTCATACCTTCAGGAATCTCCCCAAGTCAAAAATTGAGTTAATAATATGTGTCAGTTTTTGTACGTAATTGTTGGGAAGTCTTTTCAGTATCATGTTTGTGATATTGTTATAGCCAGACGATTATCGTACATTTAGTGTCTGTATCAGTTCTTTTACATCATCAAAGGCTTATGGTCGCATATAATCTCATCACTTGTCTACTTGTGGCCATTATTTCCTCCCTGTCGTCAAAGTACTCCTCTGATGAAGAATTTTCACGGTAATGCATTTCCAAGGTATTTGCAAAGATTTCTGCCTTACCAACTGTATAGAACTTTTTGCCATTTGGGCCATTGATTGGTGGAAATATCATTTTATCTTTGCATCAAAAATATTTGGCAAAAATTGGACTTCGCCTGGCTCAAAACTTTGCAAAAAACTCTCTCACTGCTGATTATGGAAGATGTTCATCTGATCATGAATTTTGTTGGTGAGCCAGTTGGTTAGTCTTTTTATGTTAGGATCACCTATGCGCCTGGATCTTCTCTGAACTTGGATTCTCCTCCGTATCAGATTCTTAATATGCTGAGGGAGTTCTTAGGATCTGTTTTCCCTCACCGCAATTGTGATTGTGTTGTCCTCTTTAGTCTGAATGAAATTGTTTGTCATTTCATTAATTGCTTTTTCAATTTTACTGGCCATACCTGGTGTTTTCATTGGCCAGTGGATCTTGGAAGACTTTCGAATATGTTTTTCTCTTTACTTTTAGAGGCATATCATTGAAGATGTTTTCTTTTAAGAGTAGAACTAGTTTTTGATCAGATGACAGATCGTCGAGGATGTTTAACCTGACATTATGCTTAAAGGAAAAAAACTGCGTGTCAAGCACAGAGCTGTTGCTTGTACCTAAGTGAGTGGGCTCATTGGGTATATTCAGACTTCCTTGGGTTTCTGTGATGAATCGGCTGAGCTAAATCCCAGCTTGAATACTTCTCACAGCTCACCAATAGTGGTGGTATGCATTCATGTCTTCTGAAATGAGAATAAAACCATTGAAGTTCAGTAGGGAGCGTAGATTTTGGCAAAATTAACTAGAACAAAGTCAAGACGCCAGAACAAAGTCAAGGGAGCTCATTTGCATCTAGATGACGGTAGCTTCAAAGAATTATAGAGCTGGTGTATTATTGATGTGGTAATTCACATTTCTCATCACAAGAATTTATGTTCTTCCACCCCTACTTCTCATTCTGTCATTACGATACAGAGTGAAGTTAGGAAAGTGGAGTCGCACCCCGGGCTTCAGGAATATTTCCTAGAGAATCGGAGAGTCCGTATTACATGTTACAAAAGAAATATAATGCACCCAGTCCATTATTGTAGCTTATGTGTCGTGAGTGTAAGGATTTGTGGAAAGAATCCTTGGATCATATGCACCATCATGTTTTGCATCATGGCTTGGAACTGCTTTTGCATTGCTTTTGTTCTTAGCTGCAGCTTTCTGTGCAAACATCTTCCTGAGGTTACTCGGGTTCTTCGGAAAACCACCATAGCTGGCCGGATGGTCTCCATTGCAGTTCTTACACTTTTGTTTCGTTTCCCTTGGTTTTTGGCAGTCTAGGAAGTGGAGGAGCTCATTTCATTTGATGCATCTAGTTTATGCATGGCAGTTTCTACCAGAGTGGCCAAAAGGCTGGCAGTTGTGGTATTGGGCTTGGCCGTCACGTGACCGTTGGGCTTTAACCTTGCAGACCAAGTAACATATCGTTTAGATATTATAAATTTATATCTCGAATCTTGACAGGAGGACCTCAACTAGCTTGTAATTGCCTTAACTGACTTTAAAGTTGAAGAACTTAATTGGGTGTTATTGCGCTTCCTGATCTTCTTTTATTTCCTTTGTTGTAAGCCTGTAGAGTCCTCGAATAATCACATTAAATTTATCCTACGGATGATAGTACCTATGGTACTGGATTTTTGTGTTTGCGTTTGCGTACTATCATCCTACGGATGATAGTACGTATGGTACTGGATTTTTGCGTTTGCAATGGTCAGTCGCAGTTTTTGGAAGAAACTGGATCCCTAAATATACTTGCTTCGCTAACTTATAAGCAGTTTCTCAATCTTCGGAGTCTCTCAGAAGTTTTGTCCATTATTTGGGCTTTTGTAAAATAAAAGGGGCTGATTTGCCCATTTTATCCGTTGGCTCTGGTGATTTGGGATTTAAGGAGGTGGATGATTTCAATTAAGGAGACTTTGTGGGTGATAAGTTGGCTTTGAACTCCGCCGTAGACGGTCCCAAGCCCGTTTGAGAAAGGAGAGGGAAGCTCTTGTTTCTCCGACCCACAGCTTCCATGATTCCTCATCCCAAACCCACCAATTAAATGGTAGTAAATGTTCTCGGGGTCACACATTGGGTTTAATGGTTCCCTAATAATGTAATATTGAATGCCGAGAAATGCTCATAACTGTAAATACATCTACAGCTCTGCTACTAAATCTTACTTACACGTCCTTTGTGGGGACATAAGAGGGTGAAAGCGAGCCTCCTGCGCCTGATAACGAAATAGACATAAAAACCATGCCGCCGGAATGGAGGTTGGGCGACGGGCTAACTCCCCGCCTCTGGAAAACCTTGAAATGTTTCGAAACCTGCAGATGAGCCTCAGAATGGGTTGAACTCACGATAACGACCTTGCAAACGAAAAAAGGATTATGGCATTGAAACCTGGAATGTCAGATCAATCAATTACCCTGGCGCTGTTAAGGGCCTTTTACAACAGGCCCGTCAAAATCAACTAAAAATACTGGCAATCGCACGCAATATTCAAAACTGGGAAGCCTACTGGAAAACGAGAATTCAGAGTGGCCTTCATTGTGGATAAGGAATTCAAATCGCACGTTGTTGATTTTAAGGCAGGCAATGAACGGTCGTGTGCGATCCGTATAAAAGCGAAATTCTTCAAAATTTGGCTGATTAATGTTCACGACCCGACAGAAGAAAAGGACGAAGAAACGAAGGAAACTTTCTACAATCACATGGAAAGACTGGTCTACTCATTGTCTACAAACGACACAAAAATAATTCTGGGTGATTTCAACGCTGAGGTTGGCAATGAGCTATTTCTTCGGGGAACAACTGGAGAATATAGCATCCACGGTGAAACAAATGATTTACGCCTGATTGACTTTGCATCTAGCAGAAATCTAGTCATACGTTCGACTTGCTTCCAACATCAACACATTTATAAAATGCCTTGGATATCACCGGGGCAACATACAAAACCAGATCGACCATGTTCTGAACCAACAACGTTCGGCCTCGAGCATACCTGACGTCCGTACATACCGAGGAGCCAATTGTAACTCAGATCATGACTTGATCAAGTTAACCTATCGATGTCGTATGTCAGGCATATTTTGCGAAGACCAGCGTGCTACAAAAATTTGACATCGAAAGGCTCCAAACGGCGTCTGTGGCCAAAAATTTCACGGAGACCCTCGACAACCAGCTGGCTCCCATCTTATCGGACACATCGTTAAAGACGAGCAACGAGCTCTGGATGGAAGTGAAAGCGGCTATCAGGACCATGACAGAGCAGACGATCGGACATCAAGCCCGGTGCAAGCGGAATGATTGGTTCGATGATGCGTGCCAGAATGTATTAGATAACAAGTTGGGTAAACAGACCTACGCTACGGGTTTTGTATTCAATTTTCAAAACGCAGTCACCAGATTGAATAAAGTTAAGAAGCATGTCAATGACGATTTTATTGGAGAAACTATGAAATTCGAAGGTCATACTATTATTATCTAAGTTGAACGAATTTCGACTTCTGAGGTTTTTGTTATTGTTAGACTCATAAATATCTCCCTTGATAATTATTTCAGATGTCCATTCGCGAGGGAGGAAACACATTTTTCATGTATTTCCCCCCTGTGCCCCACTGAAGCAAAAACTGACAGTTTAAGAACTGTTTTGAAAAGCTCCCATGAAAACTTTCATTTCATACTCATATCGGCTACGTTTGATGAATTTTTTTTTTCAGGGGCCACTCTCCTGTACTGTTATCATCGATTAAGAGCCAATTTTTTCGAATCCTAGAGTTGTTACAAAGCCCTTTTGCTAGATGCTCCCTCCCGCCTCCTTGACTTGTTTCACTTATGAGTATTAATTGTAGGTACTCATTTTCTGTCATTCATTAAATTGAATCAAGTGTTCAAAGCATGCACCTTTAACGTTGAAGTTGGGAAAAAATAACTCAAAAGTATTCAATCTTCGCATTTAAAACAGCCACTATTTTGTTTTACGATTACTGATACCACTAGCTGAACCGATTCTCAAAGTTATACCTGACGACTATCATTCCTGAAATTTTCATGCAAATCCTAGCAAAACTGTAGTGTCTGAGTCGGTAAAAAGCGCATGTTGCTCCATAGCCATATGTTGCCATACTAATACATGCAGCGCATATTGTTCCATAGCAATACAGGAAAATTTAAACCGCTATAACTTCGCTTAATATAATTCAATCTTTATGAAACTTTCAGAATAGATCAATCTTATAAATAGACATCTACGTACTGAAATTAATTGAATTTAAGGGTACCGTTAAGATTTTATTCAAGAAAACATAAAATCGATAAATCATGCTATTACTAACAAAGTTGAGTGAATTGCGACTTCTAACGTATTTGTTGTTGTTGTACTCACCAAGGCCTACATTCCTGATTTTTTTCAGATTTTTCGGATCACAGGTGTCCAATCGCGAGGGGGGGGGACACAAATTTTCCGTGTATTTCCCCTCCCTGTGCGCCCCTCGAAGCAAACTTTGCCAAACTAAGACCTGTTTTGAAAAGTTCTCATCATGGCCTTTCATTTGATACCCATATTGGCTACCTTCAATGAAATTTTTTTTTCGGGGGGTCACTCCCCTATATGGGGGATCCCCCTTAAATACCTTATAAAACTTTTTTGTACTTGAACTTTGAAGAGAGCACCACTTTACATCTACATACAAAATTTGATGTTTCTAGCTTAAGTAGTTTCCGAGAAAAACTGCTGTGACACACGGACGGACGGACGGACGGACGGACGGACGGACAGATAGACAGACGGACAGACGGACAGACAGGACGCGATTTTAGAAGGGTTTTGTAAAATTATTTTACAAAACCCTAAAAAAAGAATCGGACGTACAAAGAATACGTAGGTAGGGAAATCAGCACGAAGAGAGAATACTATGAAAATCTCAGAAGAGTAGCGAATAAGATAATGAGGAATAAGAAAAGAAGTTCTATGACGACCAATTGAGAAGTATAGATGTAAGTTTAGCGAGCAACAATACCAGACAAGCATACGAAGTAGTGAAAACCCTGAAACGTGGTTATCAGCCCAAAGTCACAATCTACCGTGATGACATTGGCAATATCATCGCTGATGAAACCAAGAATAAGGGAAGATGGGCATCATATTTTAAGAACCACCTTAATCCTCCACACAGCTCCAGAACATCGGAGCCTATAGATGTCTGCGGAGAGGTTTCATTGGTCCCATCAACTCTGGATAGAGTTTGTTCCACCATCAAAGCTCAAAAGAATAATGAAGCGCCAGGAATCGATGAGATTCCAGTGAAGCTCATCAAATATAGTGGTAGTAGTGTTCATAAACCTATTTACAAAGTCATCCAGTACATTTGACAACAGAACATGTGCCAAAAGAGTGGAACCAATCAATTATATTCCCTATCCACAAAAAAGGTGACAAGCTACAGTGCGAAAATTATAGAGGCATATGATTACTTTGTACGGCGTACAAAATATTTTCAAAAATCTTACGCCAACAGTATTATTGGGGAATATCAAGGTGGCTTTAGAGTAGGTAGATCGACAATAGACCAATTGTTCACAGTCAAGCAGGTACTGGAGAAATGCTGGGAGTTCAACATAGATGTACACCAAATTTTCGTTGACTTTATGCAAGCATACGACAGTATTGATCGTAACGTACTGTACCAAATAATGCTTTGCTTTGGAATCCCAGTCAAATTAGTTCGTCTTACCGAAATGACAATGACGTCAACGACCTCCAAGTCCGCATCAATAACCAACTCACAGATGCCTTTGACACAAACATCGGACTAAAGCAAGGAGATGGGCTTGCCCCATTGCTATTGAATTTGGCTCTAGAGTACGTCATAAGGAAGCTATACAAGTCGAGCCAAGTAGTAGCCTATGCGGATGACATAAATATTTTGTGACGGTAATTAACAACCGCTAAAGAACTCTTCCTGAACACTAGTAGGGCTACAAATCAATGAAAATAAAACAAAGCTCATGACGCAGTCGACGAAAAATACCTCAAGTACACACAATATCACACTTGGCGAGTATAGTATCAAAAATGTGGGCAAATTTGTGTATTTAGGCGCCAAAATAACGAAGACATGTAATGAAAGAGACGAAATACGGCGAAGAATACAGCTCGCAAATAAAATATTTTGTTCAGTTTTGACGATCTTGAAGACCAACTACATACGAATAATTGGATCGAAGCTAGACGGAGACCAATGGCGAATTCGATACAACCATAAGCTATATGAAGTTTCTGACGAGCCGGAGGTCTCAACGATTATCAGACTGCGGAAGCTTCAATGGGCTCGACACATGAATCGTATGGACGAACACTGGATACCCAAAAAGGTATTCGTTGGAAGAACTGGCGGGGGATCAGTAGGGAAACCAATGAAACGCTGATCTGACTCAGTTGACGAAGATAGTTCATCGCTGCTCGGATTTCGAAATTGGAGGACGTGGTCAATGGATCGAGATAGTTGGAGGCGCTATTTGCAGGAAGCGGAGGCCCGAGGGGGGCTGTAGTGCTACGAAGAAGATTACAAATACTTGATTGAAGGCTCGATGACTTTAACTGAGATGTAATGTTACTGTTTTATTGCACTATGGACATAGAGCGACTATTCACAGAGTAAACTTACTGGTGCATAATTTTCAACCTAATATATTTCACAATATGAATAAATAGATGTATTATTAATTTGGAAAATTTTCAGCATTTCAAATTTTACAATGCTTTGCAGACGCTCGAAAAAATTAATAATATCAAAAAAAGTTGAAAAACTGTTCCTTATACTTGCAAATTTTGCCGTGGCACTTAAACATAAACTTAAGCAATGCAAGGAGCAAGGAGTGTAGATAACTTTTTGTTGTTCTCGTTGAACTAAACTTTGAGTAACTCGAAATTCTCGTTTTATGAAAAGTGCTCTCTGGCTTTTAATTTGTAAGTCAAGTTTACCCCAAGGGGAGCTGGCTCAAGCCCAGTAACATCACAGATAGGATTCAAGGAACTTGGCGTACAAAGAATACTCCCTGTGGCCAACTTGGGCTAAAGAAGAACAACACCATAAGTTGAAACAGACCTACGCTCATGTCAGAAGGGTTTTGTACCCAAATTCTCTGAAGTGCTGTTTTTATCAACGAATAAAGTCAAGAAACATGTCAAAGAAATATGCACGTTTAAAACAAAATCTATTGTTTCACTACTTTCAACGATCGCCATTTTGTTGCAAAATAACAAAAATCACTCAAATTATGAGTTCTCAAGAATATTTATGTTATAGATCTTATTTGAAAACTTTAAGAAGGCCAAATCAAAATTTCAGTGTCCGTTTCGATGGAAAGGCCATAAAATACCAAAATCATGTGTTATTATTGTTGTTGTAATTGGAGTAATTTAAAACGTCTATAACTTCCGTTTACATCATTCGATTTTCGTCAAACTTATAAAGCATGACGACCTTTTGGAAGACTGCTTTGATATTGAATTTCGTTGTGTTTAAGGGTACCTATACGATTTGCTTGGGGAAAATGTGAAATTCGAAGATGATACTATTATTGACAAAGTTGAGCCGATTTTGACTTCTAAGGAATTTGTTGTTATTATGCTCATAACACCTACCTCCATATTTTTTTTCAGATCTTTCAGATCACAGATTTCCAATCGCGAACCTCTGTGCGCCCCTCGAAGCAAAAAATGACAGTTTGAAAAGCGTCCATCAAGATCTTTCATTTGATACCTATAGGCGTCCATTAATGAATTTGGAGGGAGGGGGGTCACTCTCTATATGGGGACACCCCCCTTAAATTCCTTATAAAAATATTTTGCAAGAAAGCACCACTTTACAGCTACATACAAAATTTGATGTTTCTACCTTAAGTAGATTGCCAGAAAAATTGCTGTGACACACGGACGGACGGGCAGACGGCAGATAGGTCGTGATTTAGTAGGGTCTTGGAAAATCATTTTACAAAACACTAAACATGTGCCGAAGAAGGAAATGACTAACCATCAACAGTAAGATCCAACATATAAACGAAAACATGACTCTGTATGAAATCAAATCAGCGTACGCCTCTTTTAAACTTCAATCCACAAACAAGTCTTTGCAAAAATTCACAAAGGCAATCTTAGAAACCCCAGTTGAAATTAAAAACAGATTGCTATATTATTTTCAAAAGCTGTTCACAGTGTCTCTAACAACTACTGAAGATGTGAACATTCCAGAAGCAGACCAAGAGGTCTCAGTCTCGCCAGCAACCAGAGATGAAGTACAGGCATTAGTACGGGACCTCAGAAAAAATAAGGCTCCTGGGAAAGACGAAATACCAGCAGAACTGCTCCAGGGTAGGGTCCCCATCCAAATAAACTTCTCCAAAAACAGATACCAGAGGACAGGCAAATGGTTGACTTTGGCGTTAAAAAAACTAGTCTGCATGGTCAAAGTCACGCTGCTCAAGGTAAACGTTTAACTAGCGGACAGTTTTATAATAGAATCTGGCTTAAAACAAAAATGCACATTAATATTGCACTGGAACACGTCATCAAGAAGACATCAGCTGAATCCTCTGGTACACTAATGTTCAAGTCCACATAATTGGTAGCATATGCTGATGATGTAAATATTATGGCACGTTCAATCTAAGATGCAAAAGAGCATTTTGGAGCCTAGAATCTAAAGAAAATCAAATTAGCCTATGAGTTGTGGATACAAAACTAAATTCATGGCTCAACCGAAGAAGAACAGTTCGAAAAAACTTGACCGTAGGAGACTTTACTTTGCAAATGTAGATAACTTCATCTACCTAGAAGCCAACCTGAATAGAAGAGGCACTAAACAGGATGAGATTTGATGCCGCATAAACACTGCAAATAAAGCCTTTTGCTCGGTACTACCCACTCAAAGGCTCAGAGTTGTGGACAAGCAAAATATGCTCCGTATTTACTGATTACTTGCCAACCTGTGCTGATATGTGACAGTGAAACATAAACCCTCCGGAAACAAGGAACAGAGTGGAGATAACGTTACAAGGAAAAGCTCTTTGAACCACCTGTATCTGCTTGCCTAAAGTTACGCAAATTACAATGGGAGCGCCATATAAAAAAAATGAAAGAAAACCGGCTGTTCTAAAGAGCGTTCAAGGGTAGACGTCTAGCAGGAAGACCGAGGGCTCGATGGGAAGACACAATAGAAGCTGACAGCAGATCAACGGGGGAACGAGGTCGCAGAACCGTGATGATTGAAGGATATTAATGCTGGAGGGCAATACTCTGCATGGGCTATCGCGCCATAGAAGATGATGAAGATATTTATATTTAACTTGTGTACTCCTTATGCAATTGCTCATACATTATTATATGCCAGATATCGTAATTCTCTACTTAAATCGACAGCCAACCATAAAATTATAATATACATATAATAATTTAAAATATTCTACCACCGTACATTTACGCTAAACGCTTGAAATTTTTATGAAACCATTAAAAATATTTGAAAAACTTAACCCTGCAATTTGAGCCATGACTACAAGATGCACGACATGAGCTTGAATTTTAGTTCAACACTAAACATATTATGATAATCACATAGTTAATCAAAATTTTTGTATAATCAGGTACATGTACACAACATGAGCTTAAGCGCATATCCATTCTGGTACTGCAACGTGCATATGTGCCGGCGTGTGTAAGTGAATGATAGCCTGACAAATAACAATGAAATGCAAATGAGTTTGTAAGTCGATGGTAGCTGTAGCATGTATCTGTGCCCATTGCAAAGCATCTCTCACATTCAATTAACTTGCCATTACGTTTTTATATAATTTTCATAATTATACAGGTGAAATTTTATGAACAACGAGAAGATAAATGTTTTAACAATATAAATGAAAGATAAAAGAATATTTTAACGATAAAATGGTTTCGATGTTGAAATTTCTGATCTGTGGTTAAAAGTGTTCTATTTCATACTAATTGTAGTTTTGCGGTTAATATTATTTGAAATTGAAATTCAGTTGGATACTTATTAGGATTGTTAGTTGATATTATAGCTAACATGCACCGATCTTCGAATTCGGCAGTTTTAACTACCTTTGAATTCAGTTGCTTTAACGAACTTCCATAAGAGAGGATTATCAGATTCACTGCTGTATTTTTGGGCTTTTTGAGTAAAAATTTGCCATCCTTTTGAAGACATGATGATATGCTGATGTTCTATAAGGCCAGACCTGTCCTATTTGCAGATCTACTTATGCGAACTCAATATGTTTTTGTAACTACGATTTATATTCAAGTTGAATTTCCTCATGTAAATACTTGTCTTAGCTAAACTTGAAGTGGATCATTTCACCCTTTTCACATCAATTTAATGTAAATCTATACGTAAGAAAATTAAAAATAACTCTCTCACCTCTAAGCATGGCGGTCGCCATCACCGGTGTGTATCTAAGAGTGATGTCCTGATGAGGATTAGTAGACACGTCGAAACCTCCTTCTAACATTTTTCTTCTCTAATAATTTTTCAGAAAAATTTTTAAAAAATATGCAACTCATTCATGTAGCTACAAAGAATTCCATAAGTAATTTAGACTAAGATTGTTAGGGTTTTGTGGTGAAGTAACAATGGCGAGGAAAAGTAAACATTAATATCATCAAGCTGAATTTTGAAGACTACAAAGCAACTGTTAGAGCCCCTTGAAGTAAAAAGAAATATCTGCTTACACAAATCCGTTGAACACTGAAAAAATTTCTTACCTACAATACTTCCTAATGGAAATATGTTGCTTTGTGTTTATGATGAACTTATTATTTTCATAAATTTGATATAATATAACTTTGACATGTATTTTTCTCTTATTGGAATTTAGGTTTATATCCATTCAAGCCATGAATTTTTGTTTGCTGGAGATGTAAGTTTCCATGATTTTATTCATTTTCAAGTTGTAGAAGCTATGCAATCTTAACAGTTGATAAGATTTTTCCACGGATCGTTTTATTTGTTAGTACTTTGAACTGAATTATATATTTGCCATAGATATATGCTTGCATGGTGCTGCGGATTTAGATATTTCCAGTAGTTCGTTCAAAACCCGTGACCAATAGTGTCACATTGGGTTTGTGATCTGCAATGCCTGGGTTCGACTCCAAACAAATTTCGTATAAATTATGAATTTGAATTTAATGCATGAATTTAAACAATACCACAATACCGTCTTCGTAGGTCCGATAAGTACTTAGCCTCACCACCCAATGGCGACTCTATTGAAAGAGAGATTCACATCGTGTAGTACATTTTTGTAGACGGCTACCGTTAAAATAGTAGTAGTTTTGTTTTTATCACATGTGGAAGTGGGGTGTCTCCGGATTTTAGAAAAATGGAGAAAGACCAATTTCGGTAGGTGATTTGATTCTTGTTTTTAGAAGGAAAATCATGCAGTGAAATCAAAGAGCGCTTGGAAAATTTTATTTAACGAGTTTCAACGTGGTTGCACGCCGGTTTTTAATGAGCCACACCCAGGAGCCCCGAAAATGGCTACCACGGAGAATAATGTGACAAAAATGACCACCAACTAAAGGTGCGCAAGATAACTGAGATAATGGGCATCTCAAAATGCCGCGTGGTCGGTGCAATAGGTGCCACATTTGCTCTCTCGGACAACAAACGCAATCGTGAGACCACTTCAGAGTAATGTTTGACGCTGTTTAAGCGGAATCCAAAGGAGTTTCTGCATAGTTTCATAAAAGTCGATAAAACATGGCTCCACTGGTATGTACCAGAGACCAAAATGCAGTCGAAACAGTGAATTTCATACGGCAAACGTGTTCCAAAGAAGGCGAAGAATGTCTTATCGGTCGGAATGGTGATGGCCTCCGTTTTCTGGGGTTCACAAGGTGTGACCCGCAACAACTACCTGGAGAAGGAAAAAACGGTTACAAGGCTCTACTATACCAAATTATTGGGCCAATTTGACGCCGTATTGCAGAAAAAACTTCATTTGGCGAAGAAAAAAGTGATCTCCCACCAATGACAATACACCGGCTTACACCTCTACCATCGCCATAGCCAAATTGGGCTCCGAACTGCTACCCCATCCACCGTATTCTCCAAACTCGGCCCCATGCAACTTCTTTTTATTTCCAAACTTGAACAAGTCACTCGCCCCGCAGAAATTCGAGTCGAATGGGGGAGGTCATCATCGTCACGGAGGCATATTTTGCAGAAATCGAGAAAACGTATCTTCCAGATGGGTTAAAGAAGTTGGAGCATCACTGGGTCAAATGTATCGAGCCAAAAGGAGATGATATTGAGCAATAAACTACCACTTACCAAAATTTTCATTTTTCTTTTATAGGCTAAGTGCTTATCGGCCCGTCTTCGTGTGTCCATTAAATTTTCGTAAACGTGAGAAAGATTTGAAAGACAGAAACGCACTGCTTCTTCCGGAAATGAGTCACACTCTAACGAAAATATTGGCAACCACAGAAACTAAAATAGGGAACATAAGATAGATCTATTTATCGCTGAAAAATCCAACAGAAAGATGTTACCGAAATAATGTGCAATATCTCACAAAAAGTGTAGTAAGCTTTTACACGTTTTTTGGTGTGATTTCATATAATTTAAAGTTGAATTTCACACACGTTGGGATTACGCACACTCCATTAATGCAAAATTCCATCAACAGGTGTATAGAAAAGCAGGTTGTGAAATTCCGCCACCTTTTTTAGTTACATTGCACACTTATTTTCAAAACACTTCTGATGGATTTTCCCTCAATAAATGGTCACCTTTTGTTGCGTACTTTAATGTGCATGATTTTCAGTTTTTTCGTTTAAAGTATAACATGAATCATTAAGGGCGATTTGTATATGTTTAATTTGTAAAACATTACTAATCTTCCAAAATTTGGACACCTAATCAACAGGCTTAAATTTCGTATTTTCTATAGATATGGTAAAATTATTTCCACTAACTCATGCGCGTAAGGCGAAAGATAAAAATACGAGAGTATCGCATCTTTTTGTAGATGTTCTTTGGAGCTCATTCATGCCAGACAGACAAAAAAGGGAAAATGGTTACACATTATTGAGGTAGATGGAAGCATGTATAAAAGATTACCTAACAAATATGTCAACATTGATTATGGGTCATGTTTTGTGAAGGAAGACTTTAACGTTACGAGATGCTTTAAGTGCCAAAAATATAACCACAATACGTCGAAATGCGCAGGAGAATAAATCAGTTTGGAATGTAGAGGAAAGCATAAACTCAAGGAATGCAAAAGCACACATGAGAACTGTTAAAATTGGATGGGTAATAAGAATGCTGATCATTCAATCAGAGCAGACTCGTGGGGGTGCCCAGAGTTTCGAAGAAAGTTTGTAATTGCTAGGAGGATTGTTAATCACAAAACTCAATCAAGCAACACATTAATTATCTTTTATGCCAATATGAGAAGCGTACGGCACAGGCTGAGTGATATCCAAATTTATCTGCAGCAAAATCCTGAAACGGATCTCATTATACTAAACGAAATATGGATCTATCCTGAAGAATCAAAGTATTACAATATTCTGGGATATAACTGCGTCTTTTCCTGCAGGCCCGGAAGAGGAGGAGGTACAGCAATTTATATAAAAAATACAATTAATTTCGTGACAAAGAGAGTAACATCTGACACCTTCTAATATCCTGATCGTCTCAATGCGCATGACTCCTGCACAGTAGTAGATGCAATATACTCTACTGAAAAAAATCTAATCACAGTTGCTGACACAAACAAAGACGTGATTGCAGAATCTCCAGAATCGAGGATGTACAAGGATATCCTGGCAACAAACGGAGCGGTCATTGGCAATTAGGACAAAATTACTCGCCTAACTTCAAGTACCTGCCTGGATATCATAGCAACATATGAGAAAACAATTTCTGAAAACATTAATTTCGTTGGCGTCAACGACATTTAGTTCGAGTGGTTCTTCGGACGGACTATAAGCCTGTTCAGTTATGATACGTGCCGGCTTAAAAATCTGAACGTATCGCAGCTGGGTGGACGGACACACGGCCAAAGCGTGATAATGATCATATCACCTTGTGGAGTGCCGATGCATTAGATCATGATAATGAGATACTCTTACTATCTTTAACCGAAGGCCCGAAAGGGGCTGTAGGGCTACGAAGAAGAATTAAATTCACACTTGAAGACTGGCCGGAGTTAAATCATCGCGTTCTAAAAATAGTCGTCCATGGCCAAAGTCTCAGAAAGCAAAAACTTACTCACAAAATATTCAGGTATTTAGACAAGGATCTGTTCAAATCGAAATTTCAACAGTTGCTAAAAAACTGAAAACCTGAAAACTTATGGAGCTCAAAAAATGATTACAAAGTCCAAGCAAGATTCTATTATTGAGAAAAAGATTAGATGTCGACAACATACATGGGCAACAAAGAAAGTTATTGAGGGTAGTGTTAACAAAAGGAAGGCTTAACAAAAATATAAAAAGAACGCCGAAGATCACGCACTTAAATATCTGTATAACAAAAGCCTTAAAAGAATCAAAACGTCTCATAAAAGAAGTTAAATTGTCATATTAGTCCAGAAGATTGGAAAAAGCAGCAGACAACTCGCACGAAATATGGAAAATAATAAATAAAGTAAAAGATAGTTCATCACCCTAGATCATGTCATCAATGGCTGAGTTTTTTGGCACAGACTCTAACAATGCAGCTCACCCAAGTGGAACAGAAAACTCGCTAAATCACTTATTTTCAACAATTGGTGAAAAAATTACCAAAGAGCTTGGTGACAAGTCAACTAGCTTTTTTAATATAATAAATAGCCTATCTAAGTCAATCTTTCATATTCATCAAACGATTATAAGGGAAGTATTAAATACAATCGAAGATTTGAAAAAAAATGCAGCACCAGGTATTGACAACATTACCACACATAAAATTATTCTAGTCAAAGATGAGGTAGCTGAGCTACTGGGAAATTTTATGAACGAGCAAATTATAAATGGAAATGGAATATTTCCGGAAGAAGAGAAACTGGCAAAAATAATTCTAATATTCAAAAGAGGAGATCATCTGGACCCGAATAATTACCGCCCTGTTGCACTTTTGACAGCCTTTAGTAAAATATTCGAAAAACTTTTAAATAATCGTTTAAAATCTTTCTAAATGGACAATTCTATCAAAAATCCGAAGCAGCTTGGCTTTCAAAAGAACAAAAATCCTTTCAATGCGTTACTTTCTGTCTCACGTTACATCAATGAAAGTCTTGATAAAGCAGATTATGTTATTGCAATTTTTGTGGACCTGTAGAAGGCTGTTACTTCAAAAACTTGAATCGTATGGTATTCAAGGCAAACCGAAACAACGTTTTGAAAGTTATTTGGAATGAAGATTCCAAAGAACATCAGTTAATAATGCATTGTGCAATCTCGCACCAATGAAATTGGGGGTTCCTCAAGGATCCATACTTTGTACAACCTTGTTTTTGCTACGAGGCTAGTCCCAAAAGTACCCGACCTGACTTATGAATACAGATAATTTTAAAAAAAAAACAATTACTGCGATTGACAATGCAACCTTCCAACAACTCAATGTAAAAAATTCATAGCCGTGCGTTTATTATTATTTTTTTACAGACATTCGAAGTCAACGCTCTCAGTAGATTTGTAAATATGGAAAAAATCGGGCACGATTATGTGATACAATACTTTCATTTCCAAAGAAAAGAAATACCGTTCAGTCAGCTTGCAAGGTCATGGCATCCGTTTTCTGGAATACGCGTGGAATAATATTTATTAATTATCTTGAAAAAGGAAGAACAATCAATGGCGATATTATGCAGCCCTATTGCAGCGTTTGAAGAAAAAGAAAGTGTTGTTTCTTCACGACAACGCACCAGTCCACACGTGCGTCATTGCGATGGCTAAAACCAATGAGTTGAAGTTCAAATTGCACGCACCCTATTCGCCAGATCTGGCTCCCTCGGATTATTTTTTTTTTCCGAATTTGAAAAAATGGCTCGGTGGCAAAAGATTTGCCAACAATAAAGAGGTAGAGTCAGAGGTTAGTAGCTATTTTGAGGAGCTTGCTGGTTTCTACTATAAAACGGGTATCGAAGCTATTGAACATCGTTGGGAAAAGTGTATGGAGCTGAAAGGAGAATATGTTGTAAAATAAAAAACATTTTCGCAATTTTTTTATTGATTTCTTTGTTGGGTTGGGTACTCTTGAGACCACCATCTAATAATCTGAATATATACTACTAATAATTTGAATATATGTAAACTGAAAGGTCACCAAACATTATATGCTGATGATACTGTACTTCCTTTTTCAGGGCATGATAAAGTTGCCATGGAGAATATCGTCAACGAGGATCTAGATAAATATCGTTCATGACTTATAGAAAACAAGCTAGCATTAAATACTACAAAGACAAAATACATGATTTTTAAAGAGAAGAATAAGGAAGACATAAAAGTTGACCTAAAAATTAGCGACGAAAAATTGTAAAGAGTGTTTGAAATTAAATATCTCGGTCTCACCATCGATCATCGTTTGACATGGTTGCCAGACATAAATAATTTGAGGAGACAACTAGCACCAATGATAGGAGTGTTGACAATATATGGAGATTTTCCAATGTATATAAATAAACTTGTATTAACTGCATTTGTACTGACATAGCTACATTATGCGGGGGTCATTTGGAGTCAATCGTCAAAGCAAAGCCTTCATATTATATCCAGGATACTAACTAAAGCCTATAAAAATATTCTAGACATTCCAATTCTCACTCCAACAAGACTAGTGTATCAACGAACCAATGCACTTACCTCCATTCAAATCATTACTATGGAGAAAGCCAAGTTTATCTTCAAATGCCTAAATTCCAGTGAATTGGAACAAAAACCCTTCATAAAAGTATCACAAATAAATCTATATAATTCAAGAAATGTCAACAATTGCCTTACGCCAGAACTGATTGACTAAAGAACGATGCAACGAATGGTGCTCTGCGTATATATGTACAACGATCTTCCAGAAATAGTGAAAGACGCAAACTCATTATTGGTTTTCAAGAAAAGAACATCTAATAAATTCAAATTAATGATAAGTCCGAAGGATTGAAAATGCAGTATTCTAGGGCATTTTAGACCCTAACCCTGAGATACTTAAAGACAGCTAGTTTTTATAAACTTAGAGTTTTTTTACTGCGTCGTATTATAATATTTTATTTCATCTCTGAGAAATGTTCACGAATCAATCTAGACTAGCAAGAAAGGAGTATATCACAGCCCCCCTCCCCCTTATACCGATGTTTAAGCATTGCCAAAAAAAAGATTTTCACATTATGGTAAATAAATCGAATACTTTATTCAGTTTTGAGGATCTTGAAGACCAGCTGCATACACAGGAAAACAAAGCTCCAAGTATGCAAATCTGTGATAAAGCCTGCGTTATGCTATGGGTGTGAATAATGGACCTAACCTAAGCATCCGCAAATATATTGAACGCCTTTGAGCGACGGGTCCTGAGGCGAATAATCGGAGCAAAGCTAGACGGGTACCAATGGCGAATTCGATACAACCATGAGCTGTATGAAATTTTTGACGAACCGGAGGTCTCAACCATTTATTTATTTATTTATTTAAATTCCATTTAACAGATAAACATAATCCAATAACAAAATGGAACAACACAAACAGAAAAGAAAATTAATGAAAATTAGAATTAAGTATTAAAGTTAATATAAAACAGAAATTCAATGGTACTAACAACAATAAATATGCGTGTAAAATTAAATTAAAGCACACAAAAAAGAAAATAAAGTCTAATATTTACTCCAGTTGAGTTTTCAGAATCAGGCTTCTTAACCTCAATTTAAAAACTAGTTATGAGTCGGAAAAAGGACCAAGCTCAAGCTTATCATGATTCCTTACCATTCGTATAATAGGAGAGTGAAAATATAAATTTGTACGAGCATACGGTGGCACGAAAAAATTGTTCGCCCGAGAAGAACGCGAAGATTGACGTAGACGTAGGTCTGCAAACAATGTTAACGAAATTTGATTGTGGCAGAGTTGATACAGAAAACACTGATCTAGATACATGCGACGGGATGACAGAGTAGGCAAACGTAGGAAGGATAAACGGCAGTCATAGGGTTGATATGGGATTTTGAATTTTTAAAACAAGACACGAGTAAATTTACGCTGGACATTCTCTAACGAGTCAATGAGGTAGGAGTGTCGGGGAGACCAAACAACAGAGCAATATTCGAGGATAGGACGGGCAAGACAGATAAACAAGCGGACAGGGGTAGATATATTGTTAAATTTATGAGCGTGCCTGAAAATAAGTCCCAATATTTTCGAGGCCCTAGTAGTCGCGATTAGAACGTGTGCATCAAAATTGAGCTTAGGATCAAAAGTAACGCCAAGGTCCTCAGCAGAGCTCACAGCAGCGATTTAGATTAAAAGTCATTTTATAGCATTTGGCAACATTAAGACAGAGGTAAGTAGACGAACACCAGTTACTTAGTGCAATCAGGTCCATCTGAAGATATTGACAATCTTGTACAGACCTGATAGCTCGAAAGACTTTAAAATCATCGGCATACAGTAGGCAATTGGAAGCGATAAGAAGCGATTGCCAGACTGCGGAAGCTGCAATGGGCTGGACACATGAATCGTATGGATGAACAACGGATACCAAAAAAGGTATTCGCTGGGAGAACTGAAAGCCGGAGACCATTAAGGCAACCGGGGAAACACTGGTCTGACTCAGTCGACGAAGGCAGTTCATTGCTGCTCGGATTTCAAAATTGGAGGACGCGGTCAATGGGTCGAGACAGTTGGAGGCGCTATTTGCAGGAAGCCAAGGCCCGAGAGGGGTTCTAGTGCTACGAAGAAGAAGATGGTAATTACAGGGGAAATACCACCTCGGGTGAGATGCCGCATCAGGAATGACGCCAAATTCCACTTAATAAAATGGATCGTTCGTTTATGATTATGCTCTGTCATTTGAACGTAGCTAGATGTATTTAGTTGAAAATGTGAATTTTGATTGATTTTCTCAACTACCTGTAAGTACATAAAATTCTCAGAAGAAGTTCTTAGTCACAGTGCATATGAAAGTGTATTTTACTGAAAAGCTTCCTAAGGCTCTTGATCAAGGTCAGCAAAGCAATTCAACCAATTTTAAAATCCAAGCGAGAAATGATCAAGTGGGGCACCTCGTCCTGAGTTTTGGTAAAAATGCCGCATGAACAGTCAAATAAAGAATAATTTTGACTTTTTTTAAGATGTTCCTACTTCCTATATAAGGTTTTTGGTTAGGGAAATGTGGCATGAACTTCATTTCAGGCTCAATGGCTTTGTTAATAAGCAAAATATGCATTATTGGTCAGCAACAAACCCACATCTGCTTCTTGAGACACCGTTGGACCCAAAAAAAATTACTGTTTGGTGCGGTTTTCATGCCGGAGGTGTGATTGGGCTGTGTTTTTTCGTGGATGAAAACGATCGTCAATGGAGAGCGCTGTCGTGCTATGTTGGGAGATTATTTGTGGGCAGAATTGGATGAACTTGACATCAACGATATGTGGTTTGAGCAAGACGGTGCCAGTAGCCACACAGCATGCCTCACAATCGATTTGTTATATCCTTAATAGAAATCTGACCAGAGCTCAATGGAGTGACGTAAGCTTGAAAGAGGCCAGAGGAAAGCGGGGCTAAATAAATCTCAGGGAAGCTGAGCAGAACTACGGAATATCGGTAAGAAACCTTAAACGAAGACTAGAATCGAGAAATTCTAAAAAAAGCTCACAGTATCCTCCAAGTAATAACGAACACATTGTTTTATTTTTATTCTTTTTTTGGAAAAGCTGTCGGGCCTTGCTTTTTAAGTCAGCAGACTCGATTTGACTACTTTGTGTCTCTTTAGTGTCCTTAAACACGTTAAAATATTTTTTTGTACTGAAACTTTTGAGAGGGCACTACTTTTGACCTACTTACAGTTTGCGAGAAAACTTGCTGTGGCGCATGGACAGAGGAAAAGATGGATCGTGATTGTAGTAGGGTATTGTAAAACTATTTTGCAAGCTTTCGAACTGACAGTGCAGGTAGTGCAGGCTACCCACACGTTATCCAGTGATGCCTTACTAAAATTTCCTCTGCGAGACCAAAATAAATAATATTTACTGAAACAAGAATAATAACATGAAAAAAATTCTTATCTAAAACTTTGTCAACAAGAGTCCACCCACTGGAACTGCTTTAACCTGCCTTGTACAACGTTGTTTAGTTACTTAAAAAAATATAATTAAAGGCTGCTGCCCGGTCTTTATTCGTACGAGTCTAGTTAGCAACTGAGTAACCTAAAGAGGAAAATTTATGTATCTAATAGCGATATTCCGGGAAAAATGCTTATGCTGCAAATCCCACAATACCTGTCCAGACAGATCGTCAGCATTTTGGTTTTTAAGAAATTGGAGTTAACTTACATTGGGTTTTATAATAAGTTTGTTAATACAAAGAAGACAATAAAATTATTTGAGCACGTTCTATCTAATACACAAAGAATCGATACAATGTTTGATGGGGTAAATTTAACCCTTTCTTTTATGGGCCATGACTTGACGGGTTTCTCTAATTTGAGAGGGGCTGCAGTGCTACAAAGAAGAAGAAGATATAGAATCACATCAGTAATATGACAACGTAATGGTGGCCTGTTATCTAATTTGAATAAAATGAACAGAAGTTTGGAAGTGGCTGAGATTATTCAGATTAATTCTATGAACATCTAGGGCTTATGTGTGGTAGATCTGAGATCGTAATTACCCTTAATTTTAAATATTTTTAGTAATTTCATGTTACCCCTCAACCCTTACAAGCCATATGTAATCTTTTCTAAAAGAAAAAGTCTGAGACATCATAGGTACCTGGAGTTATTCCTTTTGACTATATTTCAACAAGATTTGACGATTACCGCACAATATAATTCAACCCCACTGCAAGATAATATGCTATTTGACTAATTATGCACTCATACACAACACGTTCCATTAAATTCAATTTGCTTCTCTGCTTTACAAATTGCAATCCGTGGCAGCGCCAGAGAAGCTTAAATAACATGACATTAATAATTATAAGTTTACGAGTATCACAATCCCCTTTGCAGAAATTAATGCTGGCTTGTATAAGGTGTGATGTTGAATGGTTTTCACTGACAAAAATCGCATTAAACCCAAAGAAAACGATTTTTGATTACTCCATTGGTTTTATATTCTCGGCTTACAATGCAATGCTACCGTTTAAATTTGAGAACGACTGAAAAAGCAGTAGTCTAATATTTGGCCCAACGGATAATTTGCATAAATTAATGATTCAACGTATTTTACGTCTGTAATTAAGAGGTTCAGTTGGCATGTACCGGCAGCAACGCTTAAAAAATTTCTTCCAAGCGCAATTCGGAAGCATATCAACAGCCGGTTTAACGAGTTTCGATACCGATCTCGCCTACTTTAGGTTGGTTGGTTAGTTCAGGTTAAGTTTTAAGCAGCATGACCAAGATGGCATCAAGGTAGATTTAGTAATCAGAGGTGTTGAACTTCTACTCGACGACCATTTTGCGGTGTACGAGTATGTATACTTATGAATTATTTATGGAGTAGGTTGATAGGAGGGTAGGGGAAATGCAGTAGAATTTAATATGTTCCCTCAAATTCGGACCGATTTGTAAAACTGCAAAGAAAATAAAAGATGCTATCTACGGCTGCATCATTTAAAGTAATAATAACAAGAGAGGTTAATATTTTGATAATGTTTTTCCTAGAACTTCTTTAATGAATTTCTTATTGGAATAACAGGTGCTTGAATTCTGCTCTAACGAGTTTGGGAGAGATTATTTGCGTTACGCTTGGAAAATTTTCGTCAATGCGTTTAATTCATATCTACTTTATGGATTGAATCATATTATTATTATCCACTTTTCAATTTTAAGCAATGATTGATTCTTCAAAGAATTCTTTTCGAAATAATTCCCCAAAGAATTCTTTTCGAAATAATTCTTTAGGTATAATTCGCAAAAAACTTGAACTTAAGTATTTTGTGCTTACTGAGAGGAATGCCAAATTATTCATTTTGCTGATTCGAAATTATCTTATATTTAAGATTTTCTCAAAAACTTTAGCTGATTTTAGTCTAATTTTAATGAAAATTAGGTACTGATGCTATATCAGAACTTGACCAAGATTCGAGATCTTATTTGCTGATTTTTTCCAATTTTTACATATATTTAATTCGTAAACAACTTAACTTAATATTATTCGTGCAGGCTGTGCCTTAGGGCTTTTCCCGGAGTTCAATAATAATTTACTTTACTTAGATTACAATATTAATTTTTTCGATAAAACAAAACTAAAATGTTGACACCCACAATATTATCAAACATTAATAGATTATAAAAAGAAGTCTGGTGTAAAATTCATTTGTTCTAACAACTGCAGTACTAAAAATTGAGTTCCTTGAAATTAAATACATTTTTTCCTTATGACTACCTTAAAACTACTCATTCACTGTATCCATTGAGCGGTTGTCCGTCGCTCTCCTGACTACTCCCGCGTTGTGCTCCTTGGCTCTCTTGATTCCGAATTCCACCAGCTTTTCTACATACGATTTGATTGAGTCCATTGCTGCCTCCTGTTATAGCGCCACGTTGGGGTAAGACCGTCCGTCCTCCTGCCTGTATAGGAATGTGTAAGCTCGAAGGATTTTTTGCTCTTCTAATCCTATCTTGCCCCATTTTGTTTTTGGAGCTCCATTTCATATCATCACCGTATATGTGATGATTGGATGAATCAAGGTTTTATAGACCAAAACCTTGGCCAGCTTGCTTGCTGTTGACTGTTTCCTGAAAAGAGATATAAGAAGATGGTACGCATAAGTCACATTTTTCAAAACATTGTCAATGTGAGAACTGAAGGTAGCCTTCCTGTTGAAAACTACACCCAAGTACTTCGTTTGCCTAGAACAGTGCACCATCTGACCACTCAACTGAATCCTGGAGTCACAAATGCCTCTTACACGACGACTAAGGTTTTGCGGGGGTCCTTGAGCACAATGAATTCACTTTTCTTTGCATTTACCTTGATTCCCCATTTCGGGTAATATGCAGTAAGAGATTCCAAATATTTTTGGAGCTTCATCCTAGAAAAACGCAAATTGTGCCCAGATGACCACACTAGCAAATCGTCATCGAAGAGGTTCACCTGGATTTCGGGCTTATATTCATCTCTTACGCCCGGAACGTCAGAGATGAATATGTTGAACAAAATGGGCTTAATATAGAACCCTGTGGGACCCGAGTCAATACAAAATGTATCTGACCTAGCTCTACCAGCCACCGCAAAGGCAGTTCGTCCCCTCATGAAGCTGCTATACCTGGATGGCCCACTCTTATTTGGCGGCCATAAGTATCGTCGGTAACCACGGATTTCTCTAAAGTCCATCTGTTTTCTTCCGGCCTAGTTTGTTACTGGCTATAAGCAATTTCCACCTTTAATGGAAATTCGGAAATGCGAAATTCTTTTGCACTGGGTCCTTGTGCTGAGGAAAAGAACCCGCCCCACGATACCGTAATGCTAGGCTGCCAGCGCATTCACGCGTCCACAGACAACGCCAATCTCGGCGGACTCCACCATCCTCTTTCGCTGAGGCAGCAGACCATCGCAGCAATCGGACATTTTTTCAACCCATTATTCACTACATAGAGTAAGATATATACATTTATTCCTTAAACATGACCTGTATAGACACATTGATCGAAGTGACTTTATCAAACTAAATTTGCTAAACTTTAAATTGGTCATAGCTGATAGCCTGAATATATTTCTTCTAACGTTTTTCTTCTCGAATAATTTTTCAGATAAAATTATTATTATTATTATCAATCATGTAGTTACAAAAGTATTTTATAATCTAAATTTGTTTAATACAGATTTAAGTTTCTTTCTACAACAGCGCGATACTTGTTTTAAAACATATAGTGATCTTTTCAGTTTGCGAGTACATTCATAATTTGACGAGTTATACATTGTGAAGTGAATTCATATATAGGGTGGGCCAAATGAGCAAATATCAAAGGTTAACACTGACTCACTAACAAAATTTGGAGAGGGAAACAGTTGTCAGTATCAAAATAACATGTGATTTAAAAAGAAACTAGTTAATGGCTCATATATATATATATATATATATATATATATATATATATATATATATATATATATATATATATATATATATATATATATATATATATATATGTATATATATATATATATATATATATATATATATATATATATATATATATATATATATATATATATATATATATATATATACCTTCTGTGATATCCCAATAGAGAAAAGCAGTTTTGACATCAAATTGTATCATTTCTAGGTCATGTTGAAACACTTCTGAAAGTGAATTTCAGGCAGAGCAGTATCTCACAATTAGAGAAAATATTTCCATACAATCAATTAAATAATTTTATGAACATCCTATAACACAGAGTTGTGATTTGTAGGCCACACTAGATGCTCCATCTTTTAAATGGAAGACCGACTTACATCCAATTGTTTTTGATTCTGGTGGCTTCTTGACAAATATCCATGCCCTATTTTACTCATGTGCTTTTCATTCTTCTGTTACTGAGCGTTTCTATTTATTTCCATTCTCTGATGACACAGCTTGAACGTATGTATGCGGTACGTCGTGACCATATGGAACGCTACCTTTACAGAGGTAAGTATTACGTTCTTGTTCTATTTTCTTAGATCTAATTAAAATATTACTGTGCTGTACTAATTCAGTTTTTCTTTCAGATATATACAGGAAGTCTTCATCAGAATGAAAAGAATCATCACTGTTTGTCATTGCATATGTATCATTTGATTGAGACTTATCTGGTGAATTTTCTTGCATTTCTGAACAGATCATGAGAGCCTCTATTTCACAATTTTTATTATTATTTTCATTTGAAGTTGAGAGCACTGCAATATGATTTTGTTTTATGAAATTTTCCACAAATACAACGTCTCTACTTATTATAACTTTATGTGTCTTTAGGCAAATGGGTTTATACTCTTTGGTGGCATCACAATAACCAATAAAGGTCATTTTATTTGCCTTAGGATTTAGTTTCTGTAGTTTTGCTTTTGGAACTTTAACCATAGCTTCTAAACCAAATTTCACATCAGGTTTCTTCCCAGACCATACCTCCTCATGTGTAATATATGAGAGTAACGTGTCGAACAACGGGTGGTGATATAGGCAGCTATTGCAACTGATTTTGCCCAATATGGTTTCCGTAAGTTGAAGTTTATTAGCTGAACCGTTCTGCTGAGGAGTATATGCATTAGGATTTTTATGCAAAGTTCCTGATTTCTTCAACCTTTAATACACCTGGATGCCCCACTGGTCGATTGGACACCAAGCGAGTTTATTAACTTTGTATTTCAGCAATTATTACGCGTACTGGCCTGTGCATCCTGGTCGCCTCCTAGCTTACATGTATCTTTCTTCTCAGTATTCCGCTGGCAGCTGCGTTAATCATATACCATACAGTTCAAAGGAGAGTGCAAATAAAACGGTGGTGCAATTTTTCGAAGTATGTGGTTAAATTTTATTTTTCTTTTCTCAAAGTTAGGGGGAACTTGTAGTTATTTTCATCTTTATAGGTAAAACAGCACGATGACGAGCCACTTTCTAAATATAAAACAAATAACGGCACTTTTGAATGAAAACGAAGAGAAGCCATTTGATGAAAGTGACAACGAGCTAGCCATTGAAGAATGCTCTGTTGAGCAACCTAATCATTGTTCTGACGCTGAGCAGAGTGAGTCTGACGCTGAGCAGAGTGAGTGTGAAATAGAAAATGAAGTTGCATTTTTAGAGCATTACTTAGGAAAAGACAAGGAAACGAAATGGTTCAAAACGTGTTCAAACGAAAGAATACTACAAAGAGCCCACAACATCGTTTTGAATTCACATGGATCAAAAGGAGAGCTAAAAATGCAAAAACATGATTGATTGTTTCAATTTATTTCTTGATATTTACCTGTATATAGTAGATCATATTCTTAGAAATACAAATGTATACATTGAGAAAGTATGCCAAAAATTTCAAAGAGAACGTGACGCAAAAGATTTGATGGGTGAAGAGCTACAAGCATTTTTTGGTTTGCTGATGATATCGATGTTCTTAGATCCTCGCATTTGAATTTCCTTGGTCTGTGGGCAAATGACGGAACGGGAATCGATTTTTTTTCTGATGTGAAGCCATCGCGACGTTTTTTGTTTATACTTCGTTGTCTATGATTTGATGATGCCCCATCTAGAGCATCCAGATTACGGATTGATAAATCGGCACCAATACGAGAATTTTGTGATCTATTGAGTTATAACTTCAACATATACTACACGGTTTCCGAATATCTTACAATAGACGAACAGTTACCAGCTTTAAGAGGCAGATTGTCCAGCTTAGTTTACATGCCCAGTAAACCCAATAAATATGGGATCAAACTCCATGCAATGGTGGACGCCAAAACAGCTTATCTTCAAACTTTTGAAGTTTATGTTGGTATTCAGCCAGATGGCTCATATACGTTACAAAATGATACAGTTAGCATCATGAATAGACTTGCAGAACCAATCAAAGGTACGGGGCGTAATATCACAATCGATAATTGGTATTCTAGTATTCCTTTGGCAAAAGAAGCTTACCTTGGTTGGAACTTTACGAAAAAAACAAAAAGAAAATTCCATTAGTTTTCACCTCAAAAGACATATGAACCGACTCTTGTTTCATATGTACCAAAAAAGTCCAAGGCGGTGATTCTATTGTCAACTATGCACCAAGATCAAGCAATATGTGAAGACGATCAGAAAAAGCCGGCAATAATACAATTTTATCACAAAACCAAAGGCGATGTAGATACTAACCATAAATTGTGAATTGCCCGACAAACAAAGAGTTGGCCCATGGTAATTTTTTTCACCTCTTCAATGTAGCAGCAATAAACGAGAATGTTATTTATAATACGAATTATAACAGTAGAATTACTGGGAGAGAATTTCTCAAAAAACATCCACAGAACTTGTACTAAATTTGAAAACCAAAAGAGCTCAAATTCTCACTCTGCCACGGACTTTGAAAACAAGACTGCAATTTGACTCGGAATCTTCACCTTCTGAAGGGCATTTACGTAATTCCAAAGGCCGTTGCTATGTCTGTCCGAGGTCTAATGATAGAAAAACTAAAACTATTATAACTATTATTTATGCGTAATGAACATCTATAAAAACTTTGCCATTTATATGCAAACAAGTGAACATAATTTCTAAGTACTGCTAATGAGGTATATATTTTATTGTATGTTGAATATTTTTTTATTTTGGATATAGTTCTTCAAGTTCGTATAGTGTAGTGGTGGAGTGTGTATAAATGTCCTTAAAGGACTGCAGTGATGGTCTGCTGCCTCGGTGGAAGGGGATGGTGAGATCCGCTGAGATTGGCCTTGTCTAGGGACGCGTGAATGCGCTGGCAGGCTAGCGTTGCGGTGTTGTGGGCAGGTTCTTTCCCCCTAGCACAAGGCCCACTGCAAAAAAATTTCGCAGTCACGAATTGAAACATGTCACATGCCGATCGACTGGTGTCGAGGCCGAGGTAACCTACTAAGTGTTGAGATTGCTTGTTTAAAGAACAAATTCGGTCGGGCAAAAACGGACGCACTAGCAGAGACTTCGTCGTTACCGACGATACTTATAGCCCGCAAATAAGAGTGGGGCGTCCAGGTGCCCCTCGCACCCTCCCAAACGGATCAAGATCCAAACGTAGACGTGGCCATGTATTTCCCATTTAAGTGAAAAACTCATACAAACGTACTTTGCATTTATGTTATAGCGTTATGCGATGAAATCACATAACTCTATACCATAGAAAGGCACGCGAGCGGAAGGCCAGTCTACCTGACAAGAGCCCCTGTTACAATAAAGAAGGGAAGAGCGCGCCCGATGACTGCCAATTTTAGAGGAGGTGCCTGCCATTGTTGCGGGTCCTATACCTGGTCAGTTTGAAAGAAAGGGAAAAACCGAGTTTCTTTTCTTTTACCTTAACATTATTTATTGAATTAGAATTCAAGACATAAAAATTGTAAATAAATATAATACATTAAAATATCAAATAAAAAATGGAAATCTATATTTCTATAATTTTTAATTTAAATTCAAATATTGTTCTGGATAGCATAAAATAAATTATACATTTTATAAAAAACTATCTATATTCATCGTAATTAAGTAATCTCAGCATTGATAGTTGTCACAAAATAGTTCTTGTCTTATTTCAAACGACTAAGGAAACTGAGGAAATACTAACGAAAATATAAAAAACACGTTAAGCATAATTTTTCAGAGAATTCTTTTCAATAAATTCATTAATAGTAACTGATTTTTCAATTGAAAATATATATGGCTACTTTCTATGTTATTTTCTAATTGATTTAAACCTGTGGATGGTAACTAATTTTTTCGGTCATTCCTTTTTAAGTATACTCAGTGGAAACGTTATTGAGTATTTGGGGATTTATTTGTCATTTTTCCAGCGCATAAACTCTGATAAAAATCAACATTAATTCTAAACAAAACGATAAAAATATTCTGCCAAAATCTAAAATTCTAAAAACAAGAACTTAAGAGATTTTCATTCATTTACTTTAAGTTTTAGAAGGTTTTATACTTAATTAACAAAAAAATAATTAACTTTTGAATCGCAATTATGTATATTTAATATAATTATTTTTTATTTTAATAATTAGTTAGTTACTCTATGAGGATTCAAATGTTTTTAAGGATATTTTATTTCACAAAGTTACGATAATGGCTTTTCCCCTAATTGGAATTTCGTTTTTTGGTTGTAAAAACAATAATTGCGGAAAGCAGAAATTCCTTCAAGACTGACCTGAGTTAACATTCCAGCTTCGTTTTTTGGCAATTTTAGGCGGCATTTTTTTGTAAAGGTAGTATAGTCTTTTGTCAACTAATATTGAGCTTTCAACAATTTTCATTTCTTCTTTCTTCTGGTGTTTTTATCTTTTAAATGACTCACCCGTACTGTAGTTTATATGAAGGGATCAACCAGAGAATTGCGATGAGATCTCAATTTGTCTGTCTATGACACAAATATCATATTTTTCTCACAGATGTTCTCGCCTTGCTGACGCAAAGGAAGCCACCTGAATTTTCATTAGAAGAAAATTTTGCGTGGGTTGCAGTAGCGCTCGACTTTTAAGACGACAGCGGCGCTCATAAGATGGAAGTCTCACTAGCACTCTGCTCCACGCTTGTTTATAAATAACTTGATTTCAGAGGCACCACCCTTGATATTCTTTGATTTCTTTGGAATTCGATTTAAACTTCTGCAAGCTTGTACTAACCACGCTCTATATACCGGGATGCGACGTTTGCAACGACGACATCAATCCGATTCAATTTGAATCTCAAATCCAGTTATGTTTACTTCTCGGTGTTCAACTCCAGTTTCAGATCCACATTCCAGTGGTTAACATTCCTCGTCATCTCTGTCCAGCCAACGGTGAGCATAAAAATAGGCCGGCAGGAATCGGAAATGTTCAGCACAGGCGTACTCGTCAATTTGCGGTTTCTTTCTAACAACTCGTCCACAATCCTTGCTTGGGAAAATTCGATACGAATCCTCCTATACCGACTGTGCGAGCGGGTTAAATGCGACAGTAATGAAACGTTCACTATTCACTGGATAGAAACTTCGTCCAATCTAAAACATTTGTGATTAGCACTAGATGTTGTGGGTATGCTACCATACCTGGTGTATAGTGGGATGAGAATCAGATGAATCACTCTAGCATGCACCAACGACCTCGACGACTCCCGTTCTTCTTTTGACCTCCAGTTTGTTGCTCTTCGTCGCCTTACGGGACGGCTCCGAAAACCAGTCGGCGAGCCTTCCATCCTCTTTCCTTCTCATTGCGAAAGTGCATTGGAAAGGGGGTTAACGTATCCAGATTTCAATTGCAAATTAAAATGAAGAATATTATTTTAAATTTACAATAGAAATTTGGATCCGCAATATGTTGGTTTTCGAGCTGTTTGCTTAGGCGACTGCTCGTTTATTATACGTACAATAGAAAATAAATATGTTTACTTATCTTATTTTATTCTTTTTCAAAATTCAACTCTGGGGACAATTGGACCCCACGCGACTAATAGTGTAAATATGTTAGCGCGACTAGCTAAAGGTTAAATAATCCGAGGATTATTCATTGCAATAATCTCTACCATTATCAGAACGGAAACATTTTATATTTGAAGATAAGCTGAGTTTTACTAATGCTTGGCATTCTTTAAATTTCAAAAAGCATCCGATTTATCGTTTGAGAAATATACAAATATTTTCATGGCATAATCGTCTGTGAATGCGAGGAAGTAGCTGGCTCTTCCAATTAATTTCACCTGAAGTGATCTACAGTTGTCAGAATATATTAACTCTAAAGGTTTCGTAGCTTGGGAACCTTCAACTAGAAACGGCAGTCTAGACTGTTTTTCCTTTCAACAGAGTTCAGTAATTATTTTGTTTTTATTTTCAACTAATTTCACTCCAACAATAGTGTCGGTTAGTTTATTTACATGATTAAAATTTAAGTTCGCTATTCTTCAATGCCGTAATAAGAAATCTGTCACATTTGCTTTACAACTGTATGCTGGAATAGTATCAGTATTCAATATTTGTAATCGAACTCATTTTCGCCTTCACAAAATACTCCAACTGAAAATAGAATTGCTGAAGAAGACCGAACGATTACGGTTGAAAATCGGTTTCAAGAAGAAAAATAAAATACACTAAATTAAAAGGAAGCGGGTTTCTCTATTTTCAATCAGTATTCAGCCGGTACAAATTGCCAAAGAGATTTGCAGTTGCTACTTAAGTATTCTGCTGGTTGTATATTTTATAGCCATGATTAATAAGCTTTATGGAAGACCCATTTTAGGTTAGTTGACTAACCGACAATAAATTAGTTGTTAGTTCTGGTACATAGAGAATATTTTCAATTTATTTTAATACTTGTGACCGGGGGGAGAATTCACCACGCCTTTTCGCATTGATATATGCATAGATGCCCTGGAACCAAGATACCAACTATTATAATTCTTTGCTGGTGCAGAAAACACTTATTTTTTTGTTCTTTTTCATTTTTTCTAAGCCGGCAATTTTGCTGATGTTACAATAACGGTACCAGTTAAAACATCTCTAACCTTTTTCTGACATATATATTATAATAGCTGATGAAGAAAACACTCGCGAATCGGTAACCAGGGTTATCCATGAATGATATTAGTTACAATGCAGCAAAGTGAGTAACAGTGGTTTTTCTTTTAAATGTGTACAGGGTTATCCATTTCGTGGTAGGAAAGTATAACCCTGCCATTTGACATCTGTCAGGATTAAATGTCATCAAAGCGTGTTATTTTAGTTGAAGGTTTACCATTTAGAAAAATGGATCGTTTAGCAGTCGAAGAATGCGTTAAAATTATTACATTTTATTATAAAAATGGTGATTCTGCTGTATCAACATTTAGGGCTTTACGAGCCAATTACGGTCGACATAATCGACCTACACAGCAAACAATTTCAAACACAGTGAGAAAATTTGAAGAGACTGGATCGGTTATTGATATTGCAAGGCCTGTGCATCATCGCAACATTTGGGCTTGTCTTACGGCTCATTGTGGCAGATTTTGCATTTGGATTTGCATCTCCATCCGTACGAAAACCAATTCACTCAAGAACTTAAGCCTCAAGACCATACAACGCAGAATGTATGCGAATTGGGTGATTGAACAACAAGCCATTGATAAAGATTTTTCGAACAAAATTTTTTTTAGTGATGAGGCTCATTGTTCGCTCAGTGGCTACGTAAAAAAACAGGATTGCCGCATATGGGGCTCTCAAAATCCTCAGGTGATCGCAGAAAGGCCTTTGCATCCGGAAAAAGTGACCGTTTGGTGTGCATTATCGTCTGGTGGTGTTATTGGCCCGTATTTTGTTGGAAACGATCCAGGAAGAGCCATTACAGTCAATTCTGACCGCTATGGACGGATGTTAACCGATTATTTTTGGAGAAAAATTGAAGATTATGATCTGGAGAACATGTGGTTCCAACAGGACCGAGCCACAAACCACACAGCACAGGCTCATCGAGCACTTTTACAAGAGAAATTTCCAGGACGCGAAATTTTGTAATTGTCAATTGGCCCGCAAGATCCTGCGACCCAACACCTTTGGATTTCTTTTTATGGGACTATGCGAAAGATCGTGTTTACGCGAACAATCTTCAAAATCTTGAGCAATTGAAAACCAATATTCGTGAAGTTATGGCCGAGATATTGCCGGAAATGTGCCGAAAAGTCATCGAAAATTACATCAAAAGGATTGAGGCCTGTAAGAGGTCCCGTGGAAAACATTTGAATGATGTTGTCTTACGCGTGGCAAGGTTCAATCTTTATATTGAATAAAAAAATTTTTTTGCATCTGAATATTGTATGTGTTTTCTTTAGCTTTACTTTCCCAAGCGTAAAATGGATAACCCTATACATCTCATTGAAATGTTTATTGAGTTTATTCATTGTTCTTGTTTGCACATCATAGAATCAGTACAAAATCCTTCTGACAGGAGGATACTTCTGTCTACACAACTTGCTTTTAACTCAACTCAATTATCTTCGAAGTTGATTTTTTCTTAAACTGCCTCCATTTTTTCAACTTATTTTATCAATTATATATTTTGACTATACTCGTAATCACCTCGAGTTAGTCTCAATTCTCAAAATTCCCAGCTTACCCGTTAATTTCTTCCCAGTGGAGATCGATTTCTAGAGCTGAAAATATTTCAAAGTATCCTTTTTACGACGAAACGAAATAAAACACTAAGCTACGTATTCAAGTACATACCATTTATTTTCTACTTTTTCTTTTTCTTTTATGGGATGGCCGTAATTTAATCGACTACGTTGTAGTTCTTTCATTTTATAAATTAATCATTAACTTTACTAGGGGACCAGCAATTACCTCCGAAAAAATAGTGAAAATAGTGAACAACTCAAAAGTTCTCTGAAGTATCTTTAAAGTTAATATTTATAATCATTTCACTTACAATACACTATTTTACTTCAATTTTTGTTTGTTTTCCTTTTTAGCTTACACTTAATACCTAATTACGTATACATATTGAAGGTTGTGTAATTGTTTCTGTTTCATTACGTATTTGCGGCATGTGCGCCATGTTGTCTTCTATAAATAAGTAGTTTCTTTCTTTCCTTCCTCTTTTGTATTTTTATAAATAGTTACAGTTTCATTATTTTACGTATTTCACTTCTATACAAAATTGTTGTTTTATTTTTATTTATATAATTTTTGTTTTTGTTAAATTATTTCCTGAAGTAGCGGAGTATTTTCATTTTATGTGTTTTTCATGTTTACTCTCTTTTCCATTTGTTTAAATTTATACTTTATAAACTTCTATTAGTATACATTTAATGTATGCCATTTTAGTTTGTCACCATTCTTCACTATGTCAAACAACATGCACAAAAATATTCTCTACATTAGCAGGAAAAATTACGTATATATATTAGGTTATATATGCAGTATTAAACTATTTGAAAAAAGTTTTTCAAAACATTGCCATTGAGTTTTTTTCTTGTTTTCATTTTTATCTTAAATTTACATTGTAGGTAGTTTTTAATTTCTTTTCCAAAATTTTTCTTTTCACGGGTTTTCGCTCGATTTTTTTTTTAAATTAAAACAGTGAGTAAACTTTTAACACTGTTAAAACAGAACCAATTTTATTATTTACGTATATTACTTTATTTTAAGTACGGAAATGCCTCAAAAACGTTATTCTTATCATCAAAGAAAATTCACAGATATTTTTTTACGTATGTCAGTTGCTATTGCGACCTTTGACGGCTTTCAATTGATTAAAATTACATTGAGAAGTCATAAAGCTAATCGTGAAAATTATACTCCAACGAAAAAAATATCCACCAGCTTGGATTTTAGAAAACTGATTTAACGAAACTGAGTTGCGATATTAATTTCTTGTAGAACGTAAAAAACACAATAATCGAATTGGAATTTTTCCTGTTTTCCAACAAATAGAAAGAGGGGAACAAACAAATAGTTAATCAAATAAGAATCACATTCAAATAAGATATATCTAGTTGGATTGAGCCATCGAAACAATGAAAAATAGAAACGCTGATAACTGATATTAAAAAATCAGAGGTAAAAGTTAGATTTAACAATTTGAAATATTAAAAAATCGCGTAATTAAAATGGCGATACATATAATCAATTAGTTTTGAACCATCTCCTGCTCGACACATTTCAAACTTAAGAAGCATATTGCACTCTTTCTCCGTTAAAAGATTCGGATCTTAAGTGAACGAATATAAGATGCTTGCACTCAAACATATATAAATAAATAAAATAATGCAAACAAAGCGATAATCGTTCGAAATAACAAAGAATTCCTGGGAAATTACAGCAGAAAAGTTGATTTTTAAGTAATAAATAACAAAAGATTGTTTAACAATGAAAAATGAGAACTTTGATTTGATTATAATTAATTTTCTTAACATGTTTTTGTTTTTTCTTATTCATTTTTTGTCACCTTTGCAAATAATTAATTAATTATTCACAGTCCAATAAAACTGAGACTTGCTTAAAATAAATTTTTATCTTCCTCTAAACTTTAGTTGAGTTTTTTTCTTTTGTTTAATATATTTACACGCACATATTTGGTACCCTAATTTGTACAACAATTTTTAATAGTTTAATTTATTTATATCCTTAATAATGAATGCAGAAAACAAGTACTTACTCTCTTTAATTTTGCATCACGAACATATTCTAGGATCATTATATATTATATATATATTCTAATGAGTTTCAGAAGGATGTTTTTCTTTTGTTTGGGGATCTTGTTACGAAATCAAGTAATATGATGGTTTTGTTCTTCTTTATCGATTCAATGTCATTGAAATATTATTGAAATATTTTTAAAGTTACTATTACAATAGAAGTTGATTTTTAATGTATCTTGTTCTTCGTTACTTGTTTATTCATTTACAATTTGTTTTTAGTGTTTGTAGGAAAGAAGCAGAATAAATGATTGCATTTCTTGAGTGTTCACTACCTATTTCGGATTGTGTTGAATGTGGCTTTAATTAACCGAAGCTGTTGTTATTTTTTTTTTGTTGGAATAAATTTATTTTGCACGTATGAAAACAGAGCAGATTGAAGGTAAAATAACAAATGATCAGTGATAATAGCCTCAATGGTGTAGTCTGCAATTATGTTTAAGTATTGAAGGATATGAGTGAAAAGAAAGGTGAGACGACGGATGCAGGAGTACAAGTGTTATTGATTAATAATTAAAAATTCCATTTATATTGGATTTAAGTTCATTAATAGTTAAGTAATTTTTACATTGAGTAAACATATTATATGAAGGAAATATAGCCAACAGCTCCTATCCCGCCAAGTTATTCAAAACATCCCAATAAATAGAACGCCAACAAGAAATACAAATTATTCAAAATAATCCATTTATATCCTATACTGCAGATATTGAATGCTGAGAAAGCAAACAGGAACCAAAAAAACTATTCTGTGCCTCATACTTATTTAAAATTCATTCACAGTATTTTTCTTTATATTTTAAAAAATTAACTAAATTAAAACATAATTAACTTAAATAATAAAACATTATTCTTTAAACTAAACAATCATTGTAAATACATTTTATTTATCTTTTTCTTCTTTTTTTCAAAAAAAAATTAATATTTTATACTAAAACACACTATACTCTCACATTTTGTTTTTGTTTTTATATATAATGTATAATGTTTTATGTATAGATGAATTTCATTTAATAATTTAGTAGAAACTTTCTTTCCTAGTTTTGATCCGATATAACTTGTGCCGCTTGAGCTGCTGCGGCGGCTGCTGCTGCTGCTTTTTGTGCTTGCGCTTGTTTTTCCTGTTCATTTAACTCTTTGATGGCCTGAATTTCTTTCTTCAACTTCATGCGTCGATTTTGAAACCAAATTTTTATTTGTCGTTCTGTCAGACAGAGTGCATGTGCCATTTCGATTCTTCGTCTTCGTGTTAGATAGTGATTTGTGTGGAATTCTTTCTCTAATTCTAATGTCTGATATCTTGTGTAGGTTTGTCGGCCACGTCTGCGTAATCCATTGGTTCCTGTGGAAAATTAAAGAGAAAAGAAAAATTATTAAGAACAAAATCCAAAACAATTATATTGAAAATCAATGTTTAATTGGTTATGGTCTTTAAAGTAAAGAGCTATGACAACATATTGGTAAAATAAGTTTAATTCTACTACACATACCTACATTAATAAGCACGTTTCTTTGAAATGATGTATCTAACTGCAACTAATATCCTCTACTTTGTTACCGTTTGTTAGCCTTCCGCACATAGATCATCTTTTTAGGGCTTTATAAACATTTTTTTTCAAAGACCTACTAGTTTCACGTCCTGTCTGTCCGTTGGTCTGTCAACCGGTCCGTGCTTCACAGCAAGTTTTCTCATAAACTATAGAAGCTATTAATCTCAAACTTTGTGGGAAGGCCAGAGATAGTGGTCTCTTAAAACTTTAGGTCTTACCAAACTTTCCAAAAAATTTTTCAGACGGGCGCTACCTTTCAGAATCAGAATCTAAAAAAGTCATTTTATGCATCAGGGGATCCAGGGGGAAGCAAAATGTAAGAAAAATGGTATATTTGCGGAGAACTTATTAAAGTAAGTGCCAAAAAATTTAGATTGTCTGCAAATAAAAGACTTTGTGAAGCCTATTCTTATTCGAAGTCAGGATAAAATATGGATGGCATATTTTTCATGTAATAACTGCATAAGCACATTATTGTTTCTTTTAGGGAATAAATGACATATATTTAAAATATAAATTAACTCTTATCATACTCTTATAAATCCGTTGCATGTTTGAATTAAGTTCCATGACAACTCCTAAAATTGGTGGGATATAATTTTGACATTGGCAGATCTCGATACGAATTTGTTCTGAAACGTTGATAAAACAGTCCACAGATCACCTTAATGATTGCTGCTTTTGTATATAATGCCAAAACGATTCGGTACCCAAATCATAGTGAACGATTTCCTTTGCCTTCTCCTCCAAAACATAACGAACAACAACCCCTATCACAAAAGTCTACCAATAGCGCAAGAAGCGACTTCAGCGAATCAACGTTGGCGGAACTACATCTTATTAATTCAACAGAATTTAACGACTTAGTGAAAGATTCAAACCTGCCTAAAATCAAAGTAGAAATATTAGCTTCACCGCTAAAATAGCAGAATTTGCTGATGAACGATGTCAAAATAAGTGATTGGAAAAAGCGTCGTGAAATGTTTTCTGTTTTTTACGAAGCAAGACAGCACTTGTTATTGCAATGATGTAAAAGGCTTGTTTGATGCAATTGGAGCCCCTTGAATTTTTTCTGAATAGCGTCTTTTTATTGACATCTCTACGAAATTCTTAAAAGCAGTACTTCTTCACAACGAAAATAAATTACCATATCTTCAGGTGGCTCATTCTGTAGTAGTAAAAAAAAAATTATGAAAGCGTACAAATGTTGCTTCAAATCATAAAATGTGAAGAGTATGTCTGGCCAGTGATAGGGGAGGATGGTTGGCTTTGTGGTGGCAATGCAAGGAGAATATACTAAGTAATTATACTATTTTTGTTTATGGAACACTAGAACTCATGCACTTCACTACCAGCACGACTCATGACCTAAGCGAACTGAGTTTCAGATAATAATAATTCATCGCACAACAGTCCAAATCTGAACCTTGGCGTTAAGATTTATTGTAAGGGTATCTCATTCCATATGGCCAATATCACGCTCAACCATGTGACTATTACCTAATTTTCAATTAATACCCATCACAGCTGGGTAAACTGATAGTCAGACAGCAGTATCAGAAGCTCAAACTCGATGCCGCGACCAAGGTTTGAGCTTGGGAGCTGCTGCGCAAGCGGAGTGTGCCTTAAACCACAGCTCCACACAGACTACTTTCAGATAGGAAAACATAATATCAGGAATACACTTGTTGTGGACCCCAAGCTTATTTCAATGCTTCTGTTACAAATAAAATTAGGTCTAATGAAGCTTTTTGTTAAGGCTCTGAATCAAAATCTTGAAACTTTCTAATGTTTAACAACTTTTTTTTCTAAATTGTCAGAGGCTAAAATTAAAGCTGGTATTTTCATCGGTCCACAAATAAGAACAATACTGGCATGTGAAGAACTCTCACAGTTATTGAACACATATGAAAAACAGGCATGGCATAGTTTTAAGTCAGTGATACATGGCTTCAAAATCATGGAACTACATATGGAACATGCTCATTCAACTTCACTAAAACGTGATGAATTTTGAGCAATCTAATCAGGGCCAATGCAATGAAAATATAATGGGAGATTACATTTGGGGGTTGATTCGGGAAAGCTCATCCGTACACAAATATACCAAATATACCAAAAATATCCAGTTTTAAAACTTAATTATATTCTTTTTTGTATCCATAGATTTGTTTTTAGTAAATAAAAGTGATGTAAATAAACAAATCTTCAAACATTTTGAAATTTTTGAGAAGCCCTAGACTTTTGAGAGACCACTACTTCTGATTTCATACAAAGTTTGAGCTGTCTAGCTTCTATAGTTTCTGTAGAAACTTGCTGTGACACACGGACAGACGAACAGGCAGAAAGACAGGACGCGAAACTTTGCCTTTGTGAAATTTGTTTTACAAAGTCCTACGCTAATAGCTGCATGCAGAAGGATTAATGCCGATTTTGAAAGTTAGTGAGGTTGCGGGTGTTTAAAATGACCTGAAGGGTAAGGGTTATGCTCAAACGTACGACAATTATCGAAATTTCAAAGATGAGAACGTCACGGTTGACATTTCAAAAACGATCAGATTATCTCACAGAGCAGAAAAATTAGCGGAATGTGATGCGGAAGGTTTTTCTTTATGCACAAAACATCACTGATTAGTACGTTAAGTACAGGAATAATTTTTTTGTAAGAAATCTGAAGTCGAAAATTGATGCACGTTTTTCTCAAAATAAAACTTTTCAAGTTGTGCGGGTTATTAAAAAAATATATATGCAACCGATTGCCTTAACTTTAGCATGGGGCATTCTACACAAATATGATTCCGCATTGTGTAAAATTTACTTAATTTTATAAATAATGCCTTTTTAAACCAACTATCAAGGATTAAATTACGAGTTTTAATAGTTTTTCATTTTTCTAACTCTGCCATTATTTGTTATTTATTAATGCGTATATAAAAAAAGCTATAAGCTTACGGAATATTAATAAAAAAGTATTTTTTCTTTTGTTTTTGATAACTCGAAATGACGGTATCATCCGTGACACTGGCCTATCTCCATTTAAAGTCGCTTGATAGCGAATTCGATACAACCATGAGCTGGATGAAATTTTTGACGAGCTGGAGGTCTCAACGATTGTAAGACTGCGGAAACTGCAATGAGCTGGCCACATGAATTGTATGGACGAACAACGAATACCCAAAAAGGTGTTCGTTGGCAAAACTGAAAGAAGGAGACCAACGGAGAAACCGAGGAAACGCTGATCTGACTCGGACGACAAAGACAGTTCATCGCTGCTCGGATTTCGTAATTGGAGGACGCGGTCAATGGACCGAGACAGTTGGAGGCGCTTGTTGCAGGAAGCGAAGGCACGAGAGGCACTGTAGTACTACTACAAAGAAGAAGAAAGTCATTGTATACTCGGGTTTCCGATTATTTTTGGAGCATTTGCGAGTATGCTTAAATGTAAAACGAGTGGCAAAGATATTCGATTTCCCAAAACCAGTATTCACAGGCATTCTTTTTTAAATTAACGACAAATGAATTCATGCGATGTAGTAAATAAGGTAGGTATTTCATTATTTTTGTTTATTTGATATCCGCACCGCAATTATCTTTTTCTTAAAAAGCCGTCGACTCTTGTTTTTCGAAGTGAAAAAATGCGTTTCAACTCCTTGGAGTCATCTTTAGTGTCTCTAAAGATGAGTCAAAGAAGTCGAAATGCTTCTGCTAAGTCGAAAAAGCAAGGCCTGACATCTTTTCAAGAAAAAAATTAAAAAAAAACGCATCAGAAATCAACCGGCGTATGGAGTTCGTTATGCGCTTGGTCCGCGTTGGTCGCAACAGGGCAGAATTTTTTTGTTTGCTGATGGATATTGCTTCGAGTTTCAGTAAGAAAGAAAACTTATTACGCACTTTTAAAGAAAGTTTTAATTGCAGCAAAGTCTGTTGCCAATGTGTGTATAAAAAAGTTGGGCAGCACATTTTCCAAAAAATCGGGAAAAAATGGCCGAGGATAAGTCAGTTGTATCTGGAGATGGTACATGGGTAGAATGTGCATTTAGTTATTTGATCGTTGTTTCAACGATAATTGCCAAAAACATAGGCAAGTTGCTAGATTATTTTGTATCCTCAAAAACATGTAAACTTTGTGAAATAATTGAAAATAAGCGAAATCCTGCTGATTTCTTCATTTGGTATGAACACGAGCATGAAAATGAGCGTGCTGCGAACTATGAAGGTAGTTCTGGTGGAATAGACGTTCAAGGAATTAGTGAAATTTTTAAAAACTCCTAAACGGTTACTAATCTCTGCAAAGCTAATGCGTACGGATATAACTTTACGATCCAAAAATTTGAATGTGTTTTGCATGTTGGGAAACGAATGTTTCTGCGTCTCTAACCGAGATGAGAAAAATTAAGCGAGCAAAAGTGAGAAGGCTGAAGAAAACAACAACTAAAAAAACACCGAAAGTTAAACAGCCACGCAAAAAAAGAATAACCAATAAATCGATGCCGCTCCAAAAAGGGCAGATCTCACAGGCAAAATTATGAAACTGTCGTTTAGCAATTTAAAAACATCCTGGCAATTTGCTAGAAATAAAGACAGAAACATAAACTGCATTTTATCATATGACTGATAAGCCGCCGCAACATAAGCATCGCGTGGTGTAAATATTTGAAGGCACAAGAAAAAACGAATCGGGCTCTCAATAACTAACGAAGGTTTGCTCTCATGTTGTTTGGGTAAAAACACCCTAAATAATAATGAATGTTACAATAAGAGTCTTTGGCCCATTATTCCAAAGCATGTGTATGTACATTTGTAGGTAAGAATTTCGTATAACTTTCAGTTCAAATTTCTTTGGCAATCTTCAACGAAGGTCGAATGAGACTCTCAAAGGCCATGAAAAAGTGGGTTGCACCATTGGCACTGCTGCCTATAAATATGCGCCGTCTAAGGACGAAGAGCGAATTTTGATGGCAAAACATCGAGTAAGATGGCAACAAAAGTTGGCCGTTTAGCGAAGAAAACAGCTCGACAAAACAAAAAGGAGGCAATCAGTGATGCTGATGTACTATTGCATGGTTAAGGAATAGCAGACTCATAAATTATAAGTAACAAAACTTGACATTTTAATAATAGTCAATAAATAATACATTGAAAAACTTTCAGCGCTATTTCTTAAAATCACATTTTTTCACACTACAGAGAGTTTATCTCTAGACTGGCTCAACCAATTGGAGTTATCTTGTGTGCATTTTATTTGTAACACATTTTGCACGCGAGTTCACTACGATTCGCGGCGAAAAATAAAAATTTTGACGCAAGAAAATCATAGACAAATGGGTCGATTTTGCACTGCAAACCCAAACGTTTTAAATTAAAACGCCTAAGCGTTTTAATTAAAACACTTTTAGTGTTTTAAATCAATAAAACACGTTAGGCGTTTTATTTTAAAACGCCTACCGTTTTGTTTTAAAACACTAGATGTTTTAATTAAAACGTCTCAGACGTTTTACTGAAACAAACACTTAAAGCGTTTTAATTAAAACACCTAAGTGTTTTAATTAAAACACTTTTGGTGTTTTAATTCAATAAAACACTTTGAACGTTTTATTTTAAAACGCTTACCGTTTTATATTAAAACGGCAAGCTTTTAAATTAAAACGCCGAAAACGTTTTATCGAGGAAAAACACTTTAAGTGTTTTAATGACGCAATTTCAAGAAAAACGTTTTAATTAAAACGTCAGGCGTTTTAATTAAAACACCAACTGTTTTAATTAAAACGTACAGGCGTTTTATTGAAAATACTTTCATGTTCACGTCAAAATCCCTCTGTCAAATGTGTTCTACAGTAATTTCTTGTGATATTGTACAAAAAGTAATGAAGTTCTGTTTAAAGCAGAAGAAGTGATATTTAAACTTCAAGTTCGTGGCTATAGCATTAAAGTACGAGCAAAAGGTATTGTGGCTATATATTGTGGAGTGATAGAAAGTTTGGTTAAGTTCATGGCGAAATACTTATATTTGTCTGTCAATTTGTGTTCTACAGTAATCGTTTGTGAAAATAGTGCAAAAAATAATGAATTTTTGTTTAAAGCAGAACAGTGGTATTTCAATTTAAACAAATTTGTGTTTCTAGCAGTGAAGTACGATCAAAGGTAATTGAAATTTGTCATTAAGGGTTTTGTAAAATAATTTTTCCTTTTTAAAATTCGATTTGAATTTTTGTTTCAGATTTGCGAATCCTGAGATTAACTGTCTACAGTGGAAGGAGAATTTCTATTTTGCGCCTTTTGTAAAATGGTCTACGGATCGGGAATAAAAAAAAATTTTTTTGTGCACTTGAAGACTTTAAGAATGTATTTAAAAAGCTCATGCTTATGTATACTAAAAGAGCCGAGAGAAAATTTATGGAAAATTTACCTTTCTTGTCTAGTAGACTAGTAGCTTAAGATTATTTCACTTCAATCTTTGAGTCGAAGCAGAACTCTCTACATGCCTTGATATGAATATGATTGGTCTCCAATTTCGGAGAAACCTCTTCCCATACTTTCGGGAGAATAATAACTATTGTTGACTTCGATGCTTTTGGTTATAATTGTTGACCTACTTCTAAAGTTTTATGGCGGTATATTTCGTAGAGAATAACTATTAATTACGGACGGAAAATGGATGGACAGCCGGATAGAAGAACATGAATAACGATTTCAGAAGAATTTTTTAGTTTGGTATTGCAATTGAAGTTTTCAGGCGACTTTAATTTGGAATGCAAATTCATGCATTTATTAATAACACTAATCATATAAGGACCACGATTCACTATCAACCATACTTTAATCCATTTCAATAATGATAAAAGTATTGTGAAAATCCAAATAGCCCATTCAGCATAAACTTTTAGTCCTGATACCCTTCTCTATGCTGCAACTACGCTCTTTTTTTAATATATAAATGGATTAAAAATGAATTCATGGTTTTCGCGCAGGCATATTATTCAGATTTCATGGCTATTCCATTATCATGGTGGTAGCAGCGTGACTACATACTCACGACAGCAGTTGTTTCCACATTTTTCTTCGAAAACCCACCCTTCCCGAATCCTCATTGCACGAGACAAGCTGCGTTCGTTGGAAAATGCTTTTATTTTATTAAAATCCGGGAAATCACTTAACTAATGCGATTGATTCAAATTGGCATTGTGGCAACTCCACACCCCTTGATCATTGCCTATCTCTTATTTTCCATTCAATTCACTTCAGATACACGGAAAAAATAGAAAAATTCTGCTGGATTTTGATAACACACAAAAAGAAAAAAAAACGCACCGTTCAGCTATATCCCCAAAAAAATGTATGTATGTTTGAACATCGAAAAGAAAATTTGAAAATGGCTGGCAATTTGTGTTTTTGCTAGTATTCCTATGTTAAAATAAACCCGAAAATGTTCTATAGCAGCGATACATTACTACGAGTATATGTTGTTTTCTAAGATATATGAAGTAGAAGCTCCACTCCCACATCCGCGTGCTTCCGTTTGTTGCCTATCAAGGAACAAGGAGAAGCTTTGAGATGTGTCGAAAAGAAAAATGTCTCCATATCGCAAAGCGTTATCACTCCCTCGACTAAAATACACTTTGATATAAGGTTATTGCCTGGGAGAAGCCTATTTTCGCGGCAGCGATATTAGCGTGATATGCAAGGTCGCAGGAGAGATACGCGTCTCCAAGTGAATTATAAAATTTGCATTTTAGATACATCATTCGCGTTTATCGATGTAAGCAAATGGAAATTGCAAACGTTGGCAGTTTTTACGCGCTGTGTTTTCTTTGTACGCTATTGAAGGGTGTGATGATACAAATCATGAATGCATGGTAAATCATTTATATAATACAAATATCATTCTTTTTTTTATCAGAGCATTGCAGATTGTCATAAAAAATAAACTGTTAGCAAATATATGAATATTTCAGCTTAAATAGTTGTTCGTATTTTCCCTGGCAGCAGAATTTTATGTTGCTAGCTCTATATTTACTCTAAGGAATATTTCTCATACAAAATTATGAAACTCAATATTTCAATATTATTCTCTCATACCGCCACTGCTTACATAAATCACCCCTAACTAGGGAGAATAGTTACTGCATGTCGTTCTCATTAACTTCGACAGCAGATTAAAATCATGTCCTGTATCTACTTCTCAATAGATTTATATGTCTCGAAAAACTACAGCATTGGGGAAAAAATATGTATATTATGTGCATGTATTATGCGGCAGACAAATTTCGGAGACTTATGTTTCAAAGCATATGAATTCCAAGACATTTTAATGACCATAAAATATTATACGTGACTCTAATATGGCGATAGATCTTGACTTGTAAGATGAATAGGAATACGATAGCGAACTATTACGTATTATTATTGTATGGCCACTTGAAATATGCGCGCATCCTAGACATTTCCTTAGTCTGTATAGAGCAAACTGTACGTAGGGGGTAGGCATTGCGAGCTGTACCCACCAGTAACGGTGGTTTTCTCGTTTGAACAGCAAAATGATCATTTTGATTTTCCGCCGCTTGTCGAAGTGCCAAAGACTTCCACACGACTAGTGTAGCAAAAGAATCCTTTGCCTGGTCCATGCAGTAGAGGGTGTGTAGCCGAATTTCGAACTGTATGTTCTGTTCCGTGCCATTGGTTCTAGTATCCATGAAGTCGCCATTTGTGGGTTTCGTGCCATGCAGTAAAAATTCAAGGATAAATGTGAATCTCTAATATTTCATGACAACTAAAGCAATTTGGCAAAGGATAAGTTTCGTGGCGTTTTGAAAGTTGAATTTCAATAAATAGTTGCGTAGGCATTGAATGTAAGTTTGATTTACTTAAGAGACGGCCTTATTTTTGTAGCAGTCATTTTAGTAGTTTGTAATAGGATTACAATCGACACTCCAACAAGAAAAAAAATGTTTTGAAAATTATTGCCTAATCAAGCTTCGTGATATATACTGGAACGTTTTTTAAAAGCGAAGGGTTGTATTTCAACCAATTATGCAATTGTTACGAGTTCGTTTTGGCTAGCCAGAGGATAAGACTGGAGACACGTTGTAACTAATTTCTTAAAATAGAGCGGTAATCGCCTGAATTATCACCGTAGATATATAAACATACGCATGCAATACTTTGGTATAAAACTATTGTACACAGGTTTAAAAACGTTGCACAAGGGTCTACGTTCTTACTTATTCATGTGTTTGAATGTCATTTATACGATTCTGAAAGCGTCGAGCTCTTCTCATCACTCCCAACTGTCGAAGCATTACACATTCTTTGTTTTATTCATGAATATGTCATTGAATTATCTATATTAGGTCACCTTTTAGTCATACTAGAATGCGAGCTATCGGTAGATTATCAAAATTAAGCATTTTGGACCGTATATAGTACTTGGAAAGAATGAAACATGAAGTGTGTTAATGTCTCTCTACTATACTTAATCTTTTATGATGGTGTGACGGTATGATGGTATGGTCTACAAATGCACCGCAAAAGCTAATTGTGATTAAAATTAATCATAACTGGAATGTGAAAATATTTTCACTAAAAAATTACGACCAGAAGATTGTTCAGTCTGAAGCACAACGCACTAGACACGTTTTCGCAGTCAATGTACCGACTACATATAAGAAAGTAAATGTAAGAAATGTGATGGATTTGGACCTGGTTCAGGATTTCGTAAAATAATCTTACAAAACCCTACTAAAATCGCGCCTGTCTGTTTGTCCGTCCGTGTGTCACAGCACTTTTTCTTGAGGACCGTCTAAGCTACTATATAAAACATATAATTTAACGTAAAGATGAAAAGTGGTGCCTTCTCTCTATAATATTGCCTTATGCCTTCACATACAACGGTGCTATGCCTTTTGTTTGCTTACTTCATGGTCGGAATCATAGTATACTCAAATAGTAGCCACACCTTTCATTTACCCTGTGTTGCACACTTTTTGAATTTTCCCAGGGGCATGTCAGCTGATCCGGGGCATGACAGCTGATCCCATGTTTCGCGCGCTCAAGAAACAAAGCAAAATGCAAATAAAAGAACAGAACATAGGAGTGCTGCCACATCCTAACAAAAACTAAAAGATTGCATGGAACGAATTTGTTTTTCTGCAATGTTATTGATTTTTTAGCTCTGGTAGCCCTGAAATCTCTCATCGAAGCATATGTTTATATTCGCGCCATTCCTCGCATTAGCGTTTACCATCTACCTGCTACCGAAGATTTATGGCTCGCTGTTCGGCTTGTGTTCGAATTTTTCCGGAGGGTTGATGGAGTGTGGTTACTAGTTGAGTATACTAGAGTCGGAATATGTTATCTTGAGCTAGAGCGACAAAAATAATGGTTCCTTGTCAACTCAGCCTTGTTAATTCATTACATTTGTGCAAAAATCAAATGAATTTTGACTCCACTCTCTTTACTCCTCCAATATTTCTGCTCATAGTATTCAAATTTGCGTTTATCAGAGGATCCTTGGCTCAAATGTTGAAATTGAGAACATTTTGTCACTGGCATTGAAGAAATGTTTCAAGGAAAATTACTACGACTGCAGTTCCGGGTCTGCAAGATCATATTAGTAAGCTGCAAAAAATTATACATTTATTTTACACAACACGATCGATAAATTTCCAAAAATTCAATTCTCATTACCCAATTTCTAAAAGAACATATCTTTGTAGTTGAGACATTGTTCAAAATTTATTGCTTCAATTAATTAGTAATGTAGTTAAGTTGCTGTACTCGCATATCCGCGATATTTTAAACAACGATTTTCAATTCCAATAAATTTAAAATAAAGACAAATATGGACAGGCGTCACTAGGATTGAACTCGAATCTCTTGGAACACAAAACAGATACACGAGCATTGAGCTCAATTCACACTTAGCTGAAAACCTAGACCACCTTGTGATTTTCAAAAAATCAAACAATTTTTCCCTCTTCGATATGAGTATAACACTTTCAAAATTTAAATAGTTTTCGTAACTACAGCAATAAGAAGTGATACTGGCGTGGCGATCAACCCTGATGTACGTCTTAAAAAGCAAAGGCCAGTTGAGCTTTGTAATACATGGGCTAATATATCCCAGAATTTTCAATGAAAATAAGCGTTTTTTGAGTAGAGATATATTTATTCCTCAATATTACTACTTTCGAGTGTGATACATTTGGTATAGCAATTTTCCAGCGTTTCGATGCCCTTTCTGTAGTACAAAACGTCCAAACCTTCGAAATAAGCCTCAATATTCATGATTTCCTCATTCAATCTGAAATTCATTCCCTGGAGCCACCACTTAAGGTTTGGGAGCAGATAATACAATAATTGCTCGGGGTCAAGTCTAGGGAATACGATGAGTGAGCAACAATTCGAATCGTTATTGGTCCAATTTGGCCATCGCTTTCAAGGTCGTGTGTGACGGGACGTTATCGTGATGATATATAACTTTTTTTTGGACATATGGGGCCGTTTTTTCTATATTTCGTATAATAGTCTCCTATGACTGTTTTTCTTTTCTGTAGGTAATCAGTGAAGAGTATTTCATGCGCATCCCAAAAAAGGGAAGCCATCACCTTCTTGGCTGATCTTTTGGTCGCTTTGGTTAGCTTTCGTGGCTTTCTAGCCACTCTGCAGACTGCTCATTGTTACTGAATAAAAGTTTTCTTTGAGCATGGTTGGTGTTTCATCTAAGTGCAGAGACGTGAAGAGGTTGGTGATGTCTAGTGATAAAAGTTGATAAGTGTCAGTCAATATTAGAGAGGTGGTTGATTTCGCACGGAGCTTTCATTTAATAACAGCCGACGATTCACAGATCAACCACTTAATTGCATAAAGACCACAACCCAGCAGAACTATTTCAGGTCCAATAACAATACATATATTGCCAAGGACGGTTTAGGTATGGGACATCCAATGTCCTTAATAATGTCAGAAATATTCTTATAATCTCTGGAAAAAGTCTTCATACCGTAAATTGTCGAAAGATTCAACATGATATCTTACAAATGATATGTGGATAACTGTTTCATAATTATTGACTCACGTGTGAATAAAATACATCCGAATATGAATTTCACTATTGAAAAAGAAACAATCGGACAACTCAAGGATATAAAACGAACCATGACACGGAAACAAACACGATTAGACTACAAAATATACAGACAATCAACAACAACTGATCATACGAAACACGTAACATCTAATTAACCTGCACAACATAAACTAGCAACGTACAGATCAATAGTGCAGAGTCTCCTCTCCATCCCTATGACACATACACACATAACAACAACGCGACATTGACAAACTTATCACACGGTTCAGACAAAGACAGCAACGTCAACTGACTGAAATGCACAAGAACGACCCACCGTGGATTTTGTTAGCATACGTAGGCAAAGAGACATACAAACTATCAAACTTCTTTAGGAAATACAAACTGCATTCAAAACTAACAACAACATTGCAAACAAGCTGAAACTAAAACTGAATGAAACATCGATATACCAGAACAGCGGCATATACAAACTGACATGCAAGGACTGTGACATAGTACAAGAGGGCGGTCTGATGAGTACTAAGCCACACCGCCCGCCACCATCGTAAGAGAGATGCACTCTCATGTAGTACAATTTCGTAGATAGCTACTGTCAAAATTTCAGCCGAACGGGACTCGTAGTTTTGTTTTGACGGCGCGCGTAACGGCGCATTTTAGAAAAATGGAGAAAGAGCAGTATTGGTCGTTGATTTGACTCTTGTTTTGGAAGGGAAATCGTACAGCGAAATCAAAGCATGTTAAGATGCTGTGTACAGTGACTCTGCTCCTATAATAGCGACCGTAAAAAATTGGTTTAACGAGTTCCAACGTGGTCGCACGTCAGTTTTTGATGCGCCACGCTCAGGTGCCCCGAAAACGGCTACCACGGAAGATAACGTGAAAAAATTCACGAGCTCGAATTGGCACGCCACCGATTGAAGGTGCGCGAGATAGCTGAGACAGTAGGCATTTCAAAAGACTGTGTAAACATATCCTGCATAAAATTTTGGGCATCAGAAAGATGTTGGCGCAATGAGTGGTGCGTTTGCTCAATTCGGACAAAAAACATAACCATGAGACTACTTCAGAGCAGTTTCTTTCGCTGTTGAAGCACAATCCGAAGGAATTTCTGCGGCGTTTTATGATGGTTAACAAAAAATGGCTACACTGATACACACCAGAGACCAACGAGCAGTCAAAATAGTGGACTTTACGTGGCGAACGTGCTCCAAAAAAAGGCGAAGACTATCTTATTAACCGGAAAGGTCATGCCCACCGTTTTCTGGGGTTTACAAAGTGTAAGCTGTATCAACTAACTGGAGAGCACCGGTTTACATCTCCACCATCGCCACGGCCAAATTAGTCGAATTGCTCTACGAACTACTACCCCATCCACTGTTTTCTCCATATTTGGCTCCATATGACTTCTTTTTGTTTTCAAACTTGAAAAAGCCACCCGCCAGGTAGAAATTAGAGTCGAATGAAGAAGTTACCGCCGCCACGTAGGCCTATTTTCCAGAAGTTGGAGCATTGCTGAGTCGAATGTATTGAGCTAAGAGGAGATTATGTGGAGAAATAAATTGCAACATTCCCAAAGTTTTTGTTGTTATTTTGTTGGCAAGTACTTAAGGACCATCCTTGTATTTCCCGTACATTGCATCATGTTTTGCTAAATGAGCTGATCCTTTTTCCGCATGCAATGGATATTTTTTGCATATGGTATACACTGTTCCCGATGAAATTAATGCAACCAAACTGCTCCGCACAAATTTTGAAAGCCGCTTCCGATTCCTACTGATTTCTTTTCTTCAGATGTTCTTAATGAATTGTCAAACTATCAACAGCATCACCGTTCTGAATAATGGATTGTTACTTTTTGAATAAATAAGTCTTTAATCTTAGTCTTCTTCCTTGCAGCACTACAGCCTCTCTCGTACTTACGCTTTCTGGAACAAACGCCTCCAGCTGTCCTCCGATTTCGAGCAACGAAGAATTGCCTTCATTGACCGCGTTAAACCAGAGTTTCCTCGGTTTCTCCACTGGATACCACCCTTAAGTTCTCCCAATGAATGCCTTTTTCATGTTTTACGCCTATAGCGCAGGCCTTATCACAAATTTGAGTACTGAGAGCTTTATTTTCCCATGCATGGATAAAATATTTTATTTGCGAGCTGTATTCTTCGGTGTATTTTGTCTTTTTTATCACCAGTTCTCGTTATTTTGGTGCCTAAATATAGCAATTGGCCCGAATTTTCGCTACTTCATCAATTGTGATGTTTTGAGTATTTGAGGAAATTTTTGACTACGTCATGAGTTTTGTTTTATTTTCATTGATTTAAAGCCCTTATTGGTTTGCTTCGATAATGAATTTAAAGACGTATTTAAGAGCCAAATTGGATAGCTATGGGGCCAGCCAGTCTCCTAGCTTTATTCCGATACTTGTGTTAAAAGCATCAGTGAGTTAGTTATTGATGTGGACTCGGAAGGTTGTCGACGTCATTGTTATTTTGATAAGACGGACTGATTTGGCTGGGATAGCAAAATAAAGCATTATTTAGTACAGTACGTTACGATCAATACTGTCGTATGTTTCTTTAAAGTCAATGAAAATTTGGCCTCCATCTATGCTGAGCAAAAGCCACCATGATACTCCCCAAAAATACTGTTGGGGTATGATCTGATTTTATTTTCTATTATCTTTTAAAACATTTAGTATGCCGAACAAAGTCTTAATATGCCTCCATAATTTTCGCACTGTGCTTTGTCACCTTTTTGTGGATAGGGAATAAAATTGATTGGCTCCACTCGCTTGGCATTTGTTGTTGCTGCCAAATGTGCTGGATGACTTTGTAGATGACTTTCTGAACACCGCTGCCACCATATTTAATGAACTTCACTGAAATCTGGCCAATGCCCGGCGCTTCATCTTCTTTTGGGCCTTGATTGTGGAGCAAGCTTCTTACAAAGTTGGTGGGGCTACGATGTTTTGGATCCATGCAGAGGATTGCCTCTTTGTTCTTAATCTGGTTTTCATCAGCTATGATGTTGCCGATGTAATTTCGGCTGAGCGTGGTCTTGGGCTGATAATCTCGTTTTAGACTTTTCACAACTGTTTACACTTGTCTTATATTGCTCCTCGCTAGACTTACATCGACTCTTCTCAGTTGGTCGTCAGAGTATTTTTGCTTTTTTGATTCTTAGTGTCTTATTCGCTACTTTGTTGAGATTTTCATAACGTTATCTCTTCATCCTGGCTGGTTTTTTGTACGCCTGATTCTTTTAGTCGAGCGCATCCTGGCACTCTTCATTGATTCAATTATATTTTTGAGCTTGATGTCTGGCCGTCTATTCTGTCACGGTCTTAATTTCCGCTTTGAATACCATCCGCAGCTCATTGTTTTTTAAGTGATGTGTCTGATGGGATGGGAGCCAGCTGGTTGTCGAGGGTCTGCGTGAAAATTTTTGCCACTGATGCCATTTGGAGCTATTTGATGCCGAATTCCTATATAGGACCGGTCTTTGCTTTGACATAAAACATTAATAGGTTGATTTGATCATGTAATGATCCGAGTTACAATTGGATGAATGGTTACGGATGTTAAATATTCTTGAAGCCTAACGCTGTTGGATCAGAATATGCTTGATCTGGTTTTTTATGGTTGGTATCCGGTGTTACTGAGGTCATTTTATGTATGCATCAATGTGGGAAGCAATCCGAACGTATGACAAGATTTCTGCCGCAGGTAAAGTCAATCAGACATTGGCCGTTTTCATTTGATTTGTCGTGGTAACGATAGCCTTTAGTCTTTTTCCGATTGGATAGCTTATTACTAACCTTAACATTGAAATCATTCTCCTTCATTCTTTTCTTCTACCGGGGCATGTACATTTATCAGCCAAGTTTTGAAGAATTTCGCTTTTATATGGATCGGACACACTCGGTCATTGACTGTCTTAAAATAAATGACGTATATGATTTGAACACCCTATCCTTCCACAATAAAGGCCACTCCGATTGTTCGCTTTCTAGCAGGCTTCTTACTTTTGTATATCGTGTGCGATCTCATGCCTTGAATATCACTTTTGGCGCTGTTCGTTTCCTGGATTGCGAGGGCGTTTAATTTGTATTGACTGGCTTGTTGTAAAAGGTCTTTAAAAGCGCCCGGGCTATTGAGTCATTTAAAATGCCAGGATCCAATTCCGTAACCTTTTGTTCGGTTGGCAGATCATTGCCATAAGTCAAATCCACTTTAAGGTTCTGCTGTAGGTTTTGAAACAATGTAGGGTTTTCTAGAGATGGGGAGTTAGCCCGTCGACCAACCTCTATTTCGGCGGCATGGTCATGATTTATTCCATTATCAGGCGCAGAAGACCATTATCAGGCGCAGAAAATGACATACTTGCACACGATTAAAAGTAGTTGAACATTAAGCTTCTGAAAGATTTCTCCCGGTACAGATGGGATCGTTAGGGTGGCAAAGTTTTAAGAGTACCTCGAGTGAATAAAATCTAGAAGTGTTTAAATTGATGAATCTCCTTCCTCTATTGTAACTACACAATCACTAATCACAATAAAACGGGAGTCAACTAAATTCCCTTTACCACAGCAAACAATAGGAATTTTATAAATTAACTAGTCATTCAGTTCATATTCGCTATTGTCCCAAACCCCAACGTATAGCTAGCTCATCATAGTCACTTTATTCCTAACTTTATGAGTTATCTGCCGCAATAGAGTGCCTACGAATATGACGATATGCATCTACGGGTTAAAACTGAGCTACGATCGTTGGAGAGCAGTGTGAGTAAATCCAGGCAATGAAAAATCACTCGACAATGTGCTCATCCTGATCCTAGTTGCTAGATAGATACATTCCCGCAGCATCACATCGTATACTCGTATACCTTCAGTGATTCCATGCGTCCTCCAAATATGCATACAACACACGTGTAGTCCGCATTATTCCCGAGTACTGTGTGCATATTAAGTTATTGTATATTAGGTGTTAAATCAGATAAATTTTCGCATAATACCGCATACAGCACTTGGATTTGCAAGATTAACGTTTTCTGTGTAGAGTTTTGCGCTTCTCCATGACTCCACCGCACACTCCATACACTCTATATTTTGTGTGCCGAGTGGAGCGAGAATCCTACGGTATGTTCACATATTTCAACTGTGCTGGCTCGTATACTCTTCATTTATGGTATAAGTACATCTACATTCATACGTGCGAAAGTACAAGCCTCCTCTGTACTACTCGCTTGTTCGTATAAATGCACCAAATACATTATGCGATATAATGTACGTATTGTTGTCAGAATATTGTGTACGAGTATCTAGACATTGTTTTTGGACTTTCCTACTGTAGGATATTCTCTACGCTATAATGATATGCCGACATTATTATAATTCTGCCATAATATGCTAAACTTGCATCACATATATTTGCAAACCTTTGAACGCAAATACGCTCGCTATAAAGCAACTATCTTACCTATGTTTGTGCACATACTCGATACCTTTCAATTTATGATTAATCAAATTCGATGCAAACATGGTTTTGGCTGCGGTGTGAATTACCTACTCCAGTCGTCCAAGTCAAATAAAGAATTCCTTGGCTACACTCCTGCTTGCTTGTCGAGCATGCTGGCTCAACTTGCCGCCACATATGCTAGAGCCACAACATTACCATCCAACACGTCTAAGATACTCAACCGAAACACTTGGGTGATAACAATCTCTATTGAAAGGCTGTTGATGATAAGATTCCAATTTGAAATTGCCGCGAATGCACTTTGATTTATCGTTTCATTCTAACGTCGTCCTCTTGAAAGGACATCGTAAGTCTTATGCGGCTTTGTGATTTTTTACACAAGAAAGCTGCATTGAATTGTACTCATGAAATTCACACACTGTCACTATGACCTGCATTCTTGGCAAAATGGGATCTTTTATTGTTGAAGGGAATTCAATTTCCGGTATGAATTTCAAGGATTTAATACGATGGTGGAATGTTGAGGTTACAATTTTAATTTTCGGAATTATGTGGTAGGGATTTTACTAGTTATTTTAACGAAAATTTATATTTTTTGAATATGTTCAAAACTAAATATTCCAACCAAGTTTGACTTTTTCAAATGATATTGAGGAAGATAATGCATGTTGATTTGCGAACTTTAAATGATTCATGTTCGTGTTATTTGGTTGGACAATGTATTACTTTACTAATACCCATACAAAATTATCAAGCTCCCTTCCTTACAAACGCTGTACCACTAAATCCTCTTATCCAAAAATTATTAATACCACTTTTCTACGCAATTAATTTCACCCATTTCGAAAGCTTCTCAGCCAATTCTGCAACCCGAAAAATATCTGTCTCAATCAATTTAGCTTAGTGAAGTACAAGTCTTTCGTTCTTATCTTGCCCAGTTTCCGTAAACATATTTACCATGGAATTTTGTCCTTGTAAATAAAGCACACACTCGGCACATTGCATACCGTCGTGTCGAGCGTTAAAGAAACTCCCGAATGAATTCCTTCCTTCTCGGGGCATATAATACGACGGTAAATGATACATAGCAGTCGTAAAGATGAAACGTCCAATAGAGTCAGACAACTATAATAATTGCAAAAGCTACCAGTACTCAGCTCCTCCGTGCGATACCGTTTTCTCTTCTCGGTGCAAGGAGCATAAAAACGTGTGGTTTGAGTGAACTCGATTCGTGTGGCAGCGAAAGGAGCGAATGCTTTTCAGCTTTAACTTGCAATCGAACTACCCACATCACTTCGCCACCCCTTCTCTCCATCTCTGTACTTTTAATACTCCACACATCACATATGTCGACTGAAGGAGTGTATAAATGTGCTGCCTAAATATATTATGGACGATGTTTGAATTTCAGATGAACTTTACTGGTCTTTTGGGAGTTGTATCAAGTCCACGACTATGGTCAAGGGAGTGGAAATTGGTCATCAATAATCTGTGTTCAATAAATGCGCGTAGGGATGTCTCCGGACAGGATAATATATTTTCACGTACATACTCGTATATATGAGAGTGTGTAAAATCAGCTTTGAGGCATGACTAAGATTTTTACTGTGGGATTTTAATTCATTGACGTAAGCAACCGTGACAGGGGTGCATGGCGTTGCTGATATCGATATGGGGAATTCGACCAAAAACGAGAGTTGCGATAACAAAAATCACTTGCGGCAAGAATCCTTACAAGTCACAAGTGTTGTAGCAACAACAAAAACAACAGATTGCGCTACGAGTTCAGGACATGAGATTCATTTCGCAGCTATTTTCCACCCCCAAAAGCAGGACAGAAAAGTCACAAGTAGAAAAAATTGCAGCACATTTTATCGTATAGGTATCAACTGTGAATTATTGACTTTATATTGCCAATGGGGCCAGTAATTTTTGGCGTAGGACACTGATTTTTCTGTTCATTGGACAGTAGATCCTTCCGCTACATGGGATTGGAGTTTCAAGCGGTTATATCTACGCTTTTGTCAAGATTATGTAAGGTGGAAAAATGTAACTAAAATAGGAAAATAAAGAGTATAAATGCTAAATGCAAACATTGTTTTTTATAAACACAGAGCACTACAAATTATATGCACAGCATATCGAATTTCATGAAATCACGCGGAGAACGATTCAACACGGAAAGGTTTGATATGTTGCGGACAATCTCTGATCGTGGGAAATGGCTTAAAAAGTTTCGTATTCATGATACTAATTCAAACTTCAATTTGTATAGAAAATCCCAGTTGAAATTTTTTTTTCATTACTTGGAAAGTGGTTTCGAGATGGCCATATCAGTCTATGCACCCATGAGCTGATGCCTGATGATAATATGGGCGTATCTTGAAAGCACCTTCTTAATAATAAACAAGTTGGGTAGACAGACACATGCTCATGTCAGAAGGGTTTTGTACTCAACTTACAAAATGCAGTAACCAGCAACGAATAAAATCAAGAAATACATCATGTTCGAGGATCATTATTATTATTAACAAAGTTGAAAGAATTTTGACTTCTGAGGTATTTGTTATAGTTGTACCCATAAATATCTCCCTTGATAATTTTTTCAGATTTTTTACATCACGGGTGTCCATTCGCGAGGGAGGAAATACATTTTTCATGTATTTCCCCCCTGTACCCCCACTGAAGCAAAAACTGTCAGTTGAAGAACTGTTTTGAAAAGCTCTCATAGAAAACTTTCAGTTGATACTCATATCGGCTACCTTCGATGAAATTTTTTTCAGGGGCCACTCCTCTGTACTGTAATCATCGATTCATGGCCTATTTCTTCGAATCCTAGAATGGTTACAAAGCCTTTTTGCAAGGAGCTCTCTCCTGCCTCTTCAACTTGTTTCAATTGTATGTACTCACCTTCATGATACCTATCACTCCTGAAATTTTCATGCAAATTCTAGCAAAGCTGTAGTGTCTGAGTCGGTAAAAAGCGCATATTGTTCCATAGCCATATGTTTCCATAGTTAAACAGGGCATATTGTTCCATAGTAATACAGGAAAATTCAAATCGCTATAACTTCGTCGAATACAATTCGATCTTTATGAAACTTTCAGAAAACATCAATCTTATAAATAGTCATCTGTTTGGTTTATTGAATTTAAGGGTACCGTTTATTATTTATTCAAGAAAACATAAGATCGATAAATCATACTATTACTAACAAAGTTGAGTGAATTTCGACTTCTCATGTATTTGTTGTTGTTGTACTCATTAAGGCCTACATTCATGATTTTTTTCAGATTTTTCGGATGGAAGGTGTCCAATCGCGCGGGGGGGGGGTACGCGAAAAGTTCGTACATTTCACCTTCCCCTGCCCCCCTCAGTACTCATAAGGCAATTTTAAGACTTGTTTTGAAAAGATCTCATTGAGACCTTTCCAATGACACCCTACTGGACTACCAATGGTGAAAATTTGTTTTTGAGGGGTCACCTCCCTCTATGGGGAGACCCCCTTAAACCCCTTTGAAAAAAATTATAGTTAAGAATTGAAAGTTAAATGCTATGAATTGTTTTTTACTAACAGCATTAAAAAACGTCCGTTGTATTATATGATCAGGGACTTCTTTTAGGTTTTCCTGTTTTCTTTGAAAATTCTTTATTTTTAGCTGCCAAAATTTTAGGCTCTGCAATTTTGTACTAAAAGGAGGGCAGATGTTTTCTAAAATAACTTGAAGATAATTTATTTTAAAATTTAATAAATTAATTTAACCCTTGTTTGACACACTGGGGTAAAAGGCCTATACTTAGAAAATTTTAAGTATCTGAATTGGGAAAGTGGTGCCATATGTTATCAGTTCTGCGTATTCACTACGCTTCTAAGCCAGTAGTGTTAATTTTACCTTGCCAGTTTCTGTGCTGCAGCCGACCAAAGCTGAGTGATCCCACCTATATCCCCGGTGCCAAGAACGTTATCATTGTAATTTGTGTGACAATTTTTTCTGTAGGTTTTTTGAATAAAAAAATTAAATAAAGTTGGTATTGTGTGTAATACAGCATTATATTTATTTCCGAATGCATAATACTTTATAAACATACAGGGTTATCCATTTCGTGGTAGGAAAGTATAGCCCTGCAATTTGACATCTTTCAGAATTAAATGTCATCCAAATCGTGTTTTTTTTAGTTGAAGGTCTGCCATTAAAAATATGGATCATTTAACAGTCGAAGAACGCGTTAAAATTATGAAATTTTATTCTAAAAATGGTGATTCTGCTGTATCAACATTTAGGGCTTTACGAGCCGATTACGGTCGACATAATCGATATACACAGCAAACAATTTCGAACACAGTGAGAAAATTTGAAGAGACTGGATCGGTTATTGATATTGCAAGGCCTGTGCATCATCGCAACATTCGTTCTGCTGAAAATATCGCTGTCGTTGCTCAAAGTGTAGAGGAAGACCCGAATTTGTCGATTCCTCGACGTGCTCAACATTTGGGCTTGTCTTACGGCTCATTGTGGCGGATTTTGCATTTGGATTTGCATCTCCATCCGTACAAAATCCAACTCATTCAAGAACTTAAGCCTCAAGACTATACACAACGCAGAATGTATGCGAATTGGGTGATTGAACAACAGGCCACTGATTACGATTTTTCGAACAAAACTTTCTTTCGTGACGAGGCACATTTTTCGCACAGTGGTTACGTAAATAAACAGAATTGCCGCATATGGGGCTCTCAAAATCCTCAAGTGATTGCAGAAAGGCCTTTGCATCCGGAAAAAGTGACCGTTTGGTGTGCATTATGGTCTAGTGGACGGATGTGTTCATTATGGTCTATGGAAGGATGTTAACCGATTATTTTTGGAGAGAAATTGAAGATTATGATCTGGAGAACATGTGGTTCCGACAGGAGGGAGCTACAAGCCACACAACACAGGCTAATCGAACACTTTTGCAAGAGAAATCTCCAGGACGCGTAATTTCGAGATTGAGTGATGTCAATTGGCCTGCATCCTGCGACCCAACACCTTTGAATTTCTTTTAAAGGGGCTATGCGAAAGATCGTGTTTACACGAACAATCCTCAAAATCTTAAGCAATTGAAAACCAATATTCGTGAAGTTATGACCGAGATATTGCCGGAAATGTGCCGAAAAGTCATTGAAAATTACCTCAAAAGGATTGAGGCCTGTAGGAGGTCCCGTGGAGGACGTTTGAATGATGTTGTATTTCATGTATAATGGCAAGATTTAATCTTTATATTGAATACAAAATTTCGTTTCTATCTGAATATTTTATGTGTTTTTTTACCTTTCCCAAGCATAAATTACTCTATATAATAATAATTGAGTTGAGATTTATTGTTAGGATATCTCATTTCATGACCGTAACGGAATTCCAAGTGGTATGGTCAATATCACGCTCAACCCATGTGATTATTACCTAATTTTTCAATTAGTACCCATCACAACTGGGTGAGCTGATACAGCAAAATCAGAAGCTCAAACTCGATGCCGCCGCCGAGGTTTGAACTTGGGAACTGCTGCGCAAGCGGCGTGTGCCCTAATCCACTGCTCCAAATGGACTACATATCAGATATCGTATAATTTATGACCTCGGCTACTGCGAGTTTGTACAACAAGATGATGATGAACCAATGGACAGCGATGATGATTATGTCAGTACTTCATCATCAGAAGAGAACATTGACGAGGAACGCGATCAGAATTATATCTATTTGGTTAAACAGTTTACACAGCTTCAACGTGTAGAGCCCTCTGCTGCTCGCGCTCTAGGTCGACCAATCGCCGAGATAAAAGGAAAAAGTGGTTTTACTTGGAGTTTGCAACTTCCTTCCTAGAAATTAACCATCTGCATTACACGTAAAATATTCCATCTAAATTGACAGTATATATATAGGATGGAAATAGTGATTTAATCAGAGTAAATACTTTTCTCTGCATTACAATTTCAAAAACAACCAAAGATGTGCGTTATGTAAGAGAAAGGAAGACAGAAAAGCCTATTCAATGTGCTTGCGCCCTGTCTGCCAAAAGGACAGTTTCATAATTTGCCGCGATTGTTCTGGAAGTTAACTTAAGGAACCACTTTTTATATTTTTTGAAATCTTGCAATACTTGGACAGTAATTATCAATGAAAACTATTTTAAGTTTTGTTAACTATAAAGATACGTCATTTTTTCATGTATTATGTATCTAATTTTTTTCAATAAAATTTCTTCCATGATTCTCCAAAATAAATACCTTTTTTAGAGTAAGCGGAAAAATCTCAGAAGTTTTTTTTAATTGTATATCATGACCATATGTGACTAAATTTTTCAGCTCTTAATATCAAAAATTAAAGTAGCTATGATTCTGTCTTTTGTAAAAAGGATTCCTTTTTAATTTTATTTTTTAACTAAAAAAATAAAACTATACATTACCTTTTCCCGCATAAGTCAAAGCCAGCTTTTTTTTGCATTTCACAATTTTGAACCATACTCCGATCCCGAACTTTCACTTCATCGATTGTTTGCAAACAGAAAGCCAAGATAACTTTCACTGACAATGACGAATATCAGAGTGAAGCTACAGTCAAAGCTCCGAGAACGATTGTCACTTTCGATTAACTGAGGTTGTGGAGGAGGAAAGACTGGGCTAAATTCTTTATTGAACCACGGGAATGAATATTTGCTAAGAATTGAATCGGGTCAACTAGAAGCAGCTTTGAAGGCGAAACATCTTTACCAGCAAGCATTCGACTTAGAGCAAGAACGTTTTTATGAAGAATCTGTAAAAGGACTAGCGAATAAAAGTGAGGTATCTTTTTTCCTATCAGGATTAAATCTAGATAGTGAAGCTATTGTTGGAGGATGAAGAAAAATTTGATTTTTGGGTTTTGCGATGAAGGGTTGCTGAACGTTCTTTCTTGTCCAAAAGAAGCGTCAAATAGTTGCGTAATGCACTTTCAAAATTAAAATTTAAAGCCGAGCCACGAGAAGAAGTCAAGCTGAATCTTATGGAGATTTCTTTAGCGTGTGGAAATTCCATGTTTTTGCCTTTGTATTGTATAAGCGTCCCCTGGAAAAGTGCTTCCAGGGGACGCCCGTCGAGTCAGATTATTTATAGAGGTTTGTTTTTTTTTCATAAATTCGTTAACTTATTCGTTAAATAAGAAGATTTTATTATCAGTAATAATTATCAAACAGCATATTTCAACATTCTAAAAGAGATTAGTTGGCGATAAATATGTTCAAGGAGCTCATTTGGCGATTGGTTACTTGTAGAAGTTCTTTTTAGAGTTTATACAGATTCCCTTGAGAAAACTCGGAGCCGAAGCAGAGTAGTTGGTGACGTAATTTGTGCAGTGTAAAAATGTGTGTACCACCAGTGTTGAAAAAGTGTGTAGCACCTGCTCTGGTGCGATTTGAGTTTCTCCCACTTGAAATATTTCTTATTTCATGAGGAAGTGATTAGTACAGAACCACCTCTGAGAGCAGTCAAGCTCATCTTAAGGCTCGGTGTAATCAGAATAGTGGATAAATGGTGTTTCATGTCGTCATTGAAGAAGTACACTGCGACCCAAAGAATTCTTTCTCGAAATCAGTCCTTCGAATAACATAAGAGTGACAAAGACATAGAAACTCAATAAACGGATCGTAGGATCTCTGCTTTGTCTAGTCACTAAATCTGATGGTATAAAAGTTCTGCGAAACCGTAACCTTAATTTTTGAGTTGATTGATGTGATTAAAATAGATAGCATTAGAAATGGTCGTTAGGGATCTCCTTTCTGGGCGTTTTTCGGGCTTACTACAACTGTCCGTCTGTCGTCTGTATGCCACAGTAGTTTTTCTGAAAGACACCAAACCTTGTGTGTAGATCAGAAATGAAGGCCCTTTAAAAGTTTGGGTATTATAAATTTTCAACGGTTTTAAAGGGGGGTCTTTTCATATCGAAAGGGGTGCTGCAAATTATTTTATCGAAGATAGTCATGTGGAATATCAAATGAAAAATCTTGATAATAGCTTTCAAAACGGGTCCTTAAACAGTGTTACAAGCTTTGTGGAGCTCTGGAGGAGGTAAAATAGATGAAAAATTTTTATTTCTCTCGCGATTGGACACCTGTGGTCCGAAAAATCCAAAAAAAAATCATAGAAGTAGGTCTTTGTGAGTACAACAACGGTAAATACATTAGAATTTAAAATTTGCTCAGCTTTGTTCATAATACTGTAATCTTCGCATTTCACATTTTAAACAATCAAACCATATGGAAGCCCTTAATTTCAACAAAATTCGATATTTAAGTGGTCCAACAAAGGTTTTGATATCCTGTAAGTTTAAAAGAATTCAAATCATATTCACAGGAGATATAGAGTGTGGAACTTAAAGTCACAGATCCTCAACTTTTATTTCCATACAAGCGAATCAGTTGAGCAGCAGTTAGTGCTGATCTTGATGGAAAATTCAAGTAAAGTTCGATCAAAAGATCGAAAAAATCTTTCTATTCTTGAAAATAATGAGAAATTCAACCCTGGATACAGTCATCTTAACGATCTCCAATAAGAAATCCTCGACAAATTACATCTATCGAGATTTATAAGGAGAGACATCTTGGAGCTTCATCGAAGATGCAGTCGGCTTAGAAAGCTACTCGCAAGGATCTACCATCGCAATTTAAATATGGTCAACTAGGAGTATGAACGTATTCATATAGTGATTATATCTCTAGACCGTGTTATCTCGAGGAGAACCATGGTCTTTACTAACGAGAGATTCGAACAGGCCCTGGAAAGCATCAAACCAGTTCTTTGTATGTTTCCTCATATCAGTAGGATAACTGGCAGAAAAAGGCTGCCCGGGTTCCTCACATATGATGGATCCATGCTGAAGAAGGCTGCTCTTGGTTCACATTTATGATGGTTTCATGCTCAGAAATGACAAATTTATTACTGACTCCATCGCAAAACATTTTGCGAATGCTTTTTAAAGATAGAAAGCAAGTAAAGACGAGCTCTTTACTTCGTTGGTGATCAGTACCACAACGAATTTCGAACAGGACCATGAGCAATTGTGCTTGACCAAGTTTTCTGATTCAAATTCCTCTGAAACATCTACTGTACATAGTCTGTTTATTAGTTCTGAGTGGCTCACTTTGTTGGCACTGGAGAAAAACTCTAAACAATCATCAGGGGCTGATCGAATCTCCAATTATATGCTAAAATAGCTTTCCTATGCTTTCTTTGTTCTCCACACGATCATTTTGACTAATTGCATAAACATTTGCTACTTCTTTCAGCAATGGAAATGCGCAATAATATTTGCATTACCCAAAGTGAGTGGCTCACTTTGTTGGCACTGGAGAAAAACTCTAAACAATCATCAGGGACTGATCGAATCTCCAATTATATACTAAAATAGCTTTCCTATGCTTTCTTTGTTCTCCACACGATCATTTTGACTAATTGCATAAACATTTGCTACTTCTTTCAGCAATGGAAATGCGCAATAATATTTGCATTACCCAAAAAGTCAGGCAGTACTGACATAGTCAATACTCGTCCGATTTCGCGGCTTTTGAATATTGCGGTGGCGAGAATTGTAACGGAAAGACAATTTTGCTTCTAAAAAGCCTACTCCACGATAGGTGCTCTAGCCGTATTTCAAGCCGATATAATGAAAATCGGCACAACAATAAGCTTGTAGTAGCTTGCCTCATTTATGTGAAGAAAGCCTTTGACTCTGTATGCATCAATTGGCTCCTCGGCTAAATGATAAATTTTGGCTTCACGACTCATATTGTGAAAATTAAAGGCAGTTTCATGAGAGGATGAATTGCCGTTGCGGGCTGGAAGGTCCTGCAGGGTTCTACATTAGACCCTTTTCTTTTCAATATATTCGCCTCTGACGACCAGGGCGTAAGAGACGAATATATGCCTGGAATCCAGGTGAATCTATTTGCTGCGACTTGTTAGTGTGGTCAACTGAATACAATTTACGTTTCGCTAAAACAATGCTTCGAAAATACTTGGAATCTCTTACTGCATATTTATCAGAAATGGGGAATCAAGGTAAATGCAAAGAAAAGTTAATTAATTTTGTTCGCAAAATTTGCTTTATATTCTTTGCAAATTTATAACGATTAGAATTGAATAAAGCGCTTTTGACTTTGACTTAAAGACCGGCAGAAAGACGTTGATCATCGTGCAAAAAGCATCTGCGACTCCAGGATTAAGTTGAATGGGTAGATAATGCACTGCTCCAAGCAAACTAAGTACTTGGGTGTTGTTTTTGATAGGAAAGCTACTTTTAATGCTCACGTTGACAATGTTTTGGAAAAAGTTACTTATGCGTTCCATTTTCTTATGCCTCTTTTACAGCAAGCAAGCAACAGCAAGCCAGCGGGTGAAGGTCCTGGCCTACAAATTACTCATTCGTCCAATTACATATGGTGATGATATGGAGAGGAGCTCCGAAAATGAAACGAGGCAAGATAGGATTAGTGGGAGTGAAAAATCCTTCGGGCTTGCACAGGTCTACACAACCGTGAGGACGGGCGATCCTATCCCAACGAGCCGCTTTATCGGGAGGCAGCGATGGACCAAGTTAAGACAACTACCGTGAAGCTGGTGGCATCAGCGTTAAGGAGAACAGCGGAGCACATGGCTGCGGTGTCAGGGCTGCAAGGAATAATCGTTCAGTAGATGCAGCGAATGAGTAGTTTTAAGGTAGTCTTAAGCAAATGATATATTTGCTTTTAGAAAATGAAATTTAGAACTTCAATTCTTTATAACTAATTAATTCAACACCTATTTCTATTTTTAATTAATTAATGTTTGTCAATGATGTGGGTGTCAACATTTTAAAGTTTTGTTTAGTTTGTAAGTGATGAGTGAATTTTGTGACAAGTTCCATGGCACAACCCGTATTATTACTACTGTCGAAAAAGGAGAAATACCCAATAAAGATCTTGAAAACAGGTATACCTTTATAGCAACTAAGAGATTTTCAATGCCCTAACGCTGTTACGAGCTTTGTATATAGCTTACAATAATGGAATACACAAACATTCGCATGGCGTAAGGGTTTGGATTTTCTGCATTATCACCAGACATGGTTTTACTACTATATGCAAGACAAGGTCTCTCTCTTTGCAAAACTATAGCTTCTTTCGGTCTGTGGTTTAAAATGGATGGCCCTACAGTCAAAACTAAGGCTTGAGTTTGCGATATCTTAAAGTGCTCGAATAAAAAAATCGCGTATTTAATTCATGGTCCAAACATTGCACTGAAATGCAAATATTAAACAAAGACTACAAAGCACCTATTTGCAGGAGATTCGGACCAATTTGGCCCTGAACAAAGCCCATTCACGACTGAATTGCTTTAATTAGGAACTCAAAAGGGCCTTTCATAGAGCCAAAATAAGGCCAAAAATTTGCCTAATTTTAAATAAAACAAGCTCAAATAAGGCCTAAATGATCCTAATTATTATACATAATTTAAGATAAAATTGACATTGGGACAAAAAGATAAAAACAGGGCCAAAATAAAGCCCGAAAGGGCCCAATCTATAATGAACTGTTTCCAAACAGGCTCTAAAATAGCCCCAAACACGGTCTAAAATAGGCCCAAACAGGGACCAAAGGAGGCGTAAACAAAAGTCACATAGTAGCACAAAATCACTTGTTTAATAATTCAAAGTAAGCAAGGATAGCAGTTAAGGAATAGTCCTCAATAAAAAGTGTATGCTTAAACGAACCTTTTAATGCTTTGTCTTTATGCATTGTAGTTATAATATGAATTCCTATTCTCTCTTTCACTGAAACTTAGAATTTTTTATATTTTTGGATTGACATGATCAACCATTCCTTAGAAGCAAAGTTTACTTATTCTTATTATTATTATTATTATTATTATTAATGATTACTAAAACTATTTACTTTTTGGGACCAATTAAGCACTTTTAAGCCTTGATTACCTTTTTCTCGAGTTTTTTTTTTGGGGTCATGACTATTTAATCAATTTTTATAAAATTTTGTAACGTATGTTTAAGCCCTTTAAGTCAGCATTATTTTACTTATCAGGTTGTTTAGAACCAAGCTTAGGTCAATTTTATTTCTAATCGGACATAAATGCCCACATGGGCTCATAGGCCGATCGAAAAAACAAATTTATTCGCCAGCATCGTGATTCGAGCCACTAAACTTTAGTACACGAGACTAGAGCCTGTAAACACTGCTTCCTTCAGATTAACTGATAGGATTATTCTTCTTTTAATTTCGGCAGTTCTTAGTGGATCGCATGCCTCCTATTAATTGTTTTCAAGATGCTTTTAAGACGAATTAATTATAGCCATTATTGTTTAGGTATAATTTGGAACTTTCCTAGTGTCTTTTTTGGCATCATAATAGCCCTTGATTAGAAGCATTATAGAATCTCCTTGAAATAAGAGTATTACACAACATTAAAATTAATACGAACCCTTAGTCCTTTTCTTTTAAACAGGAAAAAAATGTTAGTCCACAACGTATAAATCAAATTCATGAAATTTAGAAGCGAATCCCAAATCTTATTGGAAAAGCGGGAGGGTTTAGTATGAGGATGGTGTTGGCTTGCATTTTGAACAAACCTTGAAAGGCCAGCAAGCATATAAGAAAATAGAAAGGTTACAGGAGTAAAAGGAATTAATGTAAACCACCCTCATCCTGCCTGCCGGCACAAACCAAACCAGCCGTAACAGCAGCAAAATACCATATACAAAAGACAAGACACCATCGCAAGAAATATGAGACCTGAAGAAGAATCATGGCACGCCTTGAAGCTTAGGTAAGCACGAAATGAGAAGTTAGCAAACGCGCAAAACATGTGACAGAAATATTTCATCGAAATGTGTCCCTTGAGGAGCATTATTGAAAGAAAAATTGTCTGGAGAACATCAAAATACAAGCGCAAAAGAAGTACCTATTCCCGTTTCCCATTCCACCACTAACACTCCTACATGGCGCGCGAGTCAGCTCAATTCTCAAGTGAAATTTCTTTCCCGCAAGTCTTCCAAGGAATATGTTTTTAAGCTGCAAAGAAACAAGGAAAGCGGGTGTGTAGTAGCTAGGGAAATCGAGAGTGGAAAGGAATGTTGCACGAAAGCGGATGAAAGCGGGAGACACGAGTACGCATACAATTGCTGGGTTGAATGAAAGAGGACCCTTTTCGCTTCGATTTGATACAGAAGCGCCCCAGGTTTATGTACACGTTGACTATGTATTTTCCACTTAATGCCCATAAATAAATCTGCTGTAGGTATTGTTGGAACAGTAAAATTTCCCGAAGTGGTTTTTTTATTATCTTTTCATTGATAACAGCTAATTATATGAGTATTATTGCTAGTTCCGAGGGTCAATCTGGTAATAAACATAAATTTTCATTTTGCGGTTTATCATGGTTGTGTTTATAGGGATGTCGCTGAAACAAATGTTATCAGGTGAGTTTCGGCTTTTGACATCGGTTTTTACAGTGGTTTTGTAACCTCGCTCTAAATTATTTAAACACGTAAATCTTCAGAAATTAGTTCTCCAACGCAAAAGTTTTAAAATCACGCCCACTGCTCAAAGCATCCTCTTAATTAAACTTTTCCGTCCCATTAAGATACGTAAGCTGCAAGGTAGTCATGCATTGATAAATATTCTTACCATGAAAGTTTTAATTTGAATTCAGGATAAACTGCATCATCCGTTTAGTTCTTTTATATCATAGATTTTTTATCAAATTTAGAATAATATGCGTTGTGCCAATAAATTTTAGAAGAGGGTGAACATCAGCTTGACACCGGCACTACGCGAAGAAACAACCAACGCTATAAATTCACTCTGGAAGAACAAAAAACTCCGAAGGGAATTAACGAAAAAATTTTTAATTGCCCTTTTTAGATAACGTCACAACAAGGGCGGTGGTAAAATATACCAAAGTACACATAAAATGGTTGATACAAAACAAAAACCAAAAAAAAAACACAAAATTCAAAGCCGTAAACATTAAAGTACTTTATAAGAGTATTATCGTTTCATTTCGAAATGATTTTAATGCAGAAACAACGTGACCTCGTGAAATTAGGGGGTGTTGGATACTGTACCGAAATAGCGTTTGCTTAATTAATTGGCCAGTTGCCGCGAGGATTCGAAAAGGGAGGCCTTATTCGTTCTGTTACCAGTCGCATATTTTCAACTAATGATTAAGCTTACCGAAAATGTTACCCAAACTCCGCATTCAAGTCAAATAGCATTCTATTTGGGGTAGGAGTTGATGCGGAAAAATTGTCGAAAAAGGTTATGGGAGACTCAAAATGAATGAATGTGAGCTAAAATATTGTTCGTTTATGTTCTTTAGAAACATCAATGATTTTTGTCTTTTTTGCGTACAAAACTAGTTCCAATCGCCTGAGAAGGGCACAAATTTGATAGGTACGAGTATTTAGAGGATTTAAGTGCAAAAAATATACCAAAACATAATTTCGTTTATCTGTGCTAAAATCAAATGAATCTGACAGCAACATTTACCACTTCAATTGAATTAAAATGATCGTATTCCCCTTCTTTATTTTCCTTCCACAAAACTTTCTTCATCTTTTCCTGTCATCTCATAGGAAAAAATATATATGATTATCCTTGAATTTAAAGACTATCATACATCATTCAGGCTTAGAGAAATGACACAATTCTAAATGTATTTGCACAAGACTACTGCACATTCTTCCACTAGAACTAACTATGTCTGGTGGCAGTGGTGCTACTCTTTCGAATCTAAATCCCAAGCCATAATTCTTTCTCTTGGAGAACTTTCTCCTTCACTATCGTGTACTTTTCCATCACAAACGTGAGAAATGTGTGTTCCATGCCAGCGCTGCGATAGCGACACCAGCTTACTCCTCCAAAAAGCAGCCTGAATATGATAATACAAACTTCACATTCTCCGGCATATTAGGGTATATTCAGTATGTGCTGTATCTTACGTGTGGTTGTTACAGATACGCAGTCAAAGTATTGTGGGATCAAAATCTCCAGAAATTCAAGAGCTGGTGCCATCGAAGCATAGTTAGGATTTTTTTTTCTTGTTCGTCTTCTTGAATGGTGTGAAAGAGTGGTGCATATGGATGGAGTGGATTTTTCCTTGTCGTGCATCACAAAAGCCATATCTTCGATGTAAGACACATTAATGACAAATGTCGGATGATGGAACTTCGACAATTAATTACAAACTTGCTGCTCAAATTAAACGTTACACAAATTTTCATAGTTAAGGCATGGCATCTAAGTGATGCCATCTTGGTCGTCAGCTCTATTAATTTTGTTATGGTCTGGGGAGTTCCCTCAGTAACAGACGGTGGCGCGCGGATGATATAAGGGAAGTCATCTGTGTCGTCATTTATGTTTCTAACGATGAGAAGAATGATAATTTTAAGACTACTTAAAATAATCTTTTGTGCATATACTATATTTGGTAATTGGGTAAGGGGTCTAGAATTTCAAGAGTATGGCTTGCATTGCTGAGGATGCTGAAAGAGGAATAGTACTTGAAATTCATTTTCCATTTCGATATATTTGAAGGCATTCATGTTAGAGCTCATAATTTAATTTAATTTGAGTTCATGCAAATTATCAGGGTAAAATTCAAAAACTAAAATCAAAGAAAAACTTTTCTGAAAAATAAACCTCACATTCATAAAGTCTTATCATAAAAAGAGAAAATTTATTTCGCACTTCTTCCAAAACATTTATTTTATCCTTTTTAGGACATTTCGAAGTCAGTTTTGTTATTGTGCGAATTTTAAACTTTACACTTTTCAGAAGTACTATCATCATGAAGTAACGCTTCTATTGTTTTCTCATTATTGGCTCGAAAAGGCGAGCCAGAAAAATAACAAAATACAACATTGAACAACACTATATAGATAAACATGATTCATATAAAGTAATGCGAAATGCAAAATTCAAGCAAGAACTTTCGCTTCATGAATTCATAAACCCAGAGGAGCCTTCCATAAAAAAAAACTTTTCTCTGAAGATTTACCCCTGGACAGGGCATACCCACACCTGTAACCTCCCAGGAGATTGAGCAAGAAGCAGAAATGTCTTGTAATAATCATCACCAGCAATCTAAGGAGAAGACAAAATCACTGAAAATAATTTAACAAACCGTTCTCCCAACCCGGATTCTCGGCATGACCCATCCAAAATAACTATCCTTATCACCCAAGAAGAAATTAATGCGGCATTATATGAGTTACATGGCTCTCTTTTTGGCGGACACCAAGGAGTCGCAAAAACATATAGGATAATTCAAAAACAATACGAATGGAAAAATATGTTCAAGAAAACCAAAACAAATATTAAAAGATGCAAGAAATGTCTGACTATGATAAACTCCCCACAAAATTGGATACCCATGGTTATCAAGGATATTGCCGAAAAACCTTTCAACAAAATTTTTCTGGACGTAGTAGGACTCCTCGTAGAAACACCATCGGGAAACAAATAAACTCATAGTTTAACCTTTCAAGATAATCTTACTGATTGGTACGCAATACAAAGTACGGAAGGAGAAACAATAGCTAAAAAATTCTTCAATGAAATTATAACCAGGTATCGAATGCCCGAGCAGGTCATAACAGATCAAGGAAGATATTTCACTAGCTAATTATGGCCCCACTAACACAATGACATATACTCGTATGTCATTTTGAAGTACCATAAGTTAGCTGTCAAAGCCACAAAGACAATTTACCCTTATGGAAAACTTCGAAAATTGGCGAAAAAACAGCATTTGCGGGAAGTATTTTTGGTATATTTTTTGTCAAGAAAACTTTTGCTGAAAGTTATCAATTGCTGGTGGATGTTTATGGCGACGATGCTCTATCCAGAACACAGTGTGCTGAATGGTTTAAATGTTTCAAAAGTGGCGATTGCGACATCAATGACAAAGAGCGCCCTGGTCAAGTGAAAAAATTTGAAGATAAAGAATCAAAGACTCTTCTCAGTGAAGACTCAAGCCAAAGGCAAGATGAGCTCGCAAAAGGCCTATCATTTGTATAAAAAAAATGGCCTTTTCTTTTAATATCAAAGTAACACCTCTTATTGGAAAACCCTGTATATGCATTATAACTTGTTTTTTGTGTCGCCAATTTATAAATCCTTTCAAGTGTGATATTTTAAGTGTGATCTTTAGCGAATTATTTTTAAAAAATCACCCCAAAGTATGTTAAATAATTCACTTCAGTGTGATGAAAGAACAAAGTGTGCTCAAAATAACTGCATAAACAGACAGTACAGCATGTTGATTGAGCACCTTTAACATTTAGTGTTTCTTACACACAATTTAGCACATTTCCAAATGCACAGTTTTCTGACTATAAACTCCAGCCAGCGTATTATGGTGGCATTCCCATATGATGACCTATGCCTCTGGTCTGAAGGGTGCCCTGCTGGGTGCAGATCTTCGCTGCCTAGCATTACTGGTGCCCTTTTCAATATGTGTTGGCATCTTTTGTCGTTTGGTTTGCTGACTAGATGAAGTAGTCGAGTCTCGGCCTTGTTTTTGCTTCTGGTTGATATGGAGTGGGGTTTTGTGCTCCTCTTTATTTCTTTCTTTGAAATCGGGTGCGGTGCAAGTACCTGTTTTCCCGCTGTATGGTTACATATTTTTCATTCCGATCCTCCATCTACAGCACTTCTCATGGCTTTTATAAGTGGTATACTTATGCATTAGGAATCTTAGGGACCATACTTTACTTTTGCCACAATGGGTTTCTTCCATGGTGGGTCATCTGGTCCTGAGGCTGGGGGTGTTAGTCCTTCTTTTCACTGAATGAGTTAGCGATTTCTTCTCGTTTCATTTCTTTACTCAGAGTTCACCTCTGCAGGAGAGAAGGAGGTTGCAGTTCTGCTTTTACAGTGGCTTGCACGCTAGTCCCTTTGTTTTTCTCTATGCAGAGGTATCCTTCCTTCTAGCGGGTTGCCTTAGTAATCCTCGATCAGTAACTTTGCCTCCTGTCTAAGCTGATGTTTGAGTCTAATTTTCCCGTGCCCGTGCAGTGTCACTTTCATAAGCCTATGATGGATAATAAGGTATGCTTCTCTTTCTGAAAGGCCTGTTTGTCTGTTCTTCCATCAGGATAAAGCGCCAGCACTGATGACCCGACTTTCTGTACCGTCAAATTATCACTTTCTCTACACACATCCTTGGATTTTAAGTTCAGGGTAATCTTTATTAGGTAGTCCGCGTGGCTTAGTGATTAGAGCACTAAGCCCGTAAGTCGACGGTATCTGGTTCGAGTTTCGTTGGTGGCAACGAGATTTAGTTCAAGTAATTCTTCGGACGGATTATAAGCTTGTTCAGTTGTGATACACGCTGGTTTAAATTCAGAACATATCGCAACTGGGTGGACGAACACATGGCCAAAGCGTGATAGTGATCATATCACCTTGTGGAGTGCCAAAACATTCAATCATGACAATGAGATACTCTATCTCTAAGCGAAGGCCCGAAAGGGACTATAGTACTACGAAAAAAAAAATCTTTACTAGAATTTTTTTAAGGATTTCGATACACAGCTGGCATGCAGGGCTCAGTACACCGAAAAATATTCTCACCAATTATGCCTGCAGCAAGTTTAATTATAAATACATTGAATCCCTTCGAGAGACGAGTGCTGACGAACTCGATACAACCATGAGCTGTATGAAATTTTTGACGACCTGGAGTTCTCAACAATTGTAAGGCTGTTGAAGCTGCAATGAGTTGGCCACGTAAATCGTATGGACGAACAACGGATACCCAAAAAAGATATTTGTTGAGAAAACTGAAGGGCGGGCACTAATGCGGAACCTGAGGAAACACTAGTCTGATTTGGTCAACGAAGACTGTTCAGCGCTGCTCCGATTTCGAAATTGGAGTAAGCCGTAGATGGACCGAGATATTAAGAGGTCCTTTTTGAGGAGACGAAGACTGGAGAGGGGCTGTAGGACTACGAAGAAGGAGGAGAAGTAGTCCAAGCAAAACGCTCGATGTTAATTGTAAATAAAACAAAAAGTTTTCAGAGAATTATGTTATTATTTTTTATTATAATAGAAGACAATTATGTGGGAAACAAAATATGCTCACAACGGCAACGGCGGCATACTTCTATACGATGGTCCATATTTTCAATGACTCTGAGACATAATTGAGGTGTAATGTTCTTCCTGTGCTGAATTCTCTCATTCTTTAGCTCTTGAACTGTGCTTGGCTTGTTGACGTACACTTTTTCTTTTAAGTATAACCAGAGAAAGAAGTCCAACGGTGTCAAATCACATGATTGTGGCGGCCAATCAGCATCGCCATAACGTGAGATAACCCGGCCATTGAATTCCTCGCGCAAAAGAGCCATTGTTTTGTGTGGCAAGTGGCACCATCCTGTTGGAACCACATATCGTCCAGGTCCATAACCTCCATTTCTGGCCACAAGAAGTCCGTTTTCATCTCGCAATAGCGAACATCATTCACGGTAACTGCTTGGCCGTCCTCATTTTCGAAGAAGTACGGCCCAATGATGCCGTCAGCCCATAAACCGCACCAAACAGTCACTCTTCGTGGATGCATCGGCTTTTCAACAATCACTCGTGGATTTTCATTTGCCCAAATGCGGCAATTCTGCTTGCTAACGAATCCACTGAGGTAAAAGTATGCCTTGTCGCTGAAGATGATTTTCTTTGTAAAGTCACCATTAACTTCTGTCTGTTCAACCAACCATTCGGCGTATTGCCGACGCTTAAAATGGTCAGTAGGCTTTAGATCTTGAGTCAATTGACCCTTGCAAGCATGTAAATTCAAATCCTTATTCAAAATTCGCATCAGTGATGTTCGTGAGATATTCAATCGTTGGACACGACGATGAGTCGAGGTTGACGGCTCATCTGCCACACTATCGCAAACAACAGCAATATTTTCCGCAGAACGAACGGGGTAGGCATACATAGGTGATTTCACATTTCCTACAGACCCGGTTTGGTGTAATTTGCGCACAATTCTACAGATTGTGGACACATTTGGTCGATTATGCCGACCAAAAAAATCACGAAATGCATTTTGATTTGAACACCCATTTTCGTAAAGGCTTCAACAACCTTAACGCGCTGCTCAATTGTGTACCTCTCCATGGTTAAATTTGTCAAACACTGAAACAAAGAAATGCCAAATTAAGTTGTTCAAAAACTTGACGTTAAGGTGTGATTTACAATTAACATCGTGCATTATGGTTGGACCACCCTTTATAATATATATTTGACCAAAATTTTACTCACATTGAAATCGAGACTTATATTGATTATAGCTCAAACGTATTCTTTTTATCTACTATACAATATTTCTCTTAGATATAAATTTGTATTCCCTGTAGAAAATAAATTTGTAGGTATTCCCTGTAGAAAGTAGGATTAAAATCTTTGCAGTTGATAAGATATATCTGCAGCAATATACAATATAATGTGTTCTCTGAACTAAGCCATATATTTGCCAAGATACATGCATACGTAGTGCAATTGAGCCAGATATGTTGCAGTTTTTTGTTCAGGGAGGGGAAGGTGACTTTTGGCACAGTGCTTGTAAGACTTTTGATCTGCGATGCCTGGGTTCAATTCGAGACAGAGTAGTAATTATGAATGAATATTTCATAAAAATTAATTGGAATGCCAGATTTCGCTTTCTTAATGAGTGTTGTTATATAGGGAAAGGGAGGAGATTTCAGTAATTGAACAAAATAGCTCGCATTCCTGATAAAATTAAAACACAAATTTTCAAATTGCTACCGGTTACTAGAATAAATGATATTTTACAACTTCCCATACGATACAGAAAGAAATAATATTCAGGTTTAAGTTATATCTGCCACAGACGTATTCTGACTTTTAAAAACTCGTATATCAAGGTACCCATTCCTTCATTTTATATCTGTGAAGATAATTTTTTCTTTAGTTAGAGCAAAACCAGAGTTTTATATTGGGTTATAAAAACCCAGGCGAGTGGTAAAGTATGATATTAATTCTTGTCCTATTAATGGTGTCTCTCAAATAGAAATTAAATTCCAAATTCAATCAATTATTAAATTAGTACCTGCTTCAACTCGAAATAGCTTTTGGCAACTAAAACATGCCAAGTACAAAACAAAAGATATCAGCAATTCAATAGCTAAGCACTCGTATTTACCTTCCAAAATTGTTAGCTTAATGTTTCAGCGGCATATCCAGGAAAATAAAATTCCTATTATAGAAATATGTGAAAAGACCAGTGCTATGGGAGTGAAACATGGACCCTAATCCAAGCATCCGTAAAAGCATTGAACGCCTTCGAGAGACGGATCCTGAGCTGGATAATCAAAGCGAAGCTAGACGGAAACAAATGCCAAATTCGATACAACCATGAGCTGTATGAAATTTTTGATGAGCCGGAGGTCTCAACGGTTGTACGGCTATGGAAGCTGCAATGGGCTGGCCACGATAATCGTATGGACGAACGACGGATACTCAAAAATGTGGGAGACTAACGTTGGGAGAACTGAAGGGCGGAGACCAATGAGGAAACTGAGAAAACGCTGGTCTGATTCGGTCGACAAAGACAATTCATCGCTGCTCAGATTTCGAAATTGGAGGACACGATCAATGAACCGAGTGGAGGCACTTGTTGCAGGAAACGAAGGCCCAAGAGGCGGCTGTAGTGTTACAAAGTGCAAGAAAAATATTGCGTACAATTTACTGCTCAAAACGCAATCAGAACTAGCAACGACAGAAAATGAAGCACGAGATTATTATTTAAAACAAAAGTATAGAATAAAATCGTGCAGAGGTGATAACCTCCAAATCAAGCACTTTAATGACATGACTTTTAAAATTCAAAATAAAATATTGTATTCAATTATTTTGTTTATTTGATATCCGTAGGCCAATTTTCTCTTTTCTTAAAAAGCCTAGTTCCAAGGAATAATTGTTTATGTATTGCTTATATCCAATTTTTCATATTAAACATAGAATATACCTTCTGTAATTTCTAATGAATTGTATATTGATTTGAAGGTATAGTCAAACCTACCCCAGCCACAAAAGTACGTTGCCTAATTTCATAGAGTGTGTTGTTTAAGATCTCGTAAATTTTTGTAAAGTGCAAGATTTTCTTAAAGCAAACTATCTGAATAATCAATATAAATGTCTTCTATTCATCTCTTATCAAAGCTCTGCATATTCGACACAATACACACTCATTCCTGAAAAATCTCTTCTTCAAACTCTCCTCTATTTAAAATGCTACTCAAATTCGATTTTAATTGCTTATCTTATTTATTACCCTTTTTTATCGCCATTATACATATTATTTTTACTTCGTTTCGTAGGGTGCCCGCTGTTGGTGGGTGGGTTATAAGTGGCGATGGCTGGTGCTTGGTGAACTTTTAAACCTAAATTGCTTCAAAATTTACATAAAAAGCTACGTGAAGATGGTGAAAGGGACTCATGAAGCCAATTAAGTCGACAACATAAATCCAGCTGTTACTTGTATTGGGTGTTTCCGCTTACCACCAAAGTGCTTTCTTGCTTTCTTTTTTAATTCGAAATTGCGGACGCGCTTCGGTGTATCCTTACTTTAGTGAGCTTAACTAGAAATATGCTTCATTATGTCGAGAGGGAGTAAGGAACTCACGAAATTTGTAGAGATTTTTAAGGAAAGGCTAGAGAAATGCAATTTAATGGTAGAATGGAATGTTAAAAAATATAGCAAAGATTTTCCATATCAATGTGAAAAATTTAAATCTTTCGGTATTCATTCTACTGGGTGTGATTAATTACTGAATTAACGATAATAAATGCAATTTTGAACTTTTATCCATTTCATTCATTTTAGCTTTGAATTTTATAGATGCATATAAAATTTCATTGAAAAATCAGAAAAGTACACCTGCAACAAAATTGGTATTTTTTGAGCTTTTTGCAATTTCCTAATACGAGGCGGCCCTATTAAACATTTAGCTGAAATCTTATCGAGTTTTTGTATTCTTGCATGCGAATTCATAAATCACCTGGTAAGATATTAAGAAAATATGTTTCTTGCCAATGTATCCAAGAAAACCCAAACGGACGTGAATATGTATGTGTGTGTCTTTGTAAGCCTATGCCCGAGTTCAGTCTTATTCGCATTGGGGCCAACTGAAATATATCACAATGTGATGTAAAAGTAGTATGGGAGGTGATTTATTGTTCACGTCGTAGTAGTCGCCGTCGTCTTCGTTTCGTCGTTGACGTCGTTTGTAGAATTTGGGGAAGATTAATGAGAAAAGGTCCCAAAAGGGAAACCTCACGTCCCACTCACGCCCTAAACTGTGCTCATAGCGTCACTTCTTGTACACCTCCATCTCTACATTTTACAGAATATATAATAAAAAACTTTCGCTATCCTATCCATTACTTTATGTACTTGTGCAATATATTTACAAAGAAGCACGAGTCAGCCGGGAGCATGAATGGAAAGAAAAGGAAGAGCGAGAGAAGGGAGCAAAGAAGAGAAACTCTCATTCTGTTTGTACACAACTGCTTCCACAATTCAAGGATGAGGGAAATTCCAACGTAAACGGACCACTTGTGAAGGAAATGGGGGTGCAATTTTCCAAGGTAGTGAGCGTCGATATAGGTAGGTAACTGTTTCTAAGTGCGAAAATTTCACAAACGGCTCTCTTTAATAGACGCCAGGCGACATCAAACCCGCACTTTTATGGTTGAATCGCGCATTAAGCCAATCGACAGCTGAGCTCGTAAGCTTTTTCACCACCTCGTAGCCCTACCACCGATTCCTTTGCTTCTTCGGCGCTCACGCATCTATGCTGAGAATCGCATAAATTGAGCTTTCGAAAATAAACCATGGACTATAGGATAAATGTGTCTTGTAATTTCTTTCCAAGAATCCAAAGATTTTTATGACTTTGCAGGTTATTCGAATTACATTTCACAATAAGAGAGAGAAGTTCCCATTCTACTGAAAGTGGATAAATGTCGATACTATAAAGCTTGAAAAATAATTTCGCGAAGTAAATATGCGTGTCTCATTGCCTTGCATAGAGTCTAAATATTTCTGAAAGAAGATTTTTCAACCGAAACTTGCGTCAAATTACTTTGCACCTTGACTGTATCCTAGCTATCTACTTATTTTCCCAACCAATCTAATAAATATCAGCCGTTGCACTCTAAATACACAAACCGAAATTCTTTTCGTGATTATTTTCCCTGAACGAGTAAATATTGTATTGGAGTTGGTTACGAGCGCAAATACATAAGGACGACAGAAGATAAAGCTATTTTAGGAGGTGGTACATTATGGGTGTCTTTCCACATCTGACTTTTTGCTACAATAACAATTGCCACCACAATTAAATTGAAGATAGAAGGACGAAACTAAATTGCACATACATATTTTGTATTTTGGTTAACAATCGAAAGTTAATTGGTTTTATGGTACCCAATCGAATAGTAACTGAGAGGGTTCAATTGTACATTGACAGGTTGGCAGGGAATTGAAAAATAAACGAATTAGATGCCAAGCCTGCACGTGAACATGTGATTTTGATTAAAATATATTGTAAATTTTAGATGATTAGATTTCATATTTATTTAATGGGAGTATTGAATGATTGCAATTTCGACATGCACAACGGATTCATTTCATTTGATGACACATTTCTGTGTGTCATCTGAATAAAATGTATTTCAACGCAAATTTGCACCAAGCTCACATCTAGAAAGAGTTTAGCGGGTTGCTTTCAATTCAACTGACTAGTATGATTGAGGCATTAACTCATTTTATGAAATTTGGTAAGCTATCAAAGGTCCGTTCGACAAAGTAATCCTCCAAATACTCGATTCTGGAAACGATGGCTAAAAACGAGTAAAAAGCAATGTGAAGAAAAAAAAAACTATGATATAACTGCAGTAATTATACTTTGAATGCATAGATACCATTTTCAAATGGATATACTAGAGATAACCCTTTAACTACTATGATGTTTCGAAATGATAGATATGCTATGAAAATTAAAGAATGAGTTTCTCTTTTTCTGCCGTAATTATTCTAGCTATCATCTCAATAATCACTAGCTATGCGTTTGATTCGATTAGGAACTACAGAAACTAGTATAATTCAATTTTAATTTACATTTGTAATAATTTCAAGTGAGGAATGATAATTGCATTGCAATTAAATGCAATCTGACATGCAAACAAAAACGCAACTCACTACTTGCATACGTTTTGATTACTTCATTCGTAATGAAGTCATAAAAATCCATTTATTTGACTGATAATGTACGTTATATGCACATGAATTTAATTAATACTTCATATTCGCATGCGTTGATTGACGCCTTTGCCTTGTACATGGGAATATTGCACACTATATAATTTGGGATTGTGTTCGAAAGTGAATAAAGGAAATTGGAGTTAATGGAATTTTAGTTTGCAATCGATTGCATGAATGACTGATTGTGCATGAAAGTATACTATGGAATGAATGTTTGAATGATCGAAATGAAGCATATTTTTAATGTTTTCAAATATTATTCAGCTGAACGAAAAGGATCAGCCGAATATGATTGCAGCGTTCGGGCGCCGTGAAAAAACTGCACGCACTCCAGAACGCCCTACACGAGAAGATTGCGTAATGAATCTTTCCGAAGTCGAAAAACAAATCCGAAAAGCGCGAAGCATTCTGAAGAGAATTAAATCTGAATGTGACTCGCAAAAAACACTAGCTAGATGAGCTCCTAGATCGCTACGGGAATTACCGGCGGAACCAGTTGAAGGCTGACGAAGAGCAGAAGGCTAAAGAAGAGCTGATGACTAAGTCTACTGAAGAAGCTTAGATAGCTCCACTACGAAGCACCGTCAAAAGAATGGCCACTACTCTAATCGAAGGAGACCGGAATAAAAGGAGAAAAGAGGAGGCAGTTAAGGGCATGAAACGTTGATTAGGAGTACTAGACAGTGCAGACAAAGGCCTACAAAATGCCCCAGAAAATAAGGTTCTCATTGATGCCAAAAAAGAAGTACCTACTGCGAGACAGGAAAAAAGGCAAGACGAAGACCCGGCGGCAAGCACTACTCGTGAAACCAAAGGATGTGCGATCCTTTAGCGAAAACACAATGTTTTGAATGGTTTCAACGCTTCGAAAGTGGCGATTTTGACATTAAAGACAAAGAACGCCCAGGACAGCCAAAAAAGTTTGAAGACGAATTGGAGACGCTACTCGATGAGGATCCATGTCAAACGCAAGATATACTTGCCAAATCGTTGGGAGTGACTCAGCAAGCCATTTTGAAACGTTTGAAAGCCGCCGGATACATTCAGAAGCAAGGTAATTGGGTCCCCTATGAGTTGAAGCCGAGAGACGTTGAACGGCGCTTCGGTATGTCTGAAAAAAAAAATCATTTTTGCATTGGATTGTGACTGGGGATGAAAAATGGATCCATTATGACAATCCCAAGTGCAAAAAGTCATACGTGAAGCCCGGCCAACCAGCCAAAGTAACGGGGAAGCCAAATATCCATGGCGCCAAGGTTATGCTGTGTATTTCGTGGGATAAGAAACCAGACAATCACAGGTGACCTGTACCGAACACAATTAATACGTTTGAAGCGTGCCATCATCGAAAAACGCCCGGAATATGCGACCAAATACGAGGCTATAATTTTTCATCATGACAACGCTCGGTCGCATGTTACAAGACCCGTGAAAAACTATTTGCAAAATAGTGAATGAGAAGTTTTGGCCCACCCGCCTTATAGTCTGGACCTTGCTCCGTCTGACTTTCATTTATTTCGCTCGATGCAAAATGATTTCTCCACAATAAAGCATCGAATTTCGCAAAAAATTCCGGTTATTAGGTTGTACACCACAATATCACTAACAACCATTGACTGAATGAAATCTTAAAGATATTTTTAATTATTCATTTTATCTGAAAATTAGAAGTTCCAATTAAAAGTGTAGTGTCTAGTTCAGTGGAAAGTTCGAATGGTAGAAAAACCGTACATTGACAGCTTTCAAATTGCTATTACTTTCGTGAATGCGATTTAACTTTATTGAAATTTCTAGACTATAAGGACATTTCCTTGAACTAGTTAAAGGTACCCATATGAATTTAAAGGTACCCATATGAATTCACAGGAAAAATGTTATATTTACAAGTTCTACTATTATTAACAAAGTTGAGGGAATTTCAACTTCTAAGGTTTTTGTTATTCTTTTACTCATGAAAACCTACCGCCATGTATTACTCATCTTAAAATGTATATATGCTTGAGCATTGAAAGCGCAGGCTATTAACTGCACTTTCAATGCTCAAGCTTGGGAAAAATAGCTTAAATTTACTCAATATTCTCATTTAAAATGGCAGCCATTACTATTCGATTGATTCACAGTTGATTAGCCTTGTAAGTGGCCATATGTTTGTAAAATTCCATTGGATTTAAAGGTACCCTTACGATTTTATAGAAGAATTGCCAAAGCATGCTTGATCAGTTTGCGAGGGACATCAAAGTCGACTTTTTTCGCCGCCTTGAGGGCTCGAAACAGTACTGATTTCCAAGTGAAGGGCTATGACCGGAGAGTTAGTTTTGTGTGGGTGCGATGTAGAGTGATTACAATCTTTAGAATGTATCTACTGCCAAATGAACCGCCAGTATCAGTCCAATCCAAAATTAATGCTTTGAACGCAGCTGGCCACGCACTTGTTTAGGGAGACTTCGTCCAGTGGGGCATGCCTTAAACTGATCCGCAAAGAAAACGAGCCCTAGAAATGGCGGCCAAGACGGAGCTTCTCGTACTGAGCACCGGCGATATGCCAACTTTCCGCCATGTGGGCTGTGAAGGAATCATACTCGACCTACCATTTACCTTGGAGTCCATAATATGGGAGCCAGTGATTATCTGTATATTCTCCTTGAGATCTGTGATGCTGTCTCCCAAAGATTGGGTTGAACATTGAGAGGATGGACGTCGAGAGGTTTATCGAGTTGCTCACGGCAGATGCGTCGTTTCTGAATGATTCTTAAGGGACTGAAAGGCTAGCAGCTTAAGATATGGTTGACTCAACTAAGAACATCATCACGTCTGCTTTGAGCGCTTTTTTGCCCTGTCAGAGGCCTCGGAATGACAAATTTCCAGTGTACTGTTGGTGGAGTATCACAACCTTCGACGTGAAGCTCAACGGGTTAGGAACCGAGACAAGGCATACAACCGGTTAGCAGCATATAAGTTAGCCAGAAAATGCCTTCGCAAAATGATTAATAGCAGTAAGGCTCGTTGCTGGCAAGATATAGCGGACAGTAAGAATAACAACCCGTGGGGCCTTGACTACAGGCTAGTTATGCGGAAGCCCTGCATATGAAGCAGAAAAGATGGACGAGATAAAGTGGGTGCTTTTTCCGTCAACTCGTCCGTGTTGATGCTGCTAACTGCAAAATAACAGTCCTATCAATGAAACCAAAGAAGGCTCAAGGTCTAGACGGCGTCCCAGCTGAGGTGTTAAGCCTTGTCTTTCACCATTGTCCTGACTTCTTGCTCAGTACATTCAACGCTTGACTGCAGGAGGCGGCTATGTCGTGACGTTGAAACGTAGCGAGGCTCGTACTGATTAGCAAGCGGGAAGGGAAATCCTTGGTCACCGTTTGCATACTGCTCATTTTACATGCTAGACGTAGCTCGGAAAATGCTAGAGAAACTTTACAAGGTTAAAATTCATGGACGCAATTCGTGGTGTTGGGGACCTATCTCCTCAGCAGTTGGGCCTTAGAATAGAACACTGCACCATTGATGCAATCGTAGAAATGGTAAGCATGGTTTAAGAAATGGCGGAGGTACATAGCTGTACCAAGCGGTGGGCGGTTTTGTTGGTGGCGCATGGTGTTTGAAATGCATTCAACTCCGCTAGATGGGTGGGTATTCTGGATAGGCTGAAAACCCTTTTCAAGTTTCAAAATATCTTATGCGACTTTTGCAGGGTTACCTGAAGAACCGCAACCTAGTTTATGATACGATGCAGGACCAACGAACGGTGGAAATTACATTGGGTGTTGTTCAAGAATCGATCCTTAGCTCAAATTTGTGGAACAAGCCGTACGACGGGCTACTGAGACTAGAGCTGCCTGATTATTCGTGCGTAATCGGATATGTGGATGATGTTGTGCACGCTAGTTATTTGGTGAACCGTCAAGCACGTGCAACGTATACTACGTATGCTATTGCACTGGGTGAGAGATTGGATGTATGCTCGTGAGTTCTGTCTAGCACTGGAGAAGATCGAAGTGAATTTCCAGAGTAAGAACGATTAGTACTGGGGAAGCACGGTTTGAATTGGAACCATCAGTAAAATACCTGGGGTTACTGATCGGCTCGACCATGAGTTGCCCTGAGTAAATCAGGACAACGGTTGATAAAGCTGCGTCAGGCTTATTGGCTCTGAGTCGACTTATGGCTAGCGAAAGCGGAGCCAACCCATCGAGAAGGCGACTTTTGATGAGGCCCGTAGAGTCGGTGCTCCTGTACGGAGCAGAAATATAGGACGCCGGTCTCAGCGAGGAGCTGTACACGACCGCTTGGCACAGATGGTGGGAAGAGAAGCATTGAAGACGGCATCTTCACATCCGACGGGCTCGGATTAAGTGGTGCTATTCATCGTAGGCGTGATGCATATCACCCTCCTTTCTAGAAAGCGTCTTGTTATCTATCTTCGTCGAAACGAAGACCGAAGGGAGGTAGTTAGCTGCGAGGAGATACAATGTTCACTCAATAAATGGCAGTAGTCCTGTTCACTCAATAACTGGCAGTAGTCCTAGATGAACAGCACAAAGGAAGGAGGACCGCACGCCTCATGTCTGATTTGAGACCATGGCTAAATTGAACGTACGGTGAGACTGACTTCTACCCGACCTAGCTCTTCAGCGGATACGTTAGATCTCTATAACCTCTGCAAGGAGACAGGAGAGCTTTCTCCAAATAATATAATCGGAGAGATGCTTGCATTGGTTACCAAATAGATCTATTTGGCACATTATTTTCGGGCAGTCCTTAAAGATAAAAATCTCGTTGGCACTACCAGCCGGAAAGACGACTTTCTCGTAGGTACACTTATTTTTAAAAGCAAATAATCATTTTGTTTGCCCCCACTTTGAAACTCAAAGATTGCTTAAGGACGATAAAAAGTAGCAGGAGAGTCCTCCTCAAGCAACGTCTTCTGGATATCAAAACTTGACACCCAAATATATTCCATGAGTTCAGCTCGAAAAAGTAATATGGTTGTTATGTATTTTAATTTGTTGCCATTTTATTTTCAGTCTGTTGAGCTCAATGTTTGAGTAGTCATGATAACATATCAATGACTTAAAATAATTTTCATCAAAACCTTTACCCTTGTTTGGGTCATTTGCGATCGTGTATTTACACAGTATCAAGTGTAATTGATGAATTTTCAATCGTCTATCACCTAGCTGTTTCTAGCCCGATTTTTATGAAACTTTCAGAAAACATGCGTTTTACATCAGAAAATCTGGATACAAATTTTTGGGAAGTCTTAGGGTTATAGATGAAAACGTAACATAGATGAAAACATTTTTGATCGAATTTTAACATCTGAGGTATTTCTTGGCATTGTACTCATAAAGAATTACTCCCGTAATTTTTTTTCAGGTTTTTCTGTCCAAAGATGTCCAAGCGCGAGGGAGCGGGACACAATTTTTTCGTACATTCCCCCTCACCCTGCACCTTGAAAATCTTCTATTTTAGGACCTGTATTGAAAATTTCTCACCAAAATCTTTTCTTTTTGACTACCATATCGGCTACCATTGTCCAAAAAAATTTTTTAAGAGTCACGCCCCTGTGTAAAGAGACTCCCCTTAAACACCTGAAAATATTTTTGCTGCACTGTAAATTTTGAGAAGGTACCGCTTTTGACCTAGGTAGAAAATTTCATCACTCTCGCTCATGCGGTTTGCGAGAAAACTTGCTGTGACGCTCGGATGGACGGACAGACTGATGGAAAGACGGACAGACAAATCCAAATTTTAGTAGTGTGTTGTAAAAATATTTTACAATCCGCTTAAAAATGGCTTGTTGTATAAATACTTTCAAGTTAAGCCATTAAAAACGTTTCCATGAAAAATATTCATTATTTCAGTTGCTACTAAAATAGCGCATACGCTTGTTTTGTGAGCTTTTGGAGCCGCCATTTTGAATACATACACTTAATTTTGGATTTGTTAAAATGTTTGTGTCTTAGGGTCTCATCAATCAATGGGCCAAATCTCGTTCAAATCGGAGTTTCACTCAAGACAGGGCAAAAGTATTAGTGTTAGTGAATCGGAGCTATGCTTTGATCTGAACAGAAATCATGAGTTTTCATCTAAAACGGCCGCCATTTTGTTTTTGCTAGGCTGAATATGATAAAAACTGGAGCGGAATTGGGACCTTTAACGTGGTCACAAATTTCAGGTTCTCTTTGCTCTCTACAGAAAACGCTTTTTTGGAACCATATTTTTTATATGACTCTCTATGTTAAATACGCTCTATCGGACGGACACGGACACCATAAATTGTCATCACGAACTCGAAACATTCTCAAGAGTGTACTCGAAGCTCTAACAATGGACAACAATAATTTCTTTCGATAGCGCGGTATTTCCCCGTAATGTGTAGTTTCTCTTTACATGCATGCACATGAGTGCCAGGTGACGCAGGTGATCATTTCGCTGTTCTAATTTGTGCAGCAATGGCACCAACTAAACTCTTTTTAACTTTAAGACAAAACATGGAGGTGGTTAATGTTGCAGAACAAGAACATTTTAGTGTTCGCAAATTGGGCGAGAGGTATGTTTTAAAAATCGGCTTGGAGGGGGAACACAAAATTTTCGTACATTTCCCCTTGCCTTGCAGCTCTCAAAGCAAAACTTGTCATTTTAAGACCCGTTCTGAAAAGCTCTCAACAAGACCTTTCTTTTGATACCCATATTACCTACGTGCATTTTTTTCAGGGGCCACTGCCCTATATGGAGAGACCCCCCTTAAACATCTTATAAATTTCTTATTGAGGTGAAACTTTGAAGAGGGCATCACTTTGCGCCTACTTACAAAATCTTATGTTTACAGCTTATGTTTGCTAGAAAAAGTGGTGTGACACACGGACGGACGGACAGACAGGACGCGATTTTAGTAGGGTATTGTAAAATGATTTTACAAAACCCTGAAAACAAAACAATTAATAGGTGATGCAGCACAGATTGACAAGATTTGTTTCGAGTGGGTTGCTCGAGCCAAAAACCAGCATGTTCCCATATCAGGGCCTTTAATAAAAACAAAGGCCAAAGAAGTAGCTAAAGCGTAAGTTTAGATGGCTACAAAAATGGAGAAGAAGGCATAACATTAGCTTCAAGTGCATCTCTGGTGAGTCAACAGACGTTTATATGGAAGATGTGGACCAGTTTCGATAAAAATTTCCAGATGCGATAAGGATACCAACCACGAGATATATTCAACGCAGATGAAAGTGGTTCATATTTTAGAGCTTTGCCAGACAAAACATCGACTTTTAAAGCTGCAAAGTGCGTAAGTGGCAAAATGGCAAAAGAAAGATTAATCATAATGTTGTGCGCTAATATGATAGGAGAAAAAGAAAAGCTTTTGGTTATTGGGAAAGCTGCTCGACCATGGGCAATGAAAAATGTTGCAGTTAATAGTTTATCTGTTAAGTGGACTTTAAATAAGAAGGCGTGGATGACAAAGACTATAATGACAGACTGGCTCCAAGAAATGGACAGAAGAATGAGATTTCAAAAATGTAAAATTTTGCTTTTCGGGATAACGCTGGGTCGCACCTTACAGATATGAATTTGGAAAACATTACAATAATAATTTTACCTCCTAACACCACATCGGTTTGTCAGCTCATATACCAGGGAATTATTCAGAGTTTCAAGGTCTTCTATCGTGGTTTAATTCTGAAACATGTTTTTTCAACAATCGTTAACGTTTCCTCCGCCTCACAACTTTCAAAATTCATTAACGTTTTGGAAGCTATCTACTTCATTAAAAACACACGGGACAAGGTAACTCCAGATAATGTACAAAAATGCTTCGCCAAAGCAGGTTTTAACAAACCTGTAGTCAACAAGTTGATATAATGGAATATGATGCAGAAGAGGATCTTCCATTAGCAACGCTTGCAGAGTTTTGGAGGAACTTTAATTAAATTGAATCGATTAATCAACCTAATGAGGACTTTAGAAAATTTGGATCACACGTTATCAATTGAAGAGGAAGCAAATGAAAATGAAGAAGCCGGAATTAATAAAGCGAGTGCAGGAGTAGATGATATTTTAGATATAGTATCGGATGACAGTGACGAAGAGGAAAATGAAGATCGTGGTACAATCAACTCTTACGCCAGTGCCTTAGAGGCCACTAGAAACCTAAAAAAGTTTTTAAAGGAAGATGCTGCGTTCGCATTTTTGAAAAAATTTTGAATCACATTTTAAAAATTATTTTTTTGCGAGAAAAACGTGAAAAAAAAACCAAGCAGTCAAAATTACTTGATTTTTTTAAGAAAGATTTTTTTTCGTATTTCTAAATAATAATATAATGTACAAGTATATTTAAAAAAAATAAAAGTTAGAGCACATTAGCCGTTGAATTACGTTTTCCTTTTCATTTCTTTATGCTAGGTACTTTCTTATATACGGACACCTCGAATAAACGGACAAAATTCTTGGAACCGTGGGTGTCCGCTTATTAGAGGTTTTTTCCTGAGAAATTTACCTAAACAGACGGTTTCGGCTACATTAAAAATATTGTTAGATGAAGCGTATGTTATCTTTCCATTCATCTTAAACGTTTGAATCGACACTGGCGCTCTTCGCGTCAATTTTTTAAACATAATACCATTTTGATTTTTTGAATTGGTCAACCATCCGTCACTTGCAACGAATCCTGTGATTTACAATTTCAACGCGAAATCTTTAGGTTTTGCTTCGAAGAACGCACCTCCAGCAGGTAAACTTTGTGATCTGCATTGTCCGAGCCATCTGACTAACGTATCCTCAATAATTGGAAACTCACCATCTCTCTTCAGAATTGTAGACATGATGACGGAATATTGAAAGTTTTGAAGATGTATTTTTTCTCCAAATCAATTTCCACGACCGGGATAATTTTCATTGTCGTATACACTAAGGGAAGCGCATTTTTGTCTTGTACGCATCGTGGCAAATTAAAAATCCCCGTTGGCAGCACCAGCCGGAAAGGTAAATTTCTCGTATGTAGCGTAAGGTTTTGAAAAAGAATTTGGCTTGCCTACTACTGGAATTCGTACTGCAATTTTCGAAGCATCACATGGGTATTTATTAACATAAAAAGACTTGCAGCCATTCGTATTTGGAGACCCTTCATAGAGGCGAAAATATTTTGCTAATTTAATTGAGTTGCACAAGTATGGATCACATATTGAAAATCGGCGGGTAATAAATTGTTATAAACATACGAGTATGCGACAAGATTTCTCTCGAGTAATTTACCTAAAAGCTTAAATATAAACATTGTTAAGAAAAGTTCGAAGCATATAGATGGGATGTGGCCAAGTTTGAATTACAGAACCCGACGGGAAGCTTGAGACGAAAAGTATATCGAGTCATCAAGTTTATCAAAATACAGGGTTTTCCAATAAGAGGTGTTTTTTGATATTAAAAGAAAAATGACATTTTTTATATAAATTATCGAATGTTTATTTCATTATTAAGGGGAAGGTTTGTTGTTAATGGTGGAATTATTAAGAGGAAGGTTTGTTGTTAATCGTGGAAAATAACATCAGGCAAATGACCACAACGACCACGCTTACAGGACCATATCCTTTTCATGAAATTTTCCATAACCAAATCGCAAAGTGGCTGCCCTATGTCCTCGATAGCCCCACGAATTCCATCTTTGAGGTCTTGAATAGACGCTGGGCTGTTGGCGTAGACCTTCTCTTTCACGTGGCTTCAAAGGAAGAAGTCGCAAGGTGTTAAATCACAAGATCTAGGTGGCCAATTGTGATCAACTCTTCGAGAGATAACACGGTCCGAAAACTGTTCCCGTAAAAGAGATTAATGGTTTCGTTGCTTGTGTGGCACGTAGCGCTGTCTTGTTGAAAGTAAAAGTTGTCCAGATCATTATCATCCAATTTCGGCCATAAAAAATCATCAATCATCTCTCGATAGCGCAATCCATTCACCGTAACTGTTGCTCCAGCCTCATTTTCGAAAAAGTAAAGTCCAATGACTCCGCCGGACCATAAACCGCACCAACCAGTCACACTCTTGGGTTTTCCGAGCCCCAGATGCGACAATTTTGCTTGTTGACGAAGCCACCGAAGTAGAAATGGGCCTCATCACTCAAGATGGTTTTTCTATGGAATTCCGGATCATTTTCATGCATTGCAAGGACCCAATCAGCAAAGACACGATGTTGTTGATGATCGACCGGCTTGAGTTCTTGTGTTAACTGAACTTTATAAGCGTTAAGACCTAAATCTTTATGCAGGATACGGTGTAATTCCAAAGAATGACGAGGAATGGACAAACCTGGGTTTTCTTCAACACTTTCGGCTACAGCAGCAATATTTTCGGCTGTTCTTAAGTGACGTGCACGGGTTTTATTCTTCACATCACTAAGTTGTCCCAACAGCTCGAATTTTTCCACCGATTTCTGTATTGCGGTCCGACAAGGTGCTTCACGACGACCCAAAAATGTTCGAGTTTTACGAACCGTTTCTGCCAAATTTTCGCCATTTTTATAGTGAATTTTAATCATTTCAATGCGTTATTGAAGCGGGTATTGTTCCATTTTTATTGATGGCGTAGTACTTGTCAAATGTCAAAAAATGACAGCTACGAAAATGACATTATCGAGGTTCACATTATGGAGATTCGAGTGCTTATGTATATTTCAACTACATATATACAAAATAATTAAGATTCTCAATCTTAAAGCCAAGATTAAATTTAAACTAGTAAGTGATGATTTATTATTGGGTTGGAAAACTCCATGACTGGATGTGGCTTAGCAAGAAATTGGTTATACTTATTAAATTGATTAAAAACTTACTTTGGGCATTTTTTTTCCCACAAATAATAGATTTTTTAAAGAGCTAAACTAGTTAGTGTACATATTCTATGCAGAAGTAATTGTAAATGCAAAATCATCGTTGACTCGCTATCCAAAATACAAATCGCTTTAAACAAACCCGTTTACTTCTTGATTATTATAGGTTAATTGTTTCTCTATTCGCGGATGTATCAAAAAGCTCGGAGAAAATGATTCCCTAAAAAGTGTCTCAATGCTTTAAGACGGAAAAAATTAATCATGTCTTAATAACCTGTCCATAGTCTGTTTTCTTGGAAATGTTTTTTTTTTTTCATCCAGCTTCAATGAAAGAATGTTAAAGAAGAAACTTCGCAGTTCTTCAGGCAAGCTTGCATTTGTGCCACCTTTAAAATGTTATGATGAAACAAATCTCTTTCGAAGAATGAGTTTCAAATCGATTTGTTTATTTAGACGTACGTAATGATTAGCTATAACAGCTTAACCACCAAGAATATGTACTGATTTGATTCCTTTTGGAGCAATTTACTTATTAGTTGGTTTTCAATCATTTACTTAAAGTTTTCTTCTTTTCAGTTCAATCTATTACTCTATAAATATACCAAAGACAACGAAATTTTTTTTCATTTATTAGCAAAACAATAATTTAGATAAAATCATTTGTATCACAAAGAGCACCAATGCTGACTGTCTTTATTTCCTCTCCCACTGAATACATTTCCAATTTCATGCCCCATTTAACCTTAGACGAATAGGACTGCATGCTTATAGACAAAAAAGGAATCATTCTTACTTTCCCAAAACCTTAAAAGAAAAAGCTCTTATCTGAATGATATTTCAGAATCCTGCTGCATATCTAAATCTAACGGAAAATACGTCGAATTTTCTTGAATAACTTGCATAACAACCCTCCTTTCTGTATAAAAATTCAATCGTAGCACACGATACAATTGGAATTTCTTTTGCCAATGCATATCCATGCGTGCATGCGTTACACATGAATATACAAACTCATATGTTTCGTGTATCCTATAAATATTCGGACTGGCTTTTTGCAAGATTAATCTTTCGTGTTCATTGCCTTAATGAAAAATGGTGGCCGAGAGAAGACGAATTTCATTGACCTCACCAACGAAATTGCAACAACAGCAGCTACAGCGGCAGCCAAAGAGATATCTTGAATAATGTAGCGAGGACCAATTTGAAATTTAGTAAAAAAGGGCTAAAGAATCCATGGCCAGCTCCAACAAGTTTTGGCACGATGTACTTCTTCAGTTCCACCGTTCTGCTCCTCCGCTTGGGCGCAGATCAACGTCTTGGACACGCTGCTAACAAAAAACGGGCCCTTAATAATGGTACGCTGCAGGGTTGGAAGAAGTGTGCGGAGGCGCAACACATAGCAGCTAACTTGTACTTAGGTCGAATAAATTGCATGCACGACACCGTTGGCAATATTCCCTCCTCTCGCGTTACGCCATCACCGCTACTCAGCCTACTTGATGTCCTTTTGGTATGTTGTGAAATTGCAATTTACCATTGCAAGTAGGTACACCGATTGTGCGTGGCATCTCCTTCTTGGCAATTATTTTCCATTTAAAAAATGCAATATTTACGAAAAATTATTCATAGCCATGCTCTGATATGCCTTCAAGGTGGAACGCATGTTTTGCGATCAGGAACAAGACCGTGTTTCGTTTCGCCTAGATTGGTTTTCGCTACTAGACTACCATATTTTGCTGGTTTATTTATTTTCCTGACAGTTAGTTAAGTTGGTTCAGCCCTCTTAGATAGCTGTGCAGATTATTTGTTGCCACATGGTATATTTATTATTAACAATTTCATGGACGTGGTTTTTCAAAGGAAATCCTTTCAGTCGGAAGAAACCGCTTTGATTTCAAATAGGAAGAAATTCATCAAATTTCAAGATTTTCATCTAAGTTTTCAGGAGGCTTTAAAAGAAATATATCCTTCAGGGGACATTAATCCAAGATCAACTTTTAGTTAGATGGAAGATATCACTCGATTCGGCGGAGCATCCATAAACCGCATCTCAAACCTTAAAAGTGGCTGCAGTAAGAAGCGTATATATCAGTATCAAAATTTTCGCCATTCACCTTCGTTTGGCATATTACTAAGCCATACTTTCGCCCACACCACCATTGTCCCTTTGAATTCTTCCTTGAATCAAGAGCAGCATTAGCAAGTACTCTACCGGCAACAACTATGGCACCAGCCAGCACTTCCATATTCTTTCAATTCAATTCCAATGCAGGCGTGTTTTGTATCGCGCCATGCAACAAAACCAACACCATCACCTCGAATGCATCGCAACCCAGAGAGAGCACACAACTACCAGTACAGTAAAACTGATGGGATTTAAATTAAGATCGTAAATCAAAGGCAGAACGTACATAAATTTCCCACTGGCGGGTGTATATGCGTTTTTAATTTTTATTGCACCCAAGTTATTTATGCTGGGCGGGGAATTATAAAGTGAAAGCCATCCACTATTCAGTCCAGGTCGACACGAAGCGAAATGGAGTCGTTTTTTTCGTGTCCTCAGAGCCGAGTTTGGTAACCTTCAAACCAGTTCCCTTCCCAATTATATCAATGTAGTTCGAAATGTACAATAGTTATTTCCTTTTTTTCGAAGGATGGCTGGTGCCAGAAGAATAGTTTGTGTGTTTGGGGTGTAAAGTGGAATAATGGTGGAAATGGTCGATGTTGATGGTGGTGGCAGTCAAATTGGTGCAACAACTCACAATTTTTGTGAAATATCTAATTGGAAATCGGAAATAATTCCGAGATATGAATGCATTTTATGGTATAAAGTGTGAAGTCGCCATAAATCCAACTGATTTAATCGCTGAAAATTTTATTTATTGGATTAAATGTGTATCCAAGGGTGATTTAAAGCTTGAATGAATTTATTTAATTTTATATGTAGGTCAACGACAATAAGAGAGGCCTTAATAAAAACACGAAAAATTTATTAAGCGCTGAATACAGTGATAAACCGGATTTTAATATGAATTTGTTACATATTTTAATTATTGCTATCTACCAATAATAAAAAATAAAATTTATATGACGCGAATAAGTGTTCAATGTTGGGTAAATATATCTCATATCGCATTACGAGCTGAATATCTAAATATCTCTCTTCTCAGCCTGGAACAGTGTGACAAATTACAAAAATCGAATCGGACGATTCCGTTTTTGTGATATGTTAACGGTTCGCGCGAGACGATACATTAACAAGTTAAGTAGATAGAACTACGCTCGTGGCAGAAGGGTTTTGTAATCAACATGTGATATGCAGACACCAGTAATGAAAAGACTCAATTAAAACTTCAACGACATTTACAAAAAATACATACATACTCGCTTTAAAGGAAAAACCATTGCGACTCCATTTTAACCTGCCGCCATTTTGTTCAATATTACTAATAACCATTAACTGAATGGAATTTTGAAAACATTCTTGTTATTTTTCTTATCTGAAAATTTGGAGAGGATCTGATTAAAATTGTAATGTCTGGTTCGATTGAAAGCCAGGCTTTTCCTATAAAAGGTGTCATTTTGAATAGATATTGTGATTTAACACCTTGCGAATTCTTCCTTTGGGGCCACGTGAAAAAGAAGGTCTACGCCAACAGCCTAGCGTCGATTCAAGACCTCAAAGATGGAATTCGTGGCGCTATCGAGGACATAGGGCAGCCTCTTTGTGATTTAGTTATGGAAAATTTCATGAAAAGGATATGGTCCTGTAAGCGTGGTCGTGGTGGTCATTTGCTTGATGTTATTTTTCACAATTAACAACATACTTTCTTCTTTATAATGAAATAAAAATCCGATCATTTACATTAAAAAATGGCATTTTTCTTTTAATATCAAAATAACACCTCTTATTGGAAAACTCTGTTCATTGCTTTTGTTGCGATAGGATAATTTCAAATGGCTATAATTTTCGTAAATACAATTCGATTTTATCGTAACTAACTGAGTATAAGGCCTTTTTATAGGACTACTGAAATATCAGTGATTTCAGCGAATTTAAGGATACCCATATGAATTCACTGGAAAATATGTAACATTTAAAAATCCTACTATTATTAACAAAGTCGAGTCAATTTTGATTTCTAAGGTATTTGATATTGTTGTATTCATAAGACCCAACTACAACGATTTTGTCGCCTATAAAATGCACGCGTTCACCAAGAATCAATAGCCTAGCCTATTTGCACTTCAAATGATGAAAATGGGGTAGAATTAAACAAATACACTCAAAATTCAAAGCACCCTAGCTTCGTTAAATTGCAATTCGATTCTTTTTAAAATTTCGTACTGGATGAGTTTTCCAAGTAGCTTGCTGTACATATAATTTCATTGAATTTTACAGTCAGGTATTCAAGAAAACGTAGAATTGATAAATCATACAATTACTAACAAAGTTTAGCGAATTTTAACGTTTTTGGTGTTTGTCATTATTGTACTCATAAAAGCCCCTCTTCAAAACTTTTTTCAGATTTTTCAATTCACAGGTGCCCAAATCGTGAGGGTGGAACACACACTAGACATGTGTAACGCATCAAATTTTGATTCGCTGAAACACTGATACCAGCGCCAGCAGTGGTATCAACGCACTGCGCTGATACCATTGCGCTATGATACCTTGATTTCATTCGACTATGCTTGATATATTTTGCGCTTTTGTTTGGACTCACATAATAGCATCATATGAGTGCTGGCGATGATATTAACGCACTGCATTGATACCATTCTGCTGCGATACCACGATTGCATGCTTCTATGCTTGATACAATGGGCGCCACGCCGTAACTTAGCGCTAAGCCAAACGGCTTGGCATTGCCAATGCAAGCGCAATAGATACAACCCTTGAATCCAATGTTATTACCAACACACAGCAACTATGAATCTCTCGACATAGAGGTTGATGCCGAAAAGCGCTACTGCACTGCTGATACCGAGGATCAGTATAAACGCAGTCGTATCATTGCTAGTGCTTCAACGCAATTGCGTGGTGCGTTACCCATGTCTAACACACACCACACACACACACAATTTTTTCGTGTTCTCCTGCTTACCCTCTGTACCCCGTTATCGATAAAGCAGTTTTAATACCGGATATTGAAAGGTCTTTCATTTGATGCCCTACTTGACTATGCTCGGTGAAAAACTAAATTTTTTTTAAGGGGTCACATTCACATATTGTCAGACCTAGGCTATAGATAGCTGTTTCTAGATCTGCCAATTTCACACATTCCCAAATACCCTGTTTGGTGTATATTGTTTGTAAGATGCTGTTGTATTTATGGAAAACATCATGAATATAATTTTTAGCGTGTTCGTAAAGTGCAAGGAAACGTACAATATGTTGAGCTGGTTGTGATCTACTTTGGTAAGCCACTCTTTAGCCCTATTGATTTCGGTCAGGCCTTTTTGTAGCTGCTCCGAAAATCGTGAAAGCTTGTTATTAATTCTGGCGGTTGTGGAGTTTAACCAGCTTGTGGCTTTCAGGACGTTTTTTCTTTGTCGTAAGACCAGTTCTTTCAACTTTTCTTGATTCTCGCCAAGTTTGCTTATATCCATAATGACATCGTCATTTACTTCGAACACAGATGTTAGAAGCTAACCAAGTATTCCCCGCAGCTTTCGAGAATGCAAGAAGTGGAGAGTGTTTATGCGATTCAAAGATTCTTGACACAGGTCGGATGAATGTTGATAGAGTTCCCAACAATTGATTTGATTATTCGTGAGCTTGCCAGACGTGCATGCCGTCTGAATGCTGGTATTCATTTTTTAAATGTTTTGTTCGTCGTACTTGAGGTCAGCCAGGGGTAGTTTGAAATTTAATTTGAGCGCTCCTCGCAGTAGATAAGCCACTCCAATATGTTCGACGTAAAGACTTTCTTGCAGTTGAGAAACGTTTATTGCAGACAACGTTGGAGTAAAACAAGTACCCAGGACTAATATAGTCGAAAACAACACAGTAACAATTGATATAGGAGTAGTTTTTCTTCGTTTTAAACTAGTTCGATCATTGACTGGTGATAGTCTTTTGTTGCATGTAGCAGACGTATAAATTTCGGCTGGCTAATCAGGTTGTGACGGGGTTTCAAGTTGGTTGGTTGTGCCATTGGATAACTCGTGCGATAGATTGCTGAAAGGTAAGGTGCAGACTTTAGTAATGGCACGCTTGGTAAATTTTCCATTCGTTTTCAAGGTAACGACTCGCACTGACCCGCCTGTGCCTGGGTGAGTAGCGATTACCCTCGCGAGAGGCCACTGCATGGATGGAATGTTCGCTGTTTTTACAAGAACAATGTCTCTTTCTTGAATATTTCTTTGAGCGGTAAGCATTTAGGCTTTTGTTGAAGTCGGTTTAGATAGTCTCGTGACCACCTTTGCCAAAAGGAGTGCTACATATATTGCACTAGTTGCCATCGTTTCAGAAGACTGACACTGCTTTCACATGGATCGCTCTTGATTTCGAACAGATTACTGCCAGTCAGGAAATGACCTCGAGTTAGGGCACCAACGTCTGAAGGGTCCGAGCTTTCATCAGTTAGGGGCGTCGAATTCAGACATGCTTCTATTTGTGCTAAAAGTGTGTTGAATTCTTCGATGGTAAGAATTTGTTGGCCGATGGTTTTATGTAAATAACGTTACATGGACTTAACACCAGCCTCCCAAAGTCCACCGAAGTGAGGACTTTCCGGAAGGATAAATTTCCATTCTATGTTTTCTTGTGCTAATACTGATGCAGCCTCTTGTGTGGTTTGTTCACAATCTTTTTGAAAGAGCTTGTGCACACCTTGGAAATTGGTGCCGCAGTCACTATAAAATGTCTTGCATTTTCCTCTTCGGGCAATGAATCGCCGAATTGCCGCCAGACAAGTTGGTGTAGACAGATCGGAAGCTAACTCAAGATGAAAAGCTTTCGTAGCCATGCAGACAAAGATAACTACATATGCTTTCGTGGTTTTAGATCCACACCCTGAACTCCAGCGTATGTTGATTGGGCCTGCATAGTCCACCCCAGTTTCTAGGAAGAGACTCTCAAAACGGACTCGAGCGGGAGGAAGACTGCCCATAAATTGTTCATTAGGCTTAGCTGACATTTCAAAACAGAGTATACACTCCTTAAGGATGCTTCGAGTCATCATATACCCCGACAAAATCCAATACTTCAAGCGCAAGGTACTAAGAGTGAGTTGGGCTCGTCCATGAAGTGTCTGCAGGTGCGCATTTCTGATGAGTAATTTAGCCAAAGACCCCTTTGGAATTATAGCAGGATGGTATGTTTCTTTGCCTACAAGAGCATGGTAAATTCGACCGCCCACTCGAAGAACTCCTTCCGTATCAAGCCATGGGGCTAATTGTTGTAAGTGGCACTTAGATGAAATTTAATTTGATCGCATGAGCTGCTTAAGTTCGTGTCTGAATGAGTGTGCTTGAGCTAGTCGAATGCAGAGTGTTTCAGCAGCTTGTAACGCTTCAGTAGTAAGAAATCCTGTACTTTTTAGTGAAGGTTTTGTCGCATTGTGCTTGAATCATAGGCATAAAGCTACAACCCGTTTCAGCTTGTTGCTGCATGAGAAGCGTTGTAGTATCTCCGGTTCTTGATCAAAGGGTTCCAGGTTTTTTGCAGCGTGATGGCTAAAACTAGTTTCTTCTGGTTGATTGTTACCGCAAGAAGGGGTGATAATAGTCTTCAGCTAGCGTAATCAGCTGGGTTGTCTTTGCCTGCGACATGATACCATTGCCGAGGACTGCTTTTCCTTTGTATTAGTCCAACATGATTAACAACAAAAACTTTCCACCGGGATGTAGGACTTCTGATCCAATCCAGAACTGATGAAGAATCGCTCCAATAATACTTTGGAACATGTTTCCAGTCGTGCGCACGTGTGACTTGATCCATGAGTTCAATGAGTAATTCGGCTCCCAACAGTTCTAACCGCGGAATCGATTCTTCCTTAGCAGGGGCTACTTTAGATTTTGATGTGAGCAGCGTAACCCTTGCAGAACTTGCCGATGTAACCTTGATATAAATAGCTGCAGCAAAAGCTACCCTAGAGGCATCACAAAAACCATGGAGTTCTATTTGATCTTTGGTGGTAAATCCAATCCACCGTGGAATTTTGAGTTTATTAAGTGCAGGTAGTTGTCTATGAACTGTGAGCCACTCCTGCACGTCTTTTTCTTGTAAGGGATCATCCCAATTGCACTTCATTTCCCATAAGTTCTGATTAGCAATTTTTCTGATTATAATGCATGGCTGAATCCATCCTAAAGGGTCAAATAGCTTGAACACCTCAAAGAGGACGATGCTCTTCGTAAGCTCAGTAAGTTGATAGAAAATGTGAAACCATATGTTGCTGGATGCCATTGTAGCCCTAATGTCTTCACTGCACCCTTTACGCTGATGTCAAATGGTATTTGTGATTGGTATACATTTTAACAGATCGGGATGATTGGCTGTCCATTTTCGTAGGTGGAACCCTCCGGCTTGCATTATTCGTCGTAATTCAGTTTGGAATTGGAAAAGTGTGTCCAAGTCCTCCCCACCTGTTAGGACATCATCAACGTAGAAGTCCTTCAATATTACTTCAGCTGCTTGTGGGTATTTAGGATGCTCATCCTATGCCAGTTGCTGCAAGGTCCTGATGGCCAAAAACGGTGCGCAAGACGTCCCATATGTAACCGATTTTAACCGATAATGTTGCTAATGTTTCGGCTGAACCGCCAAAGAATGCGTTGACAATCCAAATCAACCTCGTCTACCCAAATCTGGCGATGCATCTTTTCAATGTCTGCTGCCATCACGTAGCGATGCTGTCTCCACCGCATCAGAAGGTGAAGAATGGGTTGCTGGATGGACGGGCCTGTTAGCAGTATGTCGTTCAGAGCTTTTTCTACCAGCGCTCCTCTGAGACGCATTAAAAATGACTCGTAACTTTGTTGTAGAACTGCTGTTTTTTATTACAGCGTGGTGTGGTAAATAATAAGTAGGCTTTACCCCTTCGTTGTGAGGGGAAATTAATTCCATATGGCCCAGACTAAATCATAAATTCATAAAATCTTTATATTGCCTCTAGAAATCTGCAAATTGTTCCCACGTTGAAACAATATTATCACAATAACACAAGCAATGGTGACGATACGAACAACAATGATATATTTACAATTAAGAACTCATAATTTATAATAAAAAAGTTACTAGCTATGCAAAAAGACAACTTAACAAATCATAATCAATAAATGCTACACATCAATTTGTATGTAGGTAAAAGTCCAGTGAACGAAAAATGCAAAGTAAGATATTGACTTCTCAGACTTAATAAATGAACGTAAGAATTTAATACGTTAGCAAATTACTTTTTATGAAAGGTAATCGAACGATATTAATGAATTACATGAGTATGCTACATTGGCAAATTCTTTTAGAGAGGTGAATGTATTGTGGCGTGTTATTGGTTCGCGGCCTATAATTTTAACGTTCCGGGAAAGTGAAAACGCAATGTCTTTTAATTCAAGTTAAAGAGAGTTTATTTAATTCAAGAAAATTCACAATAATCAGTTTAACACTTTCACTAATTTTAATTTTCAGTATTAAAATAAAATCTAACACTTGTCCATAAATTTCTTATCGCAATTGTCTTCTAAATCACTTCACTATTACGAAACACACTTCCCACACACTTTCGCAGTTCTTATCGCGGTCGAATGAATGATTCCCCCATTCATTCAGCTCGCCTTTATATAGGGTCTCTAAGTATTCACCCATTTCTCGCATATTGGCGAACGTTCTACCGAGAGGTACCTGGTAGGTTCGAGCAAATTAATGAATGGAGTGACGTCGCTTGCAGATGTTGATTATGCTTGTTGAATTTGCTCGTGGGTTCGAGTAAATTCATTTGTTGACGTTCTTAATGATGATGAAAATAATTGCGACAGTAGCTCGCAGAATTATTTGTACATGTAATTATTTGTACATGTAACAGTATGTTAAAGTTCACTGTCAGCAGTTTAATTACTTCAGAAAAGGTGATCAAAATGAATATGCTAAATTAACAAATTTTTTTTCATAGAGGTGAATGTAACTTAAAAGTTCACTGCCACGAAGAAATAGGGTAATGCGGAAAATGTTTTTTTTGCAGAACCCTATAAATCACTTTCGACGTTACATTAATAATTCGAGTTGGGTGGTTTATCATTTGCGAAAAAAACATTCAAATTCATGTAGCGTTATACGGGTACTTTTACAAATGTGAAACGATCATTGATATCACAACACTAGCGGAAATTAAACTGCGTAAACAATTTTGCTGGGGACATTTACTTTTCCTAACTATTGTATAATGATAATGTTGTGTCATTTGCGTTTTCAGGATAAAAATCGAACCTTATTTTAGAGCTGGGCAAAATTTAAAAGTTAAAAATCACACAAAAATGTAGCTTTTTAATACGACAAAGAGACGAAACCTTCACACTTTTTTAATGATTTCCTTTGTTTTTACTACTCGGTATAGAGCTTTTCTTCTCCACAGTTCTCGAAACTTCCTGAGAGAATTTACAAATATTTACTCATGAAAACTCCGTCCGAAATTTCGGGGTGAGACAAGGGCTGATGAAAAATATTTTTTTGCTTTAGGTCTACAGCGTCTTTCGGGCCTTCGCTTGGAGATAGAGTATCTCATTATCTTGATCGAATGTGTTGGCGCTCAATAAGATGATATGGTCAGTACCATGCTTGCCGTATGTCCATCGATTCAGCTGCGGTACGTTTTGATTCATAACTGAATGGGCTAGTCTGTTCGAATAATCACTCGAAATAAATCTCATTATCACCAACGGGATTGGAACCAGGTACTTTTGGCTTTCGCGGCAAGCACTTTATCCACTACACCACGTGGAATACAGAGATATTACAAAATATATCCCTAGTATACTATACTTTCAGTCGGCAAAATAATAAAGCGATGTTTCCTGGAAAATTTTGTAATAAATTCAGAACAGCCTAGCTTAGCCCCTCTAATAACAGAGTCAGATTCAACTTTGATTAAAACAACCGTTACTCGGTTTTTATCAAACTTACAGAGTATTAGGACCTATTGTAAGACTACTCAGATATTGAATTTTGTTGAGTTTAAAGGCATCCATACGATTCTCTTGGGTAAAATGAAAAATTCGAAGATCATACATGCTATTATTAACAATGTTGAGCAAATTTTGACTTCTAAGGTATTTGTTGTTATACTCATAAACATCCGCTTCCATGATTTTTTTTTCAAATCGCGAGGGGAGGAGGACACAAATTTTCCGTGTATTTCCACTCCCTGCTAACCGATTACCATCGCAAAGTGCAACTTTTTGCTCTTCTGAAATTGAAGCTGAATCCGTTCCGGAAATTTTCCCAGATACAAGTTTAAGTCCAAGACCATCCGGGTTGATCCCGGACGTATGGTAAGCTAGAAAATTAAGCGTTTCCAAAATTGAAGGAAGAGATAGCCTAGATAATACACCATAGCTGGAATAATTGACTGAAACTATTTGGTTAATAATTAAACTATTTGTTTAATAATTTTGCTGAAAACATGTTTTGCGCTTATAAAATAATGTCAGATATAAAAAAGATGAGCCATTTTCTGCCAACAAAGTAGAGCATTTGAATAACTGTTATACTACATGGGCTAGTAAGTCCCGGGATTTTCCAATAGGTGGCAACACTGAAAAATGAACATGATTCATTTCGAGAGGCTCATTTGTCACTAGTTTATATTTGCAGTTTCATGACATTTCCCCTATTCATTTATATATATATCTTGAAGGTGAAAAAGCTACCGGCGCGATAAGTGCCGCGTTTGCTGACCGTCAGCCAAAAGCAGCAGCGCGTTGGTAATTCAACTGCCGACGTTTTGTGACGATGAATGAAGCGTGGGTCTATTACCATACTCCTAAGTCCAATATACAATCTACAAAGTGGCTGAAAAGCAACGAAAGCCGACCAAAACACCCAAAAGTCTAACGGTCGGTCGGGAAGGTAATGGGCTCCGTTTTTTGGGATGCACATTTAAGAATCTTTGTCGATTACCTGCAGAAGGAAAGAGCAGTCACATGAGAGTGTTATGCATCATTATTGAAAAAGCTGAACGCCGAAATAAAGAAAAAATTGTACCATATGGCGAAGAAGAAGTTCGGTATCATCTCGATAACTGTAATGAAACATGCGACGCCGCTGGCGACCATTACTAACACACTTTGCTGCTAGGTGGCTTGTCATTTCAAGTTGGTTGCGACGAGCGCACATCCCACGTCAATTTTGTCGTGGGATGTCAAGAAAATTTGACAGCCACATGGTAGGAAAGTGTGGACGTAGTGGCCGTCACCCATGAAGAAGTCCCTGAGGGTGCCAACAAGCATTTAAAAGGCTTAAGGTTAACAGGAAAAAGAACTTTTCTACAAATTGGACTATTCAAAAGTAGTAGTAAATGTATCAGAAATTGGAATTGGTAAGTCGGCGAATGCAAAGATTGTTTTTCCGCTTCGAGTTGAAATAACGTTTTGTAATGTTTAGACTGGCCGCGGATATCATCAATCAATCCATGCAGAGAGCGGAGCCAGATCTACGAGGAAGCAAAACGCCGCAAGTTGAGAGTTTGGGAGCTGCACTGGACTAATTCGATACCATAGACTTCTCTGACTATGATCTACGCAAACGTGATGGATGTCCGTGTTTGCCTAGATTAAAGTGCTTGCTTGTGAGCCCCTTATCTGCAAAGACATATTACAGTGAGTATTAAGCTGAATCCAATTCAATCCACAACTACCGGAAGATATTGCTATGGACGAGAAGAATGATCAGAAATTAATCAATATGATGTGGCAAGCGAAAGCATACATGCATGCGAATCGGGAAAAGATCATAGAAATGATAAATCTTTTAAAATAGCAAATAAGAAGAAGATAATATCTTTGTACCAAGACTTTTAAAATATCTCCTATCACAATTGGAAATTGTGGAAGGATTGAATTCAAATCACACAATATTGTGAACAAAAAAATCCCGATTTATTATATTTAATGATAGTTTTCGTATAGTCATAGCTATGAAAGAAAAAACCAAATGATGAACTGAAAGGAAATGATACAGAATTATATCAGATGATCCCAACGTTTTTATTATACGAAAGTATCTCCGCGTTGATTATAAGGAAATCTTATGCATCTGGCATTCGACAATAGATTCTGATTTTCAGTAAATAATTATAAGCGTTCTTCTGTTTTTTATGCAAATCCGCGATCAGCTAACAAGTGCAAGATCAATATTAACGAATTTTCATAATGTGCGGTCACGTTGCTATTTATATTTTTATTTGAACGCGATAAATTTCTCAAGGTGTCGTTGATCGTTTTTATAAAGCTTCAAAATAATAGTGTTTTCCAATAAGTATTTATATAGGACAAAATATAAAGCATAATAGCATATTTGTGGTGTAAAATAGCAAATATTTAAGTTTCGAAAGAGATTTAAGTCTTATTTTGTAATTTTTTAAACAAGTCTTCGTGGGTAGACCTTGGATAACAACCCATATTTTAGCTAAAATTTTTGAATGAAAAGCTTAAAGTATTTTAAGGTACGATCAAGTACTCGATGGATATATTATTGAATTCGATAATTTTATTTATTTAGGTTAAGTTTCAACTGAAATTCGAGGAAATATTTTAATGCACGGTTATTAAGAAATATTTACTATATTCAGAAATTGTCATGCCCTGTTATAATGTTTTTGGCGAGAAGTCAGTCGGTAGGAACAGCACAGTCACTATTTCTTAATGAAAGTCAAAAAAAAAAAAAAATAGAAAAACTTGAGAACATCAAAACAACCAAACGATACGTAAGAAAACAATCGAACGCACAAAATTTTTGTAATCGTGCTTAGATATTTTAATGTTTTTTTTTAAATAACTTAAAAACGTAAGTCACTATTTGAAGACGTCTAATATACTAGAAAACCTATCGTTTAAGCTCTCAGCTGTAAAAGGAAAAACAATAATTTACATTTAATATTTTCCTTCCTAATCATTTTATAATTCCGATTTGGATATGAACTCTTCCAACAGAACCATGGTTTGATAGAATTGATAATTTTTTTGAGTATTTAAAATTACAAAAAAAAAACCGCAAACAAACAAATCTTAAAAATTTTTTTTTGATCTAAAGTTAATTTGGCTTCCGAAGCGAAAAGGAAATGAAAATACATAACGAATTACTTTTAATCTTATTTTTTTGAAAAAAAAAGAAAAAACGAAAAACACGCAATTATTATATATTTTTATGCCTCTTAATCGGTGAAATGAATAAAACTATGTATTGCTAACCTTAACAACGACTTTCCTTTCCAGTGGTTCTTCTTTTCAGCGGGAAATGAGGTGCAGGGTAGGTATGCCGTCGCGAGGGTAGGGTTTGAGAAAATCCGCTGAGGTCGGTTTCGCGTCGCGCGCGGTACGCGGTACCTTTGTTGTTTTGCCGTTTTATTAGCGTAGCGTTCGTCGGGTTGAGTTAGCGTAGCCTATTTTTCGGTACCGCGTCGGGAATTCGGGAACGCGGAGTAAAGATTAGATTTTTGTCCTTTGACTGATTGATGAAGAAATACGGAGTAACGTAGAGTAGGTTTCTTCTCCGTATGATTGTATTTTGTGACGCGTTTGAAAACGGGCATGTATTGGTAGCTGAAGATTGTAAATGAGCGTAATCCATTCGGAGACCCGCGACCAAAATCCTCTCCGATCTAGCTGGCCGACAAGCAGCCACCGCGTGAATAGATTACGGTGCACGGATTGGTTGACCGGTGGGTACCATCCGTTGGCACTACTCAGACTTAACGTCTAGAACCGATGAGAGGTCGGTTCCTCGTTCGGACGTAGACTTAAAATCATTACATAATGCACAGTCACGCACATTCTTGAAAGCGATAGCCAAACTGGACCAATTACGATTCGAATTTGTTGTTCAAAAACCGTATTCTCCACATTTGGCCCCCAGTAACTTTTATCTGTTCCAAGTAGTTCCAGGGGATGAGATTCAGATTGAATGAGGAAGTCATTGCGAATACCGAGGCGTATTTCGGAGGTTTGGACGTTTCGCTATACCAAGTTTATCACCCTCTACGGCAGCTATGCTGAGGAATAAATATATCTCTGCCCAAAAAAAAGCTTGTTTTCATTAAAAATCCCGGGAATTATCAGCCAATGTAGTACATGAAATGGAATTGAAAATTAATACAAGATGTATGTATGGATTGATTTAAATGTTTCGGTCTATGTAACTGTATTACTATTAGAGTTTAGTATGGCTAAATGAAATTATTCTTGCTGAATTCATAAAGGTAGGTACTTTCAAGTAAATCAGGTCATCTTTCCTTTATATTTCACTTGTTCACTCTATAATTTTTTTCGGAATGACAACTGGAAACCATATAAGAGAAGGATTCTCTATAATTTAAAACCATCTTTGATGTCAACTCTACTGCTAATTAAATCGCATAGCCTTGTACAACTAATCAAAATTCTTGGTTCAACTGCTACCAGATATGTTGATGTCAAGATATTTCAAACAGGATAATCAATACGATGCCGTTCAACACACACTGAGTTCCCATAATTGCTTGCAGCGAAATGGCTTGAAGTAATTATGCTATCATGCAGTCTGACTTGATTTTTCAGCTTCATCAACAGCAAAATCTCACAATACCAAATAAGTAAATGCGCATTGAGAATCTCATGGCATCTGAAGTTGTCGTGGTCATCTGAATTATGGCATGAAAGACGATAATGGTGATGATCATTAGTACTGATATTATTGCCAACGACGTTGATTTACGTTTCCACTGAGAATTTATGTGACCATGTTTCGTCATACCTTCTAAGGTAGCATGGAATCGATCGAGAAATTGTGTTGTGCACTTAAGTATCACCATACCAACATGGTTAGGGTTTATGATTAGGAACAAGTTCGGGAGGGAAAAAACTGCAATAACGGAAAAAAGCATACGTCCATGTTCCTAGACAATAAATTTATTATTCCAATTTATATATCATGTATTTCTACTTATTCGACTGCACTCAGGTTGCGACCGGGACATTTTCCAGCCTCTTAAACTTATACGGGCAAACAATGCGAACTTTTACAATCGACAAAAAACTCGAAAAGGAAATCCACATACTACTTACTATGTGTGTAATCTGACTAACAAATACCTCCCTCCAAGGTAACAGAAAATGTGGTGGAATTTCAATGGACTTTCACAAAAGGCAGTACCATGCCATTGCATTGGTTTGCATTGCTTTGCTTGGCTTTGTGCATTGTTTTTCTTCAAGAGTTCTTGTTAGTATTTCAACAAACTTGGCGGATTTCTAATGTATCTATCCATCTGCAGTTCCCTCCATACGACAATTAAACTGCTGTCTTCACGGATATTTATGTAAGTTTCATGGAACAGGAATTCATTATAGATTCACTTTGTTGTGCAGTGTTCTGTGTTCTTTTGGAGACCTCAGTGTTTGTTGAATGTTTGTCGTTTGGAGATCGTTTTTATATGATATCGAAAAGGTAGCTGTGCTAAGGAAGACTGCGTCCATCGACAGAATCAAGGGAAATCAAAACATAAAAAAAAAAAAACTAAAAAATAACGTCTCGTAGAGGTTGACCCAGTTGCCAACCGCACTCGTACAGGATATTGACATATATGGCTATGGGAACATAAAATAAAATTTTTAAAGTATTTCCTTACCCTAACAGGGTTTGAAATCATGTTCCAAACTTGGAACTTTACCATTTACAAAAATTCTTAACCAGATTTGAAGGAAAGAGGGGAGTCAGTCAGTCCTTCGCTGGAAATTTGGAGAGTTTGAAATAGACAGTAAACTTAGCCAAAAATCCATATAAGCTGCATGTATGCTTTAGAATTTAAGATTTCCGAATAATCCTGACAAATTTGAACTTACACGTGCATACTTTAAAGACATAGTTCGTTAAGATCAGAGTTGATGTCCATCTTTTATTCATCTCAGACATCACCAACACATTGATTTCGTTAAAACTGAAACACTGAAGGCATGTTCCATTGATACTTTAGACATATATTGTTCCCATATGAACAATTGATTATATTCCAACCTATTCTATGTTAGGTTTATCTTTTATTCCTACACCTGAAACATTTCCCATTGGCATGGACGGTAGTATCTAACAAAAAACTTTATGATTCATACTCGTATAATGGCGCACCTCACAACATCTCTATCCCTTTCTCATTGAATACGAAACAATTTATGAATAGAGAATTTAATCAAAAACATTATTGTTGTGTGATATCGCACGTGAAACACGTTATTCTCAAACAAATAAAACACCTGTATATTTTGAATAAATAAATACATCTTATATTCCTACTTGGAACAGACGCGACGTAAAAGATTAAATAAAATAGCTACATGTAGAATTGATTTATGCGTTCATTAAGAGATTTAAGAGATGAATAATAAATTAACCAATGAAAACTGAATGTGGATTTGTGAGTTTGTTTATTATCAATATTTTAATAAATGTTGAGCTTTCAATATATGCTAAATAACTTTAATGCATATATTGTTATATTTTAAATTAAATCCGAATACTAATGACAGTTTTTATGAATTAATCTTCAGGTTGTAATTTATAGCAAGCTTGCAAAAAATGTTATCTGATTTTTGGGATGTTTTGAATTTATTATGGTTAAAAGTATTCATCTCATATTCAAAATAAGTTGAGCTACAGGAGATTTGACTGATATATTTTCTGGAACGAGGGTAAGCAATATTTTGAACGAATAGAGCATTATATCTTAATTCGACTTCCAATAGATTCGAGGTATTTTTTTTAGCCCACATATTAGGTAGACTTCTAGAAAAAAAATTTCCTATCGTAGAGAGTACTTTATATATACAGTGGCTCAGAGCTTATTTGATGGAGTACATTTTTTAAGGCTTCAATATGAAAAAAATTAAACAGCAATTAATTATAGAAAGCTTCTATATTCAAATTCACAGTCACATCTACTTTAAAAATTTATTCTTAAAAAAAATTAAATAACAAAGCAAAATTATAGACGAAATTTTATATCACAGCTTATTTGATGCCGTACAACTTTTCCTCAAATTAATCCGATTAGAAGTTTTCCGGTGCAATATTTATATTTGGCACATGACAGCACCATTCTGTTCCAGCTCAAACAATTTTTCTGAATACTCGGCCAATTGAACATATTCAAATTAAACACTATTCCTGAAATTTTCGTGAAAATGCAAAGAAAATCAGATGTGAAATATGTACCAACCATTAACACGTATGTTATTATTGCTTTTTTACAGCTTTGAATCTATTTGGTATCGATTCCACTAGCTATCCTGTCATTTCGAGGGTTATTTTGTTCCCTTCCTCTAGCAAAGCTTTTTAAATAATTTTTGTTATAAATTATGCTGCTACGCATATTTTTCTCCAAAAGCCTATAAATTCCAGGATACATTCAAGTCGGGTAAATATGCCGGAGAAGCCATGAAATGAAGATAGTTTCGAATAAGCCAGGTGTGCAAAATTCTTGACCTATGCTTAGGGTCATTATCTTTGTAGAATTGAAATGCACGCCTGATTCTATGTTAGTCGGAATTATGCAATAGACATTCCTGTGGGATATTAATATGCATGACTTTGTCCATCAATGGTTTCGTTGCTTGTGTGGCACGTAGCGCAGTCTTGTTGAAAGTAAACGTTGTCCAGATCAATACCATCCAATAAAAAATCATTAATCATCCATAAAAATCATTAATCATCTCTCGATAGCGAAATTCATTCACAGTAACTGTTGCTCCAGCCTCATTTTCGAAAAAGTTAAGGTCCAATGACTCCGCCGGACCATAAACTGCACCAAACAGTCACAGGTTGAGGATAGAGAGGCTTTTGAACAATAACTCTTGGGTTTTTCGAGCCCCAGATGCGACAATTTTGCTTGTTGACGAAGCCACTGAGGTGGAAATAGGCCTCATCACTCAAGATGATTTTTTGATGGAATTCCGGATCACTTTCATGCATTTCAAGGACCCTATCAGCAAAGATACGACGTTGTTGATGATCGACCGGCTTGAGTTCTTGTATCAACTGAACTTTATAAGCCTTAAGACCTAAGTCTTTATGCAAAATACGGTGTAATGACGTTTGTGGAATGCCTAATTCCAAAGAACGACGAGGAATGGACAAACCTGGGTGTTCTTCAACACTTTCGGCTACAGCAGCAATATTCTCGGCCGTTCTTGAGTGACGTGCACGGGTTTTATTCACCAATTTCTGTATTGCGGTCCGACAAAGTGCTTCACGACGACCCAAAAATGTTCGAGTTTTACGAACCGTGTCTACCAAATTTTCACCATCTTTATAGTGAATTTTAATAATTTCCATGCATTATTGAAGCGTGTATCGTTCCATTTTTATAAATGATGTAGTTTCTACGTGTCAAATGTTAGAAAATGACAGCTTCAAAAGTGACATCTACCGAAATAGCGGGCTATCCAAAATAACACCTCATATTGGAAAACCCTTTATATATATGTGTATATATATATATATATATATATATATATATATATATATATATATATATATATATAGATATATATATATAGATATATATATATATATATATATAGATATATATATATATATATATATATATATATATATATATATATATATATATATATATATATATATATTTATATATATATCTAGGATGTACTGAAATTTATTACCACGCCCGAGGTTGCAATTTTGCTTCTATTTACAGCAAGTTTTCAGAAGAGGTTTATTGAGTAAATATCTCAGGTAAATTCTTTAACCAGCTAAATCGGCCAAGCGAACACAAAATGACGGCCATTCTCGACGAAAATGCGTGATTTCTATTCTGACCGAAGTATATCTCCAATTTGGATGGTTTTTATTGATTTATGTAATGAAGCTCACATTAAAAAATCCAAAGTCGAACCGTCTGAAATAAAATGACGGCCGTTTAAAGGTCGAAATAATGGCAAATAATAAATAATTAAATTTTATTGTAGTTATGACCAAACCTTTCTACAAATGTTGGTGAAAAACAGCTGTGGGTTAGAAGATATAAGTATCTAGAAAACAATCAAAAAAATGGTAAATTTCAGCCAGAAATTTCAAAATGGCAGCCAGTCGAAATTTCAGAGGCTCCTTAAAGTCACAATTTTAATTCGATTTAATAATAAGGTAGATAATAATCATATCTAATGATCTTGTTAATTTGGTGATCATCTATATGCAAGTTTCAAAATAGCAGTGGTTCAAATATGCGATTTTTTCAAATATTTTTGGCCCTCTAATGCAGATGTTTTTCAACGGATTTCGATGAAACCTGAAATTATGGATTCTTGAACAACGTGGAAAATTTAAAATATGATATTTTAAGCTCCCGTTTTCAACAAAAATCGAATAGAATTGGTTTTTCTGGAGTAACCTCTGATTTGAACGAGATTTGGCAGAGTGGTTGATGAAACTTCAAGACATATATCTTTGACAATAATCCAAAATAAAGCACTTCAATTCAATATGGCAGCATCTTAAAGCTTAGAAAGTAAGCAAAATTCTTTATTTTAGTAGAAAGTAAGGTGTTAAAGTGTTGGTTGGTTTTTTCTCCTTTTTCCAATCGAATCATAAATTATGTAATAATCATAATTAATTTGAATTTGCAATGGTTTTTTTATCAAATGTGTTTAACTAATAACGTATAAATTTTGAGAGCTATTTAGGCCATTAAGTTTTTGTATTGTTATTGTTTGGAAATTGCTTTATATTTTATTAAAATTTACAACGATTAGTACTGAATAAATCGCTTTTTTCTTTGACCAAGGGGTTAAATATATTTCATGAAAACGTTTGAAATGGCTTACATTGGAAGTATGTTACGTACCAGAATATTTTCTTTAAACAGTGTTCGATTTTCAAAGGGACGGCCAATCAAATTATCATTTGTTTTTTAAAATAAGGGTACTTACGAGAAATTAGCCTTTTCAGCTGGTGTTACTTTTTAGTTGATTTTTAAACTGAATTTTTTAACGATCTGTTGGTATTGTCTTATCAGTTCATTCGTCCATGCATCTTAGCACGTTTGCTTGGAAATCATCAAACTTTCGAAAAAATTTAGAAGTGAACGTGCCCTGGAAACATTTTAAATTTTTTCAAGATATTTCTTCAGATTCTGAATTTATTCTAAACAAAACGAAACTTTTTGGCAAGAACCTTATATTCTATTCCTGAAAACTTTTTAAGTTCTGTTGCGAAACAACGCTTAGGCATTCCAATAATAGAATCATTTCATTTGCTATCATTTTCACTCCCCTCAAATATCCAATGCGATGACTTGGCATTTATCATTAAATTTGGTAAAAAAAAGTGGTAATAGAGTAGCATGGCATGCGGAGGAAGTCGAATCATGCGAATAATCAGTGCCCCCCACTCTGGTGTTGGACATCTTTGAGCCAAAAAATCTGAAACTAATCATGGTTGTACGGTTTCATGAGAACACAGACAGTAAATATTTCAGAAGACAAAATTTGATTAACTTTTTCAGTACCTAAATGTTTTACAATTTTTCGCAAAAGCCAAAAGCATATTCAGATGTCCTAGTAAATTCAGATGCCTTAGTAATAATTAGATGCAAATATTTTGAAAATTTCAAAGTGATTGAAAACAAAACAATCAAATTAAAACCAATAGACCATTGGTAAAACAAAATGTAAGATTCGGGTTTCCAACTGACGTAAACACTGCAGATGCGGTCGTACTTTCAAGAACATTTGCGGAGTGGTTCATAGCATTAATATGTTATTGTGACTTCTCGCACATTACCTGATGATCAAATTTAATTATTCCATACTCAATTCAAACATTGTCATTCATTAAAAATCCCCTTTTGGCAAGCTGGCTCTGCTGGTACTTTATCTTGTTTTAACGGAAAATCATACAAATAATACGAGGGCGGTCCAATAAGTACTTAGCTTACAATAGAAAAACAAAAATTGATCTCATCTTAACTCGATACACTTGATGCAGCGATGCTCCAACTTCTTTGGCCCGTCTGAAAAATACGTTTTCTCGACGTCTGCAAAGTAGGCCTCCGTGGCGGCGATGACCTCCTCATTCAACTCAAATTTCGGCCCGGTGAGTGACTTTTTCAAGTTTGAAAACAAAAAAATGTCGCACGGGTCCAAATCTGGAGAAAAGGGTGGATGGGGTAGCATTTCGTAGCCCAATTAGGCCGTGGCGACAGCGGTGTGAGCCGGTGCGTTGTCATGGTGGAAGAGCACTATTTTCTTCGTCAAATGGGATCTTTTTTTCTGTGATTCGGCCCAATAATTTTGCCCTTCTCCAGATAGTCGATGCATATCACACCTTGTGAATCCAAAAAAGCGGTGGCCATCACCTTTCTGACCAATAGGAGAGTCTTTGCCGTCTTCGGAGCACGTTTGCAGGGTGAAGTCACCATTTCGGCTGGTCCTTGGTCCCTGATGTGTACCAGTAGAGCCAAGTTTCGTTGAAAGTCACGAAACGACATAGAAACTCCTTCAGATTGCGCTTAAACAGCGTCAAACACTACTTTAAAGGGGTCTTGCGGTTGCGTTTGTAGTCCAGAGTCAGCAAATGTGGCACCCATCGCACCGAAAGCTTTTTCATGCCCAAAATTTCATGCAGGATATGATCCACACGGTCTTTTGAGATGCCTACTGTCTCAGTTATCTCACGCACCTTCAATCAGCGGCCTGTCAAAACGAGCTCGTGGATTTTTGTCACGTTATCCTCCATAGTAGCCGCTTTTGGGGCACCTGCGAGTGGCTCATCAAAAACCAACGTGCGATCGCATCGAAACTCGTTAAACCAACTTTTTACGGCCACCATGGTAGGAGCAGAGTCACTGTACACAGAATCCAAGCCCTTTTTTTATTTCACTGCGTGATTTCCCTTCCAGAAACAAGAATCAAACTACCGATCGATATTGCTCTTGTTCCATTTTGTTGAAATCCACGGACACGCCGGCTTCCACATACGGTCAAAACAAAACTACGAGTCCGATTCGGCTGAAATTTCGGTAGTAGCTGTCTACGAAAATCAACTACATGATAATCAATCTCTCTTGTGATGGTGACGCTCTCGGTCGGTGAGACAAAGAATTTATGGGACCGCCCTTGTATATTCAAAATCAATTCTCGGTTAAGTTTTGTCCATGAGGATGGTTATGAAAACTACACCCAGAAAAAACCTTGTGTAAAATCGCACGAGAATCGTGTGTAAATCATAGAAGTTTTTAGATGATTCCGGCCCTGTTAGTCCTTTGCATTTGAGAGGTGGCTCTCGCTCACAATTGATACCGCCCTCACTGCTTTTTTGGTGCGAAAATTCGATGCGCGGTAATAACTATTTACAATTAATTTGTCTTAAAATGAATCCTTAAAGTATCTCCAGATAAGAAACGTGGTTGTCAACAATATTGTCTCTGTATAACTTACAGACAGGAAGAACTTTTGGCCAACCAGGCCAACAACATCATTTAGCAACCATATATAGTGCGAGCACAATAAAAGAAGGTTCGGTACAGTAATACATATTTCGTCTACCTAAATATATTAATAAAAAAACCACCACCACCACTTTTTACACATAGCGTTTCAGGTATTGAACTCATTTTTAGAGCTTTGTAAACATTTTTTTGCAAAGACCTACCAGTTTCGCGTCTGTCTGTCCGTGCGTCACAGCAAGTTTTCTCAGAAACTATAGCAGCTAGGAAGCTTAAACATTGTAAAGAGGTCAGAAGTGGTGGTTTCTCAAAAGTTCAGGTCTTTTCAAACATTTCAAATTTTTTTAAGGGGGTCCCCTTTTATAACGAACTGGCTCTTAAAAAATGTTGTTTATCACAGGTAGTTGAGTGAGGAATCTAATGATAGATCTTGATTAGAATTTGAAATAAAAAAAGTACATAATTCTATGCATCAGGGGTCCAGGAGAAGATAAAATGACTCCGATTCCTGCTTTTTCTAATTTTTTACTATCCGCCTGTGTGCCCAAAGTGATGCGGCAAACAATTTAGGCTACGTTATCACGTTGATAGGAGAGGTGTCTTTTCATTAGAGCAGAAGCTTAACGCTTCTGTGAGACCCACATACAGGGCGTAGATATACTCTAAATAAATTGTGGCAAACCACACACTTAAAGTAAGCAACAAAAGCTTTTATGTTGAAAACTCCAACAGAAGTGTTTTACCAAAATAAAGATGTTTTTTAGTTGCATTAGATGAATTGTCAATTCGGTGACATTTGTATTTAGCAGAGTTTACCATATAATCATGAATCATGTAAAACGGGAACAACGCATCTTAATTGTGGAAATTTAATTACAAAGTCAAAATTTGATTCACGAAATTTATAGAGCTCATCTTCCATTATATGGTTGACAGAATCGTTGATTTGAGCAAGCTATTCATGTTGTCATTGATGAATTCCATGCCGATTATTGATTACATGATATGAAAGACCTAACAAGACAAAAATATGTGCATGCCCTTGATAATATCGCTTGAACGTGTTACCGAAGAGCCCGAAATGTCAAATTATAGACATTTCAACAACTTAGGCTTTGTCCATCTACCATATGGAAAATGTTATGTAACGGCTTGAAAAAACTTACAGTAAAATTTCGATCAATTTCCAATCGATTATGAACCATGTGAACATACGATGCAAACGATAATCGTTAGGCTTTAAATCTTGGACCAATTGAATCTTGTAAAGATGTAACTGCCCATATGACACCGCATTTGACAAATTTTGAGGAAAAAAAAAATTAGGGGCACCTCCTTTTACGGGGGACCAACGTAAAACTCTTTGAACTATTTGTTCTCTCCAAAACTTTCAAGAAGTCATTTTTGACCTTTCCATATAGTTTCATGGCTGTATCTTTTATAATTTCAGCGCGAAACTGCTGTGATATACTGAAGGATGGACGGACAGAGGGACATAGTTCGTGATTTCAATAGAGCTCTGTATTTTAGTATAAAATCCTAAAATTTTTTCATAGCGTATCTCATTAATATGGAGAAAGATTTCGATAGTAGTCTTTCAAATCTTTCAGGACAACTTCTCAACAGACATTGTCGCCAGGGTGTGCAATTTGAACATGGAAAATCATTCGTAGTAAGAAACGAAAACTAATAACTGCACACAATTTCAAGGTTTTGAAAGATCTACAGCAAGGGACAGTTACTGCGCCTACACTTTTTCAGTCCTTATTTGAAGCTTCTTAAAGAATTTTGTTTTGAACGTGCCGCCAGTGCAATCATTAGTAGTGTTTGCCAATAATCTGATTGTTATTACTGTGTCAAACGGTTCCACAGCAATGCGGATTGGGATTCTCATGCTCCGGGTGTAAACAGCCTTCACCTACCTTTCGAATACAAAGAAAAATACAGGAAACAGAAAGCACCAGCGGTTTAATACGAACAATTAGCGAATTAAAGTCAATGCGGAACAATCCTATTCTATAAACTGAAACCAAAGTAATATGTCAAACGGTTGCAGGCGAGGCAAGCAGTGTGAAAGCCTCGCATCTAGGGTATGAATGGCCTTCCACTCCCTACCAAGGAGGCATTTTATTGAGACCTACTTGAAGTTCGTTAGAATGATCTTGTGCCTGTGAAATCCGTTGACCTGTGACTTCTGCACAGTATTTCTTATTAACTACTTTAATAAGCCGTCTTTAACTTTAATTGGTTGAAGAATTAAAGCCTAATGACTACCGTTTGCATCGTACATTCGCAGATTGGACTTATAATCAACTGGAAACCTATCCAGAATTTTATGGTAAAATTTTGCTTGGCGATTAAGCTCAGATTATTTCTATCAAGTCCTTGGTTTCTACTAACAAACCAACAGCGTTGGAAGCATTGGAAAAAAATCTTAGACGTGTTTTTGACGTAATAAGACCAGCTGTATTGGCAAAAGTGTTCAAAAATTGGTTTGGTCGAACGCGCTTGGTAACTACTATTCTGGTGGCCATTTACTAGAAATCATTTTTAAATGGTAAATAACATTAAATTTACTTTTAAAATATAATAAAATAAATAAATAATTAAAATAATTTTGATTGCTTTATTTTAACTTAAAGTTCTCTAGGTCTTAAAAAACACCCTTTATTATGTGGAACTATGCAGTCCGCGTATCGTAGTGATTAGAGTACTCACCCCGTAAGCCGGAGGTCCCTGGTTCATTCCCGTCGGTGACAACGAAATTTGTTTCGAGTGATTCTTCGGACGGACTATAAGCCCGTTCAGTACCGGTTTAAATCTGAATGCATCGTAGATGGGTGGACGGATACATGAACACAACGTTGTACTAATCATACGAGTATCATCTTCTCAAGTGCCGATAAACATGATAAAGATGGAGAGATACTCTGACTATCTTTAAGCGAGGGGCTGTAGTACCAACCCGAAAAAAAATTATTTGGTATTATACAAAAGAATGACCAACTTGTTTTTAAGTGATTCGACATAGTTTCATGTTTGATTAAAGATTTTTCATCGTTTTTTGTGAACTTTCGAACACTTTGATACTGTTAGCTGTTTTAAGCTTCTAATGACCAAAGTCATAGTTTTTGAGCTAGAAATAGAATTTTCATTCATACATAATGTAGGGTAAAAGGAGGCTTAGACCAATGTCTGATGGATGTCTATTGTGACTCTTTAATAAAAAATATTTTTTTCAATGTGGTTTGCGGAACACTTTAAACCAAAATTCTGATAGAGGAATCACAGCCAAGAATAGTTCTGTAACCATTATTATTTATTGATTGCTTTAGTCAACTTCATGGGCTTCTAATTTAAAATGATAATTTAAATGCCCACAAGTACACAGCACTAGTTCAGATCATATTGCATGAAATATTTTTTCACACAGCAGTTTAACTGCTGTGTGATTTCAAACTTTTATTTTTTTGCTATTTTAGACACATTACATTGTGTGATTTAAATTTTCAGGAAATAAATTGCATTTTCGCTTGAAAGTGTAAGACCTGCCCTCATATCAGAACAAGAAATCGTAATACCTTTATTATTACGAAAAAATAAATTTTCACACTTTTTTAGTGATTCTCTTCATATTTTAATTTTCATTGTGCTATCCCCTCTATGTGCATGAAGCTTATGAACTTCTACGGGGAAAATTAATTGCTTTTAGCGATGAAAATTTCACACAATATTTAGTATTCGGGTCAAGATATCAGAGATTTATTTGTAATTATCCTTTTATCTGTACCCTGCTCATCTTCTCGAAGGTACGAAAATTTGGCCGAGCTATGAATCGGCGTTGACTTTCTTTACCAGGAACAATCTTGAAACTTGGGTCTTACGTTCTACTAGTTTTTTTCGAAGCATTGAAAGTCAAATTCTGCCTACAAAAATATTCGTAGCCCACAATTTTACTTCCTGCTTTTTGAAGTATCGACACTGAATTCTTACAAAAATTTAATCAACATTTGCTCAACTTTTTCCAGTAACACATTGACCCACATAAGAAAATTTATATGAAAGATATTAAATCTGAAGGCCTTCCTGATAAATTTGAATTGTTTAATTGATTTACATTTGCATATATATAATTACATTTTTCGATCTAAATTTGTATTGTTTGCACCTAAATTTGGTGATTCTTTATGTTACTTTGCAGCTAAAGCGACCCGAAATTATCTTAATTTTGATATTGATCGAAAATTCCAACAAATCGCCCAGCAAGACAAGCTACCGACAAATTTACCACCTAGGGTGCGCACTCCCAGGATATAAACCATAACACAAGCATTGTAGCGAGAGTACGAAAAATCAAAATTTCACTCCATGCGCAGATAAAAGATTAATTGTTACGAGTTCAAAACAAATGATTGCAATAGAGGAAAATTTATTATTACTAAACTGCGAAACTACTGGAAGACGTACAGAGGTACAATTTGGATGAATGAAAGCGTAAAAACGGATTTACGGAGTACCACTTTCTTAATTTCTCATTAGACAACGTGTTACTACATAAACTTTCTATTAGCTAGGACCCTTTTATTCTTTTACACTGTTCTGGCTTACTCCATGTCGTAACCCTTTCATTCGCGTGCAACCCTTTCATGGCAGCTTCCTACTTCTTTAGCTGATGCTGCTACTGCTACTGTTGGCTCTTCTTAAACGTGATGCCCTAAGTTATTTCCAAAGAAGTTTTGTAATATAATACAGACTACATATATTAAAGAGTGCAAACGAAACTCTCAGTGAAGAAAGGGTGAGAGAAAGAGAGTAAGTTTGAGTTTCAGTAGCAAGTCAAAAATAGGGTGTCCCCGTTCAAGTTTATTGCCGGAGCACAAAAGTTGTTGTGTTGTATTACGTTGGGTAGCAAATAATTTATATCCTGTATGGTGTTGGTATCCTTTGTAAATTTTGTAACAAAGGTGCTGGCGTTAGGATGGGCAATGTGAACTCGAAACTCTCAGCTGCGAGAAGGGGCTTTAGTAGATCTGCCTCAATACGAGCAAGAATGCTAGGTATTTTATAGATTTATGTATTTTTATAATGAACTTATAAAGTAATTATGTTCGCCTACGCAGGGGTTAAATTATTTGTCATCATCCAGAGAAAATGAGAGGGTAGCTGGTGATACTTTTCACAGTCGGCGGGCGGTATGTTTTTTTGAAGTGGGTAAGCTTCATGCCAGCCGCTTAGCACTTGGTATTTTGTAACTTAACTCGAAAGTTAAGATGTTGCAGCTCACCGTTGGAGAGCACACCACAAGTTTCGGCAAAGCAAATTTTCTCAGGCTCTGATCCTTTGCTATGTCTCCTGGTAATTCACTTGCTTGAATTACGACCTCTTTGTCTTTAATAAACGGAAGATAGTTTCTCATCGCCTAGTAGATGTTGACTTTTCTAGAGGATAGAACTGAGTTGAATCAGAATGTGAGAGAATGTACTTAAACCGCTTGCAACTGCTTGCAATATGTACTGAAACTGTTGTGTGTTATAATACAGTTTAACTTTCCGAAGCATGCTACAATTAACAATAACTGCATATTCTACATATATTTTTGAATCGCAAAGAAATTTTAATTCCATCAGAAAACAAAAAATTATTTATCACTTTGAAAATTTCCATTTTAAGCAAACGACTTACCAGAACGATAGCCTCTATAATTCCACCACCCATTATATGCGCAATGGAATTCAAAAGTGTTGGCAATAAATCACTAGTTAATCAGGAATATTTAAAGAATGTTTTTCATCTACCATTTACGCTTCATCTAAAATACTCCTTGCGTACAGACAACATTTGTCTTCGCGGAAGCCTTATAAGAAATTCTGCTCGTATCTTGTCCCTTTTTCTGTCGACTTCTCCAAAATACTAACAACAAAAGTCAAAGAAGACATGAGAACGTGAAGTTTTGTAAAAATCTTTTCTTCACGCCCCCGAAACGAATATTGGATTTTTCTTAGTTGAAAGGAGCACGATTGCATTATGGCTTCCACATGGAAGGAGTGTACATGAACCAAAGCGAAACGAACATAGTATTTTGCTTCGTTGATGCGAAGGACAAGTCTCGAATAATTTCCATGTAAACAATATTTCATAGAAAGAGCGGAGAGGATGGTACCGAATCGGATTTAACGCAGTTACTGTCGTTTCTGGTTACTAATGAGTAGCTTAGTTCTCAGTGATTTTCGCTGCTTGTTTGCGTTCGTGGATGAATGAGTATTTTCTCACGACTAAACAGGAGAGTGAAAGGAATACATTGAACTTTCTATGAGCTCTATCATAAACCAGTAAAAAATCGTCCGCTGCACTCCGTGTAATTTAAAACTGATGCAATTTATATTAGCTTGTTTTATTTTTGAGCCTCATGATTGCTCTCGCTTAGTTTTCAATCGCTCAATATAATTAAAACTCCGAAGGAACAATGCCAACATGTACACCTGGAAGGCTTTCCTTCAATCTTTCAGTTCGATACTTGGTCTGACCTTAAAATCAAATTTAGCCTGAAGAATGAAAAAGGACTTAAAAATCTAAAATACTTGTAATCTTCATACCCTTTTATATTTCGCTTCAGGTCAATTATTGTTATTACATGAAAGACTTTACACGCTTTCCTGTTTGCGATCATACAATTCTGACATCGTCATCGCAGCCCGATTACATGGCCCTATATACGCGCACTAAATATTATTATAGTGGTTAAGTTGGAAGTAAAACTCCAAGCAACAACTACGAAATAACCAGAGAGAAAGGAAAATCGCCTTTTATCAATGTTCAAATAAAATTGCTGTTATTAAGTTGAAAACCAAATTACCAGCCATCCAATCTCCGCCATTCACGGGGTTGAAAAACGAACAAAAGGAAATTGAGAGGACAATGTTCAGGCCAAATAGGACATGATGTTGTATTATGAGTAAATAGGCTCAATGCATGATAATTGAATAAAACACGCATATGATGGTCGGTTTTGAATGCATGGTTTACATATGTGTGGTCTGGCCCTCATTGAAAATTTCAAATATCATCGATTAATTGTTGTAATTGAAGACATTCAGTTTACCCGAGATGTAGATGATGACTTAAAGGTATGGTACTTGCAATGTTTTTTAATGGAAAATATATTAATACGGCTTATACTAAAAATTACTTCATTCATTATTGTGTTGACAGGAGGTGGCAATTTTCGTCATAATTATAACTTTATTCTTTTGAGCGCAGGGTTTAATGCCTAAATTAATAAAAAAACGATTATAGTCTAAAATATTATTCCCAAGTTTTAATAGATAGTCCAATGCCAGTTTTCATTAAGTTGCAAGTTTGGTAATTTGATAAAAACTCTCAAAAACTATATAATCTCATATCCTCGAAAATAATATTACAAATTGTTATCTGTGTGCTTGCGTCTAATCTGTAGTCCTACTTAGTTTTCATATGTTTTATAAATGATACGTTTATATCTGGGTCGTCCTGAAGTTCAGAGTACTGTAAAATTGTATATATTGCCAGCGTATACCTATATTCCTGCTGAAGTTGGAGTAAACAATTTGGGTAGACAGACTTACACTAATGTAGGAAGGGTTTTGTAACCAACTTCTCCGAAATGCAGTCACCAGCGCCGAATAACATCAAGAAAAATGTCAAAGAGATATGCACTTTCAAGAGAAAATTCATTGTTTCTCTGTTTTCAACGGTAGCCATTTTGTTGCAAAATAACAAGTCACTCAAATTATGAATTCCCCAAAAAAAAACTTAAAACGGTTTGAAAAGTTTTTTTCACCACAAAACATTCGAAAAGTCAAAATTACCAACCTTTCCACAAAGTTGCATGGCTGTAGCTTCTATATTTTTGAAAAAAAACGGTGTGGCATACAGACGGACGGACACAGGTATCGCCTTTAATAGATTTTTGTATTTTAGCACAATCCAGTATATCACGAATGCATGGCTCATAATTTTGAAACAGCGGCTATTTAAGGTTTTAAAAATTTCCAGAATTCTATAATACACTGTTTTCAACCGGTTCGCATCGAAATTGTTATGCTATGGTATGCCAGACGTTCTTATTATTCAAAGATAAAAAAATTGAAGAAAAATTGCAGTTGATTAAGTTTCAAAACATTATGCTAAATATTGCATGCAATGCCTGGTAGTGATGGAATATTGTTCTTGCTGCTTCTTTCCCTACAAAATGTATGCTGGATAGGTACAAACCCTTACATAGTTTTTTGCTGTGCCTGAATAATCCACCAAGTGGGCTCGCCCCTGGCTCATCCGTAATGACTGTTCCAACCTAGTGCGACCAAAACGCAATCGTAATGGAAATCAATCTTAAAAGGAATGATCTCTTCCTCATTCCAGTTCAACTTGAAAATCATCAGTTGAATTTCAAAATACCGGCAAGTGGAACTGGACAAATGTCGTAATCTTAGTAGAAAGGGGTAAAGATGGACCTGGAGGCGTTGGGGAATTAGTGGTGCATTATGGCGTAAGGGTAAAGTTGAACTGGACGAAGGGCAGAAGCCTAGTAAAAAGGAAAAATGGCGGGTTTGGAGGGATGATGGCCGGGAGGTAAAAGTGGAATAGGAGAAATGGCACGTGTTTAGTAGGAAGGGGAAACAAGGGACCTAGAGGCGTTGGGGAATTGGTAGTGCATGTGCCCTAAGGGTAAAGTTGAACTGGACGAAGAGCAAAAACCTAGAAGAAAGGAGAAACGGTGGAATTGGAGGCATTATGGCCGGAAGGGAAAAGTGGAATAGCAGAAATGGCACTAGTTTAGTAGGAAGCGGAATCAAGGAACTTGGAGGCGTTGAAGAATTGGTGAGCATGATGGCCTAAATTTAACTGGATGAAGAGCAAAAGCCTAGTAGAAAGGAGAAACGGTGGATTTGGAGGTGTGATGGCCGGAAGGGAAAGGTGGAATAGGAGAAATAGCACAAGCTTAGTAGAAAGCGGAAACAAGGGACCTGAAGGCTGAGTATTTGCCTTCAATGAGCCTCGTGGCATAAGAGTTGAAATATATTTAAGTTGGGTCGAAAATTGTAGTCCGCTACTTCATTTATCGACCCAATAACGTAATAGAAGTGAAACACGGAAGTCAATGCGCAAGGAAATTAGCTTAGCCTTGAGAGAAATTCTCAGAAAATAGTAGTCTTTGGGAAGGACCGTCCTAACGAACTCGAGGTGTAGCTACTTACCGTGATACAGAGATAATATATAAAGTGATGTTCAGACAGCGCCAAGAAAAGCTGAGCATGGCTTTAATCTGCACTACGAGCTAGGAGGAGCCCAAGACAAATGATTGTTGCTCTCTACACGGTGAGGAGTCTTTCCTGGCTGAAACATGGTGGATGTGATTGGAGTAACATAGAAAGTAGTTTTGAGCACACAACAGTTATGTTGCGGGTATACCGATCGTGGGAGGGCGCTCATTGGCGCATTGTAACAATTCCTATATATTGGTGACTGTGGGGTTAGGACGGAAGCCCACGTGAACCACGTCCTTTCTTTGTGCCTAAATAACCCTATTATCTTTTTGGTAGCTGCATTTTCGAGCTAGAAAAATAGATTTGTGTATGGATCTAATAACTATAAGCCCCAAAGCTAGACTTGTAAAAATTTTTTCTAAGCAAGAAGTTTATCTGCCACAATTTCTATGAGGGAAAGACTTAAGAGAGTGGCAAAAATAAACTTGGATGGAAAGCTTGTAAGGTGATAAGTAGAAAGAAACTCTGAAGCTCAATTCACAAGCTTCGAAAAATGATTCCGGGGGCAAGAGTGCCAATTATGGAGAAGAAATGGAGGAAAGCTGGCTACTGACGGCTACAAATTTTATTAAGCTACAAACAGAAATGATTGTGTTAAACTAAACTTTTTTTTGTATGCTTAAAGATCCTGTGCTAAACCATCGATTTGATGCTTATTGAATGTCTAGTAAAGTGACTTTAAAAGCTTGACATTAAGGCTTGTTAGACGACCCTTGTTAGTATGCCTAGGTACTGTTGAATGTCTAGTAAAGTGACCTTAAAAGCTTGACATTAAGGCTTGTTAGACGACCCTTGCTAGTATCCCTAGGTACTGTTGATAAAACGGGGTCTTTGGTATTCTTACTTTACTTCTGTAAAGTGTAAGTATAAGAACCTTAAAGATAATAGGAACTCAGCAGCCGGGGACGTCGGGCTGGGGGATCGATTGTCTGACAATCAGCCTTTCTACTTCCTCTCCCGCTGAAGGAGGAATCTCCAACTTGAAGGCGCCTCACAGCGTAGTAAAACGAGACCTGGTCTGAAGTAATGTGCCACACGGCTCCAGGCTAGGTTCTCAGGTTAGCAGGGGAGATGTAGTGGGTAGTCCAGTTGCTTGAGAGCATGGAAGCCCCAGCCTCAGTGCGTAAATGGCATTCACCTCCCAACCACAAAAAATTGTAAGTTGCTTCTTATAATGAATCTGAGAGGCTTTAAGTTGTTTTAGCGTGAGGGATGGAAGAAAGTATAAAAAAAATCTTAGAGCTAGGTGGCTTAGCATTCTGAATCTTTGATCTGGTGTGCAGGATAAGATCTCTATTGCATCTGATGTCAATCGCACAATCATGAGAAAATGTGAAGGCAATACATATCTACCTCTACCACTCTACCATAGCGTCTACTGTTCTTTTTCATTTGCGTAATAAAACGAAAGATATCGTACAATTCGAGAGCGCTTGTTCATAAAAAACTACATCCGCCGAATACATATTAATTTTTTTTTTTTTTTTGGTTTCAGTCAAGCTTGCTTGAGCCTACTTTAAGAGACGTTATCAAATAATTCACTCTCTTTCTCGCTTTCCGCTTAAAAAAGGGATTCTTGCAACTCTAAAGCAACTTATATGTAGATGTGAAACAAAGCCTAGCCTAAACTAATGTATCAAGCAGCTTTTGATTAATTCTCCGGTTAATAGGAGAGTCCAAAAGCCTTGTATTTCTGAGAGTTACACATTCAGGAAAAAATGCTATACAGTAAAGGCATGACGTATTCTGTTTATTACAAATCATAAACTAAAACTTTTTAAAAACTACCGTTAAAAAACCGAAAAGAATTCTACAAAAATATTTATGTGCTAACATTGAGGCTATTCATGACGCCGGCTACTTCCTAACATTAGTCGTTTCGAGCTGAATCCTATATAAACTCAATGGGTTTTCATTTGACTTTTTTTTTTCTCTGGTCACAAGAAAAAACTTTTAATTCGACCACAAAAATTGCACAGGACTGCAGGAAGTGCCCCTAATTATTTCATACGCACAACAAAAAAAGCTGCTTAGCCGTTGGGTGTTTTTATATCTTCAGGGGTGGTATCATTACAACTTTAGTGCTAGAAGCCAATTACAATGCTTGGTTAAAGATTGCGCTCATTTTAACTTACGGAGGGGAGACAAAACGTTTTTTTCTTCAAAGATGAGAAGGGGCTGCATGCTTTCCTGAAGGCTATAGACTATTTTGCTGAAGTTAATTAGGGTGGAGTTTATTAATTAGTTGCCCATGGTGCTTGCATATCATAGACTGGGTCCAAAATTCTTCTGGGAATAGTGTAATTCTGTCTACTCAACTTGTTTCTTTTCTCGTGGGAAACCTTTTCTGGCAAAAAAAAAATAACAAGGCTTAAATATTCCGTAAATGCAATTACACATCTCTTGATTTGTAATTAAAGACCAAGTTTCTACCAATTCCATCGAACAATTTAACTACCTAAGTAATTATTTCGCTTGAAATTCAGTAGAACTCCTCTAAACATTTTCAGAAATGTTTATCCACCAGTCCACATTGCCCGTTGAAAGCCTTTTTTTATTTTCACTGAATAGCGGTTTTACTTTGTATCCAATCATCGCTATCCGATTACATTTCACTGCAATTATAAAACTATTTACAAAATTGCCAATGTCTCAACATTTTTCAAAAGTATTTCAAGACAATTAAACTCTACCAAATAAATATATTTTCCTTTACTTTAAAGACCAACAACATACGTACGTATAAACATACACTACTTCTCGATTCTGTTTTCAATGCATTGTAGATAAATCTAAATAGTTACATATATGCAGGTTCTGCAAAGAATGGCGAAACCCCATTATCGATGAAATACCTTTTGACCGATCGTCGCAATCAACTTGCTTGACTCAAACGCTGCAGCATTTCTGGCATCTCGGCCCAGGTCGCTGCGGTCCCACTTTTCTTGTCCAATTTAATGATCATTTTATATAAACGTGGTGTTGTGTTGATATAGTTAAAGTATCTGTATCTAAAGCATGGCATGATCCAAGAGTGGAGTGCAAGTGCAGCGATAAGATCAATTTCACATTTTCAGGTGGCTCAAATTGTTGATGCTTTTGATTATTACTTTTGGGTTAATAATTTTCTTTAGGTTTAAACAGCAAGTAAAAATCACCATTTAAGGTTTTTTCGTCAGTTTTGCGCTTAATGGTGTTCTTATTTAAGAATGAATGCTCATACTGCTGATAACAAAACTCAAATACGACTTACGTGATTTATATCTTCTTCGGTAAAGCATTCACCACAACGATCCACAATGGTCTACGTCTCGCCATAAACAAAAAGCAACGGTCCCTTAACAAAAGAATCAAAATATCTCATTAAATTTTTCAACTGAAGAATCTTGGAGAACTGGATTAGTTATCGAGGAAGACTTGATTTCGCCGAAAGGCATTATTCAGATAAAGTTCACCAGCCGCACAAATATCATCTGAATTATGCTGATGGAATAAACGCTTCCATCAAAAACGTCTTGCAAAATATCGTCTTGATAAATCTGGTTTCTAATTTAGTTTGGAAATTTGATAAAATGATAGACCACCCAAAGAGCTGGTGGTCGGTCTGCATGAAGCGCGAATGGCCTCGATGAACTGGTAGATGCTGTGGTCCAGCAAAGGGGAACAGAACCATTCGACGACCATTATCATGCATGGGACATTTTGAACTCGTATGAAGTAGACATCACGGGATGGAGGAGACACAGTATGGCCGTTTGTGTCACATGTGAATTTAATGGCTTCCGTAGTCAAAGAAGAGAAAACGGAACCAATAAACGATGAGTTATATGTGTGAATAGTTCGAGTGCCATTTGAAAGAAAAGGGATAGCGTGAAAGATGTAAGAAGAGTAGTGTAGGAAATCATCTGGGTATCATTTTGTGGGAATGTTTTATGGTATGGGTAATAGTTTATTAGACCATTATTGAATTTCAGATTTTCTTGAGGTGCTTTGTGGTGGCTGTAAGTTTTCGTTTTTGAAAATTTTGTCAATTTTAGAAAATGTAACATTAAGCATAAGATATCAAGCTAGCTTATTTTTTTCTGATTATTATCAAATTAATTAAGCAAATACTTATATTTAAAACGTCCAAAACTTTTTTTTTACCCCAAAACTTACAAAAGGCCCTAACTTCTGATCTTTGCACATACTTGGGTAATTGTGGCCTCTATAGTATCACAACTTAAATAAGGCTTTATTTTTAAGATTTTTGGGGGGTTTCCTATATACGATTTCATCAAAATGTGTTATGATGCAATAAAATATTTAAGTCAAAATATGATGTAATTTAATTTTTATGTACAACACTCTCGCATCAGCGAACGCTATGTTTCGTGATACGAAGATGCTGCAGTTGTGAAGCTGACAATGTGCGTTGTAAAGTACCTATAGAAGAAATATTGTTTATTACATTCTTTTTAAATTGTCTGATCCGATTTTTTAAGCTGAGATATTATATTAGCAGTCGTCGATGATTGGAACATTATTCTTTAAATATTTTTACATTTTGTACTTATCTGATTGCGAAAGAAAACATGGTTTCAATCTGTTAAGGTGAGAAATTGGTTCAGGGCATTGTTTTGTTTTTTGTTGATCATTTTTTTTAGTAATTTTGGACGGCATATAATTTGTTGCAATTTCGAACGCATTTTACACATGCATTTCACTAACCGTAAAAATTTATTTTGAAACTTTATCTCGACAAATTCGCAAGATGTAAGCTTCTATCTTTCAGATGCCACCATTGCGATTAGCTATGTGTGAACTTTTTTGAGGCTAATGTTTACGTTCAAGTATTTGAAGTATTAATTTATTCTGAGAATAGATTTTTTTTCTATATAGACATAATTGCTTGCAAGAAAATTGAACACTGCTTTTTAAAGAGATATTTAAGTCAAAATATATCCATAGTTTTCAATAATATTTCTATAATTTTATCTGTAATTAAAATATTCAGAGAAGTATTAAAATTAAAGAAATCACTTAGCAGATAAAGATTCTTACTAACGACTACTTGCGCTATAAGAGATCCTTTTGCGATGGACCATCAGATCGGATACCGAACTTTTTCACAATAAGTAAAACTTATTCAATTAAACTTCTGTCTAAACTTTATTCATCATACCCCGACGGGAATTAGAATAATGGATGGGACGCCAAATGCTCACTCACAACAACAGATATTATGTTAAACCAAACATTTTTTCAAATATTATTTTGAAAATACAATTAATACATAATAAAATAAAAACATTATTCGGATAAACGGATGGCATCATCATTACCATTAAGGGGTATTATGAAATAAGTAAAAAAATAAAATTTTCCAAAACCGACATGATCTCGAATAGCACAAAACCTAAGGTTAGTGTTGGATTGTGAATAAATATCTTCCCTTCTCATTTTTTGATGATGGAGAAACACAATAATATTTTCGATTGATTTACCCGAACATGGTATTTCCTAAAAGATCGACACTTAGAAGAAAAGTCAAAGACCGATTTGAAGAAATACAATTGGATGTTAAAAATCGACTACGGCAATACACTTTTGAAATGTCATTTACCATTGATGGATGGATGTTCTTGAGTTTATACCATCGCGCAGTCGACATACTGGCTCAGACATTGCAACGATTTTCCACAAATGCTAATTGGAGTATGACTTAGCTGATAAAATTCAGGGTATCTTGGTTGACAACGCATGCAAATACCAAATTTATGTATGAATTGAGTAATCAATTGATACATTTTGATTCAAATAATCAACATTTTCGATGCTTTGCTCACATTTTGAACCCTGACGTACATTATTTGGTAAAGACATGGGAATTATATAATGAAACAGAAAGTGAAGATCAAGAAGGGTAGTCTAAAAATGTTGAACGCGAAATTGAAGAAGTTGAAAAAAAAACGCCAAATATTGCTGACCCTCGTACAGTTATTACAAAATTACGCAGTATTTCAAATAAACTAAAGAGAAGTGAGATATTGAAGGGGAAGTTCCAGTCTGCTTGCGTAGCAGCTAGCGTGCAAACAAATCTGAATCCTATACTTGACTGTCTAACGAGATGGGATTCCACCCATGATATGATTGGATTTGGTTTAAAAGTGAGAGCTGGCATTAACATATTGTGCACTTCTGTCCCTGAATTGAAAGATTTTCAGATCACAGAAATTGAATGGCAAATATTTGAAAAATTTAAAAGTTTCTTATAAACTTTTAAGTTTTATCAACGAAACTTGGTGGCGAAAAATATGCTATAATACCATTAGTAATTGTATCATTTAATCTCTTGCTGGACAAAATTGAATCTACGGTGAAACAGTCAAATGAGAAACCTGACTTAAGCAAAATTGATGAAATGCTCATTCTGGATTCCCAGCAGCCCGAGATAAATTACTTAAGCATTAAAGGAAGAGTAACTGGATCTACTGTACCACATTAATTTTGGACTCAAAACACAAAGCTCAAACTTTTTATAGCACATTATGGAGGAAACAAATTAAACCAGAAAGTCTGCGCAAATTTCATGAGCTTTATGAAGAATATAAAAGGCTACACTTGGTGTCTACATCTCCGGATTAGGCAAGAAACGAAAGGAAAGTATGTGAATATAATGAAGACGTAATAGACTTTGAGAAACTATATGCATGCCCTTCTACGTCTCAGGTTTTAGGCTCTGTGGCATAGTTATCGACGATTTGGAAGAATATCTAAGTAAACCGAGAGCCACTAATTCGGAAGACATTTTCGAGTCATGGAGGTTGCATGAGACAGAATATCCGATTTTACCCAAGATGGAATCAGCTGAGAGACTTTTTTTTAAAGCAGAAAACATAGAAATAGGTTAAGTGATGAATCAGCTAGATGATTACTTTGTACAAGTATTAATTCTTGGTCAAAAGGGTCAATATAAAGTAAGAACTCGTCAAAGTTATCTTATTGCAAAATAGCTTGGGTTGAATTTTATCTTTAAATAAATAATAAACTTTATGGGTTGTCCTTTTTCTACAACTATTCCATTCTGTATAAGGTAAGAGCCTATCATTTTCAATTTTTACATTATCTTTAAAATATTGAAAAGTCAGTTTTAATAATTTATTGGCTTAAGGTATACCTACTCTGTTGCGATGTTCTAAGGTTTAAACTAACCAGCTTAATAAAAAGAAATAGGTTAATAGGTAATTGTAAGATGCGAAACTTGCTGCAAGACCGAGTCCAGGACCAAGACTAGATGTAGTGATGCAAGACCAATACCAAGACTAGCTTTATCTCGTCTTGGTCTTGCATTTGGGCAATACCAACCACCTAGGATAGTCCAGAATGAAATATTTTATGTACTATACCATTGAACTGCGGGTTATAAGCAGTAATACGATTGCTTACAAAACAAAGCATATTTAGTGTTTATATAATGATTCTGAGGTCCTTTAGGATAGCAGCGATGATATACTGTCTAAAAGACTGGTCTCCGATGGAATGGAAAGGCATAGGGACATGTTCGTATTCTGGCAGCTAGCTGTCTACAATGTCACGCAGCGGGTCCTTTTTTCCTAGCACTAAGCCCACCACAAGTTATTTCACACGTAGGAGTTACAAGATTTTCAAACAAGGTAAAAATGGCCTAGACCAGAGCTGAAGGGAGGTTTCCTTAAAAAAACCATTTTCGAACCATACGCGATACCGATTGACTACTTTCATGCCACAGGAAGTAGCGGATCACAGAAAAGATGGGGTATTCTATTCGAATTGGTGCCCCCTTGCACCCCTCCTAACCAGACTTTATCCATACCTTCTTATTTTCGCACATTGCTAGTCGTCCGTACTACACTGACTCCGACACCTTTTCGCTCATCGCTACAATTTTTACCTGATTTCATCAATGTTTGCGAGAAATTTCCACCCCAAATACGATGCGATTAAATCGCGAGCTAACGGATATCATCTTTGCAGTTACCATGCTTTATCGTGTGTCAAAGTTAGTCTGACACCGTCACTGAATTGCCTAAAATCACACTACACAAAGTGAAAAGCGTTTGTGGCGATTTACTCGTTACTGCCCATATCAAAAGGTCGACATTTAAAATGAACTTTACAACAGTTTATTGTGCTAATTCATAGTATTAGAACAATCTCGGCTGCTGAGACCGATCAAAATCTCGTATTTAGCATCATATGTTTTCCGATTCTGCGACCGAAATTAAATTTTCTAACTTCCACTTGATGAGCTAGCTCCAAGCCGATGGCAAAAACTCTTCTTCCGCGTACACGCTAGAAAAATGACCCAAAGTCCCATCCACCGCGTGCAACGAAGCTGATCCACTGGAATTTATTGAACGATTTGGGACCATAGAACTTGGGGACATCACTATATACCAGAGACAAATTTACAGTCTAAAGAGACCAGGATATCCTCTTCCGGAAAACGCAAAAGTTTATTTATTTGCCCAAAAAGTAATGGCCCCAGTTTTCTGAGGTTCAAAGGGTATAATTATGGTGAATTTCCTACAAAAAGGTGAAACAATAAATTCTGCTTAGTAATACGACGTTTAAGAAAATGAACTGCCAGGTTTGTTGAGAAGAAAAGGTTTGTTTCACAAGAATAATGTGCAAATTCACGCATCCGTTGAACGCATAGCAGAAATCCATAGGGTAAAAGCCGGATAGTTGCCTCAGTGGGATACTTGTCCCAGTTCCGAATACGCTGTATTCGAGATGTTTTTTTATTAATAAAATCAATAATTATATGTTTTATGTGCTCATTTAAAGTGAGCAAAATGCCTCGCAAGTATAAGTGAAAACCAGACGTGGTGCTAGGCCACATCAGCTGGACTGAAGAAAGTTAAGCACGTGCGTTCAAAGAATTTGACAAAAAACAAAAAGGAATCAATGAAATATCCAAAATTTATGGGATGTCCTCTCGACCCTAAAGAAGACGCTATGAAAGGAAAAACCAGCAACTACTAACTCAAGGTATGTCCTCGATGTAGTTTTATATTTAGAAACATAAATATGAACTCTTTCAGCCTACTTAGCTGACCAATTTTATTTTTGGCACTTTTAGGAAAAGTGCTTGGATTTGATAATGAAAAGAGGCTGGTAGCTCATACAGCAAAGCTCAGAGATGCAGGGTTCCTTCCTGATAGAAGTACGATTCGCCAATCAGCTTACCAGCTTGCCGAAAAGATAGGGTTAAAGCACAACTTTAACCATGAAACGAAAATGGCTGGCCTGCAATGGTTGACAAGCTTTCTTGAAAGGAATTCCGAAATAGTTTTGAGACAAGCGGAGGGCTTATCAATTGGAAGACCAAGGGGTCTCAACAGAGCAGAAGTAACAAAATTTTATGATTTGCTTACAAATGTTTTAACAGAAAATGATTTGCTGGATAAACCGGATAAAATATTCAACATGGATGAAACCGGTGTCCAACTCAATAACAAACTTGCCATAGTTTTAGCCAAGAAAGGTGCTAGAGTAGTTAAATCACTAACTTCTAGTGAAAAAAGAGAAGCCATTACTGTTGTTGCTTGCTGCAATGCAATTTGAAGAAGGACTTCTACCTTGTTCAAACGTTTACATGCATAAAAAATCAGCATACATTTCCTCAGATCTTTTTTACAAATGTTCAACTGAGAATTTTATTGTAAGCAAGCCAGCAGGAAAGGTGGTACTGATTTTAGATGGCCATTCGTCGCACTCTAGTTCTGCAAATATGTCAGAAGTTGCTCGGGACAATGATGTGGTATTATTTTGCTCACCTAGTCATACTACTTCTGCTGTAAAACCACGAGATGTATCAGTATTTGGACTGTTTCAAAAATATTATTATGCCGAGACAAACAACTTCATGCGCACTAATCCACTAAAAAAATTAAATCAATACAATGCAGGTCAGTGAATCGGAAGGGCATGCATTCGGGCAGTTACTCCTGCTAATGCAATAAGTAGTTTTCGTGGCAGTGGAATTCATCCAGTCAATCCAAATGCTTTGTCTGAAGCTGAATTTGCTATATCAGATATAGCATTGGGGGATTTTGTGCAAAGACAAGAATCTAATCTATTAAATGATCAAATACCAGTCATTACTTGAAGACATACAGGAATTTGAATCCGAGCGAGACCTTGCAAAAAATCAGTGGAATGAAGAACCTCCACTAGGCGATCAAGTCTCAAGCGATATTTACGAAACAAATTAGAAACAGTCTTAAATGAGACTGAGCAGGATAGCGTCAACCAAAATCGCACGCCATTTAGGCCATCTTCAAGGCTTTTGGATCTTTTTCAAGACTGTTTGGCCTTTGGAGATAGCGACACTGAAAATTTCATCTTAGATGGTACGGAGCTATCGTTGCTATCGCTAAATCTGCAATCGAATCACAGAACGAAAATCCTCAAAAATAATTACCATCTAAATAATAATATTATCCAAAAGTTGAATAAAGAAGACAAAAAATAAAATTAATGAAATAACGGAAAGTAATATTAGGGTTGAGAATAAAAAAGATTTTAAGACAGTTAAAATTAAACTAACTGGTAGCAAGAAAATGATTGGGGAAGAAGAGGACAAACGCAAAAAGCAGAAAAGATCAAAAAATATATCGAGACTACCAGTAGTGAAACTGAATCGGATACCATACATTTTATTGAACTAAACAAAGAAAGAACCTTACGGGAGAGAAAAATACAAATTTACAGTTCTGATAATGAAAACCAAGGATGTTTTTAAAAAACTCCAAGAAAAATCGACTAAAGGACTGCCAATCAAAAGAAAAAAGGGCGAACAATCCACAAAAGACAGTGAAAACTTGTTAAAAATGAAAAAAAAAATTTCAGTTGATGATTCTTCTTTTTCTTAGCACTACAGCCCCTTTAGGGCCTTCGCTTCCTGCAAACAGCGCCTCCAACTGGCTCGGTCCACTGGCCGCATCCTTCAATTTCGCAATCCGAGCAGCGATGAACTGTCTTCGTCGACCGAGTCAGAGCAACGTTTCCTTGGTTTCCGAACTGGTCTCCGGCCTTCAGTTCTCCCACGAATACCTTTTTGGGTATCCATTCATCGTCCATACGATTCATGTGGCCAGCTCATTGCAGCTTCCGCAGTCTTACAATCGTTGAGACCACCGCCTTGTCAAAAATTTCATACAGCCCATGGCTTTATCGAATTCGCCATTGCTCCCCGTCTAGCTTCGCTCCGATTATTTGCCTCAGGACCCATCGCTCAAAGGCATTCAATATATTTGCGGATGCTTGGGTTAGGGTCCATGTTTCACACCCATAGCATAACACAGGTCTTATCCCAGATTTGTATACTTAGAGCTTTGCTTTCTTGTGTATGCAGCTAGTTTTCAAGATCGTCAAAACTGAGTAAAATATTTTATTTGCGAGCTGTATTCTTCGGCGTTTTTCATCTCTTTCATTATTGGTTCTCGTTAGTTTGGCCCCTAAATACACAAAGTCGCTCACATTTTCGATACTGTATTTGCCAAGTGTGATATTTTGTGTGCTTGAGGTATTTTTCTTCGACTGCGTCATGAGTTTTGTTTTATATTCATTGATGGTTTTGCTTCGCTATCGGGTTTCAGGAACAGTTCTTTGACAGTTGTTAATGGCCGTGACGATATGTTGATGTCATCCGCATAGGCTACTACTTGGCTCGACTTGTATAGTAATGTACCCCGTGTATCGACAGGTAGCTTCCTTATGACGTACTCCAGAGCTAAATTGAATAGCAAGGGGACCACCCCATCTCCCTGTTTTAGTCCGATATTTGTGTCAAATGCATCGGTGAGTTGGTTATTGATACGGGCTTGGGAGGTCGCCGACGTCATTGTCATTTTGGTAAGACGGACTCATTTGGCTGGGATGTCAAAGCAAAGCATTATTTGGTACAGTACATAACGATCGATACTATTGTATGCTTGCTTAAAGCCAACAAAAATTTGGTGGACGTCTATGTTGAACTCCCAGCATTTTCCAAGTACCCGCTTGACTGTGAACAATTCCATTGTCCATTGTCAATCTACCTGCTCTAAAATCGCCATAATACTCCCCAATAGTACATGTTGGCACATGATCCAATTTTATTTTTTAAGATCTTTGAAAATATTTTGTACGCCGTACAAAGTTGTAGTATGCCTCTATAATTTTCGCACTGTAGCTTGTCACCTTTTTCGAGGATAGGGAATATAATTGATTTGCACCACTGTTTCAGAATATGCTCTTCTTTCCAAATGTGCTGGATGACTTTGTGAAATGCTTTATGAACATTGCTGCCACCATATTTGATGAGCTCCACTGGAATCTCATCGATGCTCGACGCTTTATTATTTTTTTTGAGCTTTGATGATGGAACACCTTCATTTAGAGTTGGTGGGGCCAATGGAAGCTTTCCGCCGACATCCATAGGCTCCGATGTTGTGGAGCTGTGCGGAAGGTTAAGGAGGTTCTTGAAAAAAAAAGCTATCAGTTCAACTAATATTCCATTGTTGATTCTGGCATCTAAAATTGGCTTTTTTCTTCTCTTGCTTGATTAGATTCGTGTTTGATCAAGTTGGTAGCCAACTATAAAACGTTGTTATTTGAACTATTTAATTTAATTTTTAGTATTTCATGGTGATTAACTGATTTTACATCATCGTTAAGTAGCACCTTGCATATTGCTTTTAAGGTAATGCGTGTCGTAACTGATTTATGTTATGGCCCTTTCGAAAAATTACTCAAAATAAATTTCGTTGTCACCGATGGAGTTTGAATTAAGGACCTCCAGGTTACAGGGTGAGCTCTCTAACCACTACACCATGAGGACTCTGAATGAACACTTTTAGTGTTCATATACCAATACACTATTGAAATTCCGACGTATAATATGAGATTTTCAATTAGGGACATAACGATTTTGTATCTTTTAAGGAACGCACTCTTAAATTAATTTAATGAACTGTTAATCTCAAAACGTTAGTTAAAGTCAACATTTTCATCATGGCAAAGTTCACGAGAGTAGTCTGTGTGGTCTAGTGGTTAGAGCATGAACACATAAGCCGAAGGTCCCGGGTTCAAATCCCGTTGGGAGCGACGTGATTTAGTTCAGGGGATTTTTCGGACAGACTACGAGTGTTCACTAAGTGGTGATGTGTAATGATTTAATCAGATCATATCATAGCTGAGCAAGCACACGGGAGCATGGTATTGACTAAATCAACTTCCGAAAAAATCAATACGGTCATGAAAATGAGTTACTCTATCTCTAAACGAAGGCCCCAGAGGGGCTGTAGTGCTGCAAAGGAGAAGAAGAAAGTTCACGAGCCAGCAACATTTGAAAATCATTAAAAATTACTACTACCACTCGTCAATGTTGATACACTACATCCGCCACTTATATGTGAGTCTCGAATATCGCGAAACCTGGACCAAATAAGTGGTAATAAAAATATAAAGAAATACGACTTTAGGAAAGCAAATTACTCACTTTAGGAAAGCAAATTACTCACTCATAACTTGCTAATGTTGATTGGAGTCACAGCTTAAATGGTCTTAGTATACGGCAAGCCGCATATTTCTTCTACACAAATGTGCCCATGTGCCTCTACTTAAATTTAAGTCGGTAAAATATACCAGTTGGTTTTCTAAAGAAATAATAATTCAATTGAAAAAACAAATGTATTGGAAACGTTGGAAAATTTACGATCAAAAATCAGATTATGACAAATTTTCTTGGGCTTGTGCTAACGCGAAAACTGATAACTGATATGGAATAGTCCACCATATATACGATCAAATCATTTTGGAAATTCACTCACAATTTAAAAAATAGTAGTAACGGTTATCCTTCTTTGATGAAACTGCGTGATCATCACTCTAGTAAGCCCGATAGAATTTGTAAAATGTTTTCTAACTATTTCTTATCTGTCTTTGAACATACATCTGGCCTTGCATATGATTCGAATGTTAATAATTTAACAGAACGTGTTGATATAAATAGTACATGTATTTCAAACATAGTATTGTCATGTGATGATACTAAATTTGCTTTGAAATCGGTGGATACTAACAAAGAAGCAGGTTCCGACAGAATTACTCCATTCTTTCTAAAAAAAAAAAAAACATTGTACAGTCCTCTCGCTATTATTTTCAACAAAAGGCTTGAGGAAGGATATGTTCCACACATTTGGAAGACAGCCAATTCATAAATCAAGTTCTAAGGATAATATTGAAAATTCCAGACCTATCTCCATTTTATCTTGTATCGCAAAAATATTCGAACGATTAATTAAATTGTATCCAATTTTAAAATCTAGCATTCCTCTTAGCCAACACGTCTTTGTAAAGTCAAGATCCTCTATTTCTAATTTAATGCTATACTCGAACATCATTTTTGAAGCATTAGACCAGGGTGCTTCAGTTGATAGTATTAATACCGATTTTGGAAAAGCCTTTGATAAAGTGGACCACCTGATTTTAATTAAAAAACTATATTTCAATGGCGTTAAGGGAAATCTCTTACGCTGGTTTTCCTCATATTTGGAAAGCAGGCGTCAATCAGTTACACTTACCGGCTTCTCCTCTCTATCGTGTGTTATCACTTCCGGTGTACCGCAGGGCTCCATTTTAGGCCCATTTCTTTTCATTCTATACATATAGGTACTATGTATGTAAATAACTGATTTTTATATGCGGATGACTTGAAAATATATAAAAAAGATAAGCAGTCGTGAAGACTGTGAGTTACTTCAAGATTATATTAACCGCATCAAATTACATTATTCTTTAAAAAGGCTAACCTTTGCAACCGATCATACAGTTTTGCATTCCGGGCATGTTACTAAACAAATCAATTTCACGAAAATTGAGCTAATAATTCCATACCATAAATCACACCATTTAGTATAGTTGAAAGATTCTATTCCGAGTCACAATCTATCTTTGCAATCCTTTGTACTCGAATAATGTGTACGATTTTATCCAAGAAAATAATTATCTTTAATAGTGAACAAAGAGCACAATTTCGTTGAATTCAAGATACATCAGCAATAAATTTACTCTAATCATACAATCATATCAATGAACTACGAAAAATTCCTAAAATGATCATAAACTTAACTATCTTACATTTTATCACGACGATATCCCAAAAAGGATCATTAAATAAAACATTCCATCATTGGGGAATTCTCATCAATCGAAATAAATTGCCGGTTCTTTTCCTCATATGAGTATTCTCCATTCAATAAATTCCTTTAGCACATGACTTTGACATCCAAAACGAGCGTCATAGTCATTTCTTAACTCCCATTTAACTCATATGTGCATATTTGAGTTCACCCCCAACGATTGCATCAATATTCTTCACTGATATAATCTTTAAAAATCTGAATAAGTATCTACATATAAATAACTTCTTTTACACACCAGATGAATAATTTATTTGAGATCTAAAACGGTTGTAAGTGTGAACCGTTCACACCCTACATTTTGGATACTGGCGAAGGCGTGGATATTCATTTCATAATTTTTTATTCTGCATACGAAAAAGAGGAAAACCTACTTGTAATGACATTCATGTCCTCCGGGTTGGTTATAAGATATGAAGGGAGCAAAACGCGGGAAGACCAACACCATAACAAAGTTGGAATACTTTATTTTCAGGGTGGATTACCTCAACGATTCGATATGGAATTGAGAAAAATTCTTTAACATAATTTTAAATGCTAATGTGAAAATAAAGTACTCAATGCACGTTGCATTCGGTGGCCATTTTATGAGTGTACTTTTAAGTAGCTCTCAAATTCGATATGAAGATGAGGTAACAGAGGGTGATTTTGAACGTAAATCCTAGTTTTATATTAAATCGAAGCGTTATTATAATTTAAAAAGGAAAAATGTCCGAAATATCCATTTAACTTATTGCTTATATCCCATTCGAAGCTAAAAAGAGGCTTTTGATCACATATGGGTCCATCGCAGGGAGAGCAATTCAAAATTGAGACAATAAGTCACGTAAGACTAAAAGGACTATATTGGCTTTGCAAATAAAGCATATTTTCTGAAGACACTTCCTTGTTGTCTATATTATGGGCTTGTTGTCTATACTATGGCTTTAATCGGGAAAAGCGAAGAGGATTTGATAGACATCAATTTTATTTTTAAGGACGAATTCTTCTATTTAGATTTACACTTGGTTATATGAATGTCAATGAAATCATTTATTCTCAATGAACAGCAAAAATATAGAAATTAAATAAATATGTATATCGACTGGAAGTTTGTGTAATTTTTAACAGCTTCCTATTTTGAAACTAGCAAAATTTTGAAAAATATTTGTTATACACAATAGAACAGCTTTGTGAAGTTGTAGCTACTAGAAAGAAAGTAATACATACATAACTATAAATTTGCAAATTTTAAACAAAATAAAATACGTCACATGAAAATAATAAAGATTAACTCTTTGCATAAGTACTGAGAAAATAGACTCGTCTAGGCTGCAAATTCATTCCCAATGCTTGTATTGTGTACAATGTTCCAACCCAACAAAATACGTCTGCTTCACATTCAGCAGGATACAACCGGCCGTATTGTTTTCTTATGACATCACATTTGATATTTCGTCGAATTCTTTGCTTACTCTTGTTCCGAAATTAGTGAAAGAGCATGAACATCCCAACTCCACTCGTTCATTGCACCATTGTTATGAACAAGGGTAGGAAGGACGTAGTAGTCCTGCACAGTGAAGACCCAAAAGAGTAGCGTAAGCAAACTGGGAATTATCTGTTTGGGAACTAGGGAGAAAAGCAGCGCCTTGTGAAATTGATTAATTGTTTCAGCCATAGTTTTTGTAATTAGAGGACATATTGTGAGCTTTATTGGACTTAGATTGCATGACTTTTCAACTGTACGCGTGAGGATAATTGCGATACAGCATGAAGGTGGAATGGAGGAATGCTAGTTTAATGAAGGATGACACGAATGTGGAAATGGAAGAATATTTATTATTGCACAAACACAGATGGGTATTTGTCTATTAATTAATTTTTCTTGATGCACATAAATTAGAAGTCGGGTTAGTAACCAAAAGAATCTAGTGAATTTAGAGGTATTTTTTCCATGTATTGAGACACGGTGATTCATTCGAACTGGACTATGTGCGATTGCTATTTTATTTTTCAAAGCGTTGAATGTTTCGGCCTTCGTATAATGTAAGATCAATCGCTTCCTGAATACTTTATAAAGGGTTTTCTATTAAGGACATAACAATTTATTAATAAAACACAGGAATATTTGAGATATTGTGTTCAAATTTATTGTGAGTGTAGTACAAGCATAACATTTTATGAATGTTATGGCCCAATTTTCCACCACTCTGGCAATCATTACGATTGCAACGTTTGCGATTTCGCGCTGGATGTTGTCTTTGAGCTCGTATAAAATTGCTGGCTTGTGAGTTGATATGGCCCCATAAAAAGAAATCAAATGGCGTTAGATTGCATGAACGAGGCGGTAATTCGACCGGACCATTCCTCAAGATAACACGATCCCCAAATTTGTCTTTCAATAAACCGATTGTGAAGCGTGCTGTGTGGCTAGAGGCACCATCTTGTTGAAACCATACATATCGTTGATGTCAACTCCACAAATAATATTCAAACAAAACACGATAACGCTCGCCATTGACGGTAATATGACGTTCGTTTTCATCCACGAATAAATACGGCCCAATCACACCCCCGGCAAGAAAACCACACCAAACAGTAATTATTTACGGATGCAACGGTATCCCAACAGGCACATGTGGGTTTGTTGCTGACCAATAATGCATATTTTGCTTATTAACAAAGCCATTGAGAGCGAAATGGGCTTCATTGCTGAAGATGATTTTTTGATGAAATTCTTCATTTTCTTCAAGCTTTGCCAGAGCCCAATTGGGGAAGTTTTGGCGTTTCGAATGATTAAGTGGCTTTAGTTTTTGAGCCAATTTGATCCTGTGACTACGTAGGCCAAGATCCTTTCGCATAAAACCCCACAGTGTCGTTTGAGCGGTGCCCAATTCTTGAGAACCACGTGGGATCGATTGATTTGGCTCATTTTGAATCGGTGCACTTATGGCTGCGGTATTTCTTTCGCTTCGAGCGGTACAAAGTCTTTTTGGTAACGAAACGTCCAATAGTAAATATTTGGACTCGAACTTGTCCACTATAGCATGCACAGCCTGTCGAGTAGGATGGTTATTATGGCCGGAAATTGGGGTAAACGCCCTTAAAATTTTGACCACCGACTCCGAATTTCGGTAGTCATTTTTAATAATTCCCAACCATTGCTGGTTCGTGAGCTTTACCATCATGATAAAGTTGATTTTAACTATTTTTTTGACACTAACAGTTCATTAAAGAAGTTTAAGGTTGCGTTCTATAAAGATACGAAACTGTTATGTCCCTAATGGAAAACCCTATAGCATTCACTCAAATATGCCCGAGTAGAATATATTCCTTTATAGTAAAAAGACAATTATTTTTATGACTTTTTCTGTGTTAATATCAGTTGCAATATCGTCTTAGCTATACCTTTTTGAACATTAAAATGCTCATCTATTGGTGATGTATCTACAATACATATTCTTCACTACCCGGTGACAAGTACTTCGTAGCCAGCATGCATGTGATTAAAAAATTTACGAGTAATGGCTCTAACTTTGTAGTTGTGAACCAATATGGATCCAGTCTTTGATTTGCTTGAAAACGGTTGAGATAAATATGCCACTTACGTAATATGCAGGTTTTCAAACCAGACGACATCAATGTTTGGTTTCGCAGATTGGAACATTGATTTACACTGCAACAAATCGTTCGCAAAGAGAGCAAACATGCATTTTTGGCATCACAAATCGTACATCCAGTCATAAGTTACATGCCGGAAAGGACAACGCAGTCAGCTAAAAATTCGAATACGGCCGTCAAAAAGAAAATGATCGCGATTTTCGAAAATTCAACACAAACACGTATCCAGGAATTGCTCGCTTATGTTAGCTGAAATATGGAAGGTCAAAGTAGGCGTCGATGACACATTCCTACGCAATATATGGTTGAACTGATTGCCTCAAATAGCGAAAAAGCAGCCGATGACGTGATGGAGACGGTCAACAACGCTTCATAATTCAATCAATCGTGAACAGAATCATCAACAATCAATGAAGTGAAAGCAACTATTAACTCATTGGCCAAAGCAATTAAAAACGTGAGCAAAAATCGAAGCCGTTCTAGAGATAAATCCAAAGAAAGAGGATCATCAAAATCAAATGATTCGGGAATCAGTCGTTTTCATCGTGAATTTTGTAATGCAACATTACGATGTTTATTACCATGCAATTACACCAAGAAAACAAGTTAAGTAAGTAGGAGAGTGCTCCTACCAGAAGGTCCTTGTAGCCACCCTAGGGTTCGAAACAAGTTTTCTATTAGCGTAAATCGGTGACTTGAATTATTCATCCAATGTTTGGGTTAGAAATCGTTCAAATTTATGCAAAAGATGCAGAGTTTCCTGAATTACGGGAGATCATCACATCTGTGGATGTGCCTACTACTAAAATTGCAATATGAATACTAGAAGAATGCAATAAATTGGACAAGGCTCCTAGCAAATATGCTATCAAAAACATGAAGGACCTCATAACCAAACTGGCAGCTAATCATAACATCAGTTACGACGAGAAACTAGTTTCCTTTGACGTCAAATCATTGTTTCACAGTGTAACCGTAAAACAAGCTTTGGCCCTGTTGGAGGACTGGTTGGTGAGAAAAGACAACACAGCAAATGGAAGGAAATAAGCAAGGATGATGACGAAATTAGCTACTCTGTGTCTGGTGGAAAATTATTTCACTTTTAGAGGACGATTTTCAAGCAAAAAACTGGAACTCCAATGGGAAACCCTCTGTCACCGTTCCTTAGTGAAATATTGATGGAGTGAATTAAAAGTAAAATGACGAAGGATGGATGCCTTGTTTATGGCTACGATATGTGGATGATGTATTCACTGTCATTAAAGAGGATGAAGCACTTAAACTCCTAGGGAAGCAGAACTTCATACATAAGAACATCCAGTTCACAATAGAGGAAGAAAGTGAGGGATCAATTTTGTTTTTGGACTTGACGATCACCAGGAAGTCAGGCACTGTCGAACCAGCTTTATCACAGAAAATGGTATCCTTAAGAACGCGGCTACACCGCATGCCAACTGTACTATTAAGCAAAGAAAAGTGGAAGAAGGAGTTTATAATTGATATAGCAAGAAAGAATCGATATAATCCAAACATAATCACATAAATGAGAAGAAAAACCGAAAAATGAGTAGAACGGAAGGAACTGACATGAAAAAAGCATGAGAAAAGAAAAACTGAAATTGAGCAGCAATTACCTATCCCGAGGTGAGCGAACCTTTACGAAAGTTTATGAGGAAAAATGGACTCGAGTTTGTTATAAGGAGTTCGCATTTTCAACTGAAGAATATGATCACACAATACAAGGGCATGCAAAGCAATCAAGAAAAGCGCAGAGTCTACAAAGTCAAATGTCAACAGTGTGCGAAAGTAAACATTGGTCAGACGAAACGCAGTGTGGAAGTCTGCTTCAACGAACATATCAGGGAAGCACAGTCACAGATCGCTAAAAATGATACTACAGACGTTTGGTCATCGGTTGCGCGACGCATTTGCGATGGGCACAGCGTTTCAGTTCTAGAAGTAATTACGGGGGTGCAAGATATAAGGCAGCTAGATACGTACGAGACAGTCTGGATCATGCGACAACCTTTGCAGCAGAAATTGAACGAGGACATTGGAAATGGTGACTCTTCTCTTTTAAGCTTGTTATAGCAAAACAAATTAAATTAATGCTCTTTATTGGAGATAGTGAGCCAGTATTTGTTGAATGAATGGTCACTGATAGTCGTTTAGTTGCCTGTTTGGCAATTGTAGTTGATTCAGTTTAAATAGGATATTTGCAAAGCAATGAAAAGGACAAGCCAAAAAAAGTAATCAAAAATATTTTTCAGGGAGTTTTAAGGGGGTATCCCGATATACGGAGGTGACACTAAAAAAAATTTATTTATTGCTTATATTTTCATGGAAACGCAGGAAAACTATGATATGTAATAACCATCAACACGTGTTATTGTCATATATTTCACTTGATTATGATTTGATTCTCATGAAACCTCGTAAGCATAACGGCCTTCTGTCAATTCACTTAGCTGCAAAATTTTCAGAAGTTTAAGGGCACCCCCTTTAATATTTGATAAGACCTAAACTAATGAGAAACCACTTCTGAGCTTTTCACAAAGTTTGAGCTTTTCACAAAGTTTGAGCTTTTTAGCTTCTATAGTTTCTGAAGAAACTCCCTATGACACGTGGACAGACAGACAGATGAACATATGGACAAATATACAGACGGATAGACAAACGGACGGACAGGACGAGAAACTAGTAGGTTTTTGTTAAATTTCTTTCACAAAGCCCTTAAAAATTTATATCCAGAAAACAAAGTTCAAACATTACCATCCTATTGATTATACCTTCGCTCAAATTTTGACCGGTTGTACATACCTATCTCAGGAACTATTGCACATTTTTCAAAGAAGCGTCTTTTAGAGTGCTGTTCAACGCTTTTTTTGCATTTAATTTAAATTAATAGTTACTTAGATATTCAATTTATTTATTAGCAACAATAATGTTAAAAATTTTTAAAAATTCATGAGGCCACCCTAATAATCCGATTTTCAATTTATAAAATGTGTTAAATAGTTAGATCTGTGGAGTGCTTTTTTATATGTTAAAAAATTTGAATTTATATGCTTTAGTTTTTGACTTGCAAGATTTTAAAAGTTTTGTATCTTTCAAAATAAATTTAGATTGCAAAATCTACTGAATTGGTTTTGATGAAAATTATTGTTCTGTTTTTTTTTTGTAGGCGAATTATGAAGATCCTAGGTGCATTCTAAGTACTAAGAAACATTAAATAAAATAAGGCTTATTTTTCCCCTTTTTTAGGGCCTTGTACTGAAATACAAACCCCTTTTGAAATCACGACCTGTCCGTCCGTCCATCCGTATGTCACAGCAGTTTTCCTCCGAAACTATAGAAGCTTTATGGAAAGGTCAGAAGTGATGACTTTTTGAAAGTTTTTTCAGAGAGTTTTAAGGGGGTCTTCCAATATAGGGAGGTGACCAGGCAAAAAAAAAATTATTTATTACGTATATTTTCATGGAAACCCAGGAAAAGTATGATATGAAATATGTATCGACCATCAACACGTGTTATTGTTATATATTTCACTGGATTTTGATTTGATTCTCATGAAACTTCGTAAGCATGATGGTCTTTTATCAATCTAAATAATTGTAACACTTTCAGAAGTTTAAGGATACCCCCCTTAAAAAATTTTGAAATATTTGATGAAACCTAAACTATTGAGAGACCACTTCTGAGCTTTTCACAAAGCTTGAGCTTTCTAGCTTCTATGGTTTCTGAAGAAACTTCCTGTGACACATGGATAGACGGAAAGACAGACAGATGAGCATACGGGCAAATATATAGACGGGTAGACGAAAGGACGCGAAACTAGTAGATTTTTGTAAAATTTCCTTCACAAAGCCCTAAAAATCGTGGAGGTACATCCAATAACAAATAACTTAATAGTAAGATTTAGCATTATCGTCGCTAAAACTATATAAGTATCGTAAAATTGGACGAAATCAGCCATTTAAGTAACAAAAAATTGAGGTTTTTTATAATTTTTAAACATTTCGATTTATCCATTAATGTTCCCGACTTTTTTGAGAGGGAGGAAACCACAATTTATTTTGCAAAAATTAGTGTGCCCTCTTTCAACAGCCAACTGGAAACAGATCCTCCCCGGTCTATTAAGGATGGTTTAGCATATTTTCAATTCAATATAAAAATTTTAATAGGGTTTGTTAAATTAGTACGACACTCCTTAAAACGTCGACGGGTCGATATAGGTGCAATTAATTTCAAGATTCTAAAAAAAGCAGATAATATCAAGAGTTCGCAATGAAGCATAAAATTTGAAGGAGGGTCGGTCATAAAACTTAATTGAACGTGGTCGTGGACAACATTGTAGATTAAACAGAAGTACTCATATATGGAAAAAAATTTAGGTTACAAAAATTTCCTGGAGCGAAACGAGTTTATTTATTCACAATAGTCTCTTCCGGCCTCGATACACTGTTTGGCGCGATCCAAAAGCTTTTCGAAAGAGTGTTTCAGGTCATTGATCGGTACAAGTCTTTTGAATGCCTACTATGGACGCGAAACGTTTTCCTTTCACGACTTAATGCAATTTTTCGAATGGGTAGAAGTCACAGCAAGCCATATCAGGCAAATACGGTGAGTGATTGATGGTTAAAATGCGATTTCTAGTCAAAAAATCAGTCATAAGAGTGGATCGATGAGATGGTGCATTATCATGCAATAAGCGCCAGCTTCCTCCTTCGCGGTATTTAGGCCGAATTCGAAGAATGCGATGTAAAAACGCTTCAAAAAGCCAAGATAGAAAATTGCATTGACGGTTTGGCCCGTTAGCATGAACTCCTAGTGAACAATTCCCTTGGAATCGTAAAAACAAATGAGCATCGACTTGATTTTCGAATTCTCCAAACGCGATTTTTTTGGGTGGTGGCTCGTCTGGGGCCTTCTATTCGGCACTTAACGCTTCGTTTCGGGTTCACATTGAAAACACCACGTTTCATCACCAGTTACAATGTTGTAAAGGAAGTTCCCGTCTTTCCTCGGCTCTTTAATGATGCTTTTTGAATGTTGAATTCTGAGCACTTTTTGGCCATCATAACATGTGCGGAACAAAACGTGCACAGACCTTTCGTAAGCCCAATTGAAATCTGATAAATCGACGTTTTGGAGATATTCAACTCCGATTCCATGAATTTCAACGATGATTTCGGCTCATTTTTGATAAATTCACGCACAATTTCGAAGGAGTTTTCGGTGGTCACTGATTTTGGGTGGGCCGTATGTTCGTCATCATTTATGTCCTCACGACCATCTCTGAAACGTGTAAACCACTCATGAACTCTGGCACGAGATAGGCAATCATTGCCATAAACTTATTTCATCAATTAAAATATTTCGTTAAACGTTTTACCGATTTTAGAACAAAAGTTGATATTGGCTCTTTGTTCGAAACTCACGAACTTTAGACCCAATAACTTCGCTTCCACTGTACCGAATGACACCAAACTTTCACTGGAAGTCAGGGAGGGATGTAACTTTTTAATGCATTATCTCATTCACAGATGGCGCCAAGAAAAATAAATTCATGACAAAAGTCTCGTTTATTTTGGAACGCTCCTTGTAATGTTGATTTTCATTGGAAGCATGTAATTTTTTAATGCAAGAAGTTGGATTTTTGATTCATAAGATTTGAATAATTATGTTCTTGGATTTTTGTGTGCTGTTGGATACAGTTTCTCGCCTTAAGGTTTTTTAGAGTAAATGTCTTTAAAATTGTATAAGAGAAAAAAATTAAACATATAAATCATCCTGTAATAAGCAGACTTATTTAAAGTTTGACTTTTGAATAGTTTTTTGCCATTTCACCAATAGAAATTTACTTTCAATATACTTTTACCAGACTTTGGACTTAAAAATGACTAATCAGTAGAGGTAGAGAACAAAGCCTAAAAAAGGATCGTTTGAAATATATATATATATATATATATATATATATATATATATATATATATATATATATATATATATATTTATATATATATATATAGACATATATATATATATATATATATATATATATATATATATATATATATATATATAAACATATATATATATATATATATATATATATATATATATATATATATATATATATATATATATAATTCTGTAAATATTGTTTTTTAAAAAGAAAAGTAGCATTGTTCCACGCTAGTGTCTGAATTTCGTACACATGAGTATGGGCTGAATCAATAATGGTAGTTCATTTTTCTGTAACTTGATTAGGATAGAATGCACGAAAAATTAAATTCCTTTATTTTAGTTTGTACATGATTTAAAATTGATTATTGGATTTATTAATTTATTTTTAAACTCACTAAATTATTATTCAATGAAAAGATATTTAATAATAACAATAATTTTCCAGCGAGCATTCTGTCTGATAACGTGTGGCTAATACTTTTTTCTATGAGCTTTTTTCAGTGGGTTTTAGAGCAGTTTTGTATGACCTGATGCAACAAATAATCATTTTCAATCCGAATTTCGAGATTGAAACGGATTTCAAAACAAACATTTTTGTACAATAGAATCCAACCGTTAGTACAACCAAAAGTGAATGGTAAATACATACTATTATAAATTTGTCCAGACCTTTTACTTTTATTACCTATTTACTTACATGGTCGACCATAACCAATCAAATGAAATGTTTCATATAGGAGACGATGCTTACCTGCAAGTAAATAAAAATAAATATTGTTAATATTATCGTATAGAAAGGAACCGAACATACATTAGCGACTACAGAAGCATTTTACTATTATAAGAGTATTTAGCATTACGTGCAACAAGAGCAATACGATCACACATTATTTTCAAAAGCTTGATATTTACATAAACCAATCAATACAGATGAGCCAACTAAATGCTTTTAAATATTAATCACATTAAAGAGGACTTATTCAATTTTATAACAGAACACATGTTTTGGTTGTTTGGATTCACAATATTCAACACCAATGTTTACAGAGAACAATAATTAGCATAAAAATATTAGAAATAGTTTGACTGCCCTTCAAACCCAATGCTAATTTCTTATCTTCAGTAAAAAAAACGATGCGCTATAAGCATCCTTCACACGTCCTTCGATTTGATTCTCCTCACTTATTCAAAAAGAACGCACACAAATTAGAAAGGAAAACAAGAAAGATATGGGAAAATATGATTTAATATTTTATTGCCTCATAAGTCAACTTTCCCTCTGGACACAATATAGAATACCCGAAAAAAACCATAAAAAACATTTCCAAAAAACAAAATGCCATTACGGACTGCGGCAAAAATATTTCCGGACTTAGAAAGGAGGTGAAAGTCTTGACCCAAAGAACAAAACAAGGAAAAATCATACGCAGAATGAATGAGCTGCAATAAGAACAACAACAACAATCGCAGCAATATATCGAAATGCGAAAATATATCCTTGGACCCTTCGTCATACAAATATCTCATTATTATGAAAAATTTTCGAATTGGACCTGACTTATGATTTTTCTTCCTTAAAAAAAACGAAAAGTCATTCGCCAAATTTGCTTTCTCTTCCATTCCAACCTGGTATTATTGTTCCTTTATTTTTTCTTCATATTTTTCTTTTTTTTTGCCTACGTCTTGTTTTATGACCATAAACCTTTTTTAAGCGGCGAATTATTTATCCTTGTTGAATTTTATGAATGTGTTGTGTGCCTTTCTCTAGTGAGAGAAAGTTCTTTTGAACATTGCCCGGAGAGGTGGGTATGGTGAAAGGAGAAAATACGAAGAAAACGGCCATGAACATGTCGAATATGTCTAAACAATGACAAATTGTAGATAAATATGCATAATGGGAAAATATATGCGTGCAGGAGCAAGTGAATTTTCAATATCCTTTTCCGAGGGCGCGCACATTCATGTTGAAAATGTTTTATTGCACAGGAAATCAGTGACACGTTCTAATTTGCGTTTCGATTGGATGTAGATCGGGATGAGAGTGAATTGGCGAGCTTGGGAACGTTTTTCGTTATGGGTTGCTATCACGAAACGGATACAATGAGAATTGCGAGTTGTAGAAATAGATATATCATGGATGGATGGCGTTTGGGTGAGTTCATTTTCAGCAAGTTCACGTAATGAAATTGATTGAATAACATTATTTTGTTTGTAGTTTTATTCATTTATGTAAACAAAGTGCCATAACAGACAGTGGAGAAACATGAAAACGTGACGTAATTGCGACCCAAACACGAAAATATGATGGTTTATTATGAAGTTTTCATTATTGATTGCAGAGTTCTGCCGCCGCTTATAGAATTTTTTGTGTCGGCGAAAAGGGTGTAACAAGTTGAAATATTTGCATTTACAGAGTTTCTGGCTTAAAATATACTGATTAACGAATTAGTAAGTGGATAATCTAGGAATGAATAAGAAGTCTAATTTCATACTGACCAACATTGTCTACTTTTGTTCACATCTGCTACTAAGTTACATATGTTAGACTACTTCGTTTGTTGAAAAACTAATCAGCTCATGTGAAATCTCAACTTATTACTTAAAGTAAACACTCAACAAATGACTATTGATTTTCAACTTCTTGTCACACAACCCATTTTATTTGAGAAACGGTAGCTCGACTTTCATTGGTTGTCAACCTTATTAATTCCGTGACACCTCTCCTTCGCTACCGCCTTTGGACATGTCTATTCAACTACATTATCCCATAATGGCCCATTAGCAACCTCGCTAAGCACACACAGGTATGACCGCTCATACCTATAGAGATCCCAAGTAACTCGAAGAATGGCTTAACAAACTAGTTTACTGGCTAACTCGTTCACTATACACAACAACCACAGCATTAAGGATTTCTATAGTGAGCGGTCACAAAAAGGCAAAAGACACCACACATTCAACATTGAACATATACGGAATGGACATTATGCACATTTATCTGCCTCAAAGGGAAACCTGTCAGCGCATATTTATACACCTCTTCTCGACTTGCAATGCCGCTTAATGGCTGGACATGAGCGGACCCATGAGTCGGCCTGGCGAAAAAACAGGAAATCCAGGATTGGACAGAATACAGGCGACACGGCATTATCAGGCCTGGGGCCAAGCGCAGGGACCAGAGAAACTTTTGCAATACCAAACACGTCATTAAGTATAAAATTCTTAAAATGGAATTTTAAATCATTATAAAGCGAAACGAGGAGAAGAATTGCACATCGTTTCGTCTATTTATTTCTCAGATGGCGACGTCGACGACAACGATGTCGTTTTCGAGGATGGTGATGGCCACAATATGGCTTGGATGCTATTATGCGAGTATTCTTTAGAAGGGGATTCCACGTTGTTCACCCTTTCGCGGAAACTCGCTTTTGCATCTTTGGAGCCAAGTTTTTGCTGGAAGGCTGTCGTCGTCGTGGTTAACGTTGCTATTGGCATTACCTTTGCGATAGTGTACAAGCTGCCGTGGCATCCAGCAAAGTTAGTTTTTCGTTAAAAGTCGTTCTTATCGTGATTCGCATGTTTCAAAGTGGATAGAATGGACGAATACGAGGCATTGGAGTTTTCTCCCAGTTTTTATATTAGCATGTTGTTCCTGTTAAGGCTTTAAGTTGCCACAATGTATTTTGAAGAGCAAGTACCTGTAATATTGGAACATTTGATAGAGAATAACGTTAGGGTTACCAATATTACGTCTTTTCTATTCCTTGAGCTTTTTCTATTCCTTGAGATTTTCCGCAATTAACCAGAAAGCATCAATTTTAGAGACCAAAATGATATAAATATTTTATTTAGTAGTCTATCATGAAAAGGATTTTTGATAATTTGTGCCCAAAATAATGGCTTCGGTTAAGTTTTGTAAAGCTTGTTTTTGAACTGAACTGTTTGGCTCAAATAAAGGCCCTCTTTATAAAGACTTTCTACTTTCTATTTTGAGGTTACGGTTGGAGTCTCAAATTTGCTCTCCATCATTATACTACCAAAGAAGAACTTACAAGTCAAGATTGAATATTTTCGCCACGAATGTCATGTTTTACCAGATGAAATTTCGCTCGACTTTTTTTACTCACAGGACACCAAGTACCTTAAAGATTTACTAAGTTACAATGATATTAAGGGTTGGGTACCTTTGTATTTGATAAAATATGAAATTTACAAATCATACTATTACTAACAAATTTGAGTCGATTCCGGCAGGTATTTATTACTGTAACTATAAGGGGCTACCTCCATAATTTCTTACAGAATTTTTGGATTACAGACACCCAATTGCGAGAGGGAGTACAAATTATTCGAAAATTACCCCAAATAACGTAATATTAAGTTCTATTTTAAAAAGTTCTCATTTGATACCTTACAAGCCAACCAGTTCTGTCATGAAACGTCATATTATTATTTATGTGAAAAGGAGAACTACAATATTTTGAAAAGGCTAGGGCTGAGTGAAAAAATTTTTTTTTCTATGATATCGTTGTTCATAATTTGTTTATTCTCTGAAAAATCGCAGCCCTAAATAAACCATTTTTTAGGGTATTGCAAAACACACAATACGACCTCACGACCTGTCCGTCCATCCGGCCGTCCGTCCATGTGTCTCAGCAAGTTTTCTCGCAAACCACATAAGCTAAAAGTATGAAGTTTGGTGAGTAGGTCAAGAGTGTAATTTGTAAAAGGTATTTAGGGAGATTTCCCCATATAAGGGAGTGATCCTTAAAAAAAATTGTTCGCTAAAGATGACCGAATTCGGATCAAATGAAAGGTCTTGATTAGAACTTTTCAAAATAGGTCTTAAACTGACTTTTCGTTTCAAGGGGTGCAGGGAGAGGGGAAATGAACGAAAAATTTATGTCCTCCCTCCACTTGCGATTGGACGTCTTTGTTTCGAAAAATCTGAAATAAATCAAAGAAGTAAGAATTTATGAATATAAAGCCAACAAATACCTCAGAAGTCAAAATTCGGTCAACTTTGTTAATAATAGTACATTTTATGAATTTTAACTTTTCGCCCAGAAAATCGAATGGTGGCCTTTAACTTTGCCGGTATATGTATTGTACCTATGTAGATTATATGTCATGTTTCCTGAAAATTTCATAAACATTGACCCATGAAAAGCCAAGTTGCAGCCGATTGAAAATATATCAATTACAAGAACAATTACACGTGATATTATGGAGGTACGCATTTGCAAATGACGCAGACACTACAGATACTCGTATGCACATGTTTTGTAACATCAAAAAATGAGGTCAACACTCCGAAAATAAAATGACGGCGAATAGAAATAAATAATAACCGTATTTCGTTTTCAGAGCACGTTTTATGCAATATACTCGTACAGTGGCTCAGATGCAGTTTTCAAAATGAATATGTTTGAAATTTGAAGCTTGCAAGAGAATAAGAAAAAATGTTTCGGATGTCCCGTTAGCAAGAATAACGTAAAAGCACGTGTATAGAATAGCTCACAACTTAGTTGATGCAGTTAGTTCTTTGTCTCTTAGCGTACAAACTGCACGCTCAACATCGGCATTTTTCGCTATATTGAATTATGTGTGTTTCTAATTTTATTCTTAAAAAATAATTTATACGCGATAGCTAAAAAGTGGATACATTGTCTCATATTTACAATATTTACTGGACAACATATGCGCAGCGAGAATCAGTAATTCATCATATTACAAATGGTGAGTCTAAACGTAAAATAAACGGGGTTGTTAATTTAAGCTCATCGAAAGTCCAGCATATAATTCAAAGGTTTTTCAATGAAAAAATATGGGAAATCAATTATAAAAATGTCTAGACCTTCACGATACGATACCGATATCCAGGGTATTATCGGCATCGTATTGAGTTCGATTTTTTAATATCGTATCAATATCGATATTTTTTGTAAATTTATCGTATCGGTATCGATTTTGAGGCGATAGTGATACGCTAAATGGCAAAAACAAAACAGTTAAGTCTGTTTTTAGGATTTTGTTTAGTAGCTTTTATAAAAACCTACTAGTTTCGCGACTTGTCTGCCCGTCCGGTTGTCGGTCTGTCTACCTGTCCGTGCGTCACAGTAAGTTTTCTCAGAAACTACATAACCCACAATCTTGTAATTTTGTGAACAGTCCAGAAGTGATATAACCTCTCCAAAAAAAACAGTTTATAAGGTTTTGAAGAGGAGGTCTCCCAACCACAGGGATGACCCTTAAAATTTTTACTCGTAAAATATCTCCAATATTAGTAGTGTGAGAAAAGTAAGATGACTCCATGGGGGAGTTTGGCGGAGGTCAAAATAGGTGAAAAATTTGTGTTCTCCCTCGCAATAGAACATTTTTGAGCCGATTTATTATTGTTATTATCTCATGTATAAGTTCATATACCCTGAAAATTTTGCAGCAATCGTGCAATAAACAACAATGTTATGGTGAATTGAAAATAATGCAATCGGAACAGCAGCCACATGGGATTCTTATTAGATACACGTTTCTAAATGACTCACACCATACAGATTTGTTCCGATTTTCAAAAAAAAATTCAGAAAACGTACATAACATTTGTATGTTATTGTTAGTACAAAGACAACGACGGGTAAGGCTTGAAAGAAAATGTCGCTTCAGGTATTTGGAGCAATTGTTTGATTCACTAATTTTTTTACAATACCCTTCTGGTAGGAGCATTCTTTGGCTACTGCAACTTATTCTCTTCTATTCGTCAACCAATTTTCTTTTCCTTATTTTGTTTAGTAGCTTTGGACGAGCTTTAGTGTCATCAATAAGTTAGTAGTCCGTTATTTTTAATCGACTAATTTCGTTGTTGCTTTTTTTATGAATGGTTGGGGATAACTCTAGACCGAAGGTGGGTATAAGAGTTCTATTTCCTCCAAAGTATAGGATATGCTTTTTATTCGGTCCCTTTGAAGTTGATGGAAACAAATGTTCAAACAAGAAAATTTCCTACTTTAGCCGTTTTTTTCGGCATAACTCATGGACGCATTTGAGGTGTTTGATTATTGAGGTTTCAAACGGGAGACATCATAATGGACATCACAGAATCGTAATCCTTCGAAGGAAACTGCAGGTATTATCAGTTCAGCACATCAGATTGAAATTGTAAAATTGAATTTCAATGCACTATTGTATGGTCACCTATTATTTTGCGAATCTTCAAGGATTTCAATAAGGACACTGAATCCTTTGGTCAAAGATGATGAAATGATAAATAACATCAAGTTTTTAATTTTCGAATCCTCTCAATTGGGAAATGACAGTAAATTCTCGGAAATTCAGCTTAAATTATATAATTTGAGATGAATCAAAGCAATTTTTTTCGAAAATAGAAGGTCTGCCAACAAAAATCGCTCTAGGCTCGCAAGCAGCACACGTCCTATAATGAACAATCAATATTCCATTTAGTTTAAAATGAGGAGCACAACTTTTGGTTTGGTGTGCTAAACTAGATTGACGCACCGATGGGACTATAGGCTAAAGTCCCGAGGTACAATCAGGGACTCTAGTTAACTATAATCTGATTTGCTGTTCTCCTTGCTTGGTGGGGCCAGATGATTTTCGGATATCTTGCCGTACAAAGGCATCTTTCCATTTTTTGAATGTTCCCGTCAGCGTCGACGTCGACGTACATAAAGGATAATGGGCCTCATTAGAACCTTGTCTATTTTTATTTTGGACTTTTGGTTTAATTCATGAACTTGGTCTGGAGTTTTGCTTTTCTCTTGAGTATCATAAATTTGGTTGTATTTTCATTGACTAGCAGTCAAACATGGTTTGCGGATTTACTTATTTCTTGAAACACTTACAGACCAGTATATCGACGTTGTCTGCATATGCCACCAGTTGCGCAAATTCCACGACCAGCGTGCCTTTTCCTTTATGGATTCTGTTTTTCTCATGATGTACTCAAATGTTACGTTGAAGAGAATTGGTGCCAAACCGTTTTTCTGTTTTAATCCTTTCCTTATGAAGATTATTACAGTTAGATCGTTTTTGATTTCAACTTGGCACACGGTCTTATATATTCTAATCTCTATCAAACACACTATTTTTGATGTCTAAAAAAAGTTGGTATCCATTGATATTATGTTTCCAGCATTTTTCTAGTATTTGTTTTACGGAGAATATCTGCTCATACGTTGATCGTCCTGCTCTGAAGCTAGCTTAGTACTCTCCAATAATTCCGTCAGCATGTTTCCTGAAAACTTCTTCAAATATTTATGTAAGCCTTTGTACCAAATGTCATCTAAATCGGAGCTTTACTTTAGCCGGAACAGGTATCACCGACTTTTGACAAAAATGGCCGCAATTTTATTACTTCTCGGCAGATATGGCCGGATAATGAACAGTCGAGATATTTATACTTTACAAAAGATGGAAGCAAAATTGCGACCTGTTCGTGTTCTTTTCAAGAAAAAAATTCTACCTAACAGCTGAAATTCTTTATACATCGCCCCTCTTATGTCACACTGCCTCCCTTATTCGTAAGGCAGTTGTCGTTTAGTCCTAGAAAGAACCTTTTTTTGTCTGAGAAAGAGCTGGACCAAAACATAGCCGTGATTTCCCAGGAGTGTGAACCTGAAGTGGAAACGTAATACGAGTTGGAAATTATTTTATTTTCTGAATTTCATTCACGGCATTTTATTAAGGTCTTAGAAAATGGATCAGATCCAAACCACCAGTGCTTTCGACTAAAATAGAAGTCAACTTTACAATCTCTTATAGAGGAACTGTACTCGTATTATATTTTTATCGGACTTAATATTAAATTTTTTTTATTCTTAATGTCGATATCGATATTTTCGATAACATCGGGACGTATTGATGGGCGATACGATAATATCGATAATTTCCTGAATGAATTGTATCGTATTGTTATTAGTATCGTCACACTAAATATCGTATCGTATATCGTATCAATACCATACGATAAGATATCGATATTTTTATCGATTATCGTGAAGGCCTAGAAATGCACCACACAAAATCTTGAATGATTCTGATGAACAGTGGATGTTAGAAAAATAAAGGAAAATCCTAAATTATCGGCGCGTAAATCAGTATTTGAAGTATTTACTGGAATCGGTAAAACAATGCAATGCTAACACCATACGCTGTGTTTCACGAAAACATAAGTTTATGGCCGAGTTCCATGGAAGAAGCGAATCATTAATAACAATAATTGATAAAGCTGCCTGAACTTTGCAACTTAGCATATTTGAAAGGATTCGGGGTTTTGGAAGGCCATCAGTTTTTCTGACGAGTCTAAATTCAACATTTTTGGTTCAGATGGGAAGACGTACGTATGCCGAGAGGCAAATACAGAGGTCAAAAAGAAAACCTACATAAGTAATGGTTTGGTCCTGTGTATGTCAGAATTCAGCGTTAGAAAGTTGAAGGGAATATGGACAAGATCATTCATATTGATATTCTGAAGACATATCTACTCCAAAGAGCTGATGAAGTGGGAATCAAGCATGAATTTCGTTTCTATCAAGATAATGACCCTAAGCATAAGTCAGAAATTTTTCAATTCTGGCTTATTAGGAATTGCCCTCAATTGATAGCTCCCTCGGCACAGTCGTCCGACTTAAATGTCATTGAGAATTAATGGGTTTTTGGAGAAAAACATTCGTGACTACATAATTAACAACAAAAATTGTTTAAAAAGTCGTTGTTAATGGAATGGAATATAAAAAAAAACAGATATGACAGGCAAGCTCAAAGTTATGTTGAGCCAAAAAAAATATACCAAATATTAGTATTGCACTGGAAAATTTCTAGTTGGATAACTTAAAAGAAAACTTGTATTATTTCAAATAAGCTGTGGCATAACATTTCGCCTTGAAAAACCAGAATTTTTTTTCGAAATATGTAAAAAAACCTATATGTACTGGGCATAGAAGGGAAACAAAAAAAACATTACTGTTTAGATTGCCAAGAGCAGTAAGTTTATTTTAATTGTTTGCATTTAAAAATATTCTTTTTGTTTCAAATAAAACTATTAAAAATTATTTCCTTATTTTTATTATTTGAATCTTAAAATGTAATAAAATACATGAATGCAAAAATATGGGGGCAATGCGGAGGAATATGGGAAAGGGACATGGGGTAACTAAGTTACCCCACACGGCCTCTGAAGGAACTTTTAATAGCATGGATATGGAGGGGTAAATAAACTTGGCTAATAACTTGCACCTGAAAAGCGGCAAATGACACTCAATCACAAGTGATCGAAATTTACGTTCGATATAATGTAGTTGATGGATAGATAAATTTAATGGAATTATCTAATAAACAAATATAGTCATGAGAAGTACAACACCAAAATGGGATCCTGTGATCATGTAAATTCATCCTGAGCTAGAGTTGGCATCTGATGTCTTTGCTCATGGATGACAATATCTCTATTTGAGATTTGAGATTGTATTTTTTATTCCAACTAGGGATTGTAAGATTAAAAAATGCGCTTAGCGCTCCAAATTTATAGATGTTAGCCAAGTTTTCCAATGAAAACGCCATTTTATTGCTTTGTGCGAGAGCGGTCCGATAAATATTTTGCCTTACCGCCCGATGGCACCACTATCACAAGAAAGATATGCGAAGGCAGTCCAATAATCGCAAGATAACCAAGTCGGACGCGTAATTTTGTTTTGACCGCGTCTGGAAGCTGGCATGTCCGCAAATTTCAGAAAAATGGAGAAAGAGTAATATCCGATGGTGTTTTTGTTTTGAATGCTGTGAATGCTGTGTACAGTGACTCTGCTCGTGCGGTGGTGACCTTAAAAAATTGGTTAAACGAGTTTCAACGAGGTCGCATGTCGGTTTTTGATGAGCCACGCCCAGGTGCCCTAAAAACGGCTACCATGGCTCGTATTGGCAGACCGTCGATTAGAGGTGCGCGAGGTAGGCATTTAAAAAACCGCATGGGTCGTATTCTGCACGAAATTTCGGGCATGTCAGCGCGATGGGTAACGCGTTTGCTCACTCCGGACAGCAAACACAACCGTGAGACTACATCAGGACTGTGTTTGACGCTGTTTAAGCGCAATTCGAAGGAGTTTCTGCGTCGTTTCATGACCCTGGACGAAACATGGCTCCACTGGTACACACCAGAGACTAAGGAGCAGTTGAAACAGAAGACTTCACCCGGCGAACGTCCTACAAAGAAGGCGAAGACTGTCCTTTCGGGCGGAAAGGTGATGGCCATCGTTTTCTGGGATTCACAAGATTTGATCTGCATCGACTACCTGGAGAAGGGCAAAACGGTCGCAGGGCTCTACTATGCTGAATTGTTTGGATGATTCGTCGAGGTTTTATGATTTTTTAATTTTATTCAGAAAAATATCTGTGATACACAGACGGATATGAGTCATAACATACAATATATGTAAATAGATTGTATAGAAACACAATCTTGAAACAGTTTCATTTTAGTGCTTGAAAATGTTGCCGGTATAACCGGTATTCATTTTTGTTTCATAAATATAAACTAATTTTTTCAAAAGACTTCCTGATAGCTAGAAAACAGTTAAGATTTCCATTTGAATTTTCTTTTCCTAATAACTTTTCTTAAATTCAAATAATCATTAACTACGATACTGATTTTTTGCCGCCTTTTCTTCAAGACATCATCATCATATATCATACACAATTCTAGTGGCTTCTTGACAAAATAAGTTAAATAGGCAGGAAAATACTCCGACTTTAAAGGATTTGTAAACAATTTCCAAGGCGCAGACACTTACGCTTCACCAACAGTTGGAGACACTTTATATGTTATCTTGGTCTATCGTTTTTCAACGTAGATTTTAAGAGCGTTGAGGGTTTGTTTCGTCTACACCGGAAGAAAAACTGATCAAGTTGCCTAAGTAGACCTAGGCTAATCCTTCGTAGGAACCTTGAAACTTCATTCAAAATCATACCAAACTTTTGGTGGATTGCATGACATCTAACTATCCAAAATTAAGAAGAAAATTGTATGAAAAGAAATAACTAGGGGTAGCACAGTTGTCAGAGTCAGGGGACAATAATTTCAACCAGAACCTTGCAAGACAGCTTGCTGTCAAAATTATAAAAAATACAGCTAAAGTTGGGATTGAAATTAATTTTTATCAATTTTTGACTCATTTTAGACAATATAATTTCTTTTTGCTTCAGATTCAGCTACCATATTACTGAATAGAATCAATGACTGTGGATTGAAGCTAGCCTTTTAATGAATCAGCACTATGCTTTTCATAGCCATGGTCTCAGAGCCGTCTTTCAGATCCTAAATCTCAATCTGAGTGGTTATGAGAATATTTCCAAAATAGTACCATGATAAGTTAAGGCATAGACGGCACAATTTTTTTAAAATGCTAAACAGTAAATTGAACTAATTAATTTTTCTTAGCACATCCTAGCCCACAGCAAGGTTTTTTTGCAGCTAAAATATTTTTTGAAAAAATGGGACCTTACTTGCTCCTAAAATTGCAAGGGTAAACAATTTTTGTTTTTTTAAAGAAACTTCTTTGGGTTGAAAATATTTAAATGGAGTCCTAAATGAATAGTTTGGACAAGAAGTTCGCACAATTAGTTTTAAAACGGAAAAGTTTTAGAAATATTCTTGCCATTTCGTGTGCGTTCATAAATGATTTGAACATATGGTCCGCACTTATCATAAATTCGTTATCATGCAAGATACTTACGTTAGCTGCAATAGTAATTTTGAAAGCCGCAATCAATCTGTTCGTCTTTCCATCAGACGTAAGCTTGGTGCACTGGAGCAACTCAGGACTAGAGTTCAGTTTGTAATTTATATGAGTAATGATGTCTTCAACTGGTGTGCTATACAAGTATTCTAGTCTCGAAAGAAACATTTGTAGCGGAGGGGATGTAGCACGCAGTGGGCGCCAGATTTCATCGCAGTAATGCTTGTCGTCATATCTCCTCCAGGTGAGGCCCCCCGGCTGGTAGATGTAGATCCTGGTGAGCCTATATTTCTGATCACCAATTCAGTATCAGCATTACTATGAGCTACAAATGTCTGTAACAGAAGTCTCAGGCGGGTACGAACACATTGGGTTAGTCCCGATACCAACTAACCGTTGCGGTGTAATGGAAACAGGCTGCAGAAGTTCAGGTTGCTGTTAATTAGATGTCAGTTGCAGATGTTTCGGTTTTGCTTGATGCTGTAGTTTGTACATGATGATGTTGCTCTTGGGAACCAGGTGACAGTTGCTGTTGAGGTTTCTTCGGAATGGCTCCCTTGCGGGCATCATCCGCAGTACACACATCAGAGCTCTTGGCAGCTGAAGTAGAGCATAATGTTAGTGATAGTGCAGGAGGATTGTTCATTGGGCCTTCCCTATCATTGATGGAAGGAGTACAGACGTTGCTGCGAATTTCCCATTAAAACTTTTGATTGCTCTTTTAATGCTCTGAGCGTATCTGAGATTGTCACTCCACGGTAGTCATTGCAATGAAAGAAAATGTTTGAATCGGATTCCGCCCGGATGTCATAAAAGGATAAAGGGATGCCTAGCCATTTAAGGTGGAAAGACTTCGCACAATATCCATCACACTCAATAAATTTGGCTCGTAATGATTCAGGTTCATTACACTTTTTTCATTTAATGTCGTAGGTTGGAGAACTTACAACCATTTATAATAAAATAAAAAAATGAAAAAACTGTGTATGACTGTGGCTTGCAACGCTTTAGTAGAATATAACCTCTACCAGCCGCAAAAACCCCTTCGTAGCGCTTTACACAAAACCTTTGCGTATTTCAATGCTGAGCTATGAATTTTTAATCTGATTTTCTAGCCAATTTAGATGTTTGACTCACAAACATTATTTTTTTGGGAACGTCCCTGTGCTCTATTGCACTTTAAAGATGAATGTAAATATAAGTTATTTCTTCCTTGGAAAAATTCACTTTAAATGTTCCTTCCCTGTTGCACAAAAAATTTACATAGACATTTCTCTCAAACTTTGTTTAGCATACGCTCTTCCTTTAAGTCAGTAGAGAATATTTAAAATAAAGCAACAAAAAGTAAGCCAAAAGGAAAAACTATTGTGGGAAGGAAATCCACCAACAGAAAATGTATTCAAAATGGTATATGGTCTGCAAACGTTGCCAATTTAAATACATACGATTACCACCCAACCACTCCTTCATTCAAGGATTTAAGGATATTGTATACGCTCTTAGAAGAGTGGGATGGAATAAGAAAAGGAAGATTTAATCCTTTCGAGGCGGGGTATTTTTTATACTCATGCTTAAATGGAAGATTTCACTATGTTTAAAAGCCTGGAAGTACTAAATCAATGAGAGGGAAATGTAAATCACCTCCTGTTTATTCAATAAGCTTTTATCATTTAAATTGGGAATTCAGTTATCTTTTTAATTCATCATTTGCTTGATTGAGAATGTATCTCAAATGCAGAAATACTTTTGAATTTCGTCTTGCCACATTTGCTTCTACCGCCCTCGTAAATCCTTTTCAAAGTGCCACTCCACTATTATCCACATATCTGCTAACAAGGTCAATTCGAGTTCATCGACTCTCCGACTGCAGAAAGAAAATGCATTATGAACACATTCGGTCCATTGTCGAACATATGAAACCATTAAAATAAAGAAAGACTACTTGGTTTTGCCGCACTAAATTTGATCAATGCATGTTGATTTGATCTCGATCTCAGCTCCAGCTCCAACTTCAACCTCCACTCGAGCTTAGCTGCAAGTACTCGTACAGCAACACTCGCTAGCCGACGAGGATACAATATATGTGGTAACCGCATGTTGCAAGAGTAACGTCGAAGAAAGCCCCATAAAAAACATCTACACGTTAGCAGCAAGATCGAACTCCTCTTCATTGGATGATGGTTGTACTTGAATTATTCTGTACACGACTCGGTAAAGTATATATTGTTGACATATAAACACGCGGGCCTATAGTTGGGACCCATCTAGTGAGCCCATCTCGCGAGCCCATCGAAGAAGAGGAATTAAGTGAAAAAACCTTAACAACACGACTTCCCTTCATTTCTCAATCGTTTGCTTGCTCCAATGTGGCTGGAACCTACCTACAGAGGAGCCTGATAGCCTTATAGCCTCTTAGCCTGCTTGCCCGCCTGCCAGGGCTAAGTCGCTGAAAGTAAGCTATAAGACATAAGACGGACGGTAAATACATAAGGAACTGTGCAAGTCGTTTTTCTTCTGGACTGGGAAGCACTATCGCAAAAGTCTTTTAAGAAATCGTCGAAAAAGGCATGGTTCACTTTATCATCATCGTCGCCGTTTGTGAAGTTGTTGTTGTCGGCGGTTATGCTGCGACTTTTGTTGTTTTTGTAGTTGTTGCTGTAGCCGCTGCAGTTTCTTCTTTGCTATGTTGTCTTCAGAAAATGTAAATGTGACGACAACTACTGGTTTCGACATTTCTGCTATCGTCCAAACCTCTAACGAAATCTCAACAAAAACTTGCACGAAATGAATAATGAAAAGTCTAAAAAGGTATAATATTGAAGGGAATTGCTAAGTTGTCGTAGTCATTGTGTGTGTAGTGGAGAAAAGAAGAAAAGGATTTTGTTGACGATGGCAAATATTCGAGCAAGAACACTATAGGCGAACATGGAAGACTTAAAGTTAGCCAAGTTGTGACAAACCTACAAGTATACAAGCAATAAATACGAAAATTGAAAATGATACTGGGAAAGTTCTGTCCTGATTTTTCGGTTTGTGATAAGTTTAGATTCGACAGCATAACGTTCCACTATTCATTGGGGAAAGAACGGTGAAGAAAAAAGAAATCAATTGCCTTTTTCAACTTTATTTGCAATTCAAATCTCAAGTCCTTTCTTATTGAGTGAGAATTTTGTTGATAAGATTTGTGAAAATTATTCAAGGCTGTCAACTGATGGGTTAGATTCTGTGTCATTTGCTAATGAATATGTCTCGACGGGGTTTTGTATGTTTTGAACGATGCTTTCCGTATTTTTTACATTACTTGAAAACATTAAAACTTTTCACGTTTTTTGAAGATGACAATTTAATTTGCTTATCAAAAATGTTGCTGATTTGATAAAAATTGGCTCTTTGACTGGAATAAGTAATTTGAGTACTTTAATTTATTGTGTATTTATGATTCATTTGCTTTCTATGTCTGAAGACAGGAAAAAAATGGTTGAGCTTTACTTTAAAAAATTCATGAAGGTTGTCCTTTTATTAGAATAACTAATAAGCAGCATTAAGAGCCTCAGCAGTCCAAATTAGACGGACATGTCCAGGGTACATCGCGTCAAGTAATGTTAATCTATCAACCACATCCTCCAGTTAGGCGCCAATTGTAACTAGCAACATTTTCTTGAAACACCCAGATAACCCTTTCCGATTCGAAATTCATACAAAGGACATAAAATGGATTTGTTACATTAGAATGCGCAAAATAAAATTTAAATTTGAGCTCCAACTTTACTCAATTTAAATATTGTTCAACATTTATTATGCGCTTTTCCTCAGAAACACGGAAGAAACCCCATTTTCCATTCCTCCAAAAACACCTTAGTCTGTCTGTATGTCATGCTTGAAGAAAAAGTTACCTCGCCGCCATATTTTTGATGTATTTACCTTAAATGGATATTTGATGGCGAATGTCATTTATGCTGACTGAGGGAGAAAATGGCCAAGAAAAAACAAACTTAAAAGCATTGCTTTTGAATTTGCGTTTGTGAAAAATGCTCGGTAACATGTGCGTCAACATTAAAAGGAAGTTATTGTAATGTCTTATTGATAAGATTTTAGAAAAGCAATTCTAGAGCATACGGAAGACATAAGTATTTCAAATGTCGCTTTGATTGAAATGAAGGTACATTAAGCTAATTTCTTTTTTAAATGCATTGAGGCAAAATGTTTGATGCCACGATATAATGGATTTAGAAGACTATAAAGTAGCTATGCAGGAAAATTTTTTCGCATCAAACTTGGATTCTGTTTAAACAAACATGCTGTGCAGTTTTAACGGCAAGAAATAAATCTTGTAGTAATTCTAATTGAACTTCACGCACAGCACATTAATCATACTTCATTATCTCATAAATAAGCCTGATAAGTAATGATTTCAGCTCCCAAAGATCATGAACATGTGCATATTATTCGCTTGCGTACGTGCACATTCATTTCAGCTACATCTACATTATCCATACTCCAACTCTAAAAACTACAAACCATACTCGTACTTGTCTTCTGGTTATGCCCACTTTAATCTATTTTAATTTTATCTTATCTCATCAAAAAGTCTCAACGTTTTTCTTCTCGTTATAAATAAATAAAATGCTGAAAGATGTTTTCTTCGAACCACCACCTAAGGACTGATTGGTTTTTGGAATGAACTGAAGGAGTGATGTTGGTAGGAAGTGAAGAGGTGAAGAGAACATGCGATAGGTATCCATGTTAGTCCTGGCAAGATGTATCTGTAGCTAGGCGAATTGAGGAGAGATAGTTTCATGGAAGAATTACGATATCTCGATTTATCAGAAGAAAAGGTTTGTGGTTGGCTACTTTTATGATTTATTGAATATAAAAACGCCAACACTTGAATATTTTTGCTTGGCGGGAAAACAGACTTTGTTGCTTTGGAAGACAATGCAATGAGCATACGAGTCATATTGATAGGAAGAAGGTGGAAAATGGTTTACGAGGTTCGCTCGATAGAAGCTCATAAAGAAAATCGTGCAGACTGAATGGTTTCAGATAAATCTGTGAGTATAATAGTTGACCGCGTAACGAATTCTGATAGCCGTTTTTAATGAAGTTATTAAATTAGGTGAGAACAACGATATGCCTTGTTGAACGCGGTTTTATGGGGTTACTGCATGTTACAGCAGATAAAACCTAAAGTATGAATGTCAAGCGATTGGAATTAATTAATATAAGCTTTTCAAAATTTTTTGTGTATTTATCATTTTCTTTGTTTCAGCATTGAAAAAAATAAATAGTTTTACAAATCTCTCTAAATTTGATATTATTTTTAAACTTATGTTATATGCGTAGAAACTCCTAGTATTGAAAAAGCCAAAAGATGAATACAGTTTTAATTCTCGGGATTCGTTAGGTTGGATATTTCAACCAAAAATTACCAACACGTTTAATTAAAAAGTGGTAAGCACAAAATTTATTTGGTGGTCTACATAAAAGTCATAGAATAAAGCCAGCAAATATTACAGTGTTATCGTCAATATTACCTTTTAAAGCGAAGACTGGTATTGGTCTCTAGTAGAAATTCATGAAGTTTCCAAAACTGCTGACGTTACCGTCTTTCGGATTAGATATGACATATGAATAATCAGAGTCAAAGATCTCAAAAGCATTGGAAAGCTTTTTTTAAAGGTTGATTATATATATAAGTATAATTTTTAAATAAAATTGTTCATCATTTATATATTTATTATCATTATGAGCAACTAAAATATGAGGACTTAACTTTGTTATTGTGTAGAAGTCACAAGTCACTAATAAGTCTTGTGCTGCTGTATGGATGTGAAACCTGGACTCTTACAAATATTTCCGATAAAACCCAAGACATATTCGAACGCAAAGTGCTCAGGAGGATATATGACCTAGTAAAGTCTGGAGCAGAGTGGAGACTTCGCTTCAACGACGAGTTATATAATCTTTATGACAACCCACCTGCATCCGCAAGCGTAAAGTTACCAAACTACAATGGGCACATATGGGGAGAGCTCCCCAGACTAATGTTGAATTGTAAAGCGCAAAGGAAATGTCTAGTCGGGAAACAGAAGAAACGGTGAGAAGATTCAACGATGCTGACATCAGATCTTTGCTTGGAATTTCCAATTGGTGAACGAGGTTGCCGAACCGCGACGATTGGAGACGGTTACTACTGGAGGCGAAAGCTCAAATTGGAGAGTTGCCATAAATGGTGATGTTATTGTATGACACCCTTAATAGACCTTGAAAAAAAACGAAAACTGAGCTCAAAAAGAGTGAAATAAATATCATGGAAGCGGTGACATACCAGCTTTTCCCCATTTCATTTATAGTGTTCATCGTGTTTTTTTTCAACTTCGTTATGTTGAAACAGGGAAACTGACTTGACACTGCTTCCATGAAATTTATTTCACCTTTTTTAAGGCACTTTGAAGTCGGTTTTGTTTCTTTTTTAACGTTTTTTCCTTATTTTACCGTTTGTAGATGCCAATTCTTTCATTCAAATTCCGTTTCTTAGCTAGATTGTACCATGATTCATTTAATCATCGATGGCAATTATGCTATCAAATCCATACAGTACATATAAAAGACTAGTGTATGAATTTCAGATAAACGTATAATATAATTTAATTTTTCAAAAAAAACATCATATCTTAATGTGAGTATCCTCTCGGAAAGATTTTCAGGTCTTCGCTTAGAGATTGCTAGAGTATCTCATTATCTTGATCGAATGTCTGGACTCATGAAGGTGATATGATCAGTAGCATGCTTTCACCGTGTATCCATCTACACGGCTGCGATAAGTCCTGATTTTAAACCGGTACGTATCGTAATTGAACGGGCTTATAGTCCGTCCGAAGAATTATTGGAAATAAATCTCGTTATCATCAACAGAATCTGAACCAGGGACCTTCGGCTTACGCAGTGGGTACTCTAACTACTACACTACGAGTGGAGCAAGTTCGGGTATTATGGTATACTGTGTGATTTCGGAAATTAAACTTAATTTGTATGAGATTACCCAGTCTTTTGGCTCTGGAGTACTTCATGAGGAAGCTACCCGTTGATACACGTGGTACATTGCTATACAAGTCGAGCCAGGAAGTGACCTATGCCGACCATATCAACATTGTGTCAAGATCATTAATAACTGCCAAAGAACTCTTCGTGAAACTCGATAGTGAAGAAAAACTAGTAGGGCTACAAACCAATACAAATAAAACAAAGCTCATGACGCAGTCGAGGAAAAATACCCCAAATACTGAAATATCACACTTGCCAAATACAGAATCGAAAAGGTGAACGAATTTGTATATCTAGGCGCCAAAATAGCGAGAAAGAGACGAAATATGCCGAAGAATACGGCTCGCAAATAAAACATTTTATTCAGTTTTGAAAATTTTGAAGACCAGCTACATACACAGGAAACCAAAGCTCCAAGTATACAAATCTGTGACAAGACCTGTGTTATGCTATGGGTGTCAAACATAGACCCTAACCCAAGCATACGCAAATATATTGAACGCCTTCCAAAAACGGGTCCCGAGGCGAATAATCGTAGCGAAGCTATATGGGAACCAATGGCGAGTTCGATAAAACCATGAGCTGTATGAAATTTTTGACAAGCCGGAGGTCTCAACGATTGTAAGATTGCGGACGCTGCAATGGGTTGGACACATGAATCGTATGGACGATGGAAGAACTGAAGGCCGGAGACCAGTGGGGAAACTGGGGAAACCCAGGTCTGACTCGATTGACGAAGACAGTTCATCGTTGGTCGGATTTGGAAATTGGAGGACGGGGTCAATGGACTGAGACAGTTGGAGGCGCTAATTGCAAGAAACGAAGCCCCGAGAGAGGCTGTAGTGCTACGAAGAAGAAGAAGATCAGTGGATGCAACTGAGGGCAAAATGAGCGCACCACGTATATTTTCGGAATGAAATGTGGGTGAGAGGTGTTCATTCAAGTGAAACAAAAACGCCACAGTGGCGAACTAGTTTTGATATGACACTGCTCCATATGATGTTTCGTAAATTTTTTATTCGAAATTAATTAAAGTAAAGTACTTTAACTGGTTTTTTATGCGTTTTCGCACAACCTGTCACGTCCACGTTTCGGACCCAATACTGGAAAGTCATTCTTCTTAAACAATGAGTATATTTTTGTAGATACGTGAGAAATAACATTGAGGTTATGTTCTTCGTTTAAGCCAGTGTCAATATTAATTTCTATCTTGTCTCCATGGGGATAGTGTGCATACACTTACCCCAATAAGCAATAGTAAAAATGGATAGTGTCTTAGCTGATTCGGTGGTTAAGCTCTTCCTTCACACTTTGTACGTATCATTATTTTTCAATTTACAGTGTCATCATGCTGCGAATATATATTAGAAAAAAACTGAACTAGTACCATTGACAGAACAACAAATTGCTAAGGCTCAAGAGCTTATCCGAAATAGGAAAAGTAAAAGAAGTGCTACAAATGACGTTGGTATAAGTGACTTCTGTCTGTACAAAAGACTTAAACTTGGCAAAGCTGCAGATTCAATGGGTCGATTTAAGCTAACATTTAAAAATGAATAAGAGGAAGAGTTTATAGTTCATTGTAAGAAAATGAATGAAAGTTATTTCGGTCTCACCATAAATAATTTAAGGCGCTTTTCGTATGAGTATGTTTCCGGTAACAAGATTGATAACCGATTTGAGCAGTCTTTGAAAATGGCATGGCAATGTTTTTTAAAACATAATTCTGAACTATTCATACGACAATCTGTAGGAACCAGCCTACTATTGAGCTATCAGGTTAAATAAAGTTCAAGTTTACAGAGTCTACAAAAACGAAGAGATTGTATGAAAAATACAAATTTCAGCTACTACAAAAGGAAAATAAATGGTCTATGAAGTTGTATCCGTAGAAAGAGGATGACCGTGAAAGCGATCTGCAGCATGAGTTCTAATGGTCATTATACATATACCACCAGCATTGATCTACCCTCGCGAAAAATCCCGTAATAATTTGTTGGACGGAGGCCCAACATAAAGCATTTGCATGGCGCCTGACATCAATTTTGTAAAACTGGCTGCACCATTTTAAATATTTTGTCCATCCCACACAGGCAAAGCCTGTATTACTCTTACTTGACAATCATTCATCTCATATCAGCTTGAAGGCAGTAAAATATGCTCGTGCAAATAATATTGTGATGCTAACGCTTCCTCCGCTTCCTCATGGAAGAGCTAGTACACAATATGTGGCTCGCTGGTTTGACGAAGCATATAAAATAGCAGCTACGCTGCGAAATGCTGAGGCTAGGTTTAAAGGGACTAAAATATATCCCAATGATGATGACTTATTCGATGAAACAGATTTTGCGCCAGCATTAATTAGAGGTTAGATGCAACAAGATGTGGAAGTGTACTTGCATGAAGGAAATAAAGCTGAGAATAACCACCCTTCAGGAGTGGAAACTTTTGGTACATTTTGCCTTCTCCTGGACCCCCTAATTCATAAAATTACGTTTTTATTTCAGATTTTAAAACTTCTATTCAAGACCTTTCATTTGATACCCCACTCGACTACCTATGATAAAAAAATTGTAAATTTTTGGTAAGACCTAAACTTTTGAGAGACCATGGTGGCTTCTGACCTTTTCACAAAGTTTGAGCATTCTAGCTTCTTTAGTTTCTGAGATAACTAGCTGTGACGCACGGACAGACGGATGGACAGACAGGTCGCGAAGCTAGTAGCTCTTTATAAAAGAATTGTTAAAGACTTAAAAAAAACAAACACATGTTCCTTACCTCAAAAGCAAAAGAAAGGGATTACCCATTTGTCTAGGAAAATATGAAGAGCCAATAACAGAGGAATGGATCAAGTGTAGAGTTTGCAAGGAATGTTGACAGCGGCCATGCTTCTCAACGGATTTCGATAAGACTTGGAATTATAGATTATCGAAGGAAGTTAAATTAAGATTACGAAAATCAGATGATGAATAGAAAAGTCGAAAATTGGAAACTTACTCCTGTATTATTAACCGTACCTTCCAATGGTTATTACTAAAATTCGCTGTTTCTAGAGTTTATTTCTGAAAGTATGTATCTTTTTGTATTTATTTTCATTTCTTATTTTGGAAGTAATATAGTTTAGATATATTTTTTGACTTTAGCATCAAATTTATTACTCAAATAACCCTTTGAATAAGATCATACATTTTACAAGAAATCTACATTTTTTTTAAATTTCAAAATTTTTGCAAACCACGCCTAGAAAGAAAATAGTTGCAACAAACTTAAAATATTAAAATTATCTTAATGTATAACAGAAACTAAACATTTTAGTATAAATCTAGGAAGAAGCTTCAAGTTACTGTTCACCACCCTAGGGTTTATTGGACTTGGTTCACATACTTTTAGTCATTCCTTGTTTTGCAGGTGGGCGTATGGCTAATATTTTTCTGTTTACGGTGAAGGAGTATAGCAGCTGAATCTTTCGTCTCAATTGTATAACTTTCAGTATTGCTTTCTGGCATATTTAAAATTTGAGCAATCAGTTCACGCTGGCCAGTTAGGAGGGTACGCACTTCTAACCTTTTTCACGTGTGCGACTCGATTAATTTTAATAAAAAAATGTTAACTCATGTCTTAATTAAGATTTTTATTGCCCCCATAGAAAAATTTAAATCAATAATTATTTCTAACGCCATGTTGAATAATCTACACACTTTTGCTGCAGGGTACAAAAGTTCAGTGATGTATGTGATGAATCTCACAGTAAAAAATCCAAAGTCGGCTCGTCTGAAACAAAATGGTTGATTAAATTTTTATGAAAACGTTTGAAATGGCATTTGACTTTCAAAATGGCGGATACTCGTTATTCTTACCCCTTTTTTCGTAAGTCAAAATCAATCGAAAATGAGCACAGCTGGAAAGTAATTAAGCATCGGATACGAAAAAGGAGCAAGAATAATGCAAAAATCAGGGTTAAAGCAACAGGCAGACCATAGTGCATTCACATAGTATCCACACTCAACCTAGCTTCCTGGAAAAACCGATCACAAGCGAACCATAAATCTTCAGCAGCATGGAGGTAGGTAAATGGCGCAAAAATGAACATGTGCTTCAAAGAGTGTACCAAATCTCAAAAAATTAATAATTTTGCAGAAAAGCAAATTTGTTCTATGTAGCTTCTGTTTTATCAGGATCTGGCAATGCTCCTATGTTCTGAAATGCGTAAAAGAACACTTGCATTGGAAACTCTAGTTGCTTTTTATTTTTATTTTGAATACGACAGGCTTCGGCTCAGCTGATCGGCCCCTGGGAAAATTCAGAAAGTGTGCAACACAGAGTAAATGGAAACAGCGGATAATACAGGGTGCGTCAGCAAAATCCGGAAAAAACATGCAGTTTAGAATAATCATGATTCATTACTTATCAACTAAAATTCACAACAATAGTTATTATATCTTAGTCCTAGGTATTCTCCTTACTCGTAAATTTATAACTCAATGTAACCCCCCCCCCCCCCCTTGCTTCAATTGCCGTTTCAATTCTCCGCCTGAACGGGCAGTCGTTCTTTAACTTCTTTCGTTGTAAATTGATGAATGCTGATTTAACAGCGACCTGTAGGGATGCCACATTAGGATGTCTGGACTTGTTGGCAACCTGCTCAATAACGCTTCACACGTAATAGTCCAGGGGCTTTAAATCTGGGCTGTTGGGAGGCCAGAATTCTTTCGACCTTTCTTCAGTGAACACAGAAGAAAGTGACATCGGGCAATTCTTTTTGTTTTAGCAGCCTCAAATAGCATCTTCCGCACCTTTATTACGTGTACCTCAGCTCCTTTCGGTGACTTGACGCATGGAAAACTCACTTACACACAAGATGGCCGCCATTTTTTCTGAGCGAGTTCCCAGGATCCTCCGAAATGGGGTCTTGGGCTCTTCGAACAACTTCTGGGATCCTTGCCGTCTTCTCTTTCGCATGATTATTCCTTGCTGGACTAGGAGAGCCTTCCTCAGAATTTTCCGCAGCCGCATACTTCTGAGCAATATCGTAAACTGTGGATTTTGGATACCCGAAAAACCTTATAGTTTCTATTGGCGACCGTCCAGCGCGAAGGCTTTCAATAACCGCCGCTCTTCGATTGTATACCACACTCGATTGCACTAACTCTATCATTTAAAATTCACGCACGAATACACACACGTCTCCTCAGTTGAAATTACAACAAACGACTGCTGTCGTTGAGATCCACTAGAACGACAAATTAATGTGAAGTTTCTCTGGGTTCTTCTGACGCACCCTGTATACTATGGACAAGACGGATTTCTCTCACTCTCAGAATATTCCCGAAAAAGCTCGAGCGGATAGTAAAAAAGAATACCGACAATTTGTCTCCGCAATATGGATATCATTTAGTTTAGGGCGTTATTAATCCTGTAGTCCTGTAAGGACGAAGTTGTTTTCCTTTCTCTATTAATTTTTTAATGTAATTTTTTTGCTTGTCTTTTTCCTCAAATTTTTATTTATTTCTCCAGGATAAAAGCTGACGAGCTTATGCATTTTTAAAGAGAAGCACTTTTATAAAGATTAAACATACTATAACTGACAAAAAGTCAGAATAAAAATTTCAGAAAATTTACTACATATTTTTATGACTGTGGTAGATGCAATGTATTATAGAATTACTCTAAATACTTTTTGTTTTCTTTACACTACATTTAATTAAAAAACTAAAATGCCGAAAACTACTCTTTTCAATTCAGTTTTGAAAGAAATTTTGTGAAGTAATCAAGTACGATATATCATTTTAAAGATCATAAATATAGTGGAGTTAATGTAACCAGTTGAAAGAAAGCTATATGAGAGAGATTTGAAATCAATATAACCGTGGAGCAGATCCAAAATTTTTAGTGTATTGTAAAATCATTTTACAATCCCTACTAAAATCGCGTCCTGTCTGTCCGTCTATCCGTCCGTCCTAAGCTGGAAACATAAGATTTTGTAAATAGGTGTAAAGTGATGCCCTCTTCAAAGTTTCATCACAAAAAAAATTTACAAGGTGTTCAAGGGGTGTCTCCCCATATAGGGGAGTGGCCCCAGAAAAAAAAGTTTCATCGCATGTAGGCAACATATGGGTATCAAATGAAAGGTCTTGATGAGAACTTTTCAAAACAGGTCTTAAAATGACAAATTTTGCTTTGGGGGTGCAGGGGAAAGGGAAATGAACGAAAATTTTGTGTACCCCCCTCACCAGAAAAATGTGAAAAAAATCATAAACATGAGGCTTAAAGAGCACAAGGGCAACAAATACCTTAGAAGTCGAAATTCGATCAACTTTGTTAATAATAGTACATTTTATAAATTTTACGTTTTTTCTTATAAAATCAAAATGGGACCCTTAAATTTCGTAAAAACTTTAATTTAAGTTTTTTGAAAGCAATCGTATGTGTTCTGAAAGTTTCATAATAATCAAATAATAGCCAATTGAATATTTAACAATTAAACAACATTAACACGTGATACTAGGGAGATACACGTTTGCAACGGACATAGACACTATAAATATGCAGGAATTTGGATAAAAATTTTAGAAAATTCTTCCAACTCAATTTATGGAATCTATATAGATATTAGTCAAGTTTTGATATGTAGAATATATTGTTTGATTTACTAATTGTTTTACAATACCCTTCTGGCAGGAGCACTCTCCTGCTACTTAGACTTGTTTATATTAAAATCAGAAAGTTTGGGTGTCTGCTGGGATGATTATAAAATCCTTATGATAGGCAGCACTTCCTTCCTAGTTGAATATTTTGAGAATGTAGACAATTTGCTTTTGCAAAACTTGAAATAGATTAAATGGTTTAATTTGCCAACCTAGTTCATTTTAATCAGGCAAAATTAAATATGAATTTACAGCTAAAAATCAGCTTTCAAACCAAGCATTTTCCACATTAAACACTAAACCGCTTTATTATTTCCTATGTTCATAGTATTTAATGCATTAATAAAAAAAAAACCAGCAAGACAGAAAAACACGTCCAAGATAATTACAAGTCGCTTATTAAGCGAACATATCGTACTCGTACTTCATGGGGGACGACAATTAAATGTTGCATTAACAACATTGCAAACTTGCGGCTTGATGGATTTGCTAAAGCTGTTTATGGTCGCAACTGTTCAATTAGTTGACTAATGTGTTGCGAAATGAAAGGAGTTTGAGGTCATAAAATCGAATGACATAAAATGATTGAAATAAAACCGAGTAAATGATTGAAAGTATAGCAAAGCAGATATGGCATGTGAGGGACGGCTTGGACATGGCAAAATGGAGAGTTTGATACATAAAGGCTGTATAGCTTGCTGGCGGAATTTTTTGGATTATTAAATCTTTTGAATTAAATACCTAATCGACTTGCTGACGACGAAAGCAAATAAGTTATCTTTGTTTCGGGGAAGGATGAATTATTCATAACAACAACCTCTCAATTCGCGCTCGACGTAGGAAGGAAAGGCAAGAGACAGTCTGAAAACTCCACTCAACTATTACAAATGATGTTGGCGATGCCGTCAAAAGTGGATACAGGACAATTTATAAAGCTGCTGGATGATGTTCTTCTTTCCTTTCAATATTTCGTGCGCTAACAAGAGTTAGTTAGATTGAAAACGAACCTACGAAATGTGTATCAGCGCCTGGGGGCTACAATACGCCAAACGACCATCTAAAAGGTGAACGAACCATCATATAAACTTGCTGCTTTATCAAATACAGTGGGTAAATGTTCTTCTTAAAATAAATGTTTAATATATTCTACGTTTGTCATATGTTCGAGAAACCTCCGTCGTATTCCAATAGAAAAGGAGCGAAAGAAAAAGACATTGGGTGATGGAGGGCAATAGAGTTGGAGTTGAAGCTGGAGACAGTGCCGGGTACACACGGTTCATGTAAGGAAACCGTGCACCGATATATCTCGATCTTGAATTGAACACGAAAAAGTTGTCATGATTTGATCTTTGGGACTTATGTTGCAAACTCCTATTCACGAAACCTATGTCCGTGAATATATGTCTATATGAACTCACATACCTCCTTACATTAAATATCTCTTACTATGCACTCAATGTACTAGCAATGATAAAAAAATAATAAATAAACCAATTCGCTTACCGTAGAATAGTTTAGAGAGTGCATTGAACGTTGCTGGTTAGATTCGTTGGTTGACTAACATGCTAGGTAGCTATGGATTTGCAACATTTGAATTTCTTACGGAGTTGTGTCGTTTTCTCGGAAAACTGAATTTAGATACAATCTTAGTGATGTGTGGACCCTATTTAAATCTTTACTTATCGTGCCAAAATGAAGTTGACATGAAACGTGGAAAAACTGAAATGTGTTGTCACATTTTCAAAACATGTTAAAATAATTAGCATGAAAGGTTCCTCCAGTCAACGATCTTTCAACCGTTAGATTAAGTATTTAGAGATAAAAACGTGATGGCGTTTTCAAGAAATCATGATGCTAAGATCTTTTGGCTTTTTAGAAGCCAATTCCTTATTTGCTACTAATCTTGTTTAGAAGTTTTGATTAAAAACCAAACTATCCTTCAATGATTGTCGTAAGTCAAAGCCTGATCATTAGGAAAGGATCAACATGGTTTCACAGCTAGAAAATCACGAGCTCCGCAGATTCATTTCATGTGCAATTTTATTTAACCTCGTTCCTAAGCTTTAAGCCAAAAAAGACATCTTTGCCCTCCTCTCGATGATAAATCATCATTTAATAACTGCCATTGTGAATAGATATGCCGCCAAAGCCGAGATATATTTTAAGGACAAATGAGTCGAAGGGGTGGTTAGGTTACCATTCATATCGTATTGAAATTGCACTGAATATGAGCTGGAGCAAATGCAGTAGCATATAAATATGGTGATGCCAATGAAAATAGTTGCCGGCTGCTGCTCCTGCTTCTATATGGCTATTGCATATATTTTATATATTGTTGCTTGCACAAATTGTATCCTGTATGAATATTTGAGAGTGCAGAATAAAGTTGGTGCAGCATTGCAGCGACAAGAGTAGTAGAGGTCGGAGCAGTCACAAAAGGCGGTAATCGATATGCGAAATAAACAAAAGCGGACATAATTATCGAGTTATCGCGCTCGACCATATTTATTATCTTTTAGCTGAGAGTTAGCCCCCAATGCACTTTGCACAATTTCGCCACTGCATTCACAGTGCAGTGAAATGGGTAGCACGGCTTAGGGTGTGAGGGAGTCAATATTTCAGAACACTGTCGTGGCAGAGAGGTTTCAAAATCGCTCTCGAATCTACACGTACTCACTCGGATAATAGTCTTCCAGCCTAGCATAGTACCCTCATAGTTACAGTCGTGATGCTAGTCCGCGTTAACTATGTGTCGCCTCATAGAAACGTTATACAGCATGCATTTACGGATTCCACGGCTCCAAAATGAAATACGATGCACTTGAGTATTTTTTTTATTGGCAGTGCGTTCGTGATTCACAAAAAGTCAACGACGAATTATTGCTGCAACGCGCATAGACATGTGTGTTGTTTTGAAATATTCTCTTTTCGTTGCGATTTCTGCTTGTCAAAAGCCCCAAAGGGATTTGAAAACCCAAGTGCCATGTATCGGCCAATGTGAAAAGTACGAAAAGATTTTTATTGGAAATATGCCTCCCTTTAAATGGGCAACCAACGGCCACTCGTTTGTCGTTGTCGCCTCGTCGTGATTGCAACAAGCGCTGGCAGCCTTACTGCAGAGATATTTTCTTGAAATGGCAAACGAAGCACTAAATGGCAAACAAGGTTGTAATTATTGCAATTATTGACATCAAAGCATTGGCAACCTGAACCTGAGCTCGTATATTATCGCAAACGGTAATTGTGTGTTGCATTGTTGCATTTGTTCAACATTTATCTGTTGGAATGTCACCTCTCGTTTCGTAAGTTGAAGATATATTGTCGATTACTTGTTCATCGGCAATGAGCATTGCAAAGTGAAAAGTTGTATTGATAGGATGCGTGAGAAGTTCTGTTTCATGCAATTGCATTGATTTAATAATTAAATCTAGTTTAATATAATTCAAATGTGTGAACACGTGCTCCAGTTGATTTCCACTAGTTTTTGTAATCATCGCTTTGAAGTCCAAAGAATTTAATTTTAAGATACGTACGCAAAATGGAAACTGTCGTTCTAAGCGATATATTTGGAAATCATCCAGATATTTTAACACGTTAAAATTCATTGAAAAATGAATCAAAACAAGCATGTGGTGAATTTAATGCTTTCTTGGACGCTAATGATTAAAAAAAAAATTTTAAGCACTACAGCCCGTTAGATATGGTTAGAGTATCTCATTATTTTGATCGAATGTAGTGGCGCTCGAGAAGGTGATAGGGTCAGTGCCACGCTTTGGCTGTGCTCCGTACATCCAGCTACGATCGCTCTGATTTTAAACCAGTACTTATCATAACTGGACGGGCTTATAGTCTGTCCGAAGAATCACCCGAAACAAATCTCGTTGTCAACAACGGGATTCAAACTAGGTACCTCTGATTTACGCAGCGAGTCCTGTAACAACTATACTAAACGGACTAAAGTCAGAAATGCTTTTATCAAAGGTCGTCCCCATCGCGATTGAACACCTTTGAGCCGAAAAATCTGGAAAAAAACACGGAGGCAGACTTTTTTGAACAAATACCTCAGAAGTCTAAATTCAACCAAAATTTGTTCAATAGTATGATTGGTGAATTTCATGATTTGCTCCATAAATTAAATTTTAGCTATGCCTCAAAAACTGATAAAGAAAGTATATTTTTTATTTCTTACTCCCAAAGAAAGTATTCTTAAACTTTTATTTTTGAAGTGTAATTATTTAAGCATTAGTCGAAAAGTTGAAAAAATACTAGGAGCAAAAATAGAGCAATCGACGAGACGCAAACCTTGGGAGGAGAGCTAATCAATTAATCACTTTGCCATCAATCCACTGGATTTATATTATAACTATTGCGCTAGAGTAGGGGTCTCCAAACTTTTTGAATACGAGATCCAAGTGATCCCTAGCCCCGCAGGGGAAACGCTGGTCGACAGGAATACTCTTGGAGGCTAGCATTCTTTGGGGAGTTCCGTCGCCACGTACCCGAGAAAATTCCTGCAGGGGGAATGCCAAGAGTACTCTTGAAGGTTTTCATGCTTTGGGGAGCGCAACCCCCACGGACCCGAAAATATGGAGTCGCCGTGAGGTTCCTTCCTGGGATGACAGGTAACGACTCTGATTGGATCAGGACTACGCTTTGGACAACGAACTGGAATTGATGCTTTGGGCTGGCGGATATGATGGTTTGGACCTAGTTGCTTTGCACAGTAGCGCCGAGGTGACATTCGTGTGTAAACGGCTCCAAATCAACTATCATACCGTCTCCGTCCCGGTAAAACCTTGGCAGGCCTCGGAGTACGTTTGAAGCTCGCACCATTGGGTTGGTGGTGTAGGTTCGGTTGAGACGGACTCCCGATTAGCGCTGTTCTAGCTCCGAGCACTTTTCCCCATAAGGGCTTGTGCTAACCCTCGCATGGCCTTCCTGCTCTGCAAAGATAACAATGGGACCAAGAGTTAACAGTACATCGAGAGCGGTACTAACGATGACAAAAACGACGAATAATACAGTGACAGTGAAGACGGACGAAAAACGGAGGTTAGCAGACAGTTTGGTGCAGACAAAGATTCCTGCGGCATTTGGGCGCAGCAAAAAAACTATGCGAACGCCAGAGCGTCCTATAAAGGAAAAGCAGGAAATTCTGCGGGAATTCGATGGTCACTGCTGCGATCGCTACCGATACGACCGATGCAAGGGTCGCAAATTCCGACATAATAAAGAATCACCCTGAAGCCAACGAGGAGATTACGGCAGGAAAAGAAACGAGTGACCAGACAAATAAAGCGACCTTGTGTGATTCCATCGCCAACGTCGAAAATGTGGCGGAAGTACTGTATTCGGAAACGGAAAGTGATAACCTCTCCCAAGGATGGTCGCAAAGTACCATTGCCACCCAGCGACAGGAAGAAAAAAGGCTATTCCGAAAAGCGGGAGATGTTCTGAAAAGAATACAATCTGCATGCGACACCCCAACAACCAGCAAAGCAGTAAAGATTGGGCTCCTTGAACTAGAGGAGCTCCTAGACCACATAGGGCATTATCGGAGGAGCTGGTTGAAGGCCGAAGACGAGCAGAAGGCTAAAGAAGCGCTGGGGACGAAATCTAAAGGCCGCATTTAGGTAGCTCCACCAGTAAAAATCAATTAAAGAACGACGTTTAGCCCAATCGAAATAAATCGGGATAAAAGAAGGGAGGAAAAGGCACTTGATCACGAGTTGCAGACAGTGCTTACAAAAGGAGCGAAGAAAGCCGCTAAGAAACTCCTTCAAAAAGTGCCAGAAAGTAAAGTTCGCACGGACGCCGAACAAGAAAAAGGACCTGATGAAAAACAGGGAGACAGTAGCCCCGATGAAGACCCCGGTGGCAGGCACTGCTCGTAAAACCTCAAGATGGCCAATCATACGCGGAGGTGCTGCGGGAAATCAGGGGAAACGCAAGGCCCGAAGACACCAACACTACCATTAAAGTAGTACGACCAACGCGGTCGGGCCACATACTGGTCAAATTCGCAGCGGAGGCCGGCAATAAGGAAGCATCCTGCGCCGCAGTAAAGAAAGTCCTCGGCAAAAGCGCAACTATAGCCTCGCTCGAGCCAATGGCAACGATCGAAATAAGAGACATTGACTGCGTCACGGATCTGACCGAGGTGGAAGAGGCCATAAAAAGAGAGTTCCCTAGCGTGGGAAGGATCAAAGCAAGAATGAAATCAGAAAACAATAGGGGACAACGAATGGCCATAGTTGACTCGACCGAAAACAACACCGAACATTTCCTGAACAACGGTAAAGTACAAATAGGGTGGATTGTCTTTAGGATACGGCAAAGTGCAATGCCTTTTCAATGTTTCAAATGCCTTGGCTATGGTCACACCACACAAGTATGCAAAGGATTCGATAGGAGTTCCCTATGCTACAAACGCGGTGAAATGGGACATAAAAGAAAAGAGTGTACGAACGAGGCACACTGTATTTTTTGCAAGGATGCTGATCCAAGACGTGATTTTGGACACGTCTTGGGATCACAATTGCTCGGCTATGCGAGTGATGCTGCGGCTCTGCTTGCTGGACGCACCGTTGAACAAGCGCAACTTAGGCTAGGTATGCTAATGCGCCGAGTGAGAGACTGGATGACTGCTCGCGGGCTCAGCCTAGCACTGGTGAAAACCGAAGTGGTCATCTTGACAAAATAGAGAATCCCTAGAGTAAGGATAATCAGTATTGGAGACTTGCGAATCGAATAGAAGCCATCGGTGAAGTACGGGCTGCTAACCGACTCGAAGATGAGTTTCTCTGAACAAATCAGGGCAACAGCTGAGAAGGCTGCTTCAGGAGTATCAGCTCTGAGCCGACTTATGGCCAACGTAGGGGACCCAGTCCATCAAGAAGACGCCTCTTGATGAATGCTGTAGGGTAAGTGCTACTGTACGGAGCAGAAGTATGGGGCGACGCTCTCAGTAAGGAAGTTTACCGAAAACGCCTGGCACAGGTACAGAGAAGACGAGCACTGAGGATTGCATCTTCGTATCCGACAGTCTCTGATTCGGCGGTGAAAGTTGTTGCAGGAGTGATACCTGTCAGCCTCCTTGCAAGAGAGCCTCACGCTATTTATTTGCGTCGAAACGAGAATGCAAGGAAGATGGTTGCCCGTGAAGATAGACAGCGCTCACTCAACGATTGGCAGCAGTCTTGGGTGAATTACACGAATGGAATGTGGACTAAGCGCCTCATTCCGGATGTGAGACCGTGGTTAAATGGGAGGCATGGTGAGACTGACTTCTATCTGACCCAGCTTTTGATCGGGCATGGGTGTTTTCAGTCTTACCTGCAATGAGCCCTTTACAGGGAGACGGGAGAGTTCACCCCGGATAATATAGTCGCGGTGATGCTCAAATCAGTTGACAAATGGAACCAGGTGGCACATTATGTTCGGGCAATCCTAAAAGATAAAAGGGACTCACAGCAGCCGGGGGTGTTGGGGGATCGCTTGTCTGGCACTTCTTCTTCCCCTCTCCCCTCTCGCTAGAAGAGCGATCCACCAGCTTGAAGGCGCCTCACGGCGTAACAAAACGAGATCTGGCCCGGAACAATGTGTCAAACGGTTCCAGGCTAGGCTCTCAGGTTGACAGAGGAGGTGATTAGTGGGTAGTTCGGTCGCCTTTTTGCGAACATGGGAGCCCCATACTCTGTGCGTGAATGGGCATTCACCTCCCTACCACAAAAAAAGTGATCCCTACAGAACATTTCGCGGGCCAGACATAAAATTTTATTAAAATACATGCACTCTATCTAGTTTTTTGATGCGGGGATTCATCACTTCATTTTCATATAATGCTTCATTGGCTTTAACAATATAACAATCGGCAAAGTAAGCTTAAAAAAAAACATACAAAGTATGTATCCATTTTTAAGGGTTTTGTAAAATCATTTTACAAAACCTTACCAAAATCGCGTCCTGTCTGTTCGTCCGTCCTTTCGTGTGCCACATCAGTTTTTCTCGCCCATATAGGGGAGTGGCACCTGAAAAAAAATGCATCGCATGCAGGCAATATGGGTATCAAATGAAAGGTCTTGATAAAAACTTTACAAAACAGATCTCAAAATGACAAATTTCGCTTTGAGGGACGCAGGGGAAGGGGAAATGTACGAAATGTTTCGAGGTAAGAATTGAACCAAAGCAGTTAAGAGCCAGTGATTCCAAATTCCTGCAACTTCTTGCACCGAATTTCGTGGTTGACACGATCAAATGCTTTACTAAAATCGGTGTATATGACACAAGTTTGGTGTCCTCTTTCCATTTCATATAGAACAGTAGGGACCATCACTGTGAGGTTAGTGGCTGTCGATTGATTTTTTCGGAAGCCATGCTGTTGGTTACTAATGTGGGGGGTAGCTAGGAGCAGATAATTTTTTCAAATAGTTTCGAGGTAGTAGATAATATGGCAATTCCTTTATAGTTTTTACGGAACCTTTATCACTGCATTTGTGAATTGGAATCAGATGAGATGATTTCCAGTACGTTGGGAAAACTCTTGAGGAGAATGACTTATTGAAAATAATGTGGTTTTAAAAGCAATTTTTCCTTCCAGTGGAACAAAAACCAGGGATGAAGTAAATCAGGGCCAGGTTCTTTGCTCAAATCAAGATCCTCAACAGCTTTCGATGTTTCTTCATCTGAAATAGTAATCTCATGAACTGAACCTGCAGAACGTGTACATGGAAAAGAAGTATAGGACGTGGTGGGTTAAATAAATGGATTGAAAATGACTTGCCAAAAAATCACAGATTTCTGTAAGGATATTTACGAAGCCAAAAATTTCCTTGATTCTAGATGATCTCCAATAGTATTTACATATGATTCATAAGCTTCTCTTGATTTTGATTGAAATTCTTTTGCCAACTGATCATATTTGCTTTTCAAACCATTGCTTACATTGGATTTTTTTTTGCATAGTTTTATGGGGTTTTTTTCTTTGGTTTTGTAAATATCGCAGATTCCTATCAAGCCAAGATTCGGAATCCTCTTCGTTGATGAGGTTGAGGATGGCTTGACAGTAACTCCACCGCGTTTGACGGTCAACAGACATTAACTGATGCACTGTTTGCACTTTGTACGGGATCATGTGTAAGTCGTTCACTAAAATTCGCTGTAGGGTCCGTCTGTTGATGCCCAATTGCGTGGCCCGTCGTCTGGTTGGTGTTTCATTGTTCTCAGCCACATCGGCAGCCACAGCCACAATATTCTCGGTCAAACGACCAGGTCGGTGGCGGCCACGCCCTGCAAGGTTTCGTGTGGTTCCAGTCTGTTCGAGTTGAGCAGCTAAGTGCCGGATTGTTTGCCCAGTTGGCCGCTACACGATTCGGAGAGCAACGTCGAAATTTACACTGCGCCAACAATACCGAGGGTTATTGGTCGAAAAAATCTACACAATTATTCACGCTCTTATGGAGTATAGTGCCCCATTGCTTGCCTATTTGTATACTGCAGCTGTCTAGTTCACAAATATAAAATATGATTCAGGTACGGTGCCATTTACGAAAGTTATAACATCTTCCGAAATGGTGATTAATTTTGCGCTACCCTGTATATATACCAATTAGTTAGTTGATTAGGAACTGATTGTAAGATATAGCAGGAAACCTGTAACAGTTTCATTTACACCTGGGATTATTTAACGAATGAAAACTTAACATTTTAAGTATCATAAGTTTTGAGACACAGTGTACTAGAGATGTAAATATCATAATTTCACTGAAGCTTTTTCTCACCGTGATGCTGACCATATCACCTTCTCGAGTGCCAATACATTTGATCAAGATAATGAGATAATCTTTCATTCAATGAAGGCCCGAAAGCGATTGTAGTGCTAAAGCAAAGCTTTCTCGATACATAGCAAGCAATTCGATTGATTCTTGCAATTATACCTTAAAACAATTTCAAATTACAACTCAACTCTCTTCCCAGCAGCTAGAACCCATAATTTATGATCATATTATAACATCACCATGTTCGTCGTAAATCAAGTTAATCCCACCTGTGATGAAATTACATGAACATGTCAAGGATTTAATAAACTAGACTGCGGTGACACTAAAATACTATGCAAAGATTCTCTATATTTTTAACTTGACATAAGTATGCACCATCCTTTCCCACCGGCGCAGCCCACAACAGCACGGTGGAAGCCAGGTTAGATACTCCTTCGACGAAGAGCGAGTGCTTCACGAAAATTGTGCATAGGAATAAGGAAGTGAACCTCTAGGATATGATGCAACTATAACTACTTCTTAAGTCCTGACATTTAAGGATTTACAATTAAATTAAAAGTCGAGTGAAAGCAGGATTTGAATGCATGCATACTATGCATATTCCCTATTCGCCTCACCTTTGCACATTGGATTCGACTGAACTGGCATGCATACTTGGTGTACGAGTATAAGCAACTGCCGGTGAATAGAATCAAGCCGCTAAATCTACATGTTCTTCCCACTTTTGTCAAAAACGAGCACAATGATATTTGCAGTATTTTCGAAATGCTACTTCTCGAGCCACACATAAGAGGTAGGAAAGTGCATGTAGCAAAAACCGCAATTCATTTGAACATTCTTCAATTGCTAATCCCAAGGAATTTTATGCAGGTTAGAGTACTACGGACGAGAAACACAAAAGTACTAGATACCGGCCACGCCATTCTCCCGGCCCAACTAAACCTCATCCGCCTTGCCATAGCAAACCAACGATGGATGCATAGGTGTAGTTGCCTACTACCTAACATACTTGTACTACTTGTAGTCAGTGCCTACTTGATACCGTGTAGTATGCATATGTGCTCAAAGTTCAGCAACATGAAGTGTTAGGTTGTTTTATCCAGAAGCAAATGGCCATCGAAACTGGCTATGCATAAAGGATCTAGTGCTCATGGATGCATTTAGTATGGTAATGGAATGAGTTAGTTGATTGTATCGTGAGGCTTCTGAAGAAAAAAATGTGAATCTGAGGTTGCTGAAGAAATGCACAACAAAACCATGTAGACGTGAAATTGAGTGTAAAAACAGCTGGAAATAAAATGTGCTGCTTTGGTGCCATGTCATCTGGATAGTGTGGCAATGAAAGAAGATATTCGTTGGAAATAAAAATTTATTCGGTTTGACTTGACATATTACTCCCTGGAAAAATTTGATTGAAATGAACTAAAATGTATACTAATTTGGCTACAAAAGTTTTGAGTTTAACAAATAAACTACATAAAAAACGAACTTCAATCCTAACATTTTTTGTTTTATCCCTAAAGAACAATTCTTGGTCCATCACAAAAACCATTCATGTCAAAGTTTAAAACGCAAAAACCACATAGAAATTATCCTTACCTTCTCACGGATTCCATTGCGAACATTTCTGTTATCCTTTCTCATCATTCCAAAGCAAAACTTTCAATTTAATTACCTACGCGAGATGTCGAACCACATTTTCATCTTCAACTTTTCAAACTCGACTAATTAGAATTCCCGCCATAGTATCCCGTAGGGCAACGTGAACTCACAATTAATTCAGTCAGTTGGTATTCCACCAAAATGCATATATTCACATTCACTCACAAGTCTTCCAACTTTTAACACGCGCACGCAAAAGGATTTGTATTGCAGCAGTCAAACCATGGACAACCCTCCGTATACATACAGTACAATCAAGTCAAACCAAGAAAACAACACCAACAACAAACAGATATAGTGGCGGCACAAATTAACACAAAACCAAGTTAAGACTGAAGCAAAATGAAAATTACAAAATGAAAATTGCAAAATGCAATAAACAAGGATTTCTCAGCAAAAGGATAATTTAAGTAAAGTTGTCCGGGAAAATGAAGGACAGGGATGGTGGGGTCGGGTTGGAAAAGAACAAGTACTGGAAATGAATCAAGAAACAGGACAACTCCTTGGAGGTATACAGTATGTGTGCAACCAGAACATGAGAAGCAACAAGAAACGAACAAACACAAAGCATTCAAACATTTGCGCGTTGAATACAAAACACAAAAATTTTGCAGTCAAACATCTCGAAAAACGGATGAGATGAGGCGCGATATCAATGTGGTTCATGCAAACGAATGTATATCCTTTTGAAAACTTCTTGCGCGGTCTATTTAATGGGGGCCACATACCCCTATGATGAATTTTATGTGTGGTAAGATGCGAATATAAAACATTTAGTTGCTGCCTTCTACAAGCTAGCGATAAGAAACTCGTTGGGGAGCTAAAAGTACCAAGAGTGGAGTATTCTTCGACATGTTTTCTAGTAAAGAACCTTTTAGCGGATTCCAAAACTCGTTAGTATTATTTTTCGCAATAAAAAAATCAAATGGTTCACGCAGTTTTCATGTTCTATTGGTGATTGAAATTGACTTCTGGAGAGCAAATCCGTTGAGATGGGGATACAAACTAATGCTCCAACTTTGGCAATAGAGGTGATAGGTATCCTGAGTACGTTTACTGATGATGTTTAACGGAGACAGGAACATTTATTTTTGCTAGAAAGTATCTTCTTAGAATTTGTACATACTCGTATAAGAGTGTATAAGATGCTGTTATAATTGCTAAATATTCAATCCGCTGTATATTAACCTTGTAGGGTCACCTAAAGACGTTGGTCTGTCTCGTGCTCACGACTGATAATTCAGTCGGGCTTTTCGGGCCCCACGTTGGGCGCCTATACCCAGTTAGGTCGAACAAAATGGGAAGATCGAAAGGTTATAGGACCCGCATCGATGGCAGGCTCCCCCACTAACATGGGCTAGCCATCGAACGCGCTCCTCCGTTTCTTTGTTAACAGGGGCTCTTGCCAGGTAGAGTGGCCTTCCGCTCGCGTGCCCTTTTATGATATAGGGTTATGTGATTCGATCACATAATTCTATAACATAAATTGGCCAAGTCTTTATTTCTCATTAGATGGGAAAATCATGCAAATTATGTTTGTATGAGTTTTCCATTCTAATGGGAAATATAGTATATGGCCATGTCTACGATTGGATCTTGATCCAGTTGGGAGGGTGCGAGGGGGCCATAAGAATCGTCGGGTAGCAAAGAAGTCCACTTAAGTCCACCTGTATTCCCCAGGTCTAGTTTGGTCTTTGCGTCAGCAGTTTCCGACCCTTAGTTGGTTACCTCCGTTTCGACTTCGGTCGACATTTATTTGACCCCAGAAATTCGTGGACGCGAAATTCTTTTGTAGTTGGTCCTGATGCTAGGGGAAAGAACCCGCCCCACGACACTGCAACGCTAGCCTGCCAGCGTATTCAAGCGTCCCCAGACAAGGCCAATCTCAGTGGATCCCAACATCCTCTCCCGCTGAGGCAGCAGACCATCGCTGCAGTCTTGAACGGACATTGAAACATACCTTCTTCACTATAAAGTGGCGCCCAACGTGGCGCCCCATTTTGTAGTGCTAGCAGGTATGGTTAAATTGTCTACTGCCTCAGCGGAAGAGGATGTTAAGATCCGCTGAGATTGGCCTTGCCTGGGGACGCGTAAATGCGCTGGCAGGCTAGCGTTGCAGTGTCGTGGGGTGGGTTCTTCCACCCAGCACAAGGAACCACTGCAAAAGAATTTCGTATCCACGAATTTCTGGGGTCAAATAAATGTCGACCGAAGTCGAAACGGAGGTAACCAACTAAGGGTAGGAAATTGCTGACGCAAAGGACAAACTGGACCTGGGGAAGAGAGATGAACTTAGGAGGACTTCGTCGTTACCCGACGATTCTTATGGTTCCCTCCCAACCGGATCAAGGTCCAAATGTAGACATGGCCATATATTTCCCACTTGAGTGGAAAACTCATACAAACATAATTTGCATGATTTTCCCATCAAATGAGAAATATAGACGTGGCCAATTTATGTTATAGAATTATGTGATCGAATCACATAGCTCTATACCATAAAAGGGCACGCGAGCGGAAGGCCACCCTATCGAGCCTGCCATCGATGCGGGTCCTATAACCTTTCGGCCTTTCGATTTTATTCAACCTGACGGGGTATAGGCGCCCAACGTGGGGCCCGAAAAGCTCGACTGTATCATCAGTCGAGAGCACGAGACAGACCAACGTCTCTAGGTGGCCCTACAAGGTGTCCAGATTTTTGGCGGGCCGGTAACCCCTAAGGGATATGCACTAACCGTGCCCCAGCAAATAATAACTTCCGAACGTGAGACGTCTTTGGACATCAATATCGTTTGGACCTGCTTTTGATTTATACATTGGTGGCTTACCACCATTGTATGACTAGCCAGGCTAAATGATATTAGTCCTTTTGTGTATTCGGAAGTTGCTATCCCAACATCATTTTTGCGGCGGATTCTGATCTGCACCCCAAACCAAGTGATGCCTAAGTGTCTTCCATCACATGGATTTTGATTTCACGTGATTGGCTGCTTAGCTAGTCTGTGACTATCCATGATAAGACACGCACTGCTTGCAGGTCAGAAATTGTACCTGGTCGAAACTTGCGTATGAAAGATCACTTCTGAACCCTGATTCTTATGGTGCCTTAAGAGAGTTGTCCCTGTAGAGCAGAGGAGGCGCGTACCATTGGTGACCTTACTTTGAAAAGGGACCAATGAAATGCAAAGACCGAGTTTATTATTGAGATTGATAATCGTTTTTCTTTTTTAATTTCTAGATAAATTCACCGTATCTTTTAATAATAAAGAATCCTTAGCACCAATTTTGATATTTATTTAATATTTAATTGTTTATATTTATTTATCTTATTTTTTTGTGAGTTATTAATTTATAACTCGCCACTGACGGCCAATTTTTTATCCAAACTTAGTTTTTTCAGATTCAACACCAAAATGTCCCAACTACTAGACGCCATGCAGGAATTGGCTGCAAGCATGGAGCAAATGCGGCAGTAATTAGAGCAATTGCCTCATCCACCACCTCCGAGTCCCCCACCCCCGGATCCACCATTTTGACCCATACCTGATAATTCCTGGGACCATCTACCATCCACGCAGCCAGGAGATCTTCCACCATTTATAATAATAATATCATTAATATGAGAGCAGTCACACGCTGCGCCCAAGTGTTATTCTCTGGGAGAGCTCTCCGTTGGTTTTGGCGGTATGTGGACCTTTCTCCAACGTTTGACTGGGAGACGTTGTGGCATGCAGCTCCGCAGGATTTTGCACCAGTCGAGGGGGATGACTCCTTGAAGCATCGGATCAGAAACAGACGCCAATAGGCACAGAAGACCGTTGATGAGTTCTACGAAGTCCTGTGTTGCCTATTTGAACGTCTGATGAGCCCCATGCCAGAGTCTGAGTTTCTCAGCCTCTACGGGGAGGGTATCAAGCTGGAGCTGCGAGAGCGACTGGTGTTCGCCCCGCGCCATGCGCTTCGCGTGTTCGCAAAAGCGCTTGAAGCTGTACAACACCCCCAGCGGTCTACACCCAAAGGTAATTTCTCCAGCCGACGAGAGCAATCAGAACGACGCTCAGTAGCTGAACACAGCGTGCCTGCTCTACCCGCACCAGCTTGCCTCATTCCACCCCGAATAGGCAGCGCGTCGAAGACCATCTTTCTATTCTCCACAGAACTAGAACAAGAACATCAAAGCGAAGCACACGAACTGGCTCCTAGGTGTTGGAACTGCCGGCAGACAGGACATCTTTTTACCGAATGCCAGGCAGAGGCTAACATCTTTTATCTCCGTTGTGGGAAACCAGATACACATTCGCCAGATTGTACAAATTGCAAGATGTCAAAAAACTTGCTAGCAAGTGTTCACAACAGCCAGCAGTACTCGCGAAAAACCAAGTAACGGAATAGCACTCCATCCCGTCTACTGACAGTTCCACCACGACAAATTCCTTGCCAGTAAAACCACGATGCAACAGTTGCCACATCTTCTCCGGAAGCCTCTCCGATGGCTTTGTTGAAGCGACCACCTCAGGTACTGCCTGAAGAACCCCGGCAGCCACAGACTCGTATATTGAAGCCATACCATATTAGGTTGCACGAGAAAGGATTTTTGCCGCAAAAGAGGTCCCCCCACGTGAACACAAAATTAAGTGGTCAACTCGTCTTTGGAGGACTACCGCAGGAGAGTGCGCATCTGTCGCCAAACTTTAAACACATGTAACATCTCGGAGTTTTCTGAGAATGACACTCGACCATACCTACTATCACTACACACCGCTTCGGTAAAAAATGTACGGGTCCCCTTGCGATATGTAATACATGCATGCACGCAAATTTATTGAAATTGTATAGCCTGTAATAATTACGGCCTCCAGGCACTTTAAAGAAGACTCAATAAATTTACACGCAACAAACGCACCACAGATGGGTGATGCAAGACATTAAAAGAGTCTCAGTCAATAATTTTGCTTGTTTTGTTTGCACTTGCATAAAGTAATTAATTGGTCAGATATCGATAATTTAAATGTACACGCAAAACTGAAGGATCGCAATAGATAGAAAAGCATAAAACATACAAAACAATTTTAAATTTTATGATTCGGAGCAAAGGAAAAAATTACAGCCAATAAATAGAAAAACGTAATTATTAATCAACAACATGAAATGCCAGCTGTTATAACGTCTTTCCTTTCAGTAGTTTTAATCTTTCAGCAGGGCAACAAGTAGAAGGCGAGTATGTCGTCGAGTGGGCGGGATTCTGGGTAATCCGCGACTTACTAGTCCAGTGCTTCTGGTTCGGTTTGCGGTGTCGTAGTTTGTATTTTGTAGATTTCGTATAGCATAAGCTGTTTCGGTTCAAATTAAAGTAAAGTTCGTCTCGCACCGCATCGATATGTGGATCGGAAATGCGCGAGTTCGTTGTTTTTGTTCTTGAAACATGTTTGGAAGCCTAAAAAGGCTATCGTAGAGTGAGGTTTGAATTTTCTTTCAGAAAATTTTTGAATTCGTTTTGAAATGAGCAAGGTGAACGGTGGCTGATAATCGTAACCGAGCATAGTCTATTCACAATGAGACCCACGACCGTATTCCCCTTCGAACTAGCTGGCCGATAAGCAGCCACCACGCAATAGACTACGAGTGCTCGGACCTGTTGGCTTTAAGGGTATCGTTCGTTGCCACGGCTAGAGGCTTCCCGTCTGTGAATCGGAGAGAACAGTTTCTTTCGAGAAGTAATCGACCCGAGTAGCGAGGAAAAATCATTACAGATATAGAGGACTCCTCTGAAAACTTTTGAAAAATTTGTATATTCCAATTTTCAAGAGGTAACTTAGTGCCTTTGGCTGCTATAGTTTCGGAGAAATCCTGCTGTGAAACACAGACGGACTGACAGACAGAACCGATTTCAATAGATTTTGTGAGTAGTACAAAACCCTAATAAGGCAATCAAACCTCAGAAATTTATCTGTGATACAGAATTGAAAATTAATCTTACTCATATAGGCTTCATAATACTATTAAATTAAAACTCTTACAATCAAAAATTATTTTTAAAAAAAATATTTCTTCCAGAAAAATCAACGTACCCCCATTAAATCACCAACTCCAACTGAAGCAATAGCACCTACATTTGCTGGGAACTCACTATCTTCCTTTTACCTCCACCACAGAAGAAAAAACTTCCACTCCGAAGCCAAAGGGTTATCGCGAATTCAACAAACAGCTGGTTGCATAATTAATCCGATTTGTAGACGTTATCCTTTTTTGGGAGAAGCTAACCATGTTGTTTCCAACTTTATTCATAGTTTTGTTGCTTGACTCTTCGAATTGTTGGCGTTCTTTAGCGTTTGCCCATGGTTTGTTCTTCTCATCAACGTGCAATCTGCATTCTACCTTCTTCGTCACTTATCGTTCGTCCAGCTATCGAAAGGATTCGCCATTCAAATATTTTCGCAAGCAAGTAAGCAGACATGCAGCAACAAAGTATGTAGTGGAAAGTCCTCCTCATTCAATTTTCACGAAGACGTCGTCAACTTTCAGTGAAATCAAGCATTTGAAAGTTGGATATAAATATTTCTTCACGACATCTACGACGGCAATGTTGACGATGATGATGGTGATTACCAAAAGAACAAAACAGCTGAAATAGCAACCAGCACGACATCACATAGCCCACCAGAAAATAGCGACAAAAACAACAACAACAAAACACCGAGCGCGAAACGTGGCGGTTGAGGACGGAGATAAGCACGAGTTGTTCAACAACTGTCCAATTAAAATGCACTTTAGATAAAAAACGGTACAAAGGATATGCATAGAGTCTCGACAGCAGTCCGTGTAGGTATATAGCGAGGATGGTAAAACAAAACGGAGACATCACGGAGACTATGTGAAATTGCAGGTAAAACGTGAAAATGCGCAAACGAGCCGCCCGTCTTTTTCGATCTCTCCGAGTCCAGTCAACTGAACAATCGGACGCCAAGTCCTTTCTCGGACTATCAAAATCCATACACGTATGCATAGTTCTCGCGTTGAGAGAATTGTCGCAAAACTTTCTATTTTATGACACAAAGTCGTGGTGTTGATGCAAGAATAATAAAAAAAGGAAAACATAAAAATGGAAACAACGACAACAGACGGCAAGGTGCACGAAGGACACAAGTGATATTTCTTTTTTTTTTTTATTTTTCGCTTTTGCAAAGCGAATTTCTCTTTTTATGATTTATGATACTTCAACTTCACACAAAGAATACGAGTATTAGAATCCTGCCCACACGAAATTTCTTTTAGAACTGATCAAAATAGAGGTATTCGACGTGCCATTCAATTGTTCTGAGAAAAATGTTTTGCCGACTACACAGGAAGAAGAGAGGATCGGTATACTTTTATCCTGTTTCGGCCTGATTTGATATAGTGATTTATTAAAATTACAGTAGATGTGTTAATTTTGTAGTCATGTAAGAGTTACAACATATTTAACTAGAAATGGCTCATTTGTGACACTTTAGGTGGTAATTCAACAGTTTTAGCGATAGTAAGTTCTTCTATATTATACAAAATAGGCATCTCAAATTTGCAATATGTACAATCTTTTCAAAATTGTAGCTACATAAACAAGAAACGGCAGATATATATGGATCTACATCTGGCACGCAACATACTATATATTTCTACAATAAACAAGACAATCTAGCCTTAAGACTCTTTTCTTATCTTGATCAACTACTTTGCGCATTGAATGTCTGCCTAGAACGCAATCATAAATCGCACTTAAAACCTATAATTTAATTTTCCTTGAAGCAGCATAGAATGAAATGTATCTGACATCTGAAGTCATATATACATAAAAATAAATATATACATTTTAAGGAACCTGTACTTAAGTGATTCATCTTGCGGCTAAAGAAATGACGGCGGCCGTGCTGTTTCGGCCGTAACCACACCACATCACCACACATTAAAGCCACACTTTATTTTTTTGCCTTGATTTAAGCTCCAACCACCATAACGGGTTTTCACATATAAATGGCTTTATTTGTTGGTCTCTGTTGAATAATCTCCAAGCCCAAATAAAAAATACACATCTTCATTAGAAATCTTACCCGAAAGTGAAAAAACAAAGAGAACCAAAAAATTATGGTAAATTCGCCGCTGTTGATGATGATGATGATGATAGTGATGGTTATCATCAAACAAAAGCCCCGCAGAGAAGATCTAAAAGTTTTTGGATCTATTCGACTGGGAGAGATACAATAAAAAATGTATATTTTTCGGTTCGAGGAGGTTTATTTTGGGTGTTTGTACCACGAAATACTTTAGCCGGCAAAAATAAACGAAATTCTTCGATAATTTTCAGTGAGGGACATTCAAACATGAAAATATTTACATCTGGAAATGACTTCATTTTGCTTGATTTTAATTGGCGCGCGCTTTGAAATGGGTATGGGATGAGAAAAATATGGTAAAAATCAGTGTTGACACTTTTATGAACTAAGCGAATGGAGTATTTCGGTGTTAACATGATTATTGAGATATTATTCTCACTGAGGTGAAATAAAAGTGATTTAATTGATTGAAATAGCAGTGAGGAGAGTGGATTTATGCCATTACGAAAATGTTCAAGAATTCAATTGTTAAATGAAAAGCTGCTTTTTCAAACATGTCAAAGGGTCGTTAGATTCCTCTAATGAATTGACCATCAATTATTCTGAAGCTTTTATCCAACATTACCTTTTCAAACACCATCCTCTTTTTCTCTCAGATTAGTCGAAAAAAAAATGCTTTCGATCTAAACACATCATTAATTGCTCGAACTGCAATTATTTCTTTATCAAAACGATTTCAAGTCCATTAGGAGGTATCAAATTAGCTTTGAAGCATTCAATTTCGAAATAAACATACACATAATAAAAGATGCACATGTTCAAATAGAAATTTAAATAAAGCCATGACTATTGTGATGTGACTTTAATGAGTATTTCGAACATTTTATGATTGCAGTTGGACGTGTTTGATTTGAAATAATTAAATTAAAATGATGGATAATTAGCTTATATAAATGTAAATGAGTGCTTCCTTTATTTGATCGTATCAAACATGTATTTTAGCACTGATACTTTTCAAATGATTTATAGAAGCGATTTCCATATAAAAACACAATAATAACGAGCAAGGTCATATTTATATACGACCGGGAATGATTCTAATTGTTTCACAATAAAGTCTGCATGATTAAAATTATATACATACCATTTTAGGATTCTCATATAGTCTTGCGTTAATATACTGATTCAAATGCAAATTCCCACGTTGAAAAATGCAAAATATTTTGCATTAAATAAAATTCATTTGTTTAAAAGAGACTTATTCAATTTAAACTTAATTAAAAATGCATTGAATGACCACATGTGAAATAATAAATGTGGGAATGTTTCATGGAGGGATTAAGATTCGGTTATAAATTGATAAACAATACATTTTTTGAATAAACTTGTTGGTGCGAAACTAATGAAATCGACAACGCATTCAACCACGAAGAAATATTTAAAAATTTCTATTTAAATATATCAACCAGTTTTAATTTGTTGTATCTTAAACCTACCATTCCATGTATAATCATGGTTAGATATGAAAACAATCTCTTCATTGATTGGCTATAAAAAAGATAGAGGAGAATGGCGAAAGATAATATACAAATTTTATTCTGATGAATTTTTATGGGAAAATAATGATCTCATTTATCAAGATAGCGAAACTCTATCGCATGTAGAGACAAAAAGTTCATTTTAATAGAATGAATTAATTCGTAAGAATTTTATATGTTAAAAAAAACATGAACTCTGTTTCTTATCGTTAGTTTTTAGATTTTGATTCGGTATGCAGATTAATTGAAGCAATGCTGTTACATAAAATTCTATAATTATATTTTAAATCTGTGAGGAGCAGTAGGAAAGTACACAGTTCGCGTAGTTATTTCTAGTTTCGAAGCTCTTTTGGTGGCTCTGGATTTGTTCTAGTAGTTTTTCCATCAGGCTTTGAGCCCGCCCAGCAACGAAAGATACTGACTGAAAAATTGAGTAATAATCGCACATTCGAGCATGATACTGACCACATCAATCTCGAAAGTACCGTTATGCTCAAAGAATGCTATTTTCTAACAAGCTCAACGTCAACGGTTACTGTTTGTAGTGCACAATAACTATTAGTAGAAATACCAGCATTTTAAAACCAATTAAATTCAGTAAAATTACTAGTTGGATCCCTGAAAGCTATCAGAATTCTTTCCTGTCCTGAATACTTCATTCATTTATTTTAATGCACTTTTAACCCTAGAACCCTACAATATCTGGCATGTTAGTTATTCCTACACCTTAGTACAGGAGTACCCTAAACAAAATTGCCAATAACTAAAACAAAAATTGCTGATTTTTTTTATATTTTTGTACACCCAATATTAGTCTTGGCAAAAAGTTTAAGTATTACTTCAATATTTTGTACAGATTTTTATTTGATGACTCGAAAAAGGGGAGTGTTACACTTATTCCACGTCGTCCTGCTTTTCCGATCCTTGCTCCTAGCACAAAGCCCACAACAACCCTTTATCTGATTGAAAGGAATGAAAGTTTTACGTGAGAGCGATTTTTCGATAACTGATCTAGTGGGTTCTTTTACATCCCTTCTCAAAGCTGGCTTATGCAAGGGCTTTTACAAATGTTCTCTTATAAACACATGTCCTATTTCTTTCAAGTGTGTTCTTCGAAACTTATATCAACTTTGGGTTTTGCTTTGGAGCATTTATAAAGAATCCAGGAATTAAGGTGTACAACTTGGCTTCCGTAGTTTTTTTTTCCGAAATTCGAGGCTTTATTGTAAAAAACTGGATATCTATATAGTACATTTATGATTCAAAGTATTGTCTATCACTGGCCACTACTTTCTCCCATCTTTCGGGCAGCATATGAATCTCGCGTTGAAAAAAATGGTCATCTTTTAATCGATCCACGAATCGATCTAATTTTTTACTTCTTCATAAGACCGGGAGTGCTGGTCAGCCAGGCCGTGCGCCATTCATCGAAACAAGTGATAGTCCGAGGGAGCAACGTCTGGAGAATACGGCGGGTGGGGTAGGACTTCCCATTTCAGAGTTTCCAAGTATGCCTTGACCACTTTCAAAACATGGGGTCAAGCATTGTCATGCTGTAAAATCACTTTATCATGTCTCTCGTGGTATTGCGGCCGTTTGTCTTCCAAAGTTCGGCTCAAACGCATTAATTGCATTCGATAACGATTGCCTGTGAATGTTTCAGTAGGTTTTAACAACTCATAATACACTACGCCGAGCTGGTCCAACCAAATACTGAGCATGACCTTGGAACCGTGAATATTCGGTTTGGCCGTCGACGTGGAAGCATGGCCGGGATATCTTCATGATTTTCTGCGCTTGAGATTATCGTAACGAGCCCATTTTTTGTCCCCAGTCACAATGCGATGCAGAAATCCCTTCCGTCTTTGCCTTGCAAGCAGCTGTTCACAAACACACAAATGCCGTTCAACATCTCTCGGCTTCAATTCGTACGGCACCCGATTTCCTTGTTTCTGAATCATTCTCATGATATTCAGGCGTTTTAAAATGGCCTGTTGCATCACTCCCAATAACCCTGCCAATTCTTGTTGCGTTTGACACGAGTCTTGACCAAGTAATGCCTCCAATTCTGCATCTTCAAAAACCTTCTTTCTTCCACCGCCATGCTGGTCTTTGACGTTAAAATCGCCGTTCTTGAAGCGTTGAAACCACTCTCGGCACGTTCTTTCACTAATAGCGGCCTCACCATAGGCATTTGGGAGCATTCGATGAGCCTCAGCCGCAGATTTCTTCATATTAAAGCAGAAAATTAAAACCTCCCACAAATGACGAGAATCTGGCTCGTAAGCTCGTAAACTTTAATCGAGAATAACTTTATGATGCAGGCCAAATCGACTAATATTTCGTGGTGTTATATTAACACCTAAGCTTACTGTATGACATCTATGATCTATTTATTTCAACTACCACTTACCGCTACAGCCATCTATTGCAAAACGGCGGAAGCAAAGTTATACACCAATATTGTCAATTGCACTCAACAGTCCATAAAACAGGCACATTGGCCAACATTTTGTTTTCCTTTAGACGAGCATTTTTTCGCCATTGTATCAAAAACGTCGCCGCTTCCTTGCGTTTGGTTATTAAAGTGAATTATTTCTGGGAGTTCAACTTGATCTCTTTTATCTGCAGTGTCCTGAAGGGTTGACACCGTGATTACAACTTTCTTTTAAGATTGGTGGACAATAGGATAAAAGTGTCAGTAGTCCAGCGAACACGTAAATTCCACTGGTTTTTTGGCAACCTGTTGCTCTAAAAATGATGGAGTATTTTTCGCTTGTTTTTACGGGTTGTTCTCATCAATGTCAAATCTTTTTACAGCACGTTCTTGGCTAACGGGTTGCTGGTAAACCAATTGTCAAAGGTGATGTGTCAACGAGATCCTAATATGGGCTTCGCATGCTCCACAACGCACATAGGGGTGTTTTGCTGATCTAGCTAGTCAAAATTATTTATTTATTTTTACTCCAAGGAGTTGCTCTGGTTAACTATAAGCTATAATAATTTTTTTTTTGAATCATAAGAATAATGACAAAATATTAGGAAAAAGTATAATAAAAATATAATTTAGTAATTTACAACTTTATATAACTATAATGTTGATGAGTTCTATGGTTCTTTATCATCCTCATCACTTTCAGGACCCCCAAAAACCTTCTCCAAATCAGAATTTGAGTCTCTTTCAGAGTCAGGTACAGTAGGAATCATCAAAGAAATTGCTTCTTTCGTGAATGGCAACGTTCCTTTTTTGGGGTTTGGTCTCATTCCAGCAATCAGTGAGTAATAATCTTTTTACAATCTCGCGAAATTCTGCCTGTACTGCCGGAAATGTTTATTCCGTGCCTAAGCGGCTTCTTTCAAAACCAACCTAATTGGCAGCAATGCATGGGCTATGACAGTAGCACCATGCACCGGGATCTTGTGCATCGTAGTTGTAATCGAATGCCAATGATACAAACTTACATAAAGGTTTGCAGCGGTTATACAATAATCTGCAAACTTGTTCAAATAGACGTAGTGACCACTTGATATGACTTCAAGGATGGCTTTGAGTCGGTAAATGAAATTATAATCAGCTCCAGTTATTTGCGCAGCTAATTTAGGATTGGAAAAAAACTTTCTACTTGTACTACCATCATTGGTATTTCCAAACCGAGCTTTCGGTACATTCACTATTAGACCGGTTTCACGTCTAAATTGCTCTTGAATATTTTTTTCCCTCTTTTTAACAATAATTTTGTCAACGTCATTTCTTAACTGCCACTTTTTTTACAGTGAGTTTGTATGCGAGGTGCAATATGCTCTCGAACCGACGTATTCTGGCATGCAAAGTGGATAATCCGAATGGAAGTGCGTCTGCATCAACATATTTTTTGATGGTTAAATCATTGAATTCTTTCGATGTTGCTCCATAAATGTAGCACCTTATCGTTGAGATGGTCTGTATGGCGGCGTTACATACTTTTGCGTTTACTATTGTAAGCATCATCATGTTTTACAGAATATGACTTTTACTCCAGTAAAGATTTTGTATTTTGTAGGGCGTTAATGGCATTTTCCACATACTCAATTTCTTTTTGGGTTATATCCACAGATTTTTTAACGAGTCTAATTTGAACGGGACGACAATATAGCGGTGAGAATGGGGTTACATTTTGCCATGATATTTTTGAACCACATACCAAACGAAGTGGTACAAAGCTACTTTGAAAAATGTGACTATCTGTAGCATAATTGTCCATCTTTTGTTTGAATAGTTTTGCTTCGCTGTCGAGTTTCAGGAAAAGTTCTTTGGCAGTTGTTAATAACCGTGACAAAATGTTTCTGTCGTCTGCATAGGTTATTACTTGGCTTGACACGTAGCTTCCTTATGACGTACAGATAGCTTCCTTATGACGTACTCCAGAGCCAAATTGAATAGCAATGGGGTCAGCTCATCTCCCTATTTTAGTATGATATTTGTGTCAAAGGCATCGGTGAGTTGGTTATTGATGCGGACTTGGGAGGTCGTCAAAGTCATTGTCATTTTGGTAAGACGGACTGATTTGGCTGGGATGCCAAGGCAAAGCATTATTTGGTACAGTACGTTACGATCAATACTGTCGTATTCTTGCTTAAAGTCAACGGAAATTTGGTGCATATCTATGTTGAACTCCCAGCATTTTGCAAGTACCTGCTTGACTGTGAACAATTAGTCTATCGTCGATCTACCTGCTCTAAAACCTACTTGATACACCTCAATAATACCGTTGGCGTATTATCCGATTTTATTTTCTATTAGCTTTGAAAATATTTTGTACACCGTACAAAATAGCGATATGCCTCTATAATTTTCGCACTGTAGCTTGTCACCTTTTTTGTGGATAGGGAATAAATTGATTGGCTCCACTCTTTCGACATGTGTTCTTGTTGCCAAATCTTCTGGATGACTTTGTGAACAGCTTGATGAACACTACTGCCACCATATTTGATGAATCTCATAGATGCCCGGCGCTTTATTATTCTTTTTGGGCTTTGATGATGGAGCAAACTTCATCCAGAGTTGGTGGGGCCAATGATCGCTCTCCGCAGACATCTATATGCTCCGATGTTCTGGAGCTGTGCGGAGGATTAAGGAGGTTCTTGAAATATGATGCCCATCTTTCCTTTATCTTGTTTTCACCAGCGATCATACTGCCGATGTCATCACGACAGAGAGTGGTTTTGGGCTTATAACCACGTTTCAGGCTTTTCACTACTTTGTATGCTTGTCTTGTGTTGTTGCTCGTTAAACTTATATCTATAGTTTTCAATTGGTTGCCATAGTATTTTCTTTTCTTAATCCTAATTATCTTATTTGCTACTCTTCTGAGATTTTCATAGTGTTCTCTCTTCGTCTTGGTTTTTCTACCAATGTATTCTTTGTACGCCTGATTTTTTTTATCTAACACATTCTAGCACTCATCATCGAACCAATCATTCCTTCTGCGCCGGGCTTGCTGTCTGATTGTCTGTTCTGCCACGGTCCTCAACGATGCGTCTGATAAGATGGAAGCCAGCTGGTTGTCGAGGGTCTCCGTGAAATTTTTGACCACAGACGATGTCAAATTTTTGTAGTGAGCTAGGCTTCGCCGAATATGCCTTTGACATACGACATCGATAGGTTAATTTGATTAAGTAATGATCTGAGTTACAATTGGCTTCTCGGTATGTACGGACGTCAAGTATGCTCGAGGCCCAACGTTGTTGGATCAGAACATGATCGATCTGGTTTTTTGTGTTACCATCCACCATCAATGTGGGAAGTAAGTCGAACGTATGACTAGATTTCTGCTACATGCGAAGTCAATCAGGCGCTGGCCGTAGTCATTTGTTTCATCGTGCAGGCTATATCCTCCAGTCGTTCTCCGATGAGATAGCTCATTGCCCACCTTAGCGTTGAAATCCCCCAGAATAATTTTTGTGCCGTTTGTAGGCATTGAGTCGACCAGTCTTTCCAGGTGATTGTAGAACGTTTTCTTTGTTTCTTTGTCCTTTTCTTTTGGAGAATTTCGCTTTTATACGGATGGCACACAACCGTTTGTTTATTGCCTTGAAATTATTTCATCATTTCAAGGCAATTAATATAATGACCAGGAAGAAATCGGAAAAACAACAAAAATTGGGTTAGATTTTAAGAATTTTAAACTATATTTTCAAACCTCAAATAAAATTATCCTGTCAAAAAAAGCTTAATATTCAAAAAATATGCGTTCTTACCTCCTTGATCCATATTCATAACAATATGTTGAAAAAAGTCAGTAGTAGTGAAAAAGTGCTTTGACACACGGACGGACTGACAGACAGGCGCGATTTTAGTAGGGTTTTGTAAAATTATTTTACAAAACCCTAAAAAGAAGGTTACAGGAACTTGTGGCTAGTAGAACAACCACAGAGTTGAGATTGAGAAATTGTCTGCAAATGAGCGTAAGTCCTCTTTAAACCCTCACCAAGCACTGGTTTTATATTTAGACCTTGACTTATCGGAACGAAAATATAAATCATTAAGAACTGCGGTAAATAGTTTGCACAAGGATTGCTTTTTATGCCTTTATTCATTTGTTTTTACCAGGAGTTCAATCCTACCAACTAAAATTACCGTAGATGATATTTCTGCTAGTGTAGATTTAGAAGAACTTCTGGAATATATATTTAAAAGGATAATGAAAGTTGTAGGTTTGGTAGAGAGCAACAAATTAAAACTGGTCTGCAAATGGTGCTTCGTAGCCAGTATAAGCAAACGTTTCCCAATGCAAATAGCACTGTTGAATATTTGTTTATAATTACTATGGTGCCGTTAACATTGATAGATATGGATACAGGAAAAGAAGTGCTTCTATAGCATCTGAGAATGCTAACCGTGATGCACCCATATTAGAAATTTCATAGGCCTTTTGAACACGCAATTTACAAAGCCCTCAAAACCAGATAAGCGGATTAACAAATTAAAATTAAGATATTCATTGTACGTTACAGTTTGTTGAATAAATAAAAAAAAATTAGCCTGAAAAAGTGAGCTAACTTTTTGGTGGTGCGCTAGAGGCGTTGTAAATATTTCTAGTCTTAGTCTGAATACACAACGCTTGGAGACAAGCGATTCTTGTTAGACGATAACAGGCTTGAGTGTTAATACTTCACCACGGATGCTTTACTTATCTAATAATAATATTAATCGTACTTTTTATCAGCTCTATGTAATTGAAAGCCTAAATTTTCAATAGAAATAACAATTATTCGATATTTTTAAAATAACATGTTTGGAAATTCTAATATGCCAGATTTTCGTGAATCCAAGCTAAGGATTAATGAAAGCAAATTTAATCCTTCATTTGTATATTAAATTAATGACTTAAATATCATTGAAAAATTTATAAGATGGGAGATATGGTGGAGTTTTTCAAATTGCTTCATGTTTACTTTAATAGGATTAATTAGTAATTTAACTGTCCCGAACATTTGCAATCAACCAATAATTTCAATAGCGATGTATAATTAACACAACTTATTAAACCATCCGCACCTATACAAAACTACAGCACAAATTCAAATTTATTTTACAATCCATTCAGAACATTTTCCACATCATTCCCAAAAATTCAATAACGACCTTAACCATGAAAATAAAAATTCCTTTTCAAATTATAGTTTAATCAAATGAACTGTCAAAAAATATCTTAGGCGCCGCCATAACAAATACTATACAACTCTTTTCAACTTCTTTCCACAAGAAACAGATGACCATGATGACGATGCAAATGGCGGGCAACCAACAGTTTTCCACACATGCCTACTACAAACTCAGCTGTTCCATCCGAAGTGCAAATCCAACCTCCAATCTCCCTCTCCCATACACTAAGCAATTCCTTACTACTCATGCATCCATAACTCAACCAGGCGGCTTCCAATCGCGTCATACCCCGTTCCATTGACTACATCTTAACTCCCCGCCATTAATCAGACCACGAACGACCCGACACCCGAACCTACTAAATGGACTGCCCCTTCACTGGAGACGAACGATCGTTCGGCTACATTCGTTATTGCTTTGCCTTCCACTACTAACTAACACTAACAAACGGTCAATGCCGCCATGTTTATGACCGCGCGTTTAACTGCTCGTTTGTTTGGTGTGTGCAGGTAAAAAGTGAGTGACGTTTTTGTTTGGCTGAGATTTATTCTATTCCAACTGAATATGAATTTTGTGTGACTTGAAAAGAATTAACATTGTTTTGATAATTAATCAGTTGAAACACGTAAAATGAATCAAAGCTATATCTAAAATCTGAAATTGTTCAAAGCGATTCGTCATCACTCTCTAAAGTATCTCATGCCGGCATCTTAGATGTGTCATCAGACGTTCCATTGTTGTTTATACTCTTGGGAGCATTTTGTTGAATATTCGCGTATTTCGCGATTGTCGTGTTTACGTTTCCGCGTTGTTAAGTGTTTCGTTTATTACTTTCGGTTTCCAATTAGCATTTAAGTTGCGGCTGTTTCGATTCATTTCATGCGATATTTAAGGTATTTGTATAATTTCACTTTCTTAAAATGGAATACAAAGGAGCATGCCGATCCACTGAATTCACACACCCCCTCTCGTTTATCAACTTTCTGTTGGGTTTCATTGTTTTGGCGCGCATGCTTGGCGCAAAAGGAGAATATCAAAGTCAAAGCAAATGTTTTTTGGAGGAGAGGAAAGAAAAAATTATTTCTTGATAGGGTACTTGGATGGTTGAATACAGAGAATTGATTTAATGTTGCCATTCTAGATGGTTGAAGAATTATTCGTAGAGCAATTTCTAGTGCTTAAATATTGCGTTAGAAAACAAATGCCGATAGGGCAACTATGCAATGGAATACAATTTATAAATAAAATCATGTATCTCCCATAAATCGAGACCAAAGCTTTTGTGAAAATTTGAAGAAATACGTCGCTTAAGATCTTTCATAGATTTCTTTTTATAATATTGTAGTCAAATTTAATTGATATTTCTTCATTTGAGATAAGCAGCTGTTTCTACAAAAAGCAATCTGATCAATAATTTTTTTTTATTGAGAACATATGTATTTATTTCTTAAAGCATAAAAGTAAGAGCCTCTACACATATTTTGAGTTTTAACAAATTATTTGAATTAATTTTTGCTTGCCAAGTTTAAACAAGCTTTAATCGTTGTTGGTGCAAATTCCATTGCACAAGAAAGTAACACAAAACGAGTGCATCAGCGACATCAATTCATTTTTTAATAGATTTGCTAATATATACGAGTACATAGGTTAAATAATTGGCAAGAGAATTATATTATACTTATAATTGCATCATTTTCATTACTTAAAACAAGGAAGATGTGAACAGATTACAAATTAATAATGCGAAAAAGCTATACTTCACTAACACTCGTATATGTCATTTAAAAGATATTTCAATTGGTCAGTTAAGTGAATGTGAGAAGAACATTTTGAACGGAAGACTTTCTTTCAAAAATAGCCCAAGATTGTTTCAATTCTGCTTATTATCGGTAAATATTCGCCCAATATTACTAAACAGGCATGTACCTACATTACCATGATTCTAGCTGTCTTTTCTGGCAAAAAATTATAACTTGAAAAACTCTTGTAACTGATGCATTTTATCTCAAAACTGATCGTCGATTATCAATTAAAATTATTATGATACTAAATTTAAATATTTGAATTTATATTTTGAAGTCTGTGTGGCGCAGTGGTTAGAGTGTTTGCTTCTTAAGTCAAAGGTCCCTAGATCGACTATCGTTGGTGACCACGAGATTTGTTTCGAATGATTACTCGGACGGACTGTAAGCCCATTCAGTTGTGATACGCCCTGGTAAAAAGATGCATCAAAATGCATCGCACCCCGATGGACAGATTAACGGCTAAAGCCTGGTACTGACAATATCGCCTTCTTGAGTGCCGTTACATTTGATCGAGGTAATGATATATTCTATCTATCTCTAAGCAAAAGCAAAAAAAAGTGTATTTATATATATATATATATATATATATATATATATATATATATATATATATATATATATATATATATAAATACAAAATGAAACCTCCCATAGCCGGACACTCATGATTCCAAGCTTTCTGTCCGCCTGTAAGAGGTGTCCACTGCTGGGAAGCACCGAATGAAAATGCATTTTACCTACATACTAAGTTAGTATAGTAAATAAAAGTGTTTTGCGTGCTAAACTTTTTGCATTCTATTTCAGTTCATAGTTTGATCTTCTTATTTACATATTTGTACTTACATATAAAGATTTTTATAGAATTTTGATACACATAATCATATTTCGAAAAAAAAACAAAAAATCGTTTACTTGCGTTGGAAAAATTGATTATCTTTTCGCTGTTGAATTTTGGTTTGTCTGAATTTCAACTGTTCGTTCTCAAAATAATTGTCTGCATTTTTCAAGTGTTGAAACGCTGTATAATCAATTCTAGTGAAATGTTTTAAACGTGGCAATAGCTTTAGAGCTTCATCAAATGAATTTATTGGATCGATGTCTTCATCGATCACCTCGTCTTCGAAACTACTTAAACATATGTACATTGTCAAATGGATCAATCGCGTCAAATTTCAATGTTGTCAGCTTCAGTTCCAACTTTTTCATTGATGTTCAGATATTATTCCAAATTTTGATACCTTTAATGCAACGATCCCATTTTGTAGACTCAAAAGTATTGCCAATGGCAGTTCATCCTCGGCTTCAAATTCTAAAAGACTCGTATCAGAGTTTATAAATGACACTTTTCGAAAGCAGTTTTTTATAGTTGCTGCTTCAACTTTATCCCACGAGGCTTTGATAAAATATGGCATCAAGAACATTCATAGATTTGGCCAGTTCTGATGCTGATTTGCAGGTTTCTATTTAGGATATTATGTGTTTTGAAATTAAGATTCTTTAGTGCACCTTGAAATTCTGTATAATACCTGAATCTAAAGGTTGGCATAATGCAGTTGTGTTAGCTGGTAAAAAAAAATGATATTCATGTGGGTAAGATTTAAATTTTTAAGGATGTAATGCTGCATTATCCAAAAACAAAAGAATTTGTCTGTTCTGAGCCCTCATTTTTCAGTCAAATTGAAGCAACCATTCAGACATATCTTACGTCATCCATGCTTTTCTATTCGAATTCCAGTATGCTGGCAAATCAGTGATTCAAAGATTTTTGATAGCTCGGGGACGGGCTGCTTTGCCAATTATAGGCAGCTTCTCTTTTTTTCCTGCCATGTTGACCCAAAATAAGGCATTGAGTCTTTCTTTCGACAGTTTACCACCGATACATTTCTCCGATTCCAAGGTCAACGATTTCTCAGGTAAAGCACGAAAAAAGAGCCCACTCTCATCAGCATTATAAATATTTTCCGACTTGAACCCGCATAAAATTGAAGGAAGCTTCGACGTAAATTGTTTAACGTCCTCTTGACTTACATCAGAAGCTTCACCAGATATGCCCTTAAAAGTTATGTTGTGCCTTTCCAGCCACCCATTGGACGCTGAAAATCCTGAGTAGCCTACTCGTTCTGAAATATGAATGTCTATTTGAGAACCATGGAGCTTAAAGGAGCTCTTCTTCTGGTTTATGTTTCTTTCAGACTGCCGTTGTAATCGAATAGCTTCTTTATTTTTTAAGATATTTCCAGCCTGTATTTTCCCGACACTGAACCTGGTAAAAATATGAATTTTTGTAAAAATTGACAAAACCCGAGCTTTACAAAGGATGTGAGAAAAGTATTAAACGATTTTTTAGTCACCGATTCAGTGTGTACACGACATACACCAATCATTAAACGTCACTGACTCACCACATACACTAGGCAGAAGAAGTCTGTGTTCACCTGATGGCATTTGGTTTTCAACATTCACAAAATGAAACGTATCGAACATTTTCTAGATTTTGTTTCACCTATCGATGAACAATTTGTTTATCATTGGGCAGCCAGACTTTCATCAATTTCCTCCGAGCTCCGATAACTGTACTTTTCGCGGGACACATACAAAACTGAAGCAGAAAAAGTCTGCGTTCACATATAATAAACGTTTTCAAATGACTGATAATTACAGTTCCGATTCCAATCAATAACTTTTAGGATATCCTCGATTCTTTATGAACTCTTGAAGTCTTTTATGCATCGAATTGATGAGCATCGCCATCTCGTCTTTTGATGTTTTCTCCCAATCTTCTCTGAGAACATTTTTGAGCATTTTTTTGCTCGTTATCGTATGTTGTCGAATTCTTCTCTCGAGCGAGTCCCATTAATACTCAATGGGATTAAGGTCTGGAGATTGCGGTGGCGTATGTAGCAGTTTTGGGGTACTATAAAGTAGCCAGGGCCTCACAAGGTCGGCTGTATGCTTGGAGTCATTATCTTGCTAGAAGTGATAGTCATTACCCAAGCCGAGGTTTCGCGCACTTTGCTCCAAATTGTTTCTTAAAATGTTAAGGTAACTGAATATATTCATTATCGACTCAATGAACTCTAGGTAACCAACGCCAGCAGCCACCATGTATCCCCAAACCATTACTCCATCACTACCATGTTCTGCAGTGTGTAGCAAATGTTCCTTTTGTAGTGCTGCTCGTGATTTTCTCCAGACTATTTTTCGTCCTTTTATACCGAAAATGCATGATTTGCTCACGTTCGAAAAAGGACATTATTTCAAAATTCTTGAGGTTGATCCGCAGATCTAAAGCGGAAGGTTACTCCTTCACACCAACGGAACGCAAAAAATATACAGTCATACTCAGTGGTCTAGACTCGGCATTCGGAGCTACACAGGTTAGAGAAGACATTGATATACAATGTCCGGACATTAAAATCGACAATGTCTCACCGTTAACCACCGAATGGTCTAAAGCGAACGGCGTGAACTTAGATTTATACAGAATAGTCCTTAACCAAAAAGAAGACCAAGACCGCCTCCTTAAGCTTCGTTTCATCCTTCATCAGAAAGCGACTGGGAAACGCCTAGAAGGACTGACCTACTCCAGTGTTATAGATGTCAGCGCTTCGGCCATGTCTCGGCGAATTATGCCTTCCAGGCAAGATGTGTAGCTTGTGGAGAGGACCACAACCCCCAAGAATGCCCAAGAAAGGACATTGACAAAACAAGTAATCCACCTTTCTGTATCCTCTGCAAAGAGAAAGGCCACCCATCAAACTTCTCCGGATGCCCGGAAAGGAGAAGATTGGTAGACAAGATAGCGCTTTAAAAAAATAAAAGAACAACCCCCATATCAACCCCATCTTTTGAATATATCCATAACCCAATAGCAACAACCACATCAGCACAATCAGTACCTCAAAACTCGGAAGTCACGAGTGGAAGAAATTCAACTATGCCCCGAAACGCAGTACCACAAGAGAACCCCAGACAAAGACTGCACTTCGAAACAGTCCAAGTTTTAGGAGTGTCGGCAGGGAAACTCCCAAAATAGGTTGCCCAATTCTGGCCGAAATACGATGGCACACCAACGCAGGACAAGCCAGTTTTGCTAATTAAGCTATACCTTAACCTGTATGGGGGTAAATAATCTGATTACTATCTGTCTCAACATAAACTCTCTAGTTTCTTATGAAAAAAGAATATTCGTGTCTAACCTTATAAAATCTATTCAACCAGACATAGTTTTCCTTAACGAAACAGTCTTAAAACCGGCACACAAGGTCCGAATGGAAAACTACCAAGTACTTAGAAACGACGCAGGCAGAGGGACCGCCCTTTTATATCGAGACCACCTATCAGTCGACCAAATAAATTTTAAAAATCCTGACATTTCCTGCACACTAGCAACTTTAAACATGCGAAAACACAATGGTAGTCATGGGAAAATGCTAATTGTATCTATTTCCATCTCAGGAAACCTGGGACCTTCAATAGAACCGACCCCTAATAGAATACTAACAATAGCTGTGAATCACGACTCTGTCCTCCTCGGCGGAGACCTCAACGCGAAACATGAGCATCGGGGTGATTCCAAACGAAATCCAAACGGTCAATGAATATATCAATGGTTCCTGTCGAGCGCATTTCTAACATGCGCCACCGTCAACGCAGGTGTCCCCTCATACCCAAGAAGCAGCTCCTTCTTAGATTACTTTCTAGTGTCACAAGACCTACTAACTGGTAACACAATTCCCTACCAATGTGCAACACTACCATCGATATCCGATTACTATTGTTTGAAACTAACCCTTCACCTAAATAACCAAACCACTATTGAAGAAATACCGAAAAAATTTCGCTCCTATGCCTCTGTTGATTGGGCAGAGTTCAGATAAGACCTCGAAGACGATTTACCCTCCTTTTTCCTGTTAGCCGAATCCTATCTAACCAGGAAATTGAAATCTAGAAGCTAACCGAGTCTATACTAAAACGAATGGATGCACATGCGCCGGAAGAAAAACCGGAACAATGGCTATACAGATGCCTTACGCAAGACACCAAAGCACAGAAATAGGATCAAAAACGGAAAACTCAAAGGCTTAAATGGATCTTCTACCGGCACAATAATCGTATAAACCAGGAATACCTCAGTTTCAAAGGGGAAATCACAGAACTAACCAACCGCATAAGGTGGAAACTAAGACGTAAGATGAATGGGAATTATAAAAGAAGATTGAGTTTACTAAAACCATCTTCAGACGTCTTTTAATATACCAACGGGCCAACGGTCATATAAGTTTAACATCGACAGGGACCTTACCAAGCACAGAGAGCTACCTTTCTCTACACCTGAAGAAAATCTGCGAGTTATCTCCTCATTCTACGGAAACATGTACGGAGAAAGAGTCCCAGAGAATGAAAGAGCACAGGAAAAGATATCGGCTGTAAGAACCAGAAACATCGGTTACCAAGGGTCATAACTTATAATATTTTCTGACACCAACAAGCCAGTATCTCCCCAACATGAAAAATTCGGGGAATTCTTCACCTACGTTTCAGAAGTCGAAGATATACTAGCTGGTCTTAACAATAAAACCTCCTCGGGCCTAGACGGTACTCCCAATAAAGTACTAAGGAAATCCGGCGCAGTTGTCGCCAAAAGCTTAATAATCATCTTCAGCAATTGCATCAACAATGGTTACTTTCCCGAAAGATGAAAACGAGGCAACCTTATCCTTATCCCTAAACCAAACTGCGACGGAGACGTAAAAAACTTCAGGTCAATCCCTTCACTTTCCAATATTGGTAAGTATCTGGAAAGAATCATACTACGAAGCATTAGAGCATTTTCAATTAAGCTAATTCCGGAGTTTCAGTTCGGATTCCAACCCAAGAAATCCACAGAACGTGCCATTATGCTTGTGCAAGACACCGTAAAAAACTTGCGCAAAAAACAAGCAAAGTCGCATGCGCGCTAGACTTACAAAAAGTGTTTGACTCCATTTGGACTGATGAGCTAAAATTCAAGCTCATATACTATATTCCAACTGTCCCCTGGCCCTAACGCAAATCCTTGACAGCTTCTTACAAAATAAATACTTAACAACTGAAATATCCCACCGAATTTCAACACCTATACCTATCCTGTCTGGAGTCCCACAAGGATCCATATTGGGACCAAACCTTTTCAACTTCTTCCTACACGACCTCCTATATACCGCCGCTACAAACAGAATCCAAAACATCTCCAGTAACCCGAACATGGTCATGTATGCGGATGATATTCTAATTCTAGCCCCAGTTACACTCTTCTTATTTCCGCCATGAAAATGGTGCAAAGAAAAGTTCACATTATAGCATGCTATTTAAAGGATTGGGGGCTCCAAATCAACGCTGCTTAATCGGAAATAATATGCTTACGTAACGCGAGTGGTAAAGGGCACAAACTAGCTGTTCAGCAAAGCAAACTGATAAGGGCGATTATCAACGGGGACACGGTGAACCCAAAAGATAACATTATGTATTTGGGAGTGAACCTCAACAACAGGTTCAAGAAAAGCAATAAACGCAGCCAAAGGAGCTGCTGCATTAATTTCACCCCTCCTATTTTCCAAATCCGTCTTCCCAAATGTGCAACTCCTCATGCATAAAACTCTAATTCGCCCCATCATCACATACTCCTTCCCAGCCTGGCCAAATAAAAAATACAATAAAAACAGCGTTCTTTACCAAGAAACTAAAATCCCTTATCCTGCAATACATGCTTGAAGCAAGCAAAAAGCGAAAAGCTAAATGGTAGATACATGAATCAAATCTAATCCGGGACCTCTTCAATAGTACCCCCATCTCTGAAAACCCATATTATCTCTCTCCTATAAGAATTCTCCAAGACTTGCAGATTAACACCGAACCCCAACCAAACCCCCTTAAGCCCATTTTCTATTATATACTGTCCCCCAATACCTACAGGAGCCAAAGCAACTTGAATTTCCATCGGGAAAAAATAAAAATCAAATAAACAATAATTAAAAAACCGATTAAATAAATAAAAAATGACTTTTGAGTGGTGGAAATCTTTATTTGGACCTTTAAAGTTTTTTCCATCAATCAAAATCATTTTTTTTGATTTAGTAAAACAGTTATTCCCTCCCTGTACAAGTAGGTATTGGATGAATAATTCAAGTCATCAATTCATGCCATCAGAAAACTTATGTTGAACCCTAGGGTGTTACAAAGCCCTTCTGGTAGCAACACTCTCTTGCTTAGTCGACTCATTTTTTCTTACTTTTTATTGCACAAAATTATTGCAGCAACCATAACATCAATATATAGATAGAGTTTGATACTTATCCGTCTTAAAATTGCTGTTACTTTTAATCAAAAGGACAGATTACAAAAATATTATCTTTATTCCCAATCGCATTTTTCAGTCTTTTCTACACCTAGGAAAAAAATAATAGTATATCTACCTTATGATCCGCGATATGCGAGTTCGATTCCAGCTCGAGTATATACTCGTATGAATTAGATTAAGTAAATTTTTTTAAAATTATAGTTTCACTGCAATTTTGCCGGGGGAGAAACAGCGATAGACAAAATAAAAAACGTCGATAAGGTTTTAAGGTTTGATAAAATCATTTTACAAAACCCTACTAATATCACATCTTGTCTGTCCGTCCGTCCGTGTGTCACACCACTTGTTCTCGCAAACTACATAAGCTAGGAACATAAGATTTTGTAGGTAGGTACAAAGTGACGCCCTCTTCAAAGTTTCACTACAAAAAGAAATTTATAAAGTGTTTAAGGGGGACTGGCCCTTGAAAAAAAAATTTCATCGCATATACTCGTAGGCAATATGGGTATCAAATGAAAGGTCTTAATGAGAACTTACAAAACCGGTCTTAAAATGACAAGTTTTGCTTTGATGGGTGCAGGAGAAGGGGATATGTACGAAAATTTTGTGCTATTTTTCACATTAGTTATTACTTCAAAAGGTTTTTTGAAACGAATCTTCGAGTATTTGCGATATATTCTTTTACAGAATCTAAAAAATGGTGCTGTAAATTGTGCAAATTTCTGGTTTAGATTGAAACTTGTTTGCACTTTTTTTATAGGAAATCAACCATAAGTTTCCAAACGTAGCTACATACTTATGATTATGCTGAATGTATTGAGCTTTATAGTTTTGAGATCGAAGGTGTTAAAAATTGTTACAGCTTAAATTTTTAGACTTCAGGGGATTCGTTTTGTATGATAGTATTCTTTTGTTAATTGCTTTAAAAGAAGACAAACTAAGGCCTTATCGAATGAAAAAAAGCCTCTTATTTCGATATTATAGAGACTATAGAGTTAACTGAGTTACTACTGAAAATTACTGTATTTTTAATCATTTCTATCGAAGCGACAACCCTATGCAACGGTATTTTGTCTTTTCGAAATTTAAAGGTTCAAAGATGTTTGCTCCCCAGCCATACATATATCTTTCCAACTCTCACAACAAATACATTCACACATACTATACATGCATCTACATAGTATGCTTTTAGGCGAAATCAATAAATTTATCTTTTAGAGATCAAATTTAGGCCAAGCCTGCGGGGGTTACAAAACGTTACGAAAATTGTAAACGAGATTGCGTAACGGCTTGAACAAAAGCTTTATAAACTACCCAAGTAGCTATAACTTTACTCTATATATACATCCACTTGAATATAGATATATAGCATATCAAAGGTATACCTACAAAACATTTATTGATACATAACAGTTTGGAATGTGGCACAAGGCAATTGTGTGGTGACTTTTGTTACGCGCAGAAAAAGGGACTAAAATATAGGATATCTCTGCTTGTAGGTCTATATGGGCAATGCTGGTACGTTTAAGGTTTGCCGGGCATGAAAAATGAGCCAAAGAACGTAGGACGCGCGGAGAGAGCATGCAAGGGTGGCACGTAACCGAACAGGATGAAAAAGTATCAAACAAGCATACAACCAACTTTAAGTGCCATCGAAATGCCTTTCAGATAAATTTTTTGATGACTTGATAAGCTTTTTAGGAGATTGTCTCTGATACTTTTTTGGTATTTACCTCACCGTTTTGAAAATCTCTCATCGCTCTGAGTATACTTTAAAAAACACTTAATTAGATTTTGTTCGGTTGCCGGCACGAGGAAATTTATTGGAAAATTTAGTTGGGAAGTTTTTTAGGTTTTTTTTTTCATTCTCTATTTGGGGTGAGGGGGATATAATACAGCATCAAAGAAAGTTTATTGCGGTGAAAATAATTAGCCGCGCTATTTTAAATTCTGGATATTGAAAAATACTTCGATTCAGATTAAGATTTTATTTAAAATCCAGCGTATCACTGAAAGTAGCGTACAAAAAAAATCGTGAAGAACCCCCTCAATATGGGTCTAAAATGTGCGAACCATTTATCTATCAATTTTCTCAAAATTGATCTATATTTGTTTATGGTAACTTAAAAAAAGTAACTTAAAAAAAGTACGTTTGGCACCAAAATCTAGAGGGAAATTGCTGAATATATTATCTATTGTTGAATTTGACTTTGTCGTATGTTTGTGAAAATGTGGAATAAGGCTGTTTGCTAGAAGGTACTCTGCTTTCTCATTTTTAAAACGCTCGTAGGATTTATAATGAAGCCTTCTAATGTAAGTACCTTTTCTTAGTGTTAAATGTGCTCTTAATGCATTTCAATACAATTTTCGGGAAAAATTTGAAGGATTTAGATATGGCTAAGCATGGAACAACAAATGATTAGAAGTACACATTTTCACCCATATTACTTAAAAGTTTACGAGTTTTTATTAAAGCAACTGACCTCTAATTAATTTTCCTATAATCTACGGGTAAAGAACTATTTTCACTATTTTTTCCAAAATTTTGGACTCAGTAGTGTTAGAAGTATATTATTTAAACCTGGTAACACCAAATGAACATGCTAATGCCATCTTTTATCATTATGAAGCTCTAATTATATCTTCTTCTTCTTCTTGGTAGTACTATAGTCCCTCTCGGGCCTTCGCTTCCTGCAAATAGTGCCTCCAACTGTCTCGGTCCATTGACCACGTCCTCCAATTTCGAAATCCAAGCAACGATGAACTGTCTTCGTCGACCGAGTCAGACCAGCATTTCCTCGGTTTCCCCGTGGGTCTCCAGCCTTCAGTTCTCCCAGCGAATACCATTTTGGGTATCTGTTGTTCGTCCATACGATTCATGTGTCCAGCCCATTGCAGCTTCCGCAGTCTTACAATCTTTGAGACCTCCGATTCATCAAAAATTTCATACAGCTCATGGTTGTATCGAATTCGCCATTGGTCCTCGTCTAGCTTCACTCCGATTATTCGCCTCGGGACCCGTCGCTCAAAGGCGTTCAATATATTTTCGGATGCTTGAGTTAGGGTCCATGTTTCACACCCATTGCATAACACAGGTCTTATCACAGATTTGTATACTTGGAGCTTTGTCTTCCTGTGTATGCAGCCGGTTTTCAAGATCGTAAAAACTGAATAAAATATTTTATTTGCGAGGTGTAGGCTTAGGTGTCACTTTTGACTCTAGCTTGAAGTTTGATGTTCATATTTCTGAAATAACTTCAAAAGGTTTGGCACTTTTAGCTTGATCTCGAGAAATTCCCATATTTTTTCCGATTTTTTACCCTGTGTTAAATTATATTCGAGTTTGATTTGTCCGATTTTTGAGTACTGTTTGATAGTTTGGTCGCCTCATTCAAAGTATTTGAAGTCCGCGTTAAAAGCTGTACAGAAAAATTTTTACGAATCGTCTTCTTGAAGTTTTGGATTCCCTACATTCAATATGAATCAAACTTATTAATCCTCAATATTCGTTCGCTGAAAAAAAGTTGAGGCTGCCTTGAGAAATGTTCCCTTTACAGGATTTGTCGTGGTTTGCTCGATACTCACTTAGTCAACCAGGTTCCAGTGGGGCACGTTACGCACAAGATCATCGAATATCGTTGATATACCATTCGCGTGTAGCTTGGTGTATTTTCACTCTCACTTACCACGTAATCATAATAATTTTCAGCTTGGGCCTTTTTTTCTCGTACTCGGTCTATAAAAAATTGTCAACTCTCTTCTTCTTAACTCTAACTAATTTTGTTTCTCTTCTTTCTCCTAGCTGTGCTATTGTTTACTCTATTTTGGAATTGGTAATATTTTATTAAATATAGAAACGGATAAATGAATATATACCCGAGTAGAAATTCAACTTAGGCAGTCATAAGGCTCTAATTAGGCATTAGGGCCTAATGCGTATTCCATATTAGGCTCTAATGCCGTTATCCCATTACTGCCTAAATTAGGCTGTGATGGGGCTTGCCTAAACATTTCCTAATTTAGGCAGTGATGAGGCTTGCGTAAATAATTCCTAATTTAGGTAGTGAGGCGATTTGCCCAAACAGCTCCTGAACACAATCAACTTTCTTGGCAAAATCAACACAAAAGATTTAAATTTTTTTATAATACTTACCATTCTCTTCAGTTTGCAAAATACTTACCAGTTTCAAAATTTTTCAAAAAAATCCACAATGGCGATGATATATAAAAACTCAACAACACTTCTCTGGTGCAAATTACACGCAGTGAAATATTATGATTCAATTTAGGAATGCCGCATTAGGGCCCCATTAGGCCCGCTTTAGGCATGGCTAACTTGAATATTTAAAGCTATGCATTCTCATCTTCTACGTAGAATTGTGATTTATTAGCAAGAAATTTCATTTTGTTTCGATTTTACACAACAGGAAATTTTCTGTTTAGTAATTAGGAAATATTTAGGGAAGCCCCATCAGCGCCTAAATCGGAACTTTATTAATAAAATGAAATAAAAGGTTGCCCAGGAAATGGATTTTTTGTTAGCAAACCGTGAAACGATCATAAAACTCTCATGAAACTATCGTAACATAGTTAAAATTATCCTAAATCTCTCGTAAAACGCTTGTAACACCATCGTAAAACTACTGTACATCCATCTATCACTATCGATGAACTATCTTAAAACTAACATAAAAATATCATACGACTATCATAATACTATCGTTGAACTGTCGTAAAACTATCACAAAATTATCGTTCAACTATCGTTAAGCTATCTTACAAATAAAACTTTCGCGAAACGATCGCAAAACTATCGTTTTTGACGAACGTTAGTAATACTATCGTTTTTGATGAATGTTCGTAAAACTATTGGTTTTGACGAATGTTCGTAAAACTATCGTTTTTGAAGGGTATTCGTAAAACTATCGTTTTTTACGAATGTTCGCAAAACTATCGTTTTTGACGAATATTCGTAAAATTATCGTTTGCGACGAATATTAATAAAATGCTAAGTTCTTAATAAGAAGTTTTTGTGTTGCTTACATTTTTCAGAACAAAGGTTTTTCTGTTTAGGAATTATTTAGGAAAACCCCATTAGGCCCTAATGCGGAAATCCCCATTAGGCCCTAATCCCCATCAGTGCCTAAAGACGTTGTGTTTAGGAATTGATGGGGTTAATGCGTTACGTTCAGCAAAAGGGCCTAATGGGGTTTTCCTAACAAATTTCAAACTGAACAAGTTTCGGTTATCTTAATTAGGCGCTCAGGTCCGCATCATGTATTGTAATGATTTTCTACTTTCCAGATCGAACGCGGAACCGACCTCTCATCGGTTCTAGACGTTAAGTCTGAGTAGTGCCAACGGATGGTACCAACAGGTCAACCAATCCGTGCACCGTAACCCATTCACGCGGTGACTGCTTGTCGGCCAGCTAGTTCGGAGAGGATTTCGGTCGCGGGTCTCCGAATGGATTACGCTCAATTACAATATTTCAGTCACCTGAACTTGCCCGTTTTCCAAACGCGTCAACAATTACTCATCCAGAACGAGAAACCTACATTACGTTAATTCTGGATGTGATCTATCCACAGATCTCAAATCAAAAACGCTACAAAATCCCATAGGCGCGTTACCGATTCACCGACGCGGTACCAAAAAATATGCTACTCGAACTTAACCCGACGAAAACTACTCTAATGAAATGACGAAACAATCAAAGGTACCGCGTACCGCGCGCGACGCGAAACCGACTTCAGCGGATTTGTCGAAACCCTACCCTCGCGACGGCATACTTACCCCACACTCTCGGCTCCCACTGAAAAAGAACGGGCCACTGAAAAGGAAAGTCGTGGTTAACGTTTTAGCAATTCATATTATTTCTACTATAACTTGGTTTCATTTTAAATTTACATTAAATTTCTTCTCTTCACTTTTTGAACTTAATCTTAAACATTCATTTTGCAATTACACTTTACAAAATAATCATCTCATAATTTGCTTGACATCTCTAGAAATTTGATGAGAAGTGATTGTTTAAATTTTTTTTTATAATAATTATTTATGATTTGTTTAAATTTAATTAATAAATAACACAATATTAAACCGAGATAACATATATGTACTAAAATGATTAATAAAAGTCTAATCCTTTGCTAATTATTCAGTAAAAACGGGAGCGAGGGCAGGAATACTTGTAATTTTAGGGAGTAGACGGGAAATCGGATTAACTACGAAAGAAGGATTTACGAATCTCAAATAAGATCGGAAATATTGTGTTACTGCTCTAAAAAAAGTGTTGTGTAGTATTCCGGTAGGCATAATAGCGCAATATGCAAAAAAATAGCATTCAAAGTAAAAAACCAATAAATTTTGATGTTCAAGCTACACATTAATAATAAATTCTGATTACATTCGTATTGGTGTGTTTTTTATTTTGACCGCAACTTAGTCCATAAGAAGAAAAATCTTATTTTTTTTTTTTTCATGCAAAACAAATTACTATCTAGCAGGTACTTTATCCAATTTCCATTTCGACGCTACTGTGACAGATACGAGTTTTCGTTAAACGGTTTAATCTTACAGAAATTGTATTAGGTTCAATTATCATCCATGTTTAACTTTAAATGCGGAAAATTCAAAATTTAGCCCATCGGACTAATACATGAATGGAAAGTGCACAATTAAGTCCATACTTTCAAGTATCACATTACAAATTTATGAACGCTAGCTTTTATTAAATTCTAGAAGTACAAAAATATCCATTTGACGATTCATTGGATATAAGAAATATAATTTTTTGTTGTTTTTAACTGCCCAAACGTACGTATTACAATTGGAATTCGGATTGTATGTCGTTAGGTAAATCACATAAATTCTGGAGCAGTAAGCTGACTTCTTAAAATTACATTTTGATACCTTCCCAAAATTAATTGAAGGAGCCGTTACGCGATTTTTGTTCAAATAAAGATCGCTTGGATACGAACGCCGTATACGCCAACACAACGTATGTTTTGCGTTATTATTCTGACTTACTATCTCGCCTCCTAACTTCACCGTCGAGCATAGGAATGCGATAGGATTGTGAACTCAGCTTATCGAAAACTCGCTTGCATTCACTTAATATCCGACAAACGACGTTTTGCTTGGCATGCGTGTGTCCTTTTATTGTTTAAACAGCAACACTCAAATCACATAATCGAATTTCTCTATGGATTTTCGCATGTCATTCCATCAGATAATTTATGCAAAGTTCATCAACATCAGCTGACGATTAACTCCATATTTTCAGGATATCCTGAAGGTTTATCAAATCCACTAAACCATACACTTGTGTACAGTCTTTTTTTGCAGAGGTCAAGTTGGGATATTCCAATGAATTGGTTTCCTTTTTGCAAGCTCATTTATATCACACCACAGGATAACTAACAAAATGTGATTCCGACGCACTTGGGTGCGTGGAAAACGCCCAGTTATAGAGGATAACGTTTCAAGGTGAAAAATCGCTGTTAACAGCAATGTATTATTAGCTATATGTCCTCTGGTGGCTTTATTAAGTTACAAGCAAATGATTATGAATTGCAATGTAGAAGCCGTATTCTAAGAACTGCTGAAAAAGCACTTCTCGTTCCATTTCGTAGGAATTTTTATTATGTAATTTGTTAATGCTTTGAAAACTTAATTTAAACACATTTCAAACTATGCAATCACTTCAATTCACTCCTGTAAGGTGAAGATTTTGGCTGGTAACCTATTTTCGAGGGTCAATTTCATCCGCACCATGCATTCACTTCCAATTTCTAGGAACCCGATGTCAGAATATTCGTGTAGTTGTCGTGCAATGGCCGAAAGTAAAATTCCAAAAAACTAGGTGAAATATTTCAAAGCAATGTTCATTTGGTTCACGGGAGGAAGAATTAAACGGACGAATCAAACTCTTATTATTGCCCCCAAACCATTTCAACTCCCAGGTACACGATCCCACACAAATCTAGGAGCCGGCCTCGCTCTGATCCTGATTCCCTCGTTCTTTGTTTTTATCCCAGAACAACAAAACCTACATACCTCGAGATCGCTTTACCTTCCCTCCTTTTTGTCCAAATCATAAATGTGGAGTTGCGTGATGATCCAAATGATGCAAATTGTTTGCCGATGGATCCCCGCCAAACAGCTGATTGGAAACGAAGATCTGTTTTGAAATCTCGAGCAATTTCATGGACCAAACGTGGAACGGTAATTTACGGATCACAATTCTGTGGACTCCTGGTAACGACGAAGTTCTCGAAGAGCAACCGTATCGGGACGATAACGATGTGGTTTCTTTACACCTCCTGTCAATGGTAGTCTCGGTACTCGACTGTTGGTTGCAGATGGAGTTTCTACGTTTCGAATTATGCTACAAACATGAAAAATTACAAATTTTACATATCATGGATACGAATTGTTTCATCATCCCTACCGTCACGATCTGTTCTAGCCTGAGGCAATGTTCCGTCTTCACGTAGTTTACGAACGCCTGTATCAGATTTGTCCTTGCATACATAACCTGTTAACCTTAAATAGTATCCAATGTCCAAATATTTAAATGCTTCCTCAGTGGTGCCCATGAATCCTCTAATAACAACGTACGTTATGTTTGGATATTTTCTTAATATCTCCAAGACATCTTCTTGCGCTGATCGTTCGTGTATTAAACTAGTTTGGCTAGACTACAAGCGAGATGCAATTGCTTCTCGAAAATCTCCTTCGCCGCCATGTGGCTGTCAAAATCCCAGGTTGTCACCTCGGACAAAACATCTGTGTGTGGAATGGCACGCCATATGGCGGCAATGTGCCTCTCCAGTTGTCGCCAGTGGCATAGTTTTCTCGATGGCCACGGTGGAGGGGCATTTCCAGATGGCTATGTCTCGAAATGTGCCGGGGTTTGGGGATTAATTCTATATTTCGAATATTTATATCCACAGATCTAAATATTTGGACAGAAAAAAAATATTTTCTGCACAACAATATCCGCACGACAGATGAAGTCCGCTGGCACTTCGAGGACATATCCATCTGGCCGGTTGCAAGGGTTCGGGATCGGAATCACTTCGATTCCCGGGCGTAGGCGTCACATTACAGTATGCCTAACTTAGGCGTGCCCCATTCGACCCGCATTAGAAATGCGTAAATTAACGAGATCTGAGAAGTTTCTAATCTCATTTAAAACTGCAAAATTTTCATTTGATCATTTTTGTCATTCTCCACGTTACACTCATATACGGAATTTTCAGTTTTTCTTTTTCTTTTCGTAGCACTACAGCCCCTTTCGGGAAAGAAGTTCAACTTTGTCAAATCACATGATTGTAGCGGCCAATTAACATCACCACAACTTGAGATAACACGGCCATTGAATTTCTCGCGCAAAAGAGCCATTGTTTCGTTGGCTGTGTGGCAAGTGGCGCCTTCCTGTAGGAACCACATATCGTCCAGGCCCATAACCTCAATTTTTGGCAACAAGAAGTCCGTTATCATCTCGCAATAGTGAACACCATTCACGGTGATTGCTTGGCCATCCTCATTTTCGAAGAAGTACGGCCCGATGACCCCGCCAGCCCATAAACCGAACCGAACAGTCACTCTTTGTGGATCCATCAGCTTTTCAACAATCACTCGTGGATTCTCATTTGCCCAAATGCTTGTTAACGAATCCACTGAGGTGAAAGTGTGCCTCCTCGCTGAAGATGATTTTCTTTGTAAAGTCACCATTCCCTTCTGTCTGTTCAACCAACCATTCGGCATATTGCCGACGCTTGAAATGGTCAGTAAGCTTCAGCTCTTGAGTCGATTGAACCTTGTCAGCGTGTGAATTCAAATCTTAATTTAAAATTTGCATCAGTGATGTTCGTGAGATGTTCAATTCCTGGGCACGACGACGAGTCGAGGTTAACGGTTCTTCTGCCACACTATCGCGAACAACAGGAATGTTTTGCGAAGAAAGAACTGGGCAAGCATGCACAGGTGATTTCCCATTTCCTACAGACCCGGTTTGCTGAAATTTGTGCACAATTCTTCCGATTGTGGACACACTTGGTCGATTATGCTGACAAAAAAAAACCCGAAGTGCACGAAATGCATTTTGATTTGAACGCCCATTTTCGTGAAAAGCTTCACGAATCTTAACGCACTGCTCGATTGTGTACCTCTCCATGGTTGAATTTGTCAAACACTGAAACAAAACAATGTCGAATTAAGGTGGGCGAAAAACTTGACGTTAAGGTGTGACTCTTAATTATCATCGTGCATTATGGTTGGACCACCCTTTAGTAGCTCTTTGCACTATAGGCTAGACTCGTACATTAAAAATCGGCCTCAAACAATCAAAAATATGTGTTTAAAAACTTCATGTCTATTTCGGTGTACCTCAAGGGAGTAATCTCAGACCTCTTCTCTTGGAAAGTTTTATATTGGACTTTTCTGAAGTATTATCAGATATATCACACTTATTTCACGCGGATGATCCCAAATCATACCATGTGCTAATATCCCAAAATAATTCATTGTTCCTACAGGACAAGGTAAAAACTCTGCTAGAGTGATCTAACAAAAGCCATCTAAATCTGAATTTCGAAAAGCGCCAGGTGATAAACTTTTCTTGGGAAAACACAGTTTTATTAACGGACTATCACCTCCACAATGCAAACTTTTCCATGGTGGGCAGTATAGTAGATCTTGGTGCCCGCTTGGATAAAAAACACCGCTTTCACTTGCACTACAATGAGGTTCTCTGCAGGGCTGATAAGCTTTAATCCTTCATCAAACAACCTGCGAATTAATTTGTGAGTAACGAAAGCATTATACAAATCGTTAGTTGCGCTGCACAATTCTTGAATACGCATCAGTCGTTCGGAATCCATTTCAAACAACTGATGAAACCTCAGGGAGTTTGAGTCCATTCATATATGATAATCGGCTATCGATTCTTAACATGACATCACTCGCCTCCTGCAGAATTATAGTTTGCTCTTACTTTGCATTTGATATACTCAGAGATATCCACAAGTACAACTTAAAATCGATAAAGTAATCATTAACGAGCCTGTAAGATTTACGAGACAGTCACGTTTTCCGGTAATAACTAAAAACCACACCATTTATGGTAATAATGAGCCAATAAATCAGTGTGTCAAAATGTTCAACAGACTAAGCCATATTTATTCCCTAATTACCTCCAAATCCAAATTCAAATCTAATGTATGCAAGTTCCTCTACTTTTAATCCTTTGATTTTATTCCTAGAATGTGTATGTAAAAATCTACATTAGAAAATTTTTAAATTTATATATGTGAAACGCTAAAGAACAAAAAACAAATGAATTATATACCTTGGTTGGTAAATAAATAAATTAAATTAAAGTTTTCCCATTTATTATAATAATCAACAAAAGACTGATAAGTTCATCTCAGTATTGAGTTCTTAGTTTAAGATAAAATTTTTTGGACATATGCAGCTTTGCTTAGGCATGAGTGTCAAAATAGATAAAAAGTCAAATGTTATTTCTTTAGATCGGAGGGGTTCAATATGTCAAAATGTAAATTTGACGGTACTCTAATGGAATCTAAGTGAAATATCAAGAAATATGAATATTGTAAGTCTTATGTATCTGTTTGTGCTAACAAAACCTGAAATAACTTTTAGCTTTTGAGTTAATTTGGTAGGTGTCATAGAAATGTTCATTGGAACTATGCAAAAAGAATTCTTAGGCATCTTAAGTAAACTAGGAAATTTTGTTTGAAATTTGCAAAGGAAACTGCCGAACTTGTAGGCTATGTTGATGCCTATTGAGCAAGTAATTACTTTGATCGCAAATCATATACCGATTTCTATTTTGTAATGTCATGCTCAGCTGTTTTCTCGGGGAGTAAAAAACAGAAAACTGTAGCGTTTTCAATCATGGAATCTGATTTTATGGCTATAGCTGAGGCATACAAAGAAGCGATGTATTTGAGATATTTATTATGTGAACTTACTAGTAATCTAAGTACTGTGTTAAGTATATATAAATATATAGTGTAACCTCCGTAATTGCAACCCCCGATAATTGCAACACTAAATATTTTTCCATTGTAGACTCTTGTTGCAATTTTAGATTCGAAATCAAATCAAGACCGTTACTTTAAAATTTCTTACCCAGTTAGTTGTATGCACTCACAAGATATTTATTGGAAGTCTAGTGGCAGAATAGTATTTTCCGGTACATCCCTCAATACGCGTGCTTGTCAAGTGGTATGTTCATGTGATTTTCGTTTGGATTTTGCTTTCTTACGTCACTCGTGTGATTTATTTGAAAATGTTGGGTACAAGAGCACATAAATTTTTATCATTCAAAGATAAAGCGCAAGTTATAACAGATTTCAAAAGTGGTTCATCTTTTGCCGCTTTATCTATTAAATACAGCGTCAACAAATCGACAACCAGCCGTATTATGAAAAACCAAAACAAATTCAAACGAGAAAACGGAAACGCTGCGCCAGTCTGAATTTCCGCAAATGGAGGCTGCGCTCTATAAGTGGTTTTTGGATGCACGATCAAAAAACATACCGAGGTCTGCGGAATTGCTGAAGTAAAATGCAACATTTTTTCACTACAAAATTTCAGAGAATTCGAATGGATTCAATGCAAGCAATGGTTGGTTCATAAAATTTAAAAAGCGACACGGGATCTGGCTACTCGAAGTTTGTGACAAAAGCTGTGAAATAATGCAGCTGTAATTGACCAATACGTTGAAAAGTTCCATTTCAAAATCAAGGGATTGCAATTTAAGCCAGAACAGATGTACAACGCAAATGAGTCTGGCCTGTTCTGGTAGCTTCTTCCAGAAAAACTTTGGTGAATTTCCGGGAAACTTCAGCACCTGGGTGGAAAACTATAAGGAGAGGATAACTTTTCTAGCATGTACAAATGCAACCGGAACGCATAAAGTTAAGATCCTAGTGATAGGAAATGCCAAGGTCATTCAAAAATGCTGGAAATCTTCCTGTGGTCTACAGAAACAGTGGAAACGCTTGCATGACGAAATGTTCATTCGACGACTGGTTTCATCACACATTTGCTCCAGAAGTAAGGGTTCCAATTTCCGAAATTAAATTTATGGATTTCAATGGACTTTATTTTGCTTTAGGTCCGCAGATTCCTAAGTGCTCAGGGACTTCCACCAAAAACAGTTTTACTGCTTGATAATGCTCCATGCCATCCGAAAGATGGCCAGCTTGGAAATGATGACGGTATGATATCCGTAATGTGCTTCGCACCGAACTGCACTGCAATTATACAACATAAGGACCAAAACATGATTAGGTTTACAAAACTTTTTTTCAGAAACATGGGCGAAGGTCAGATCAAACTTTATTGAAAAATGCTGGGAAAAATTAATGACACCAGTCTCTGCTTGGACGGAAGAGGATGAAGTTCCGCTAAGTATCATATCATCAGAAATGCAGTGCATGAAAGATTTAATTGACCCAATAGGTGATCTTCGGAAACAAATTGGGCCTGATGATAATTTGAAATCAGATGATAATGATAACTGGATTGTGGAAACTGGAGCTGAGATTTGTTTTGAAAAGATAGACGACGATGAAACAAAGTCTGTTGACGAAAGAGATAAGAGTGAACAAGATAAAAAAATGAAGACGCACTACGAAGCTCCAACATTTGTATTGAATGGGCTGAACAGAATAACGAAAATCGTCAGGATATAATCGTTCTGCAACAATTGAAGGAGAAAGCTATTGTGAAGCAAGGCAAGAGCCAGAAGCAGGCAACACTTTTTAATTTTTTTGACAAAATCTGAATACCTACATGTGTTTGAAAAATATAAATATATTTATTTTGTTCAATAATAAAAAATATTATTTTGCTTTAAATAAACTTAATAAACTTACGGAATTATATTTCTTGGTTTTGGTTTAATATTTGGATATAACGAACTTCGGTTATAACGAACTAATTCTCACGGTCCCTAGAGGCTCGTTATAACCGAGGTTGTATATAATATATATATATATATATATATATATATATATATATATATATATATATATATATATATATATATAAAATATGTTATATATAATGATAGAGCGCACAGATTTTTGGTGGCAAATTATCAAATTATGTGTCATAGAAAATATAGGTTCGGAGCAAATCAGCTGGATGGACCGACAGACATACAAGTTGGAACTCTGTAAATGAAAAAAAAATACTTAAATTTTCTGTTGGAAGCAATGAAAAGTAAGCCCTTATTTGAGGCATAGCTCCTTCAAAAGCATGCAACCTTTACAAACGGCAAATTGGCGTTTTCGATTATCTTAATAACTCAATTACAAGAGCATGTTCTTTATAACCACCTTGCAATTGCCAAAAGCGAAAGCCGCGTACATGAACCTATAATTTGACAAATTAACAATCGTCCTAACTCAGAACAATTGAAGAAACATTCCTACCTCCTTAAAGAGCAAGCCCAAAAAATATTTACGAAGCCTCAAGCACTTGTTTGCGTACCATAATTTGCCACTGACTAACCAATTACTTGCATTTTTCGCAAGTGTTAAATAATTTGAGTAATTTTTGCTTCCCCCAAAACAATAAAAAGCGCATTCCCTAAAAAGCATTCAAATCACACTCGATTCCTTAATCGAGACACAATTGAAATCGCGTCCAAAAAATTAAGTGCCAATCAGTGATTACTTTACATACAATTATTGTCGAAACACCTCTGGAATTTTAAAAACACCTCCGAGCTGAAAATCGTCTTCAACTTATAATTCATTTCCAATGAACCCCTTTCTCTCTCGTCCAACCTCCTCGCGTGGTACAATAATAAATGATGATCGTTTTGTGTTGGATTAAATCAAGCGCGCGTAGTAATTCAAATTCATGTCTCGGGTTTTGGACCGACATTGAGTCCGGCACCAAAGACCGGCTCCATATGTAAAAAAAAGAGAAGACCAAGAAGAAACTCCAACAGCAGCTCCTCGCGGTCGTTAATTATTATTGCATGCGTGTTAAGCTGCCCGGGCCCCGGTATGGCAGAACAAAATCAAAATAAAACAAATGAAAATTTCGTTTCTGAAAACTTAATTGTCTTTAACGCAATACGACGAATTGTTTTTTTTTTTCTTTTTCGAAAACGTACTATGCAGGTCGAGCCGTAAGGCATGTTGACGTGCCGATCGTACATCCAACGAGACTCCAAGAAAATGAAAGATAAAAAATAGACACGAAAAATAACTGATCAAGTCACACACAAAATACGATAAGCAGAAATATTCAAAAAGAATATAAATGAAAGGATCAGAAAACGAAATTAACAAAAGTTGAAACAACTCAATTTACAAGATCGGAATATATTCAGCGCGTGAAATTTATTTCAGGGAACGAATCATAGGTTGCATATGAAATTAATTCAGCATGATCGTTCATTCATTCGTTTGGCTATTAACTCAAAGATGGCACGATCGTACTTATGAAACCTGTTCGTTAACACATGATACTCCGTGTGTTGGTTTTTGACCGTATGTTCATTTGTGTTTTATTCTGACTCACACACACGTGCGTAGCAATGCCACCATGAATTTCTTCCTCCTCACCTTGGTTGTAACTCGTTTTACCTGTTCATATTTTTGGCAAAATCTACACATAACATGGGCCTACTCATCTTGTATCTCTTTCAATCTTATTCAGCATATACACACGAGTAGCTGTGGCGCATTCAACTGTGTGTATGGTTGAGCATGATGGATTAACCATGCAATTAAACGGATCATGCTAAGGTTTATCCATTGCAATTTATCATCTTAACCGGAGGGTGTTGGCAGCTTCCTAGCCACGCCCTTATTGCCATCATCATCATCATCAGTTTATCTGATCATTAAAACAATTGTCCATTCAATAAAGTAGAATCTGCAGATGTCGGAATTGAACAGTTTTTGTTAGATCTGCGAGATTTACGATTGAGCGACGGAAATAAAATATTCCTTACTGACAAATTCAAGAAAATGTTTTTTGCCTTGTTTTTTCAAAATGTTTCGTCTGAAGTGTAAAATTAGTTAATTATACGATCATTGATCTAAATAAAATTAGATTGAATTCAAATCAAAGTTTTTTTTCATGAGTTTGGATTGGGGAATAAAATAATTCACTTATCAACAAAAGTTTAGGATGCAGCGGATATATTTATGGGACAGTTGGGTGGTAATTCGTTTAAGCGATGATTAATACTATGCATTTGGTCTTTTGGAAGTAATTTAATATTGAAATAGATACAGATGGGGAAGTATTCAAATTTCGATCCAGTTTATTCAAATTGCGATTTTTATAATTTTTTCCTTTTATCCCCTTAGCCTGGAGAATATGTTATTAGTATCTGTAACTAAGAATAGATGAATATTTACTGTGATTGTGAATTATTGTATATTTGACTTGTTCTAGACAATTTTTTTCACCACACAAAATAATTGGATGGTCTATGATCGTCGTTACCCCGCCACTTTTAGTATGTTTGGATTATATAAATATCTTTAAACTATAGGAGTTCAAGGTGTATTTTTCTAAATAAGGCCTTGAAACTATTGTATCGGAATGGTATCAGTTTCGAGCTGGTATGTATCGATTTTTAATGAGCATACTGCATTGAATTAAATAAAGAAATTAAGGGGAAAAATCTAAAAACAAATTACGCTCCTATGGTGAAATTCAAATTATCTGTATTGAAACATATTGAATTATGGAAAATAGTTGAAGCTGCGTTGCATTTGAATTTATTCATCTCAGTTTATTGCACATGAATATTTCCTGAATTTCATCGTTTAGAACATACCTATAACTTCAGCGATTATTACTGTCGATTCGTTCAAAGTTTTTTGTACTATTTCCTTAGGAGACTATTTAAATTATAATTATTGACTGCCTGTAGAAGTTCGGTTTGAAAAAATTGAAAATATATTTTCTATCTTTAGAAATTTAATGAGTTACGTAAATTGATAAGATGCGCATGCATATGTCTGATAAATAAGGCAAATTTAAATATTTCGAAAATGGCTGGCTTGCTTTCTTTTGGAGATGTTCACGGAGTTGGTGGGCTAAAGCATTTTGAATCAATCTTACCTGTGAGTGATCTAGCACTCATTGTAAATCACAAAATCTCATTGATTTGTACCATTTTTAATACAAGAATTTACCATAAATAATATCTGAGACTTGAGTATGTCCCGCCCTATTAAGAATTTGAAGAATTTTAGGATACCATTGACGTGATCAAAGAATGTTAGTGGTGTGTTCTACATATAAATGTTGACGGTCTCAACTTCAAAGTCCTTATGGGTGTTTGTGTTCCTGTTATCCTAAGGAACTGCAAAGACTCTTTTCAGTGCTCCATTTAATTTAGACTGGAGTGCTTGAAAGTGTGGACAATTTTGCTTTTCTTTGAGCCAACCTGAATAGAAGATGCGCCAAAAAGAACAATATCGGACGCCGCATAAACGCTGCAAGCAATGCCTATTTATTTATCTATTTACTATACCAAACAAGGCAATCACGAAAAAACCTACTTATATCTAAACAAACTATAAAAGTATATGTTTATTTAACAATAACAATGTATTTTATTGCGCCAGTTATATTTTCTTTGAAGCTTGGTTTTGAGATATAAGGAGAGTAATGTTCACTCATAGAATCCAAAATCTTGCAACACCTATTAATTGGCCGTTTGCTTCATGAAGGGCAACATAAAACCACCGACGGTTTTATGTTGCTCTTCATGAAGCAAATCCGTGTTTTTAGTACGTTTAATAGTATCCTCCAACATGACTTTACTTCATAGTGATGCGATATTTATTACGAGTATCTTTTTGATTATATCAAAAACAAAGCAAGAGATCAAGATGTTCTTCGAGATGAGAGCGAGGAAAGATTTAGAATGTGTATTAAGTCCTTGCTGGTAAGACGGCAAGTTAGCGAAGTCCCTTGGGTCATAAGCTTCACGCAAGGCAAAAAGTATAAATTGATTCTAGATAGATCCCATGCGGATGCTGTGAGTCCCAGAGCACGGATTCCAAATAATGCAACCATATTCAAGGACCCATCGGTTTTTTAATTCTTCGGCACAACGTTTTATGAAACCAAGCTGCTTACATCCCCGAGGAAGTATTGTATCGTATTGAGATTTGAAGTGCAAGTGCAATTTTTGAAGTGGGTAATTTTTCGGGTTGTAAATGTGCTAGCATACTGAGCTCTTCGTTGAAAAGCTTATAGCATAACACTTCTCTACATTTAGATGAAGTCTGCCTTCATTATTCTGGTTTGCAGAAAAATAGCCTCGGAATCGGAATTGACTTTGTAGTTTAGATTAAGGTCATCAACATACAGAAGATGAGGTATGTCATTTGAAATTTCGGACAGTCGGAAAAGGGGGGGTACTCCAGAAAAGGCTATAATTTCTCTTGTAAAAGTGCCCTGAAATTTTACAAACTGTGTTCGATTATTTAAGCATGATGCAATCCAACCCACTAAGGATCCAGAGATACCGAGCCTTAGAAGTTTGAAGATCAAAATTCCATGATCGGCTCGAACAAAAGATTTGATGAAGTCTGAATAAACAGCGTCAATTTGGTTACCTTTTTCCATTTCGAAGAGGATGGTTGAGGTAAGAAGCATTAGATTGGTGATATTTTCTGATAGCATAAATCAGTGACTTGAATTACTCATCCAATACTTGTAAGGTGGGTGACCCAAATAAAGCCTATGTCTTAATAAGGCCTATTTTTTAAATTTCCCACTTCATAATTTCAAATGGCCGCCAATATTTGTAGATGTGTGCGTGTACATAAATTATTACCCACAAGCACAGCAAATGACCCGTGCTGCGAGCGTGTTGGAACCTGCAGTCGAAAACAAACAACGACGCGGAGCGCACGCTTGTTTTTATAAAATTCTAACAGAGTAAACAGTATTTTCATTTGTACACGGTATGCTGTCATTGGTCTATAGGATAATTTTACGTGTAGCCATCTCCTCACATGAGTGAAAAACTGTAATATCGGTGTATTCCATAGAATTGTTGTTTTGTTTATACATGTGCCATGCCCTAATAAAGCCTACAAAAAAATGTATAGGCCTTATAACGGCACAGGTACAGTTCTTATTAGGACAATGTTTTATGTTAGTTAGAAAAATATCACAGTAAAATAGTAAACTCCTTGTTTTCAGTAACATCATGGAAAATGAATCACAAGCCTACCAGAAGGAAAAAAATGGCTCAATGGACTTTGCAACAGATGGAAAACGCTGTTAAAATGATAGACAGAGGTAGATTATCTACATATAATGCTGCAGCCAGATACAACATCCCAAGAAGAACCCTACGCAACCATCTATCGAGTTCATTGATTACACGGAAGCTAGGTCTGTCGGCTGTATTTACTACAGAACAAGAAGCTGGACTTGTCAGAAGAATCATACGTTTAGCTGATGATGGAGTGCCGTTGACATCAAAGATGTTGCGCGCACAGGCTTTTTCATTCTGAAAAATTGAGGAAATTCCAAACACTTTCAATAATGCCAAAAACACCGCGGGGAAGAAATGGTTGAGGTTATTTCTCAAACCACATCCTGAATTAGCACGTCGTAAAGCACAGATGATGAATCCAGCTCGTGCTCAAAAATTAAATAAAGATATTGCTAGCGATCACTTTTCCAAATACAAAAGTGTGCTGGATAGACTTGGAATTGAACATAAACTTGAAAGCATTTAAAACATCGATGAAAAAAATTTTCGCATATCTTTGCACCATCAGCAGGCAGTTTTGACAGCCAAAGGGAGAAAAAGAGTTCATCAAATAGCAAATGAGCATGCTGAAAGTGTGACTGTGGTAGCAGCGGAAATGCTATACGATCAGCTATTCCGCCAATGATATTGTTAAAGGGCAAGAGACCAAAGCCAGAATTCCAAGACAATTTACCTCCAGGCTCTCTGGTGAAGATGACGCCAAAAGGAAGTATGATGGCAGAAACTTTCATGCAGTTTATTAATCATTTGCATAAATACAGAACATCAGGGCCATGTCTTTTCATATTTGATGGTGCAAAATGCCACCTGGACTTTAATATTTTCGAGGAAGCTGAGAAATATGGCATTACTTTATATTATCTTCGGTCAAATACCACGCACGAGTTACAGCCCATGGATAAATCTGTTTATCGTTCTTTTAAGCACCATTGGGACCAAGAGTTGATCAAGTACGTCAGTCAGCATCCCGAACGAACCCTTAACAAGACAAGCTTTAACGTCATTCTCTCACAAGTATGGCCAAAATGTATGACTATTACCAATATCTCGAATGGGTTTCGCGCTACAGGGTTATATCTATATAACCCAGACACTCGTACAGTGTGCCTCCTTTGTACACTTTTTTTCATTTATGTATTTCCCATTTCACTACATTTGTAACATAGGGAACTCCTATTGAGTCCTTTGCATACTTGTGCGGCGTGGTCATAGCCAAAGCATTTGAAACATAGAAGAGGCGCTACTTTTCGCTGTATTCTGCAAAGAACCAACCCTTTTCTTACTTTGCTCTGATTCAGAAATTGTTTGGCGTCCTTTTCGGTCAAATCGATGACGGCCATGCGTTGTCTCCTATGGCTACAGTTGCGCTTTGCCGAGGACTTTCTTTACTGCGTCGCAAAATGCTTCTTTATTGTTCCCCTCTCCTCCGAATTCGACCAGTATGTGGTCTGACCACGCTGGTCGTATTGGTTTAATGGCAGTGTTTTTGTCTTTGAAGCCTTACATTTTCCCTGATATCCCGCAGCACTTCTGCGTAGGATCGGCCATCTTAGGGTTTTACGAACAGCGCCTGCCGAGGTCTTTGTAGGGGCTTCTTTCTCTCCTGTTTCACATGAGGTCTTTTTCTTGCTGGGTATGCGTGCGGACATTATTTTCTGGAAGTTTTCCTTTCTTCTTTTATCCCGATCTCCTTTGATTAGGCTAAATGCCATTCTTTTATTGATATTCGATGGTGGAGCTTTCTGCGCGTGCCCTCTAGTGTTACAAGAGCCATTCAACATGTACTTAGCCTACAGAAGAAAAACGAAAATTTTGAAAAGGTGGCAATTTATTTTTCCACATAATCTCCTCCAAGCTGGATACACCTGGCCCAGCGATGCTCTAACTTTTTCAACCCGTCCAAAAAATACATTTTCTCGAGGGCTGCAAAATAGGCCTCCGTGGCGGTGATGACCTCCTCATTCGACCCAAATCTATTCCCGGCGAGTGATTTTTTCAGGTTGGGAAACAAAAAGTAGTCACAGGGGGCAAAATCTGGAGAGAACGGTGGATGGGGCAGCAATTCGTAGCGCGATTCGACCGATTTGGCCATGGCGATGGCGGAGGTGTGACCCGGCGCGTTATCGTGGTGGAACAGCATTTTTTTTCGCCAAGCGGGGCCGCTTTTTCTTCAATCCGACATCGAATTGGCCCAATAAGTCTGCATAGTAGCGTCCCGTGATTGTTTTACCCTTCTCGAGGTAATCGATATGGATCAAACCTTGTGAATCCCAGAAAACGGTGGCCATCACCTTTCCGGCCGATCGTACAGTCTTCGCCTTCTTCGGAGAACGTTCGCCAGGTGAAGTCTACTGTTTTGACTGTTCCTTGGTCTCTGGTATGTACCAGTGAATCCATGTTTCGTCGACGGTCACAAAATGACGCAAGAACTCCGCCGGATTGCGCTGAAACAGCGCCAAACACGTCGCCGATGTGGTCTCACGGTTGCGTTTGTTTTCCGGTGTGAGCAAACGCGACACCCATCACGCCGACAGCTTTCTCATGCCCAGTTCTTCGTGTACATATGATGCACCGTTCTTTCTGCGATGCCCATAGTCTCAGCTATCTCGCAAACCTTCAATCGACGGTCTGCCAACACGAGATCGTGGATTTTTTTAACGTTTTCTTTCGTAGCAGCCGTTTTCGGGGCACCTGGGCGTGGCTCATCAAAAACCGACGTGCAGCCACGAACAAACTCGTTGAACCAATTCTTGACGGTCGCCATCGAAGGAGACGAGTCACCGTACACAGCATCTAAGCAATCTTTGATTTCGCTGCGTTTGCGCCTTCTGCATTGTCAGAACTTCCAAATCCTACAAACAGTGAGAATATTGCTGTCTTATCTAATGAATCGGGGGAACAAGAAATGTGGAAAATTCAGATGGGTCAGGCACAGATACTGAGAATTCGCCAATGTCCTTGCTCTCAAAAAACCGAATGCTGGAACTTTACAGAAGATAGACAATCAATCAACCACGTGTGAGATTTATGAATTTTTACCAACTCCTAAGTTTAAAGTTGTAGCGACTGCTCCACGGAAGAAGTCTCTGAATTACAGGGCTCAAGAGGTAACTAAAGATTTTTTTGGTGACAGTGCTATAAATTCCACATTACAGATTACTGTAACATCGTCAAGAATAGAAGATGTTCTTGGTACTTCATCCATGATAAAAATTAACAAAAAGACGCCAAAATCAGCATCAGTTACTGGCTGTACATCTGCACAACCTGCAGTTGCTGCAACGCGAAAGCGAACCTCATTGAAGACTGCTTCTTTGACAGCAGATAAGCTTACGGAATCTAAACCAAAACGTGGCGATAATAAACCTTCTTGGTACTGTCCAGCTTGTAAAGAAGATACCTTATTATGAGAAATCGTTCAAATTTATCCAAAAGATGCAGAGTTCCTTTCATAAGCACGACACAGCCGCCACTTTATGTCAGCTTAAATAATTTTACTGAACGCTAGGCCAATCCTAGATGTGGGACCGTGGCTAAATCGAAGGCATGGTGAGATTGACTTCTATTTGACCCAGCTTTTGAGCGGGCATGGGTGTTTTCAGTCTTACCTGCACAAGTTTGGTAAGTCACGATCCCCCGGAAGAGGAGGACAATGCCTGTCACACATTCTTTACGTACAAGAAATTGGTCAGGCTGCCAAGGAACCTCTACAGGAAAACGGGGGAGCTCACCCCGAATAATGTAGTCACGATGATGCTCGAATCGGTTGACAAATGGGTTCTCAGGTTGACAGGGGAGGTGTTTAGTGGGTAGTCCAGTCACTTTCTTGCGAGCATGGGAGTCCCACACTCTCTGCGTAAATGGCAATCGCCCCAAAAAAAAATTAAATACTATTGCTTGAATTTTCATTAAAACGCGAAGAAAATAAGAGTGCCTAGGCCGATTTGAAATATGTATCAACCATCAAAACGTATTATTGTTGTCATTCTATACAATTGAAACGGGTATAAATCACATGATTATGATTTGTTTTCCATGAAATATTATGGGCGTAACGATCTACATAACTGCAAAATTTTAAGAAGCTTAGGGATACCATTTTGATTTTATAAAAGAAACCGTAAAATTTATAAATCATACACTTATCGACAAATTTGAGTGAATTTTGATTTCTATGGTATTTGTTTCCCTTGTATTTATAAAGACCTACCTCCGTTATTTTTTTTTAGATTTTTCAGCTCTCTCTCTGGATCCCTGATACACATAATGACTTTTTTGTTTCAGATTATTACTCGTATAGTGCTTGTCAAGACCTTTCATTTGATACCCCACCCAACTATTTTTTACAAAAAAGATGGCTGTTGTCTGATGACTTTTAAAAAAAAATTTCAAATGATTGATAAGGCTTAATTTTGAGAGACTTCCGCTTCTGATCTTTTCAATAAAGTTTGAGCTTTGTAGCTGCTATAGTTTCTGACGAAACTTGTTGTGATACACGGAAAGACGGACGGATTGGACGCAAAACAACTAGGTATTTGTAAAATTTGTTTTAACAAAGCCCTAAAAGATAATAAATTTAGAAAGATATTACAATGAACTTAATTAGACAAATATTATAATGAGATTAAATCTCTGGAAAGAAAATGTTATTAGATAATATTTAGGTTTCGCTAGTGTTTGTTGAAAAGTATTGCATACTATGAGAGGGTTTGCCGATGAAACAAATACTGCGTTTTGATAAGCAAAGGCAAATGTTCTCCAGAGTGTTTTACTATTTATTTTTATGGATAACTAATCGAAATCCAACAGATCTCGGTTTTGGAACGCCAGGAATGCCCAAGTTGAAAGGGAAGCACCTTCGTCAAGTTAGGCAGCTAAAATTAAAGCCGAAAGCTTCGTTTTCGAGCAATAAAATCATATATCCCAGTTTTGATAGTTGACGAAAAAAACACAAGCTTTAAAGTAAATGAATCGATTATATCCATTTGAAATATCTTACCACATGAAATGAGTAATGTCAGCTGCTTATAGAGGTTAGTTAAATTCTTTTACAACATCAATATTTCTTTATTGAAACCAAGTTTCCCTTCGATTTGATTTTGAAATGATACTCTATGAGCAAAATCTAAAAAAAAGTTACAAAATTTCTTCTATTACTATAAAATTTATTAATCACTGTTACATCATGAAATATTTCAAGATGCAAGATTGCTTTTCAAGTTTAAAAACGAAATTAGCTTTTTAAATGCAGTCTTCCAAATTAAAACTATCACAAATTACAATGCATCTGCATTCCTAATTCATTTCAATCATATCTTACACTCTCACTCATTTTCTTTTTGATTGCTTGTAACACCTCCTTTGCACTTCGCACCTTAGTTCAATTCTGTCCAAACATCGCTGTATTGAATTCTCTGTAAAATAACCCAAACTAGTGGCAGAAGATAGTACAAGACTATCTGTTTAGTAGTACAAGTAAAAGTCTACGACATGCTCCCAAAACGGCGATAAATAACATTCTCCGGAGTGTTTATAATCGCATTTAGTAATCTTAAATCTTGAAGTTTAATCAATTTGGAGCGTACGCAGCATACATTCATATCTTCACATGTAGATATGTTTCCTTGCTCCCGGTACATGCACTCCATAAGTATGTAGTACGTTATCTTAGTGTATATCTTTGCAAACTAGTTAAAGGTTACGCTGAGCTTGGCACGAGAGTATAACAACGAACAACGGCAATGAATACGACGAAGAAGACGGAGAATACGATGCCAATGACGATGACAACGTCTTTTACTTGATAAAGACATTCAAGCCATTGCCACCGCACTTAACCAACTAGCTCATTAATTAATTTATTTCATCCGCTGAGAATTTTAAATGTATCTTCATATATGGATCGACAAACTTCTCCAAGTACAAAATATAATACACAAACCCTTCAGAATTCTCTTATGAACAACCGTATTGAGAGTGTGATATTATTTTGTTTAACACTTGCATGTGGAATTAGTGGGAAGGGTAATTTAGTTACTGAGATTTGATTTCAATAATTGGAGGTGGCTATGGTTTTTGAAATATCTAGTAATTAAAAATCTTTCGATGACTTAGGAGTAAGAGCTCATCTTATTTACGCGACATGGCGTTTAAGTTAAGGTCAATATTTGGTTAATTTCTTGCTTCCCAGACAGCTTCGAACTCCCAGTTATCTTTCATGGCCCCTAATTTGGACCCTTAAGAAAGTCTTTCTCAACTCACTTTACATGCTGTAAAAGTAAATTCAGATTGTTGACTTCAAAGACACGCCGTTCCACAGTGATGACATCTTAATAACATTTAATTGCTCTTGAAGGGCTTTAAAGTTATAAACAAAACGTCACAGCAATAACATATTGTTGTAAATAGAAACGGTAATACGAAAACATAAAAGTGAATGGAATTATCATGGTGATTAACATGTTGTCGATTTCTTCTCGGGAACGAGACTAAACATTGGCACACGAACACTGAGGAAATAGAGTACCGCCGAGTCAAAACAATGACCTTATCGACAGAGTCCTTTTTTCGGCACTTTCTTTTTGAGCCGCGTTCCGCCCCTGATTTTCATTGTGGAGCATCTCCATTGAATTATTGTTTTTTACGAAATATGTTCGGGCGCCACCGTCATTTGTTTATTTGACACACTCGTATGCGGATTGTGTAATGCACCGTGCAACGTCATTGAGATTTCAGTTCCATTTCAATTCTTCCGGACAAGTTGGCGCAACTTGGAGCTTTTGTTTATACCGCCTTCAATGGAATAAAGACAACTAACAATTTATAATTTATGATGTCGATGTCTGCAAGTAGGAGTCTGCTTTCGTTACCGATCTGCATCAGAAGAAGAAAAGTCTGAGCTGCACAAAATACATAAATAAATTAAAGGTCAAGTAAAATGATCCATTGCCAAGGAACTGAGCCGACGGGGCTGCATGGTTTCATCAACACAGACAGCATCATCGCAACATACAGACAGAAGGAAGATTGGTCTAAAGTTATCGTATCTGGCGTGTGTAGTATTTCACGAGGAGAAAGAGCCATGTGAACGTTTAGCATATGAGCTGATAATGGACAGTGCCAGATTTCATGGCGTCGCTGTCCGGCGGTTGTGTCAGATTGGTATGCGACGGCCAATTGAGAAAAAAAGCATTCCTAAGTCAAGACGAATTAGGGGACGCTTTTTTTGTATTTCATAATTTCAAAGAGGAGACTTTTTCTGAACTTGTTAAATTTATGACTTTAACTTAGTTCCATAACATCTTAGTTCCTCATTCGTTGGAGTTGTAGTATAGCAACACAATTTTCAGTTCATGTGGGTGGATAATGCCATTGACCGAGTGATTTTGCGATTTACTGAAATCAATTGGGGAAGTACGTCTAGTACTTTAGTTTCAATTAAACATGAGAAGTAGTTTTGAAAACTACATCGTTTAGTTAAAATAAGACGCTTCGACTTGCAATCCCCATTTTGAACTGCTGAATAATGAGTTGATAAAATATTGAGGAATGTTCCTGTAAAAAAAGTTTTGTATATTTGATTCAAAAGAAAACCCGTTGTTGCTCCATGTATCTTAAAGATATTTTTGATATTCATATTATCTGAAAATTTTGATAATAGCATCAAAACTGTAGTGTCTAGCTCGATCGGAAGCCCATAGGTATAATAGAGATGTAATGCATTGTTTGTGTGTTAATCGAAGATAATTGAAATTGGTAGGGGAAGAGTGGCATGAAAGAGCCAGTTTTACAAAAAGGGGAAAACAATCCAAAAGGAAATGAGTAAATAATAAAACGTGTAGCATAAAAAAATTTTTACTGCTTTATGTACGTAATTTCATGAAACGTTTCCCAAAATCAACAATATTGTAGGTCTACTATCCATTTATATAAAGAATAAATTTCGGCTCTTTCATGACACATAGGCATTGAAAGAGCCGGCGAAAGTTATGAAAGAGCCAAGGTCTTTTGTAGAGGGATTGAAGAGTAGATTAACGAAGATTTTATTGATAAAATTTATTATTATGTAAAGATTTTTTATGCCACGCAAACTCTTTATAAAGTTGGTACTTAAACTTTAGTTACTCTCATAATTAGTCATTTGAGATCGGTCATTACAAACTGAGTTAAGTACTATTGTATTTTAATAAGGAATAAAATGCTAAAAAAACGGTTACCCAAAATTAAAAATAAATTAGTCATAACGCTTCAAAGAAATTTTTTACAAAACTAATGCAATCCTTCTTCTACGCCACAGGATTTATGTGCCCAACCGCTACAAATTTTGCACTGGCACCATTCTTGATCGCTATTACAATAATTCTTACTGCACACAGTACAATAATTGTCCTGTTTATGATTCACTGAAATGTTTCTTTTACAAGTAGCTTGTGATAATACTACATTATCCTCAGAATCAGATGAGCTCGAATCTGTACCATTGTTTATTCTAAATTTTTTAGTTAGTGCTTTTATAGGTTTTTTTTGTAGTCATTTTCTGTATATTTCTTCTCCTTTGATTGACATTTGCGTCCATTTCTGCTATCTTGTCCTTCTCAGGAGAATTAGTAACGATGACAGAAGACATTTTCCGGTTCTTACGGGGCGTGTTTTTTCAGGGCCCTGCCTTTGAAAATAGCCTAATCACTTGTGGCGATATGACCAGTTTCCTCTTATGTAGACGCAACTGGAACTGTAGAAGCAGGCAAAGATAAAGGAGATCTTAAATCATCTTGTTATGCAGTTTGTTCCTGTGAAGTTCTAGCAATTGGCAGTGAATGTACATAAGCGGAGTTAGCCGGAATTGGCATAATTTCTTCAGTTTCAATCACATTGCTTTTATCATTTTCCCTATTAGAATCGACTCCAGCAGATGGATAAGCTCTGTCAGTCACAAACGATGATAAAACCTCTTCTTTTCCAAATATGTTTGAACTCAAGGGGTAAACACCCGTTTTGAGAAAACCTTGTGTAATATTTTGAAGATTGAAAGCTCATGGATATGCATCTCTCACAAACTATCCAACTTGGTAAATGGTCACCGGTTTACCGGGATTTGACAGCAACCACGCATTTATTGTAATTCTATATTTACTTTTGAAGGGACCGTATACTGTGACATCAATGAGCTGTAACTTTGGCTACAGTGTGGTGGGAAAATCACTATTGAAATAAAGTTTTCGCGAGCGAATTGAAAAACTCTGAGGTTAATATATGAACTGTGATTATCCATTAGGATTAGTCCCGGATTTTCTTTGGAAGGCCTCACATGCATTACAAAATATTCTAAAGCTTTAATAAAGCATTCTTCATTCACCCATCTAGAAATATTTGCCAACCCAAGAGCTCCTGCTGAACAATTGGCTAACATGATATCTTTGTAGTTAACTTGTGGAAAAACAAAAATTTGTGGCAGAAAAGCGCCAGCAGCATTAATGAAAAACAAAGTTGTTACCAAAGTTCCTCGTTTGCCTGATGTTACTTGTCGGATTTACTTCGATCCTCTTTGAGCAATCAACTTGGGAGGATTGGTTATATCTGTTTCATCTGCGTTGAATATTATATGCGGTGGAAAATTAAACCTTGCAAAAACAACTGTTTATTTTTCGAAAAACGTGCTTAGGTTCATTTGATTGAAACTAGTAGCTCTAGAAAGTGAAATACTTTCAGCCTTTCTTACTGCTAGTTCTTTGTGTCTGCGCATAAATTCTTTTAACCAATCTTTGCTTGCACTTTGAGAGTCTTTCCATTCTTTTGAGTAAACAGAATTCGCTTCTGCATAATCAAATTCCAACTTTTAGGTTTGCTGTCTTGTAAGCCTATAGCACATTTTCGATGCGGTTTTCAAATAATATGCAAGCAACCCCTCTTGTTCCACAGTGAAAATGCGTTTCTTGCCTATATTAGGCTCATGTTTATATGATGATTCGCCAGAAGATTTTGCCTTCCTCACTATCTTAGCTAAGTAAGCCCTTGAAACATTGAAGAAAACAGCAGTTATATTGATGGAGTGTCTTTTCTCAATCAATTCACCGACAGCTTCCTCTATTATAAACCCTACAGATCTTCCACGCTTTTTGGTATCGCTTTTCTAGATGTCATTGTTATATATCGTAAAAAACGGTCTAATTCACAAAACTAGCAAATTAAAGTAATTTATATATTGTTCCAATAAATAAATTTCTATAGGCCTTGAATGAGCCAGCTTTCTCATCACACCGTCGCCCAGCTCTTTCAAAACATATTCTCTCAAGACAATAACCTCGAAAATTAATACAAAGTCAAAGCTTTAATTCCAAAGTAAATATGCTATGATAACAACCAATGTATCCATAAAATATTAGTGTAATAATATTGATGCCAGCTTTATAGATGTAGCTGTCAAAAAACGTATAAAATGAACTAAAAAACTTACTTTTCAGCGACGAAATCTTTAAAACGTTGCACGTGCGTTGTTTACTTTCGGTGAACTGTCAAATGTTTGTGGGTGATATCTGATAAGTGTTGCTATGTAAAAAACATTCGTTTGAAAATTCCCGCGTTAATTATAGTGGCTCTTTCAAAACTCGGCTCCTACATGCCACTCTTCCCCGATAACCTCCGTAATTGTAATTCGGTTTCATTGAAACTCACAGAATATAACAACATCAGATGGGACCGCAGGCGCAGATATTGATGCAAAGTAATTTTCAAGTTAAATAAATTCACTTAAGTTAATAGTAGGTATAGTACTCGCTCACTCTGGTTCGAATCCCGTTGGTGACAATGAGATTTGTTTCGAGTGATTTTTTGGATGGACTATATGTGTTCTGGTTTCAAATCACAACGTGTAGCAGCTGGATGGACGGACACATGGCCAAAGAGTGGTGCTGACTACATCACTTTCTTGAGTGCCAGAGCATTCGATCAAGATAATGAGATACTCTAACTATCTCCAAGGGAAGGCCCGAACGGAGCTGTAGTGCTATCGCAAAAAAGTTAAACAAAACCCCGTCATTCTTGGTGACTTGTCTATGTTATCCAAAGTAAATTGCAACAATGTATCCACTGGTGTAAATACATCACTTTCTCCTCGCTCTGCACCCCCGAAGCTGGCAAAATTTTTTTAAGACCTAATTTGAACAGATCCTTTCAAAATCTTTCATTTGATATTCCACATATGAGCAACTAATTTTGGAGGTAAACATTTAAAGAGTTCCCCCGCAAGAACCTTTGAAAATTTTTTCATAACAAATCTTGTAAAAGACTATCACTTCTGCTGTGATTTCGGGAAAAAATTCCTGTGATGCACAGACCCTGTGGATCTTCGTTAGATAGAGGCGACTTTGGCTAGGTCCCACTCAGAGACGAGAACATTTAGATCGGACGAAAAACCAATGTTATGAACGGCTACGCAAGATCTACTACTCCACATATTGGGGCAGCAGGGGCATGGATTCGGGGGGTAACAATGTCATATCTCCCGAAAAAGGTCGCTCGTCAAATTCGCACTAACATTGAGTATATCAATTGAGAATACTATGCTCACAAAAGTGTACAGATAATGTCCTGACTCTTATTTACCTATTTTAGTTAATAAACTAGAGTAAAACCTGTCTTCAGGATGCAAGTAAAACACTGATGGGCGAGTAATAAGTATTTGCAAGGATGGCGCACAGGAGGAAACGTGCTGAAAATTAATCGCTCGTAGAAGATGAAAGCTGCAAAGCAAACACTTTCATAGCCACTACCCAGGCGAATCTTGTGTCAGGGATGGGTGAAACTGTGATCGACCATTCGAGTGAGAAGCATTTTCTGCTCAAGAACAAGTTGCAGTTGAGCAACAGGATAGGCCAATCCTCCATAGGTAGTAGCCAGATCTAGTAGCACTTCTGCATCGAGCCACTCTCAGCCACTAACTAGAACACAGCACAAGAATCTTCACCACAGAGCCATGCGTAAGTTAAGGTGGCTGGTAGATGGGAAGACGAAATGAACTCTCGTGCACAGCCGCAGAAGCGGAGCAGTTCATCGAAAACTAAAAACTCAACGGTGGTAACATTTCACAGCCAGATATTAGAGGAGGACATCGTGCCCAAAAAAATCCGAGGTACAAAATGATCACTAAGATCAAGGACCCTCAGGGTGCAGTACTTCTGAAGCCCAGACTCCAGCCAATGCATTCACGTTGACATGTAGTAACTATGCAGAAGCCAGTGTAAAGCCACTATTTGTTCAGATTAAAGTAAGTAATGGGGACAGTTGATGTTGAGTGCAAGAGACAAATTCCAAACCACCTGTTAAAAACATCGGGAACATCACTGTTCAATACCATATCAATGGACTGTTCGTTAGCGGAGATATCTTACATGCTAAATACTTAGATGAACAAACCAAGGAACGGTTCACAAAATTAGTGAAGGCTCTAGCTTATAATGGCACGAAATTCACTCTCGGAAAAGAAGGTATTATGGCTAGGACTATCATTTGGATCACAGCAGTTGTTTAGGATTCTATGGACATTTCAACTTGCCTCAGGAGGCAGAACTCAAAAATAAAAAAACCAAGCTGGAAGATCATCTCCTGCAAGCAAAACGGTAGTGGACAGTTCGACAACTTGAAGACTGCTCTCGTATTTGGAATGGATCAGGCCAGGGTTCTTCTGAGTTCTGCCCTAGGTTCACATTTTTAATATTTCAGTGACACACTATGCTGCAGACAAATTCTTCACAGAACATAGATAAATATTCAAGGCCATGGATGACGAACAAACGAATCTATGGCTTCAGCTTGCGTAGCACAAGAATCTGACCACCCACGAGCCTGCCTGATAGTATCTACAAATTCGGCAGCGTCTTTTTTGAAGTAGTCGCTAAGACACGGTCGCGATGCGGGCCAATGCATACAAATCGGCCAAAAAGCGTCTTTGCAAACTTATTAATAACATCAACGCCAGCTGCTGGCAAAAACTAGAGGACGACTTTTCCCTACAACACCGGTCTTGTTATGCAGCCGACAATGAAAGTCCGGCGGGCTGTCCATTCACTACGAACATGAAATTATAGGAACTGCAGATGCTCTTCCACTGACTTGCAGCTCAGTACGTTCAACGTCTTACTGCGTGAAGAAGAAGGGGTTTTTTGAATCGCATAGCGTTCGATATGTCTGTTAAACATAGCCGGCAAAGTGCTTGAAAAACTTATCAGGGAAAGAGTCGCTGACGCGATTTTTACTACCTTTCTTCACGGCAATATGGCCTTAAAGCAAGTCACTCTACCATCGACGTTATCGGGAAACTGTAGAGTGCGGTCTAGCGGGCAGTGGGACAAAGCAGTTCCACTCAAGAGACTGTCTTGCTGATCATTCTTGCCGTCAGAAACGATTTCAACTTCGCTAGATGGGCGGATATTTGAGGAGCACTGAAAAATAATTTTCAAGTACCAAAATATCTGATGCGGATTTTGAGAGACTATCTGAAGGACTCTGACACAAAGGAAGGTCAGCGGAGGATGGAAATTACATCGCATGTCGCTCAAGGCTCCATCCTCGGCCCTGATCTTTGTAGCTTGATGCACAGTCGAACATGCACAATTCAGACTCGGTATTCTAATGATCCGGATGACTGCTCGCGTGTTCAGTCTGGCACTGGAGCAAACTGAAGAAGTCATCCTGACAAAGGAACAATCGGGGAATCATTTATTGAATCCAAACCAACAGTGAAATACTTGGGTTTACTGACAGATTAGAAGATAAGTTCTTCCGACCAAATCAGAGCAACAGTTGACAAGGCTGCAACACCCGTAACGGTGCGCATTCGATTGATGGCTAACATAAAAGGACGCATCTTATCAAAGCGATGATTTTTAATGAGTGTCATGCAAACTGTATACTCTTCTTATCAGAGCTGTGGAGGGACGCTCTCAGCAAGGGCAGGCACAGAGACAAGAAGTGCTTTGGATTGAAACCATGTATTGAACAATCTCTGGATCGGCAGCGTTCGTGATCGCAGGTGTAGTACCGATTGCTTTCTTTGGCAGAGAGCGCAGAAATATATATCTGCGTAGAAATGAAAGCGACAGTTGAAACGGCTACATTTTTTCAGAGTTTGGCAAAATTCTTAGAAAGCCAACACAAGGAAAAGGTGGACCACACGGCTAATACCAGACCTGAGGCCCTAACTCAATCGAAAGCATGGTAAAACTGACTTCTATCTGCCCCAGTTCTTGGTTCTTGGTTGGTAATAACCACATGGTTGAGCGTGATATTGGCCATATCTACTCGAATTCCGTCACGATCATGGAATGAGATACCCTAACAATAAATCTCAACGCCAAGGTTAAGATTTGAACTGTTGTGCGATGGATTATTATTATTATTATTGAAGTGTCAACCGGCATCAAAGGTTTTTTCCGCTGGAAAAAGACTCATCTAACCTGGAGGCACTTTACGGCGTCGGAAAACGAGGCCTAGCCGGTAATGTGTGAAACGGTTCCAGGCTAGGTCAGATTTACTGGGAGGTGTTTTGTGCGCAATACAGGAGTAATGCAGGGTTGGAAGTCCTACACTCCAGGCGTAAAAAGCTTTTATCTTCCTGCTCGCCGTGAGAGTATCATATAAAGAATTTAACGTGGTTCTATCAGCGCCCAGCAGAATGTTTAGGGACGCGGTAGGTTACGCCACATCCACAACAAATGACTTAAAACAACCATATGTAGTTCATCAACTGCAACCGTCGAGGTAAACAGCAGTTTGACTTTATAAGGGCTTACTGACGATTTCAAACACAGGCTCTGAATCGAAACAGTAAGTTATAGACACAACTCTGGCCACGACAAAGACCTACAAACTGCTCAAGGCTGGAACATCTCAAAAGGAACTATAATTTCTGATTAAATATTTTTAATTTTATATCAGCTTACAGGCAAAGTTAGAGTGACCATTTAGGAACTTATGAAAAGTAGATTGGAAGGTGCATGAGCTGAAAGTGGAATAAGAATTCCCTTTATAACATAAAGTGGAATCACGAACTGCATAAGCTTTAGGTATTCACTAGACAGCTATTGCAGATGGTTGAGCTGCAGGACCTCACATTACAAACGAAGGAGAAGTAAGAGAACCTTAATGGGCCAACTATGTGAAGTGCTGTGAAATGAGTGTAAGGGCGCAAGAGACTGCAAAGCTATACAAAGTCCTCAGTAAGTACTGTACGGCTAGACCAGACTCAATTAAGAAACCTGATGCTATCTTTTCGGATTAGATTTAAGATTCATTATTCAATTTCTGATACAGAGCATTTTGGGTAATATCAGGTCATCAATCAGGATCCTTTACCCAACTTGCTCATACCACAGCAAGAAGGAAGAGTAGGCTAGCAAAGCAGGCGATTACATTGAATAGAATTCAACATACGATGGACTTTTGAGAGAAAATATATCACCGGGTTTTGATGGTGTTGTTCCTGTCATGATCAAGGTGAAATTTAGCAAGTTGAAGCTTTGTTTGAAAAAGGACTTAAGGTGAAGCTTGGCACAAGCATGTATAATAAAAGTTTGGCAGATAGATAGAGTTGTATTTATTCTGAAACCTGGACAAGGCGACTACTCTGAGCCTTAGAAGCCCCCGTCCTATCAGTTTTACCTCGTTTTTGCTGAAAGTACTCGATAAACGAACACATAGGATATACGGAATTATGGAAGAATCATCTCCGTATTATACAACACACATATAAACGGCAAAGATCCTGTCAAAGTACCTTTCAATAAAAAATGGTAAAAACTGAAAAGGTGGTACAAGGGAAGGTATAGGTGCTAGGAGTGTTAACCGACATATGTAAACCGAGCCTTTGATTTTTATGTGAAGTGGCAAGAGATTGTAGAGTTAAACCAGAGATTATTAGCTAGATCAGCAACATGGTTATGCACAGACTGCTCTCTGCAACGACAAAGGAGGGGCAATGTGTTGTAGTCAAAGTGAAAAAAATACATTCAAGGAGAATCATTTTCACTAATGCTACGGAACACATTGGTCGATGTTTTTTTCTTGGACTGAACAAGTGTAATATCCATTCGCAATATATTTGAATGACATAGTTGTGATTGTTACAGGCAATATCTTAGGGCTTTTTGCAGAAATATTCAAAGAGCTCCGGACATAGCAACAGCGGTGTCAAAACATTGGGCTATCAAGTAATCCACACAAAACTATTGCGATAATCTTCACGAGGAAAAGAAAAACTGTTGGCTTGATTCTACCCGAAGTGGATAGTGTTACCTTGAATAAAACACTTACCTTGAATAAAACACTTCTTTAAGAGGAGCATATTCTACAGAAACTAAGCAGGCTAGCCAACTATTTAGACGAAGCAAGAATGCTTTTTGCAAGTTATAAGACTTAATGCCTAAGCAGACTTTAAGGCTACGTGCAACGCTTATCAGTTAACTGATTCGCTCCACATCTATGATCTAGTGGCACAGAGTAGACTGCTTTAGGGTGTCGTCTTGCTTGGCCAGAATAGTGTGTCTGGAAATTACCAGAGCGGTAGCGTTTTGAACGCCGCATTATACTTGCCTCATCTCAAATTATGCATAAAGGTAAGTAACCTGAAATCTGTCCTGAGACTTTCGGTAGCAGGATATACCAGAAGATTCTCAAGAGGTCATAAGGCATCTTCATGTTGTTGGCGGAATACGTCCGTGGTACTGATAGGATGAGAAGGTTTCATATCAGAATCCCAGAATCGAGTGGTCATATTTGGAGCCATCTTTTGATGAGGTAAATTTAACCGCAATGGGTTCTTAAATCAAGATATCTAGAAATCAATACCACAAGAAATGCTGATCTATATGTTTTAGGTCGAAGTATTTGCCATACTAGATGTGATTTCAAGGAGCTTGGACAATAAATGGAAGGCAATGAAACATCTGTACCGATAGTCAGGTAATACTGCTTGCCTTTTCCGGACTAAATGTAACATCGAAAATTAGCCGTGGATGTCTGAACCAACTGAGCTTTGTGGGCCGACAAATTTTTTTAGGATTTTTTGGGTGCTTGCTCAGATGAGGTACGAGGGCAACGAGCAATCGGACGCTCTACCGAAGGAAGGCGTTCTTTCTTTCACTATATTCCGGAACTCATTATATTCTCAGCTCTTATATTATTCAGAAGATAAACTACTGGCTGAACCCTAAGTCGCCGGAATTTTGGCAAGGATCTGATAGCTGCAGACTCTGCAAGTCCCCAATAAAAGAGCAAAATCAATTCTACTTAAATTTATTTAGGAAAAGGTGTAGAAATTTGGGTGAAATAATTACAGGACACAATTTTCTTTCTGATCCCTTGCACATAACAGATATTGCTGGAGAACACATTTGTTAATGGTGTTTAAATAAAAATCAGACAACAATCCACTACGTATGTAAATATTTGGTGTCACAGCAATGAGCTAAAATATGCATAATTATGTAAATTTGGAAGATCTCCTTTGACACTCTAAAAAGCGAGTCATATTTCAAGGATGGGATAGTCAAGTGCAATCGACCAATGATTTGAGTGTTTGAGGATAGCTTCAACTATCTTGTCCCAACGCATAAAGGCTAACAAACCAAAACGGACACACCGACGGACAAACAGACGGATAGATAGGACGCGACTTGAAATCAATTTAGGCATTGTGTAACATGTTTAATGCACGCCTAATAGGAACCTAATGCGGCATGCTTAATTCAAGTAAATTCAAATCAGCACATTTCACTGCATATAATTCTCAACACCCCCGTGTTGTTGAGTTTATGTGAAGATACGAGTATATCCATAATGTGGATTTACTCTGAAATATAAAAACTGGTAGGTTTTTTTTCAGTGAGAACATGGTAAGCTCCCTTATCAGTTCTAAAAATATGAACTGTTTACAAAAACCTTGTCAGTTCTTAAATCAGGAATTGCAAAACCTCATCAGTGCCTAAAATTTTTCTGTCAAGGAATTGATGGAGTAATGCGTTGCGTTCGGAATTAGGACCTTAGGCCAAAATCCGTATTAGGTCTTATTTTTCGTTTAAGATGCCTAATGAGGACTTAATCACCGTCTAAATTGAGATTCTAGTGGAGTTAACCTTAAACGTTAAAAAATTGAGTTTAAGTTACATGTAGCCCAGCATTTAGCTTAACAACGTAAAATATCAAAACAAAAAACCCTTAGCTTAACATATCGAGTCTTCACTTCAATTTGATTTCAAGAAAATTAATGTCATTATCACTGTAATAAAACCGCCAAAAATGTACGTTAATGACTGGCACGTGCATGCAACGAATACTATAACTTCCAGCATTGATAATTTTTATGGTCATCTGGCCGTTCATTCTAAACTTTGAATTTATTTACAAAATTACGCTAAGATACAGTTATATCGAATGTGTACAGCTGCTGTGCAAGAAAAACTATTTTTTGCGCTGTTTGAATTTCATTTAGCTATTTTTACATAATTTATTCTACTGAACTTCTATTACTAAAAAAAGATTGAATTTATAAATCGAATAAATTAAGTTATAGGTGATGATTACCAGTAAAAATTTTAATCAAAATCAATTGTCTAACCCTTTGAGCTATAATAAAATAATTTGACGTAGGGGTGAGAAATGTATCCACGTGCCTTGAGTTAATATTTGCATTCTTGATGAATTTTCTATCAATTTTTTATGGGTACCCGCCAGACAGTGGCAATCTTAAGATTGTTACACATCTGGACTGCTTGGAGGGCTGCACTGAAAATAACGCCTGTAGTAGCTTACTGATAATAAAATTAATTTAAGCAATGTTTAATGAAAATTAACGAAACAGAAACGGTTTACAGAAATTTCCGAATTTTGTTATCATCGTACATTTCATCACTGCAAAAAAAAGATGAGCTATAAAACTCGATATCCGACCAAGCATTCATTTTTTAGGATTCCTAAAAATGAATTTGCAAAACGTTACTAAAGCCGAATTTTTGTGGATTCACTTTGTGGACTCAAAAGTTTGGATACAAACAATTTTCTTTGTAATACAGGTGAAGTGCTTTATCTATTTTTGAGGGTTTAGTAAAATTTTTTTTTTCTACAATACACTATCAAAATCGGTACATATCCGTAAATCCTTCTATCCGTCAGTGCGTAAGTTTCCTCAGGAACTGGGAAAACTAGAGTTATCAAATCTTTTGAACAGCTCAGAAGTTACTCTTTAGTTAAAATCCGCTAGTTGAAAAAAATTTTAAAAGATTTTATGTAAGGATGGGACCCTTTAAAAATTTTTCACCGAAGAACGTCGAGTAGGGTTTGACACCCTACTTGACTATCTTCAAGAAATTTTTTAATATCCGATCTTAAAATTGTGATACCGGTAACGTGGCAGACAGGGGAAGCGGAAGAACATGAAAAACTTGTGGTATCACCCCTAGCGATTGAATACCTGTAGGCCGAAAACTTTGAAAAAAAACAAGGAGGTAGTTCTTTATAAGTAGGAAAAACAACAAATATCCCAAAAGTCAAGATTCGCTCTAGTTTTGTTGATACTACAGGCTGGCGCAAAAGCTTCTGACCTTCGACATGAAAAATCAACCCGAATAAATTTATTGGCAAAAAACTATCTTCAAACATTTTGACACCCAGTTTAAATTTTCTTATAGCTACATATCTTTAATTAATTTGCATAAGAAGAAATTTGAGCGACAATACGAAAATAATGACTTTTATTTAAGAGTCAGCAAAAATAGGTTCGACGAAGAGGATTTGTAGATACCCCTAATTACAAGCAAAATATGCAGACCCACAGTTACTTGGGCTTTAGATGTTAACTCCTGTGCAGATTAATTCAGATTTGGTTACTTGAAGTGAAAGTACTAAATTTATCTAAAGACCTTAATTTTGAAGATCTTTTGAAGAAAGTCGAATGTAAGTAGTCGAATGCAAAAACGTATTGCGATTCAACGCATGCATCGATTGGGATACAGGAAACGTGGAGGATATGCAAAGAAGTGGTCAACCGTCGGTACTTTTAGCAGAAGCAAAAATGAAAAATTGAACATTGGCTGAACATAGACCAGAAGTTGGGGGCGCGCACAGTGACGAAATGGCTTAAGAGCTCTCCTGAGGCCATATCGAGTTGAACCATTCAGCAATACATTCGGTCCACCAACTGGGACAGGCAAGCCTATAGACAACGCAAAAAACATCTGCTTTGCGGGAAGAATATTCGAGACTGCCAAACTTACAAAACATCGGATTTGCTGATGGCAATGCCCATGGTGAAAGGTGCAAACATCCTTGTTACGGACGATTGATGGATTCAATTGCATCCAATACTCAATCGACAAAATAGGACAGGGAGAACTAGCGATTCCGCAAATATTATCGTAATACAGACTCCCTAATTCGACTTAAAAATTATGGTCGCTGACTTTCGCGACTGCTCGGAAAAAGTGAACTTTGCTTTGTTCAGCAATCAGTGTTTGTCAATGCGGAGTATCACAGGAAAAATATTCTCTCTGTTTTTGTGCAATGCTTTACTAGTCGCCAACAATTAAGTAACAGAAGGAAAGTGATTTTAATGCAAGATGGCGCCAAAACGCATACTGCTTTGAAAAGTTAAGAGGCATTTACAAGAATTTTTCTTATGTTCGGATGGATTGCCCTCGTAATTCCCTTGATTTAAGCCCCTTAGAAAATATGTGGTCCAAATTAAAAGAGAGTGTCTTTAGAGGTCCCAGACCAAAAATTAAGCAGCAGCTGGTTCGACGTGTAAAAGTTGATTGGGACGCAGTTTCTGCAGGCTACCACATTCAAAAGTTTCAGAAAACGACTTTTAGAGTGTATAGAAAACGAAGGAGGACATATTTCATACTAATTATTGATTATATTACCTAATGTGTGAAGTTTATAATAAAATAATAATATTAAACCAATCCCTTTTTTTCAAATTTCATACAAGAAATACTATTGTCAAAAATCCTGAAATAGGATTTATGAAATTTGGGTTTTTGCCAATATAATTGGATATTTAAATTCAACGTCATTTTGTATCGAGATAGATTAATACAAGATTTTCCTATCCTGTAATCAGAATCTAACCATATTCAGTCAAGTTGTAGCCATTTGAATTTGCATATATCACAGCAACAATTATGTGCGGTTTTCCTACTTTATGGTCTTTTCATCATCTTCTTCTTCGTAGCCCTACAGCCCCTTTCGGGTCTTCGCTTAGACATAGTTAGAGTATCTCATTATCATGTTCTAATGTATCGGCACTCCACAAGGTGATATGATCATTATCACGCTTTGGCCGTGTATCCGTCCACCCAGCTGCGATACGTTCTGATTTTTTTTTTAAACTCTTTTTTTGTCGGGAAAACCACTCGAACTAAATCTCGTTGACGTCTACGAAACTTGAACCAGAGACCTTCAGCTTACGGGGTTGATGCTATATTCGTTTGAAAATCTGAACTCTGAATTTCTTGTGTTTGTAAATTAGTGTTTAACGTACATGTCTGCATTTCATAGGTTCAATACAACACTCTTTTAACAGAAGTGTAGATATGTCTCATCGGTTTATTATTAGTTCTGGTAATCGGGACAACATTATATATCCTAACATGTTTACAACAATTTCTTGTAGAAGCATACTCCTGCTATTTCAGCTTATTAACTATGCCATCGAACACAGTCATTCTAGAAACTTGAGACCGTGCAAAAAAAAAAATTGTTAATCTGAATTGATTTATTATGGTTTAAACGAAATTAACATGCTAACACCACCAAATAACTGATAGCAAAACTTCCAAATTTACGACCTTTTCCTAATAAATTCATCCAATTTATCTTCTCTCTAAGTAAAAACAAAAAGTCAGAATCTAAATCACTGAAAATTAGCAAATTCCAATTGATTTGAATAATTTAATTGTATGTTATTTAATTAAGCTTTGATTTACACACCCCATCCACTACTATCTACATATGTGACCAACCTAAACATATGAGTATTCAGTCAAACGTGGACAAGTCAAGGTTGGAATTTATTTGCCGCGTCTATAACGTCATTTTCGTCATAGTTGCGGCCTCCATTATCAAACGTATAGTCAAAATTCCATTTTAATAGACGAAAAAAACGCAACATTGCCACAGCTCTGTTTTCTTTGCATTCATCAAAATCATGCTTACAAATCATTTTCAGTGAAGTTCGTGCTGGACACTGGCAAAATTTGTCACTCCAGAGGGGTTTCAAACCACTTAGGTCTGCTACAATGACGCTTAAACTTTTGCTTTTAATGAAAGAAACTTTTCAAACTATTCATTGACACATGCATACGAGTACATGGACTTCCCGTTGGAACGAATTACTTTCAAGGCCTAAGCAAATTTTAAATTCTATTAGATCTGGTCGATTTAATTACTTCAAGAGTTTCCTAATTGTAATTGCAGGGAAATGAGCATTGTAAATTCATTCTAATCATTAGTTTCAATTAAGTTAATTCAGCTTTATCATTAACTAAAGGAAAATGCACTTGTGATGCACCAATTCGCTTAGGTGAAGTTTAGCAGGGTAATAAGATACTCTACTGGTTAAAAATTTAGAAGTCAATTAAAATAGAGTTAAGGTAATTGCAATAATAAGTAAATGTGGACGTAAGAGATATTTCACAGAAGTTAAAAGTTCAGAGGTGATGCTTAGGTACATACATGTTGTAGGCCGATGTTTGGGATAGTTTTCAGACACTTAATACAATATTATAACAGTATCTAAGAGGTGAACTATAAACTAAGTGTATCGTTAGTTTTTCAAAGCAGATTGAGATGAATGTACTATGAGCTATAGATATGTTATAAGAACAATAAATTATATGATAAGACGGGAACATGTATTGGATCGTGTAATACAAAATATCGACAAGTGCACTTTTTTTCCTTAGCATGCGAATAACTTCATGTAGATGCTGTTTTGATCTTTGGTGTTTTCTTCCTTGTCAAATATTTTTGGATTGCGAAAAAATGCGCGGTGATTTTTTTGTCAAATTCGTGAGTTGATGTGGGCAACCTGAGACTATGGTGGATAATGATCCCTTGAGGCTAGCGCGGAGGCGAACTCCTTTTGTTGGAGCTAAGAAAAATGATTTTGACTCATTTGACTCAAATCGGCAAGGTCAACAAGTAGGTAACGCACGGTTTGACTGATACTCAAAAAAAAACGTCGAGTCGAGACATGCTTTTCGTTCTTTTCTCGCAGCAAAATCGGTCGCTTTTAAATTGAAATGTCACGAGTGGTGAAAAATGGATCATGTATGATAATATCAAACGTTTATAGCAGTAGTTAGACAAACATGAACTACCAAAACACTGCCCGTAAGGACAGATCCACCGGAAAAAGGGTATAGTGTCTTTTGGTAGTCTAACGCTGGTGTCATCCACAAAAGCTTCATTAAAACTGGACGAAACGATGGCAAAACTTGGGATTACACAGCCTAAACGCTCGATCGCATACCGTACTAATCTTCACGGTGACACTACTGGAGTTGGAAACCATCCGTCATCTATAATACTCGCCAGACTTTTCTCCAACAGACTCCACTTCTTTTGCAACTTGGATGACTTTTAACGTTTGCCGAATTTTTCAATGAAAACGCTCATTGAATGTGATGGCTTTTACGCTAAATCATTCCACCTGAAGTGTTTGTCTATTCCGGCTTCGTTTTTATGAAATCCGCGCAAAATTTTCGAAAAACATTACTTTTCGTTGTGATCACTGACTGTTGCTGACTCGATTCGCTTATTAATCGACTTGATATTTAGATGTTGGATGTAAGTAAAGGAATCAACAATGCGACCAGCCAAACTGAACCCACCATTCCACCTGCAGCTAAGCTAATCGAAACTTCTGCCGTTGACACTAGCAAGAAAGCGGTTCCTAAAGAATTAAAAGTCAATCACTATGCCTCGCCCGTATTTTCCAGGATCAACAATATACATACAGATCTTCCTTCATCGGTAATAACTGGATCATCGTTGGCTGTTTTTTTCCCGACTTTAGCTATGACAATTGTATCTACTGATAATTCTGCTAGCCATCCATCTATGATAAATTGAGAATTAGAAGTTGTTTCGCCGCCTATCCAGCTTTTTGTTTCCAGGCTGTCCTGCAGAACATTTTCAGAAAATTAGGATTTACTCCTATATTTGGTGTTACGAAGCTAACCAAAGATAATTTGCCCAACAAAATTGTTGCATCTTTCAAAATTTCTGTTCCTGCTGATCTTCATTTGATACTTAATTCAGACTTCTGGCCCAAAGCAACATTAGTGAAAAGTTTTTTTTCCGAAGCAACGCCCTAAATCAAACAAAACCAACTCTAGTGAATTTTCTTATCTAAAAGTATATTATCAAAATGTAAGAGAGCTTAGAACCAAGTTGCAAAAATTCCTGATTTCCACTACATTAGCGATTGACGACATTGTTTGTATAACTGAACCATGGCTGAATCATACTATTCTTAACAAGGACTTATCTACCTTTCATAGTATATTTCATTACGATCGGACAATTGATCCATCCGGGTGGTGTCCTTGTGAGTCTCACAAAGCCCCTTGATGGTCTTTCTTGTACAGATTTCATTCCAACTCCTCCTGTTGAATGTGTACTTTTAAGGGTAACAATTTCATCCAATGTTCATCTTTTGGTCTCGTCTATTCATGTATCTTGCCAGTCTTCTCTTTCCACCTACGTTACATTTCTCGACGAACTTTCCATCTTCATCAACGCCAAATTCCCTTCAGATATTATTCTTCTATGTGGTAATTTTAATGCGCGTCTTTGTCTTGGAATCTATCTTCTTGCCCATACATATATCGAGTCAAACAACCGTTTCTCTGAAGTTTTTTCGTCTTTCCTTTCACATTGCTCATTAAATCAAGTAAATAACATCACAAACTTTAATGACCGCGCTCTCGATCTGTTTTATCAAACTGCTTAAACAATCTGTCAGCTATTTTTGACTTAAAACATCCAGAATTTGCTTGTATTTCATCCGATTTGAATCATCCACCATTAAGCATCGATGTTAAACTATGTAACATGAGGCGCGAGAAGACCGAACAGCTTTCAAGTATAATTTCCGTAGATCATTGCGAATAATCTCCAAGCGACTGATTGGTCCTCCTTCTTTGCTAAAGTAACCTGCGATGATGCTGTATCTAAATTCTATGTGTATTTTAGTACACTGATCAGCCAACATACACCAATAGTTGACAAATCAAAAAGAAATAATGAACCATGGTTGAACGCCTCTATTTTGACCATTCTAAAAAGTAGGGATTGAGCTCATCGAGGCTTCAAACATACTGGCTGTCCTGCAGCTTGTACAGAATATGAAAGACTTCTATCTTTCCATAGAACAATCTCTGTTACCTAACCAAACAAAACCTTTTTGGTCATTCATTCGTTATTTGAACACTTTCTCACGTATTCCAGATTCAGAACATTTGAGCAGCTTTGAGGCTATTGGGCCTTCTGCTATTTCATATCTTTTTGCCAAATTTTCTCTGAATCTTTTAGGGCCTCGTCTTCACCTATGAACTACTGCCTTCTATTCTCTTATTCAACATTAGCTATTGATTTTGAAACCACTCCCTATGACATTGAGCTACTCATCAGCAAGTTAGATGGAAGCATTGGACCGCTTTATTTGCTAAGTCACTTATTACTTCAATATCTACTCCTCATTCAATTCTGTATAGTATTAGTTTAGCCAATGGAGCTTTCCTTCAAACATGGAAACTTGCACATATTGTTCCAATTCGGAAGAATGGTGACCCTCACCTTCTTCTCTAAGTGGTTGGAGCGCCACGTTTACAATAAATTAGCATCATCCCTATCGCAAATTTTTGCTGCCGAGCAACATGGATTCCTGTCTAATCGCTCTACTACTACTAATTTACTCGAAATATCTCATTCTATTTCTTGTGCTCTAGATAACCATATGCAAATGGATGTCATCTACACTGATTTTTGCAAAGCATTTGATTGAGTTGATCATTCTATTTTACTACTAAAGTTGCAGCACTATGGATTTCCTGCTTCGATGTTAGCTTTGAAAAATTCATATCTAACATATCGTTCTTGCTGTGTTCGTGTGATTAGGTCATTATCTTCAATATTTTGCCTTACGTCAGGTGTCTCACCAGGCTCAATCCTTGGCAATATGGTGTCGAAAACACAGATTGCTGGGAAAGATTGGTTGTAGGGATTCATGAGCCGAAACCCTGAGCTCAGTATTAGAAAGCCAGAAGCGACCAGTATTAACAGAATTTAGAGTTTTAATACGGCTGAAGTCACTTGGTTCTTTGATAATCTTGAATCGGTTATGATGAAATTTAAATTTCAGCCACAAACATGGTTAATATGTACGAGACAGGATTTTCTACAGTCCACGAGCCAGACAATGTAAATGCTGGCAAAAGACGGAAGCGTGTTGGTGTAGCAACATCATGGGAGAGTGGCAAAAATGTTATAGTGGTTTGTGCTATTAGCGCAGTCAGCATTTATGTAACTGATTTATTTATGTTTCCTCGATAGAGATTCTCTTCATAGCTGAAACATGATGGAGCACCAGAAGCTGTATATGCTTGATCAAAAAATGAGCAAATATTCTTAACAAGGCTTCATCATTTTATTAACTTTACGAGGCCTACTGGAGAAAAGCAGATTTTACTAATTATTGACAATCATAACTGCATCCCTCCACATTCATCACACTACTTACAATCATATAAATAGTAGACTAATAAATTTTTTTACAAAGACCTACTAGTTTCGCGACCTGTCTGTCCGTCCGTCTGTCCGTGCGTCACAGCTAATTTCCTCAGAAACTATAGAAGCTAGAATACTCAAACTTTGTGAAAAGGTCAAAAGTGATGATCTCTCAAAAGTTAGCGTCTTACCAAAAATACTCACAATTGTGTCAATCGTAAACAATAATACCATGACTATAACAAGTCAAATGTCCGTCACAGTGACAATTTTGAAAAATATCTAAGACGACGGAATTGCCCGATCGTACAAACTGGGTCAGAATTATTGTAAGAAAAGGAGAAATATAGGGTTCACTCCGGGATTAGCAGTGCTCCGTTGGCAACGAAGTGATAAAGGGCGAGGATCAAGGGAAAGCCCTCTTTTGGTGTCTAATCGTCAGAAAGTGGTAGATGCAAAAAAAAAATGTTTTTAAAAAAAGTGCGAAGTTTAAAAAAATTGGAAAATCAAAAGTAAAAGTTCCCATTAAAAATTAATTTACTGCAATTACCACCGGAGAAAAGCAAAGTTGCCCGGAAGAATTGGAAAAAATCAATTGGCCAATGCACGAGTGCACCGAGGGAAGATTGTGTGAAATCCGCGCAGGCTCTTTTTCGCCGTACCGTCGACGACGGGAGTTCCACGAGGAGGCCTCCTTATTAGTTACTGCAGCTTGGCAGAGGTTAGTTTAATACTGATAAAATTTTTCATATTTCATCGTTTTGGTAATTGTATGGATATTTGTTTCTTTTTTGTGATTTCACGAATCCAGATTGAATTCCATTCACACAAAGTAAACTTGGAGTGTATTATTCAATTTGATTGGACCACATAATTTTGTTTTCAGGAAGTGTAACGGTTTGGCTCGGGGGAATATCGTGCGTGGGCTACGTTTTGTGTATTTGCGTATTCGGTAGTGTTTAAGTGGCGCAGTGCGGGTTGGAGGTGATAGGGTCCATCCCCCAATATATTCCGAGTGGTGTGTTTTTTGTGTGTTCTTGTTTGGGGAGTGTTGTGCAACGAGCTTCGGCAAACCGCCTTACTGGCTGGACGATCAACTGTGGGGCCTAGGCCAAAGCAGCAAGTTGGCGCCCACGCCCGTCTGCGGCGAGCAAAGTCGGGACCGCATGGCATCCGCTGCTGAAGCATCCCAGTGGTTAGGGGTAGTATGCCTTGTAGACTACGTGTCATACATAAATGTTTTGTATTGTAGCTTCGTGGCACAATTAAGAACCGCCCTATAAAATCCCGTAAATAGCTAGTCAACTAGTTAGTATACGCCCTCGTAAAGGGAAGCTAGTCAGCAAAGCTTGGTCTTCTTTATAGCTCGCTGACTCTTGTGTCAGAACATCGGCACCCGTGCCTTGTACCGACATAGACACATCTTCAAACACTAGAAAGTTTTGCTGAAATTTTAAATGTTTTGAGTCCACGCCCACAAATAGAGAGTAACAGAAACCAAAAGCACTCGGTAATTTTAACTAGTACCCCAATGAAGAAAGTTGTTGTGGAGCAGAGAAAAAAAAGAATAAGAGAAATAATAAAGAAAATAGACCCAAGGAAACCCAAAAAAAAGAAATCTAAGAATATTAAATTGAGAAAAATCATCTCAATATTTGTTTCCAGACTGCACAACCGAAGATTTATCTTTCAATGAAAATAATCGATGTGATAATAACTCTGAATATACAGAGGAGGGTGAATGATGCATGATATATAACGAAGTAGGCAAAAATGAAGAGTTATGGAACCGCAGAGCTTGTGGTAAATGGGCCCAATTCGAGTGTTTAGATTGCGATGACCCCAACGATTATTTATGAATGTAATTTATGTTTGGATCCTTAAAATAACTTAAAATAGGTTATTTTTACTTTTCTAAATTCTTTATTTTTGTTGAATACTTTATATTGTAATTGTTAAAATACTACAATATGGATAAAAATAAACTTAATTTTGTTTCGTATTATGCGATGGCTCTCATTACACATATGAAGATTTTTATGGCTCTTATTACCTGATGTGCGGGGTAATGGAAGCTAAAGCAAAATTTATAAAAAAAAGTTATTTCAACTGACTTAGGGCGTAATTTTTGAAGGTTTGTTAGTAATTACGAAAGAATAGATAGCTTAACGACATATTAGTGTCCAAAAAAGTTAAATGATTGTAACCCAAACTGGTTTTATAATTGGCTTTTTATTACATGGTTCCAATTCTCCCAGTTTCCCCTAAAATAATCTTTCTGAGCTTTGTAATTTTTAATAATCTTCAGATAATTATAAATTACAAACATAATTACAACTTTGGCTCAGATTAATTAATTTTGATCGTTAATCGTGATTAACTTTTGCATCTTTAACTTTTAATCATTAATCAAGTTAATTGCAGTTTGAATAAGATAGCATTCAAAAGATTACTTCATGTTTACGTGTCTACTTATACTGACGTTTTGAACATTGTATGCAAGGTACATCTGATAAAATGTATTAAAAAGGGAACTATCGATCCTAAGAATGATGTGTGTTGAAGAGAGAGTTGGGGTGTGGAAGCATAAGAAAAAATGCAGATGAATGCTTTAGGAAACTGATTAAAGTTTGAAAAATATGCCGAATGTTTCTCATATCTTCATCAGCTTTTGAAAAATGTGAACATTTGACTCAACAAGATATCAATTTAAGCATTTCTAAATATACATTAGGGCCCAATGAGGAATACGGGGCATGCCTTTTACCCTCCTAATTAAGGCCTTATTAAGTGTGCTTAATTTGAGAAAGTTCAAGTGGCCAAATATTACACTGGTTATAATTTCCATTAACATTGTATTGTTGATTCATATCGTGACTCAAAAATAAACCTCTATTTTTAATGCTAAGGCAGCAGCGTTGAAATGCCGTGAAAATGTTTTGTTAAAACGTTCTTGTTAGTGAGTGAATTGGAGTGCGCAAAATGTTACACGGCCAGGTTTCATAAAAGTTTGGAAACTTCATAGTATATTATTTGCTTCAAAATAAGCTAAAGCCAAACATTTAGTGTTCATGTTTAACCTTGACTTGAATTTACAGGTATAGGTCCTACAAATTTTACAAAAACGGGGATAAAAGTCACAGAGTCTGATTTTGCGAATTTTTAAAACCTAATTTAATAGAATCTATAGTCAGTCAATCAATTCCTATTTATATCTTCCATCATATTTTTCATCAATCACTGTGGGAAAACTGGTACGTAATATAACCCGCGTCTAATCAACATGCAAACCACATCATATACCCAGTTAACCAAATCTGTTTTCCAAATACTTTGGGCTTTTGCTACCTTAACCATAGAACTAACTAACTTATTCAACAGTCAACATAGCGACGACGCGAGTATGTTGAGATATTTTTGCTGAAACATTCAAACAATACTTAGATAAGCATTTAACATTAAGATACAGCAACTATGAGCGCATTTCGCAAACAAGTTCTGCAGAAATTCCCATCGAGCTTATGCCTAAATAATCCTTCGCTACATATCCACGTATAAAATCATATATAGTTGCACATGCAAATCGGAATAACCGTGCTTGGATTTTAACATACGGCGCAATCTAATGCTGGTTGACATAACATATGCAAGCTACCGTACGTGTGTCATTGGACAACGACCGAGAATGACGTTGAGTCTTACTCTTTTACCCAGCACTTTAGTTTGCTTGTCGATTTCTTCTTCATTTCGCTACACTAACTATCCCCTGTTGCAAATATTTAAATCTCAGTTTAACAATGTTGGCTAGAAGTGGTTATAATGGCTAAAGTATTTTATATACAATATAATATGTACTTTTGGCATGGTTAAAAAGTTAAGCAAATTTTGCAATCAGAGTATGTGCATCTATTTAAACATATGCAAGCGGATAAAAATATGAGCACGTACATATATACGAAGGTGCTTTTGAAATCTAGGTAACGTTAAACTAAACCAGGAATCAGTTGCGAAATTCGATGCTCATTCAAAGATTGAGATCATGAAGGAACTGAATGAGTGTGACAGCAATACGGAAATAGAAACACTAAGATTAAGTTTCTGTGTGTTGAAATGAAATAAGATAGTTCAAATAATTCTTCATTAATTTTTTTGTTAACTCACAAATATAATAATTTCTCGTGTAAATTTAACGCTTGGTATTACACAATGCTTTTCGAGGGCAAAAAATCACGCAAAACGTGCATTAACAAGAAAATTTCAAGACTTTAATCTCTAGACGACATTATCGTATCTTTGGAAAAACTACGTTTAAACTTTTTGTTTATATAATAAGTTGTGAAAAACTCTCCTTCCAATCACCCACTTCGAATGCAATATAATCGTAACTTTCCTGGAGCCAACTTTTATACGAGTGTCACAAAAACCACAATAATTTATTATCAAGGAGTGAAATAGTAGGATGACTTCTCACTCGTAGAATTCATAGTTAGACCATTAGACCTACCAAAAAATAGAACCTTGGGATTGCTTAGCGCTGAACAAAGTATTCTATACAGTTCCATCACACGAATATAGACAGAGAATGGGACCACAAGACAACTATGTCCATAAATTTATAGTCTGATGAGACGCCGATAGTAAAAACGCGAACGCGTTGCTGTTATCCATTAAGAAATTAACTTTGAAGACAACTTAAAGTTGACTCTTATTGTTCCGAGGACGTGGTAACCATCTATGAATGTGTAGCGAATAGCGGTTGTTAGGGATTTATAAGTCATTTGTAATTCTCTGCTCCTTAGCGAAACAAAATGTATCGAGTGGATATTGGGGGTTTATTGGTTATTTGCTTGGAGGTATTGAAGAAAAAGTTGGCTGCTTGCGGAATTTATGATTTCGACTGTATACTGCTAATAGTTGTTTATTTTAGCCAAATTTATTAGTCGGCTTATAATTGAAATAAGACGTTCGTTTTGACTATCAATTTGTCAATTGAATTTATCCCATTGCATATAAAGGGTGTTTTTTAGAGGTACAAAACTTTTAAATGAAATAATACGGATAAATTGTTTTGATTGCCATGATATTAGATCTATTAGGAAGATGATTCTCTGCCATTTTCATTTAAATATGATTTTGGGCATGTGAGTACCACGACTGGCGCGGAGGAAGTCCAAGCGAGAGGTCCAATTTTCGACTACTCTAACCAATAATGGGGCCGTATATCGACAATAACGTGGCGAATGTTGCCTTTCATTCCATCCCATTCATGATAAAAAGGCCAACCAAACTAACCATAAAACGCATGACAGCTGTCACAATATACGTAGCATTAAAAAGTGTTGCCAACTTAAAGTTCTATACCTCTAAAAAATATCCTTTATATGCTATCATTACTGATAAAAATGATGCAACGCTTGTGAGGATTTATGTTTTTTAAAGAATAAAAGCGATTTATATATTTAAAAATGTTCAACACATCAATTAAAAAAAAATAGTAGAGCAAAGAAATCCTCGTTCAGAAGTAACCGATCCTGAAAATTATCTGAAACTCTCGTATCTCTTGTATCATCAGAAATTTCCCAGACTTTTCTAGACAAAATATACAGATATTGGACACAATAAAGCCTTACAATTTTTTCCACTTAGGTATATTTGATCAATTTGAATAATTTCATAATCAGTTAACTTAAGTACTTTCATAAGCCAACACGAGCATATCATGCATATTTACAATTTACGACGAATGAAGTTTTTCATAATCTTTCTCAGAATATTTAAAAATGACAAAAATAGCCTTTATACTGATTCATCAATAAACATATGTTAACCTTAAAATTATACATTCTTTTCAAACAATTTCCTCTTTTATGTGTTGTATAAATGTGCGTATAAATATTTAAGACTATGCATAAATTAAAGCAGAATTTTTATCATATGTTAGATGGACATTGCTCATCATGCGTGATTCAATCGAAAAAGCTTCCTATCAGCGTTGATTAAAGCAGCTGTTTTATTTGATACCATTCGCATAAAATTAAAGGAAATTCATATTTACCTTATCCCCCATTTTATTAGTTCTATCTTACTCTCTTCATCCATAGGTTTTCTTTACTGAGCTAATAAAATAATAGACCTGAATGTCTTATGAAAAAAAAAAACTGATGAAAAGCAAAATGCAAAATATATTTTCTTGGCAAAATGATGATTGAATTGATTTTGGTAGATAAATGGAAAAAGCATTCAGAAAGAATTAATGTTAAGCAAAGTGTATGTGTTCCAATTCGTGTGTTTATTACAATGGCGTTGGAAATAAACAATAAATGTTCTATTCATTGTTGCATTAATAACCTTGAAGGGCATTGAATCTGAGAATTTGTCGCATTAAAGAACTGCAGTAACTTTTATATTTCCAATAAATAATGCAACAACGACAGGTTTTTAGGCCGAAAAAAAAAATTTAAATAAAACTTGATGAAGCGAAACAAATTTTGGCTCGAAATTGAAAAACTCTTCTTATTGAAAAACATGCTCTCGTATTGCTTTGAAGTTTATGTAATAATTTTGTGTCTGGTGTGCTTAGAAGATTTTAAGCTTAATTTCAAATATGCAATCAAAAATAAATTTGCAAATAATATAGAATTTATATTGCAAAAAATACTTAAAATTAATAAAAAACTAAGAAAAAGTTTTGACACTTACCTAGCCAGTCCGGTAGTAGTGAGCCCGCAAGAGATTCTGAGTATCTCTTACCTGAAATTAAAGGATGATTTTCAAATTTTGTTTACAATGCAAGTTTTTGAGATATCAGCAGAGATAAAAGCTTATTTTAACTTTAATGAACAATAAATTTCAGTTTATTTCATAGGCTAGAATCAATTTGAATAAGTTTTGATTATGAAGTTCAGCAATATGGACTACGCATGCTAACTTAGAGCTAGAGCAGGACTCTAAAGATGTCGGTAAATTCCTCTATAGACGGCCATGGACGCTACGTTTTCACCCAGACAATAGAGCCGTGCTTGAGTAACCATCAACTAAGTTTAGAAAAGTAAGAAAAGGAGATCCAGCTATGCATGCTACCCGTTATGCCTAAATAAAGTACACAAATAGTAGAAAAACCCCTGAACTCTCAGTAACAGACGAATACCGGGTAAACAAAAGACCCAAAAAACTCTGTGAAGGTCAAAGAACAAAATTCTTGAAATGCAGCCAACTAAACAATCGGCGTCTCTATAAGGAATCCACTTGTCTGAGATCACTTAACCGAAAAATTTTGTGCAACTCCCAGCTGAGCATACAACACATTAAAAACCTGCGTGCGTTTTTTCTATTTTTATTGTAAATTTTGTCAAAAGCCTAATTCACTTTGCTGCAATTTCAAGTTGATAGTTAGTCCGTGCATACCTCTGTCAGTGCGTCAAAGCAAGTTTTCCCAGGAACTCAAGAAGCTAAAATTATCAAATTTTTTGAAGAGCTGAAAAGTGGTGGGTAATCAAAGTTTCATATCCAAAAAAAATAAATTTAAGAATTTGAAGTGTCACCATATAAAGAAGTGACCCCTCAATAATTCTTTTTTCACCAAAGATGGTCAAGAATGGTCCTGATGAGAGCATATTAGGCCACGAAATTGCAATATCAATTACGAGGTATATAGAAAGGGAAAGTGGGAGAATATGAACAAAGTGTTTGCCTTGAGATTGGACATCTATGAACCGTAAAATCTTAAAAAAATCCTGTAGATAGCTCTTTATGGGTACAGCAACAACAAATACCTTAGAAGTCAAAATTTGCTGAACTTTATTAATACTTTACCCTAAAATATTGCACAGAATCTTCATCAATAAAAGTAATGAATTTCTTCACAAAAGTGCGTGAATTTCACGCGCCAGGATGAAAAACACTACGATGATTTATAATCACAGTATGGAAGCGCAAAAATCCCGTTTTGTGCTTATAAAGTAAGATTTTTATGTGCTCTTCCAATTCGAGTGATTTATCTAATTCTGGAAAGTGTGGAATTTTCTCGCAAAAGCGAAACTTCACTACTCAAACCGCAAATCACACAGTATTAGTGTTTTTCCCCACAAAAAAAAAAACGCTTGCCATACGAGTATGTGAGAAAATTTCAGGAGCTTGTACTTGATCTGTGTTGTGGAGTCGATACGAGTATAAATGATTTCACATTTCCATCCTAATATTTAGCGACCTTCATAGTTACTAGTGTATATAACACATTGATGACGATGAAGGTTCGTGATCAGATAAAATCAGCTCAAATGCTTCATTCCGAATTTCAAATGAAAATGTTTGAAATGGCACACGCTACAGTAGGTATCAAATGATACCTTCATTATTTTAGCTGTTTTTAAAAATATTTGAAATCTCACAAAAAGCGTGGTAAGTTTACACGTTTTTTGGTATGGTTTCATACAGTTTTGAGTTTAAGTTCATCAAAATATGGGTGAAATCACACTAAACAGACTGTAAAATTTCGAGAAAAAAATTCTATTCGATGTGGTTCGTTAAACTTGAATTTTTATTTGCATGGAAAATATCACCTGAGAAACCGATCAAGCAAAAAAAAATTTCATTTAAAGAATATAATTGATGGATACAAAAACTAATTGAATTTCTATGAAATAAAAATCAGAACACATTCTCTTATCACTTTGGCGGTTGCGTCAATCGATGCGTCCATGAGCTGATGCTTCATGAGAATATAGGCGAATTTCGAATCCACCTCCCCATGCAATGAATACAATTAAAAGTTCAATTCTCGTCGGGCCTTGCTTCTTTGAGTGGGCAGACCCGTTTCGACTTCTTTGAGTCATCAAATCAAATTTGTATCTCGAATAAGAAATTTTTCAAAACTTCTCAAGTCATTTGCAGATTCGATTAGGCACCATTTTGAAATTTTAAAATCTACCTGTCAAGAACATTTTTTGGTGTATATGTAAATACTTCTAATGTTATTTACCAATATCAAGTATTGATAAAGGGTTCTCCAATAAGAGGTGTTATTTTGAATAGCTCGCTATTTCGGTAGATATCACTTTTGGAGCTGTCATTTTTTCACATTTGACAAGTAAAAACTACGCCATTACTAAAATTGAAACAATACACGCTTCAACAATTCATTGAAATTATTAAAATCCACTATAAATATGGTGAAAATTTTGCAGAGACGGTTCGTAAAACTCGAACATTTTTGGGTCGTCGTGAAGCACCTTGTCGGACCGCAATATAGAAGTTTGTAGAAAAATTCGATCTGTTGGGACAACTTAGTGATGTGAAGAATAAAACCCGTGCACGTCACTCAAGAACAGACGAGAATATTGCTGCTGTAGCCAAAAGTGTTGAAGAAAACCCAGGTTTGTCCATTCTTCGTCGTTCTTTGGAATTGGGCATTCCACAAACGTCATTACACCGTATTTTGCATAAAGATTCGGGTCTTAAGGCTTATAGAGCTCAGTTAACACAAAATCTCAAGCCGGTCGATCATCAACAACGTCGTGTCTTTGCTGATTGGGTCCTTGAAATGCATGATAATGATCCGGAATCCTGTCGAAAAATCATCTTGAGCGATCAGGCCCATTACCACCTCGGTGGCTTCGTCAACAAGCAAAATTGTCGCATCTGGGGCTCGGAAAACCCAATAATTATTGTTGAAAAGTCTCTCTATCCTCAACGTGTGACTGTTTGGTGCGGTGTATGGTCCGGCGGAGTCATTGGACCTTACTATTTCGAAAATGGGGCTGGAGCAATAGTTACGATGAATGGATTGCGCTATCGAAAGATGATTAATGGTTTTTATGGCCGGGATTGGATGGTATTGATCTTGACAACGTTTACTTTCAACAGGACGGCGCTACGTGCCGCGCAAGCAACGAAACCATTGATCTTTTACGGGAAAAGTTTTCGGACCGTGTTATCTCTCGAAGAGGTGATCACAATTGGCCACCGTGAAAGTGAAGGTCTACGCCAACAGCCCAGCGTCGATTCAAGACCTCAAAGATGGAATTCATGAGGCTATCGAGGACATAGGGCAGCCACTTTGCGATTTGGTTATGGAAAATATCATGAAATAGATATGGTCCTGTAAGTGTGGTCGCGGTGGTCATTTGCCTGATGTTATTTTCCACTATTAACGGTATACCTTCCTCTTTATAATGAAATAAACATCCGATCATTTATATTAAAAAATGGCATTTGTCTTTTAATATCAAAACAATACCTCTTATTGGAAAACCCTATATAACAAATATCGCTTCTTTGATGACCTTTCATGTACCTTCATTTTGAACTTGAGCGTTTGATTTTAGATAATTATCACAAAGAAATTTCGTTCACTTCCAAGCCTTACTTTGGACGGAATAACGAATTTTTATTGTAAAGGGTACCTTAAAAATATTATGTTTTGAGTAATTTATATTGCCAATCTCTAATTGATGGAGATTCATTTTATATAAACGACACAAAAGTTAAAATTTAACTTTTGAAATTAACACAATAATTACGTTTTGGATTTTCGTCGTTTCAGGTAAATTTCGCGAGAGAAATTTACTTATCGCGGAGAGAACTTTATATGGTGTATAGAGAATTTTTGACTATATGGTGGAGGTTAGGTTTTTGCTTGGATTTGTACCAAATTTTCAGCAAAAATGTATCGGGCAAATACCTCGGCTAAATTCGTTAATCAGCTATATCGGCAGATTGAAAACATATTGGCGACCATTTTAAATTTGTGATTTCTTTTTTGGACAAAATATAGCTCTGTTCTAGACGAAATTTGGTACAGGAGCTTATTAAACTGTGTAATGAAGCTCACAATAAAAAATCCAACGTCGAATCGTCTGAATCGAGATTACGGCCGTGCAAAGGTCAGAAAACGTGCAAAAAAGTTTTTTTATAGTTGGGACCAAACTTTTCAGCCAATGTTGATTAAATTCGGTAACATAGTCGAGCCAAAAAATATCTGGAGAAAAATTCCAGTTTAGCTTCAAAATTTCAAAATAACGGCTAGTTAGGGCTTTGTAAAACGAATTTTTTCACAAAAACCTACTAGTTTATCCGTCTATCCGTCTGTCCGTGCGCCACGGCTAGTTTCTTCAGAAACTATTGAGCTTCGTGAAAAGGTCAAAGGTGATGGTCTCTCAAAAGTTTGTCTTATCAAATATTTCAAAAAAAAATTAAAGGTCGTTCACATGTTGAAGCGGCCTTAAAATTTTTTAATGAGAGGTAGTCGAGTGGGGTATCAAATAAAAGGTGTTGTTTAGAGCTTTTAGAATGGGGAACATAAAAGTAATTTTGTGCATCAGGCGGCGCAGGGAGGGGTGAAATGGATCTGTTTTGTGTTTATGAAAGAAGCCTTAAATCTTTCGAATATAATGGAACGATATCTTGTATCTTCAACAGATTCGTAATTCAAGTTATTGATTCATACCATCAGAAATGCTGTTTAGAACCCTAGAATGGTTGTAAAGCCCTTTTGGCGGGAGCATACGCCTGCCTACTTCACTTGATTTTTTATTTATATTCACTCATGTTTTTATGGATGTTCAAGTATTATTTTCGAAGTAGGTAAAAGAATTCTGTTTTCACCGAACAGTTGAACCAACCTCCTGTTCAATCTGAAGGACATGTAAATTTATTTCCGCATAGTAAAGTTTAATTTTCTAACTTAGATACCATTTTCTTTTCACTAGGACTCGATCTGTAGATGTATTGCAGTTGTTGAGGTTTCATATGAAGGCTACATATTGTGGTATACTTCCATATGAATTATACTGATTTGTTTTTTGTCTTATGCAAGAATTCCTTTGCAAAGTGCCTCGTAGATCATATAAATGATGAGTGTTTGGAACTTATAAATATAAAGTTAGTTTTTAAACTATATTTTCTTGAGTTGAGATCAATGTTAAAAGTATTAGAAAAAGAGGAGATCTTTTATGATTTCCGTTTATCCTCACCTAGTTTAACAGCAATAAACTTATGCGTCTGTATGGTGAAAAAATAGTTCAACAACTTCATGGTGGGTCAAGATGATCCACAAAATTTGAACTATATGTGACCTTCAACGTTTCAAAGAAACTTATGAAATAACCTATTCCATAAGATGAATAATGCCTTAATTGATATATAACATATACGAGTAGGCGAAAACAATGAATATTTTATTCTTATTTGAAACTTTTTCGAAAGGACTTTAAAAAAGCCACTGCATTTAAGAACATCCTGTTTTATGCTATTCATTGAAATGAGGAAAACAATTTTAGCGATCAATTTTGAATATGCCATCAGGCCTTGCTTATTTTGGTAAGCAGACGCGTATTGACCCGATTGAGTCATCTTCAGTCGCTGTTTTCAATTAATTTGATATATAATTTATACTCCTACATAGGAAGCTAGGAAAATTTGTTACGCTAGAGAGAAGTTTGTGATAAGATTTAATTAAAGGCCCTGTTCTTAGAAATAAATCATAGAATTTTAAGCTCAAAATGAGAATATAGTGAACAATTGTCAGCAATCATAAAGGAGTTCGATGCTCTTCAAATATGTTCTCATCATACAAATTTTGTCCTTTAATTAGAAGAATATCATTAATTCAGCGATGGTTAAGATCGACATTTTGCTCGGAGTTCAACATAGACGTACACCAGATTTTCGTTGACTTTAAGCAAGCATACGACAGTATTAAGCGTAATGTACTGTACCAAGTAATGCTTTGCTTTGGCATCCTAGTCAAATTAGTCCGTCTTACCAAAATGACAATGACGTTAACGACCTCCCAAGTCCGCATCAATAACCAACTCACAGATGCCTTTGACACAAATATCGGACTAAAACAGGGACATGAGGTGGCCTCATCGCTATTCAATTTGGCTCTGGAGTACGTCATAAGGAAGCTACCTGTGGATACACGAGGAACATTACTATACAAGTCGAGCCAAGTAGTAGCCTATGCGGACCACATCAACATTTTGTCGCGATCATTAACAACCGCGAAAGACCTATTCCTGAAACTCGACAGCAAAGCAAAACTAGTAGGGCTACAAATCAATGAAAATGAAACAAAGTTCATAACGCTGTCGAGGAAAAATACCTCAAATACACAAAATATCACACTTGGCGAATACAGTATCGAAAATGTTGGCGAATTTGTATATTTAGGCGCGAAAGTAACAAAATCCACTAATGAAAGTGACGAAATACGATGAAGAATACAGCTCGCAAATAAAATATTTTATTCAGTTATTGATCTTGAAGACCGGCTGCATACACAGGAAAATAAAGCTCCAAGTATACAAATCTGTGATTAGACCTGTTTTATGCTATGGGCGTGAAGCATGGACCCTAGCCCAAGCATCCGCAAATATGTATATTGAACGCCTTTAAGCGACTGAAGGCCGTAGACGTATGGGGAAACCGAGAAAAAGCTGGTCTGAGTCGGTCGACAAAGACAGTTCATCGCTGCTCGGATTTCGGAATTTGAGGACGCGGTCAATGGACCGAGACAGTTGGAGGCGCTTTTCGGACGAAACGAAGGTCCGAGAGGGGCTCTAGTGCTACAAAAAGCAGGAAGAATACAATCCGTAAAAATTATGAAATGAAAAAACTTGAAAAAAACTTGAAAAAAATTGACTTCAAAATGCCCTAAAAAGTGTGAAATAGTATTCGCCATTTCCAGGACATTTTGAAGTCAATTTTCTCTTTCTCTGTTCGAGTTCTTATATTATCGATTTATCTTTCGTGCCACAATCACTAAAACTATGCTTTTAAATCCTAAAGTTTACACTGCAAGAGAGCATGATAAAATGATATACATAAGTTGACTATGATATATTCTTTCACAAGGACTCTTGAGGCAAAAGTATCTATAATTTTAGACAATCATATCAGACTACGATGCATTGTCTACATTGAGCTAGCTAGGCAATAACCGCCCAAAACATCGAATATGCTGAGTGTGCATGCTTTAGCTTAGGAAAAGTAAAGTGTTTCATTTCTACCTTGTGATTTGTGATATGCGCGTTCAATTCCAGCCATGCTTATGAGCATAAATAAATGCTTGAATAGATACAAATTCATAAATATTTATCCAGGATTAATTAGAATGTAAAATTATGGCTTCACAATGATTGTGTGACAGGAGGAAGAGACGGTAATTTTTTGACAGAATGCCTTCAGTAGTATATTCAAAATTTTGCTTTTTAGTATATTTAAAATTGCGCTTTGGGTGACTGCCCGGTATTTAAATAAAAATTAATATAGACAAATTTTGGTCACAATTGAATTTGGCACGTTTTCTATGCGCGTTTAATGCTCAAAAAAATTTAAATCTGTTATCAAAAATATTAAATTCCCTCAGCAACGGTTCTGATATGTACTGCTTTAAAATAAGAGCGTATTGCAGCTGGGTAAACGGATCCACGGCCAAGTATGACACTGGCTCATATCACCTCCTCGAGTCCCCATACGATCAAAATAATGAGATACCTTAACTATCTCTGAGTGAAGGCCTGAAAGGGACTGTATTGCTAAAAAACAATCAAACGACAACGGTAAGCGGTAATTGTTAAATTAAGGGTGCATTATTTTAATACATAAGCATAACTCCTATAAAACTTGAGATAAAGCAAAGCATCTGTGACTTATCCTGCACCACAGTAGTCTGTCTGGTGTATTAGTTAGAGCGCTCACCTCTTGCGCAGGAGCTACTAGGTTCAAAATTCGTTAGTGGCAACGAATTTAAGCTGGTGGGACTTTTGTCGAACTATCAGGATACTCAGCTGTGTTGGGAGCTGATTAAAAAATCAGGTAATAATCACACGGTCAAGCCTGATACAGACTCTTTTACCTTTTCGAATACCGTTAAGTAAGGAGATTCTTTTACAAATCATAATGCTCAGAGTTAAATGGAACTTGTGTGCGATGATTATATTCGACTTGAAGCTTTCATGGAAGCATAATTTTGCTTTGAAGCATTGTTTGCATTGAATAGTGCCAAAATAGTCATAAAACCAACTTAGGTGCTATAACTCCGTATCATTGTAAGGATTTACACTGTAATTGTAGAACCAAATCTGCTGTATGGGAAGCATTTTCGTAGCCTGCTGCACTCAAGGCAGCAAAGTGTTTTGGTCAGCAGTATAATTCACCACAGGGCCACTGTAGTACACAGTGGCCCAGAAACACTCATTGTGCCACTTCATTGGCTTCGAACTTACTTGCCTGACTTGCAGGACGCGAAGTGCGCAATAGTCAGACTACATTTTGGCGATTCATGGAAGAGAACTGGTCTGCACCTTTCAGAAATCTTGACTCATGGCACGGCCGTTCTTACAGGCCTTGATTATATTATTACCCATCCATCTTTACTTAAAAGTGTGAAAATAGATTCCCAATCAGAGCAAAGACTATTTGCATTTTTTCTGGCGAACACACCTTCTAGAAACTTGTCGAAATATTCGAGGGTGCAGCTCAGTTGAGGGCCAGAATATAGAGCATTAAGGAAAGCAAAAGCAGTTAGGGATTTGCCGGAGGTGTCTTGTAGTTTTCAGATTGGTATTTTGATGGTTTATATCAAGCTGGCTATTAAGGAAAAACATTGAAAGGAGAGGATTAAGCCCTGGGTAGGCGATCGTTTTTGAGTGCAAGACAGTTGTGGACAACTTCTGAAATTGGTTGCACCGGGAAGCTTCTCAAATTTGGAAGAGTCCCTCCATACTGGGATGCTTGTTAACAGGGCATTGTTTATTTAGTTAGCATGCGGCGCGGATGGGTATCCATTACAACTTCTACCGGAGCTATAGGTGGAGGAAGCAGGGCTTTACTAATTATGCAAGCACCCGGGCTTTGCAACAAGAATGCAGTCTCTTGGCTTCTACTTTTTCACTGTGCAAGCCGAAGTGCCTTCGATGGATTTAAGGAGGATCATTGAGTTCGTAAAAAGCTCAGGGTAGATCTCATTCTAACTGGTCATATCTGCTGATACTTGATGAGAATATGGGTGCATCCCGAAACCACCTTTCCAAGAATAACATTTTTTTCAAGTAAGATTGGTGAATTTCTAAGTTAATTCACTATGTTCGAATATCTCGAATAAAAACTATTTCTATTATTGGAATGTATCCGAAGTAGATTAAACCTTCCCGCGCCGTATAGGTACATATATTCTTGCGCTGACTCGGCATCCAGTTATTATTATTTGTATACAACAAGGAGGAAGCTGATAACCAAAATAAAATTTCATTAACCTTTGACAAGTTGCCAAGAAATTCAATTGTTGAATTTGAAAAAAACAACGTTAGATTTACTATACAAATCATGTGCTAAAGTTTTGCCTTAAACAACGGATAATCTAGTAAAATAATTACAAGCAAGTATCGCCGTCTCTACCACACACACATAGCGAAAACATAATTTTACATTTGACGATGAACTTCCATTTCGTGGAACCCGAGGCAGATATATTGCAATACCTTAAGCTGCAGATGTAAACCAAACGCATTCGAGTTCTCGATTGTTGTGGGGATAGTATAATTTACACATTTTTTTCATATATTTGGCCTATTTTGATCGCAAGCTACATGGACAAAGTTCGGCATGATTTTAAGTGTATTTTTATAGTTCTAATGCAGGGAATGTTAACTCAGGCGATTTTACTATAGAACATTTGTAAGTGATGAATAGAGTCCAAAGCATTAGGGAAAGGTAAAAAATCTTCACAATAGTACTTATATAGTAACAGTCAAAAAACACTTCTGGTATTAGTATGAGTACATTTATAGTTCATCTTTAAGGGTCTCACATTGAATTTTGCGATAGCCTATTGCTACAAAGAGGGTTATTAAATTTCGCAGAACCCTTCATAATGGTTATATCAAGGTTACTTTTTTAAAATGGGCGATTGTCATAAATTTGACCGATACACCTGAGCATCTCGTATAAAATAAATTTCTATAAATTTTGTGGCCGCTTGCCGTAAGGTTTTGCAGAACCAAAAATACCTAAAAACTTATATGGTGTATGATTCTAATTTTTTTTTTGCTTCAATGTTGATAGTGGCGAGGGAAGTAGACCAAGTTGTAGACAATTATGTAATCTAGGTAAGCGAACCATGGCTGAATGGTAATAAATTCCTGTTCATGCAAATAGAATGATTAATTTCTGAGGAGCCCGGGAACAGTTACATGACACGGTCATTTAATTTGATCGAATAAGTACTTATTGATTTGATGATGAAAGAGTCTGAAAAGAAAACACTCATCTAGGAACACACGAGTGAACACAACGAAGGTATATGGAGAAAGGAAGGATACGATATGGTGCTTGAAATTAAGGAATAAATATTTTCTGAATGATGTACCTCTGCATGGATTCCAGCCTCGAACTGAGATATTCCTAGTGTGGTGTCCAGATTTGTGATCCATATTCAAAAATATTACGGACTTAAGATTAGTAATAATACATAACAGAGTGAATATCACAAAAACTATAAATATGACGCAAAATAAACCCTGACATTTTTGACACCTTACTCGTAATCTGTGAAATATGAGCGTCAAATTTAAGCTTGAATTCAAAAATGACCCCAAGGTTTCATTATCTTGATCGAATGAATCGCACTCAGGAAAGTGATATGGTCAGTTCCATGCTTTGGTTGTATATCTGTCCACCCAGTTGGGATACATTTTGGTTTTAAACTAGTACGTACCATAACTGAGCAGGATTATAGTCCGTCCAAAGAATCATTTGAAACGAATCTCGTTGTCATCAGCACAAAATAGGGCAACGCTTCAACGTAAAGGAAACAATTGCACATTTGGGCATTTTTAGATGCTAATAATTCGGCGAACACTATTGGCTTAAATTAGTCAAGCCTTTTTGCAACAGTGTACAAACAGAGTGCTGATCAATTTTCCTGTAGATTTTAGATCATCAGCATTAAGTAAAGTTGGATAATTAAGGACAAGAGGAAGATCATTAATGATAAGGACAAATGACAGTGAATTTATCCTTGTGGTGCTCCTGAGCTAGGACAAAACATAGGAGAAGAACATGGACGAATAGCAAGGTACAAATGAACCCAAGAGAGTAAGTAAGGCTGCAGGAAAACCATAATGTTTTAGTTTAGTTACGAGTAAGTAGTGAGGAACGGAATCGAATGCTTTACGGAAATCTGTGCATATCGTGTCAACTTGGATATTTGAATCTATGGCTTTAGCGACATAATCTGTAAGTTAAGGGTTGTCGATCTTTGTGGTAACACATCGTGTGGCTGAACAGAAATTAGCAAAGCTAAAATAGGTAGTGGATAAGGGAAATAAACTGATAAAATATAGTGTCTTTAATTTGCGATTAGACAAAAGTAGATCTAAATATTTAGAAAAATCACTGAGGTTGATGTGAATGTGCGCTGGGGCAACTAGTATCTCAGAAAACGTTGTATAATGGTTATATTGCACGCTGCGTAGCCCGAAGGTCCCAGGTTTGGGTCCCGTTAGTAACAACAAGATTTGGTTCGAGTGATTCTTTGGACGGACTACTATAATACCGTTCAGTTATGATACGTACTGGTTTAAAACCAAAACGTATCGCAGCTAGGTGGATCGATATACGGCGAAAGCGTAGTACTAGCCATATCACCTTTTCGAGTACCAATACATTCGATCAAGGCAATGAGATACTCTTTCTCTAAGCGAAGGCCCGAAACGGGCGGTAGTGGTAAATCAAAAATAAAGTTTGATTTGGCAACCTTTGGTTTCACAAAATAATCAAAAGGGGGGTGCTGTTTGTCAAGCCATGGGAAGACAATTAAGTTTCAAATGGTATACTATATGTAAGATTCCACATTGATTTCATGCATATACTCAGTGTTTTATTTCCTGAAATTTCAAACCAGGCATTACCAATGACTTACTTACTAACTGCAATCAATAACAAATCACCCTGTAGCAGCAAATAAAATTCTATGCAAATTTCAACTGTTCAAATGTGTCCAAAAACTGTCTGATACAAACAATATAATCAGCTAATCAAGAAGGTACCGATCCGCTCGTTCATTCCTCTGTCACATGGCTAAGCCTCAACGGGCCAAAGAATGAAGGTATCTTTCACATAACGTCTACCAGCAAACTATGCATCTCCAAACGTAATGTGACACTTTTAACAAATCTTACATGGAATGTATTATTCATGTCGAAGCGTCACCATATTTTATTATTTTCATTATCAGTTGAGTGAGTGGACAGACATATCAACTGTTTCGCACAAATCACTTCACGATTTGGTTGCGTTGTCGAAGGACATGCCGGATGGATTTTGAAGTGGAATGTTCTTTTGCTTACGCAAATATTCAATAAAATTTTTGAGCTGACTCAAACCCAAGTACAATGCGTATTTTTCCACCAGCAATATGTTCTGTGTGTGCTGAATGTTGTTGCAGAAACGTGCAGAAACAGCAATAACCCAGCAAAATAAAATCTTTAAAAAATTTTCTCAAAAGATTGCATTAGGCATTCTTATGGCGTTTCAGTTTGAACATGTGTCTGAAAGTAATCTCCTCCTACAAATGATTAGTGAAATTTATGTGGGGAAAATGCAAGCAGAGCAGCAATGCATGATCGGTTAATGCACATATGAGGGGGTTGAAGTGGAGATGGGAGGAAGTTGGAAGCCCAACGGCCGATGGACGATGTGTAAAAATACATATAAATTATTCTTTTTTAACTCCAACCCGATCGTGTATGAATCGAGAAGAGAATCGCAGAAAAGGTTAAGGTTAAGATATATGGGATCAGATATAATGCATTTAAGGCACACCGTAAATAATAATACTGTCTAAGATACGGATCAAGCAGTTGCAGGAGACGCGAAATACTTGGTGAATGAATATGCAACCCAGAGTGAATTTGTTTTCGTTGCAAAATTATGTAGAGTGGGTGAAAATTAGTATTCGAGGTCTGAGGTAAAAGATGGTGAATGCATGTGAATTAGATGATGATGAAGTTGATAAGAGTTTTTTTGAATTATTTGATATGGATGCTCAGAAGAAACGAGCGGGTCATAATATCGAGTGATGCTTATGGTTTAAAACGATTAAATATGGATAAAATTTACCACTTAAAAATGGAATTTCTACATGTCTGAAAATGAAATTATGAAGCAAATATCAAATTTACTGTATTCGAGTTTGTATATATTTAATTTTTAGTCTAATAATAACTAAAAATTGCAGTTTATATTAATTCATAGATAATATGGACTCGTATATTGCATTATTGGCGATATTTGAGTAAAGAATTAAGATTCCTCGTATTTCCGTTTCATTTTATTCAAGCGCTATACAACAAATGCGGCGGAAAGCCTTCGACGCCTAATGTGTCCTCTTTCAAACAACAGCAAACGCTTAGATTCTATCGAATTTTGCAAAAAACATAAATATTCAATTTCATTCAGACCAAGCTCCGGCCCGTTTCTCTTCGACAGTGTATAAATGTTCACATATAGAAATAAATAACACAAAAGGATCAAAACGACATCAGGGCTGAATTTTCGCTCCCAAACACAGACCAGAAGAAAGGCAATAAGTGAACTATTCTTATGTGAAGAGAAATAGGCCTGGAATACTTCTTCATTCTCCTCATCGAACAGAGAAACCCCTTATCACCCGATCTAGGAAAAAGTCGCACAAAGTTTCTGATTATTGTATATTTGCGACCGTAGCAAGGGCAATATTTGACCCAACTGCCGCTCACCACCTCTACCGGCATGTATCAATCGGGTCGAGCTGTCATTGCATAAATTTGTTTTCAGAGAAATAAAATGCATATGGAGCAATGGTTCACAGGCCATATAAACCAGGGTGGTTTATTAGCAACGATTCCGAATAATTTATTCTTGCATTTGAACCCCATTTGGAACAGGAGACGTCCACGGCACAGTGTATTTACTTAAAACTGAGTGTGTAATTGTGTATTTATTTGCATTGACAAATGCCAGCATGCCAAACACGATGGTAGATACGTTGTAAAGTACCCGACAAGATACTTGCAGTCGCATAAGGTATCCTTGTGTCCAACCTGGCACGAGACAAACCGTTTGTTATCCTGTTTGTCTGCCACCACCACCCGCTCGCATATGCGAATGAGTTCACCATTCATGCACCTTGGCCGGTCAATTTGACTGCTTTAGGCAGAAGCTTTTCATAGCTAGAAGGGGTGGTGCGAATAAACAGCTTTAAATACTCCATTGGGGTGCTTCCCACGACGACAACGAAGGCAACCACGAGGACGGCAGACAGGTTATTGCGAGGATTCTTCCCGAACATATGCATTCAATGAGGACGAATCGAGAGAATCTTCTGGGGTCCAATGCTCAACACGTGAGTTTTGTCTCATTCATTTTACTCCCGCTTAATGCACCCTGCCACCCTCTACTACACGCCCCGTTTGACACCCGGCATATGGAAAAACGACATAGGAATCGTCCCTTATGCATACGTATGGCCGGACACTAGGAACACGACACACTCGCTCGACACCCGATTCTGTTGCATGGTATGATGTGCCATGCGGAAATAGCAAACCACCCCTTTTTGAACTTGTGCTTTATCTTTCATCCCCGTCGGATGTAATTTATGTATTGACAAATGAATACATTACTTGTTAATTGATCAATGTATGGATGTATTACATTCCGTAATTTTAAAGTTAATTACATATTGGGTTCAGAATGGCTTGAGGATAGTTATGATTGGTGTAAAATTGACTTGATATTTTAGAGAGTGGAAGTTGTTTGTGGTGTGGGCTACAAGTTTTGAGGTCTACATGCTATTAATCATGAAAATTGGTTAAAACGAAGCGAATTAAATCTATGCAACATACAAGGATGATTTTTTTTGTCGCAAAATAAAGTTCGACCGCATTTTGGTGAAGAAGTGGAAGAGAACTAAAACTCTATTCGAATCGTGGGGAATTCATGAATTCTAAATTTGTATTTCTTCGCTTCGTGCTGAATTTTTAGGCATAAAAGAAGTAATATCGATTAATTCGCAGTATCTACGAGTATATGAAAGATATATGAAATTTCAACAACTTTTACAATAACCCACGCCAAACAAACATCTTCCAAGATCCATAGATTTTCTTCTATTTCACTTATCCAACCCTCTATCACTATATCATTAGCATTTGGTCCACTCACACACGCATACTTAAAAATTTTATGAAAACCAAAAGAAAATAAAAACAACCAATGATAAATTTGGAACTGAGGAACGATCGGAGTCATCCAAAAGAAGAATTACCTTGTCAACCTCCATATTTTATAAAATAATTTATTTCTTTTAATGCCATCCATTTTCGGCCATACAAAAAACTGGTACATTTCATTTTGAAACCGCTAAAGTGTCATGTTACGAAGATTTATGTTTAATTTTTGTAGTTTTCTGTTTTTCTTTTTTTCGAGTGATGTTATTGTTGTGATTTTTAATGGGATTTTCTTTTTCATTCCTGATCACACCCTAAAAGCATTGTAATGAGTCTTGTAATGCATGCCAGAGAAAATTTTGAGTTATTTTGAAATATTGATAGATATTTAAATTTTCGGGAGTGATTATTTTTCATAAAATGATGTCGATTAGAAACCTTCTTAGCGAAACTCAACTTTAGATTTGTTAACCGATAAAATTTAAACGTAGAAGTAATTTTGTTACTTGCATATAAAAATTTACGAATGATAAATGAAAGTACGACTGGGTATGCATTCATGATATCTATGTACTTTTCTATTGCAGAATTTTAATGGAATACTTCATGAGAGATAATCTGTTTTGTTTCTATTCGATAATGTTTAATTCTAAGTTGCAACAATTTGTACTAATGTGAATCACAGTGTATAGCCCAAGCAAAATTATGATAAATTGAGAAGAACGAAATTCTCTTTAACGAGAGCATAATTTTTTATATGAATCAAGAAAACCATACACGGCTTAAAGAATTTTAGACCACACTAGGCCAAATGGACTAGAAAATTGAGTAAATTATCGCAATTGCGAGTAATAACCGCCACGACAGTCGAAGTAAGTAGATGATTTAGTTTAGTACTTCTGCATTGTGATCAGTTATGGGCGGGTTCGATTGCAGCTTAGGTCTGTGAGTAGGTGTTTATTTAAAAAAATTAATATTTGAATGAATTTTAATGAATGCATTTTTAAATTAAAAAAAGACTGCAAAAATTCAGTTTCACAATATGTATGATGATATAGAGAGAGGAAGGAGAATTAAGTTTAGCAGAATGCTTTTATAATGAATTTAAGGTTGTTACTTTTAAATGGTCAGTTGGGATAGACGTCTTATGAAAACAATTTATACAATTTATTTCAGCAACTTTCTTTTGACTTTTAAAGGGTTTTCCAATAAGCGGTGTTATTTTGAATATCCCGCTATTTCCGTAGATGTCACTTTTGAAGCTGTCATTTTTTGACATTTTACAAGTAAAAACTACGCTATTAATAAAATTGGAACAATACACGCTTCAACAACGCTCTGATATTATTTAAATTCACTATAAAAATGGTGAAAATTTGGCAGAGACGGTTCGTAAAACTCGAACATTTTTGGGTCATCGTGAAGCACCTTGTCGAACCACAATACAGAAATTGGTGGAAAAATTCGAGCTGTTGGGACAACTTAGTGATGTGAAGCAAAAACCCATGCACTTCACTCAAGAACAGCCGAGAATATTGCCGCTGTAGCCGAAAGTTTTGAAGAAAACCCAGGTTTGTCCATTCCTCGTCATGCTTTGGAACTAGGCATTCCACAAACGTCATTACACAATATTTTGATAAAGATTTGGGTCTTAAGGCTTATAAAGTTCAGTTCACACAAGAACTCAAGCCGGTTGATCATCAACAACGTCGTGTGTTTGCTGATTGAGTCCTTGAAATACATGAAAATCATCCGGAATTCCATCGAAAAATCATCTTGACAACAAGCTAAATTGTCGCATCCGGGGCTCGGAAAACCCAAGAGTTATTGTTGAAAAGCCTCTCTATCCTCAACGTGTGACTGTTTGGTGCGGTTTATGGTCCGGCGGAGTCTTTGGACCTTACTTTTTCGACAATGAGGCTGGAGCAACAATTACGGTGAATGGATTGCGCTATGGAGAGATGATTAATGATTTTTTATGGCCGAAATTTGATGAACAAGACGGCGCTACGTGCCACACAAGCAACGAAACCATTGATCTTTTACGGGAAAAGTTTCCGGACCGTGTTATCTCTCGAAGAGGTGATCATAATTGGCCACGAAGATCTTGTGATTTAACAACTTGCGACTTCTTCCTTTGGAGCTACATGAAAGAGAAGGTGAAAATAATGCCCAAAAGATGAGGATCGCTGGCAGCACTACACTTTGAAAGGCGATGTGTAAATATATCGTGGAGCAGGTTGGTCACTTCATTATTCTCCGTTCCTTTAGATCTAATAGGGGGTGCGAATGACGTTCAGACGTCCTAGAAATCTTGTTGTATGGTGCTCGCAGATCGATGGTTTGTAAAATATGTACCAAAGCCCTGACTTACTTCGATCCAAACTATGATGGCTACTAAAGTGGGGTTACCGATGGTATGAAGGGTGACCACGTGTACTTGTCTACCTTCACCACCGCCGGAGCAGTAACAACTCGAACCGGCTTAGTCAGTTCTGTCGCGCCTTGTATTTAGAAAACTCAGAGGACACTACCACATCTTGACTATATCTTTCTTGCAACAGTATTGATGATTCTGAAGGGTTCACTCAGTCTGAGTCGTCTTCTATGGATGTGGCACAAAGGACGAGCTCTCAAATATCAGATAACAGTCACATACTTGAGAATTCGTGTGAGTGAGAGACTATCCTTCTTGCCCTATTTCAGGGATATGAAAGAACGTCTCACGCTTCTAGCCTCGATGCTGCGACGAGTATGTAAGAAGGAACTGGAGACTTTGAAGGAGAGCTTTCAAGAGAATATATGCTGGGCTGTTTGTCGCCTGTGCAGCATACGGGGCACCAGTATTCATTGAGGGTGCAATGAGTGCAACTAGCAGTAGCCTTTTCATAATGTGTCAGAGACTAGCCCTGCTAGCATGCCTTCCCGTGTGTCGTATAGTTTCGACTGACGCCATGCAGATACTAATGGGAGTGCCAACACTTCACTTGGAGATAACCTGAAGTGACTTGTCTTGCATGTTGCGGAGAAGATTGCCTGTTAGTAAGTATGAGTGGTTACTAGGCACTGACCCTGGACGTCAGAGTCTAACCAGCATTCTGACCATGCTGGAGAATGATTTCTGCCTGGCAAAATAGGTGGAATGAGTGCAACAGGGGACGTGTGACGTATATATTTTTGCCTGATGCTCTGTCAGCTATGCGGACCTCACATCTGAACTCCTGTCTCGGTTTTCGGTTCCTACTGGCAGGACATGGAAGTTTTAATGAATGGTTGCTTAGACGTAGTTTAGTGGATGATACATGTTGTATAATCTGCGGGGCAGAGAGTGAGACTTGGCAGCATGCACTTTTCGAGTATCTGGCATAGCCGAGCTCCGTAGTGCATGTGGCACAGACTCGCTCAGATCCCCCGCAGGCGTCCAAGAGGGCCTGATGGATGAAGCACGATTCGCGCAGTTAAGCTCCTAGGCTCCACGAGCTTTTCAAAAGCGACTGCAGCTCTGCTCAACGAGAGAGACTGACAATTTTCTTGGGTCCTAGGTATCCTAACATGTTTGTGGTCGCATTGGCGTGATCGTCCTGTTGTAATTGTCCTTGGTGGTTTTGGCGTCGGGAAGTTTAAGGAATGCGCTGGATAGATAGGTAGGTATCCGCAGGGGGATGGACCAGAACAGGTCTGCAAATCTTTGAGAAGTGCCGACCCTACGGACCCGAAGCTGGGTCACAAACCCATCGCTGTTGGGAGCGGACATTGCTAGCGATACTCGAATGAAGTCCGCGATAACCTAAGCAGAAGTTTGATCTGTACCGCGGGTTAGAGGGAGCCCGTGAAAGGTTACTGTGACCCCCTACAAGGTGAGGAGCCTATCTTGGCTAAAACATGGTGATTTGTGGTTTTTATTCTGTTGCTAGAAAGGAGATTAGCGCACTAACAAGTGTGTGGCTGGTTTTCAACTGGGATTACTGCAACCTCATCCTCCGGAAGAGGGGCATTGGTTGACGCTTGATTTAAACCTGTCCGTTACGTTAGGATAGACCTATTCGTGGCAAATACTCACGTCAAACGCTTTGACTTTATATTTTGTTTGGAGCTGGAACGATTGAGCAGTTTACTTCATTCTTGTTGGTGAACGTTCATTTACTCTCTGAAAACTAAGTTCAAATACTTGTTTCTATCTGGCCTAGTATTGATTTTAAATTTGAACAAAAAACATTGTTTACCCACTTGATGAATCGTTTTGTTTCTAAAATACCATGAAATTGAACATATCCATCTGGATAGCATGTTCTGAAACGTTAAAAGTATTTTTCATTAGATGTTGGGATGAGACGATACCTAGGCAGTGTAGTCATTTTATCTAATCTTTCAATATCAAGTGCAAGTCGGATTCCACCTCTAAAACGTCGGTAGTCTTTTCAATTATATCGTTTCAGAGTCGTTTTATTGTATTGACAGATATTGTCATTTTTGCTTTGGTTAAAATCAACCTAGAATTTGATATAACTGGATTTCAGTTTCTTTTTACGGTAAGGTTCGAAAAGAATATCGATGAAAGTTTACGGTTGAAAATAGTGATTTCTGCTTGTTTGGAGGTGTAAAATATAATCGTGTTATGTCAAATACGGATAAATTTATAGTACATTGCGAGTCTACAGTATACAAACTAAAGAGTTCGTGAGAAAGGTGATTGCTGTGAAACCTCAGATAGAATCGTCGTATTTTAGAAGGCTTCTTCTCAATAGTGACACAAAAAGATTTACCAAAAAGATAATACATAATTTAAATAAATTAACCTTGCATGGTAGGCTTTGTTAAAGGAGTTCGCTATGGTGAATACAACTATGTCTAAGTTTCTTCGATCCAAACCATCGGACCACCTTAATAAATTGGATTTACACGTATGTAGAATATATTTGTTGTATAATTCATGTAAATCATAATAACACTCAATATTACATTATTGCTCATTGGCGACTTGTCTATGTAATAAAAATTGATGTCATATTGTAGTTCAAGACTAACTGTTTATGTATGTTTTATAATGGAGTGGAAATAAAAATTCAGTCTTAAACTGGAAATAAAACATGAAGGCAGCGGCAGCGTAAATCAAAGGTATTAAGGCTAAAAGTAATTATGTTTATTATTATATTTAAAGGAAAATTACGCAAAGCAGAGAAATAAAGGCCGTTAACAATTCTTCTGGGTCTAATCAAGAATTTTTTTTTTAAGTTTCGGATGAATGCTCTTTTCAGGGTGCTCCAGATGCTAACGTCATCGATATACGAGAACAAGCAGGGGAAATTTTGCATCATTTAGCCCAACCCCAAGGACATATCAGGAAGTGGTTCGGAATTTCAATGATCCTTTTATTTCAAAGAAGAACAGCTCTAGATAGAGCCAACAATACCAGTAGTACTGGCAGGGAGTGCGAATTCGAAGCGTTTTGAAAAATCCCGTCAAAAAGGACATAGTCGGGAACGGAGTATGCTTGACGGAAAGGGAAAATACTCCAGATGTGGATGTGAAAACCGCGCATGGAACAAAAGCCCGGCGAAAAATGGCAAACGCAACAAATGCAGTAAAAATGACCATTTTATGCAAATGTGTACGGCGGAAAATGTGAGCGAGGTTACCACAAGCATTGGTGATCCGAATTCTGAGACAATTGGCCATGTGAATTTTGACTGTGTAATAAACAGAAAAAGTTTAAAATCAAACAGTAGTCGATGTGTCGATAGTTCCATTTAATATTATTAAAGACGTAACCCTAAAACTCGAAATTCGGAAGACTTACGTAACGTTATACGACTTTATGGGCAAGACAACTGTTAATTTGGAATTGCGGGACAGATCTTTCACGGGAGAAATTTTTCTAGCTACACAGGACCATACACTTTTGTTGAGTAATCCAGCGATACACAAGTTGGAGCTTACCAAAAAATGTTTGAGGTTAAGTCAGAAAACTGGCTAACTAGATTTGTAGACGTTTTCAAAGGCCTCGGTTCTTTTCCTGAAGAATATGACACCCAGGACCGTTCCCTTCAATCTTTTGAATAGCGTACGAGACGAGTTGCAGAATACGGTGAAGAAAGGAGTGATTGAGTCAGTAGAGCATGCCAGAGAATGATGCTCACCCATGGTTGTTGTACCCAAGAAAAATGTAATCAGGATTTGTGTCGACCTTATAGAGTTAAACAAATGTGTTAAAAGGGAAATTCATACTATGCTGGGTGTAGATTGCTCTTTTTTTTATGTTAACAGAAGAAAAATTTCCCTCAAAACTGGATGCGAACGCAGGATTTTAGCAGATCTCACAACTTTCTTGACACCTTTTGGCCGGCTCAAGTTGTTGCGGCTTCTATTCGAAATCAGTTCGGCACCTGAGTGTTTTCAAAAAACAATGTGGAAAGTGCTTATTGGTTTAAGAAATGTATATGTTCATATAGAGGATATTTTGATATGGGGTCGAAATCAAGATGAACATGACCGATGCTTCGTTGTAGGGCTGGAAAGAATTCGACAAATGGTTTAACACTAAACGCAAATAAATCTATATTTTTTGAACAAGAAATCGAATTTCTGGCATGGTGAACTTCATGGCAAAGTACGAGTATATCTTCAATCGATCGGCTATTTTGCACCAGATTACAGAAATTTTAACTAAAGGCAAAATGTTCTCATGGGAGCCGAAAAAAGATAAGCTTTTAATGCTGTATAGGAAAAATTATGCACTTCGCAATTGCTAAAAATCTATGATCCAGAGAAAGCAACAATAATTTCATGCGATGCTTCATCGATAGGACTGGAAGCAGTACTCCTGCAAGATTATAGAGATCATGGAAATCACCTAGTGGACTAGGACTCTATCATCAGCAGAGAAAAGTTATGCTAATATTCAATGTGAAGCAATAGCAATAACATGGGCGGGTGATAACCTAAAACAGAATTTGATTGGGAGGAGGTTCTTAATATAACGGACCACAAACCTATACTACAACTTTTTAGAACGAAACATTTGGATACGCTATCATTGAGATTACAGCTGTTTAGAATGCAAATGATGCGATACGATTACGAAATGGTCTATGTTCCTGAGAGGGAATTGCTTATAGCAGATCATTTATCAAGACAATCAATCAAATTAGAGAACATATCAGATGAACTTGAGGATGAAATAGATGCCTATATACATACATGGAATTACGCTTAAACTGATACCGACAACTGATCAAAACGTAGTCAATATTTTAAAACCCGAAGATAAACCCCAAAAATTTAGGAAATATGCTAATTAAAATCCATGAAGAGCATTTGGGAATTTCTTAGTGGGAAGCCAGCCCAGTGTACAGTGTGGTGGTCAGGAATTTCAAAGGATATTGAAACAAAAGTAAAAATCTGGCCCAATATGCGTCCAAAATACAACGAATCTTCATAAACCACTAGTTGTATCACCTTTTCCTACCTATCCAAAGCAAAAGGTCGCTATCAACCTTTTTAAACTAGTCAATCGATTGGTGATTTTTACTTTTACGTATGCGAACTGAAGCCATAATAAAGACTACCTGTTAATGTATGTTTCATAATGGAGTGGAAATAAAATGTCAATCTTGGACTGGAAATAAAACAATATGAAACAGATTGGTTTTGTTTTTGGGTAATTTGTTTTTCTTCAATTATCCCCTACAGTCTACATAATATTGTATTTTTTCAGGAATTTCCGAAACGAAGGAAAGAAGACTTAAAGATCGTTAAATCTGTAGAATAGTGTTATCTTTGCAGAGTTTTGGGATGAATATTATATTATGCGACCTCCATAATCTAGGATATGTCCACTAAGATAGAATCATGTTGATAATATTTGTTCTAATCTATAGTATATTGTCTGGAAGCCGGATGAGCATCGTAGTTGTAAATATAACTAAGCCAGGCATTTTTCGTTTTTCAATTCCAATATTTTATCTTTTTCGTGATGTAAGCCTATACCACACATTCTTTCTGAGCACGATAATTCCTTATTTTTTTGACCTTACATAAGAGCGTCTGCTTTTCTTTAAAGTTTTATTCTGGAAAGAGTTTTTGCGAAATTGCAGCTCTAGAATGCTTGAGAAGATTTCTTGTTTACCTACACTATTCGATAGGAGGCTACTTAGTCCATGGATTGGGAAAAGAGCTGTTTGTTAATAAGGTGACAATGTTTGAATACCTACCGACCAAGATCAGCATTTTTTCGGTTCCTCCCCACTGGACTCCACCTTTCAGTGCTCCCAGCAAATACCTTTTTGGGTATCATTGCTCATCCATACTAACCATGCGGCCAGCCCATTGCAAATTCCGAAGTCTTACAATCGTTGCGTTCGTCTCAGGACCTGTCTTCCAAAATCGTTCAATATGTTTGCGGATGCTTTCGTTGGGGTTCATGTTTCACACCCATAGCAAAAGTCTTCTTCAAGATTTGTATACTTGGAGCTTTGTTTTTTCTCTGTATGCAGCTGGACTTTAAGATCGTCAAACTGTATAAAATATTTTTTTTGCGAGCTCTACTGTTCGGCGCATTTCGCCCCTTCCAGTGCCGTTTTTCGTTATTCTAGTGCCAAAATACACAAGTTTGCCCACAATTCGATATTGTTTTCGCCAAGTGTGATATTTAGGGTATTTGAAAATTCAGATGTATCAAGAATTTTGTTTTACATTCATTGATTTGTAACCCTACTAGTTTTGTTTCGCTGTCGAGTTTCTGGAAAAGTTCTTTGGCAGCTGCTAGGGACCGTGAGAAAATATTGATGTCATTCGCATAGGCTACGACGGCTTATATAATAACTTACCTCTTGTATGGTCAGGTAGCTTTCTGATCACATATTCCAGAGCCAAATTGAATAGCAATGTGGCCAGACGATCTCCCTGCTTTAGTCCGATATATATTTGTGTCAAAGGCGTCGGTGAGTTGGTTATTGATGCGGATTTCGGAGGTTGTCAACGTCATTGTCATTTTGGTAAGACGGACTTATGTGGCTGAGATACCAAAGCAAAGGATTATTTGGGACGGTACGATACGATCAATACTATCGTATGCTTGCTTAAATTCAACGAAAATTTGGTGTATATCTATGTTGAACTCCCAGCATTTCTCAAGAACCTGCTTGACTGTAAACAGTTGATCTATCATCCACTCAGCCAACTGTCGATTGGACTCCGGAGTGAAATGTTGGAGCCATGTTTCATCCATTGTCACATATCGACGCAAAAATTCAGGTTTATTACGCTCAAACAGCTTCAAATACTGCTCAGAATCATTAACACATTGTTGCTTTTGATCGATTGTGAGCTCGCTTTTGCACACAGCTTTCTCATATACATTATTTTGTGAACTTTTTTGATGTTTTCGTCGGTGACAGCCTCTTTTGGGCGGCCACTGCGTTCGCCGTCTTCGGTGCTAATTTCACCACGTTTAAACTAAGCATACCAATCAATCAAGATTTGCTTCAACTGTATTTTTTCCCCTTCAAAACGCAATATTTTATCAGCACACGAAATTCTTTTTTTCCATCTTTTCTCAAATAACAAAAGTAGCTACACTCACAACGCAATATCTCACAAACTAATGGTCGGTCTGCTGCCAATTTTGACACGTACCGTTTGAAGTTTGGTACTAACTAAAAATCATATGGATTTAATACTAGCACCGCCATCTGTGAATCACACCGGGGACTTTCGTATTGGCCTGTTAGTTGTTTGTTTTCAGCGGTGTGTCTGACACGATTGGAGCCAGCTAGTTGCCGAGGATTTTCGTGAAATGTTTTGTCCTGGGCACCGTTTGTAGCCTTACGATGTAAAATTTTGTGTGGAGTACCGATCTTCGTTGAATACAATAGGTTCATTTGATCAAGTAATGAGCTGCGTTACAATTGGCTCGTCAGTATGTACATACTTCAAATATACTCGAAGCCCACCTTTGTTGAATCAGAACACTATTGACTTGGTTTTGAGTATTCTTATCCGGTGATACTCAGGTCAATTTATGTATGCGTCGATATAGGAAGCAAGTCGAACATATGACTAGCTTTCTTCTACATGCAAAGTCAATCAGGCGCTGTTCGTTGTAATTTGTATCATGTGGAGGCTATATCCTCCAGTTGGTACCCGGTGAGATAGCTCATTTCCAACCTTAGCGTTGAAATCAGCCAGAAATATTTTTGATAGTGGAACGTTTTTTCGGTTTTTCGTCTTCTTCTTTGGTTGGGCAGCCAAATTTTGAAGAATTCCACTTTTATAGGGATCGTATACCATCTTAAGATCAATAGCGTGCAATTTGAACCCCGTATCCACAGTAAAGGCTACTCTGTATTCTCGTTTTCCTGTAGGCTTGCCACTTTTGAATATTGTGCGTATGTATTCTTCTTCTTTTTGGATTTTTTCTCTGGGTTTGGAGGTGAATGTTATTTACACACTGAGTGTAGGGCTGCTATGCTCGCAAGCGACTGGACTACCCTTAAGTCCCTTCTTCTTCTTTACTAAGTTTTTTGTCTTGTTGGGGGTTTTCATAGGGACTGTGTTTCTTTGCCGGAGTTGCTTGCATGATCTTTAACGTTAATTCTTCTATCATTTTATTGATAACTATCACCAGCTGTATTTAACTCTATCAAACATTGATTCACAAAATTGCCTGGGAAGCCTTCGTATTTTCGGTCTTCTGGATGTGTGAACCAGCCAATTATTAGAGGAAAACTCATTGAGGACTCGGATTATAATATTGTAATGGAACACGCGGTAGACTCCAAAATCCAAGGTATAACCTCGGATTAGCCCGAATCGAGTACGCTCATCAGAAATATACAAGCTTTTTTGACGGCACATAATAGATCTTTTGATCTCAGCCGAAGCTGAATTAGTTGCCGGGATACACCAATGTCAATGGTAGGCATTGAAGTCTTCTTTTAACAGAATCGCGTGACCATCTATGTTTCAGCGATTTTTGATTACCTAACCCCCCGGTAATGAAAAATTGCTGACGAAATCACAATGAAATCAAAGATGCTTGGATACACGTTGATTATTTTGACTTCTGTGTATTGGAACTCTGGTGTGATCTGGTGATAATTCAGTCCTCCTTACAAGAATGGCTGTTCAACCCCATCTGTTACACAATCCGTTGCTTCTCTATGGGACGTTATGAAGGAAAGAGAGACGTAGCCCAATTTTTAGAAAGGTTTCTTTGGGGAGTATAATGTCAAATGTGGGTTGTTTAAAATGACATTTCAACAACATATCTACCTTTCTGTTTTATAATCAAAATATCAATGCAGAGAGAATAATATTTATATCCACGTAATTAAAATGGTGAGCACTGTAAATTAACTTTTAAAAGAATTGGAAATAAATCGAAATAATATGCAAAAATAGTTAAAACACCTAATTAACGAATATTTGAACCATTTCATGAGATTTTCACGGAATCACTGAGCTCTACTGAAATTGTGACCTAAGCCCGCTTGTCTGTTTGTTTGTATCGTAAAAGTTAGTCAACAAAAACCATCTAGTGAAGTTTTTTGGAGTCTTAAAAAAATAAATAAGGCATGTTTCGAAAAGAGTACACTACAGGTAGACTTATGTATAAACCTGGCAACGTTGACTAGCAAATATCCTTAAACATTTGATCAAATGATTCATTCCCCTCAAATTATTAATGCATGTTGTTCTTAAAGGACAAAATTAAATCCTTGAATAAAATTAGTCCCAAACATCCGTGCGGCTTATATTCGTTCACTAAAATATCTAAAACCGCAATCATACTCGTATCTCCCGATGGTCATGTTTATTTATTCTTTTCGAGTGTTAGGTAGTTAATTCATTTTCTTCACACTCTCAAATACCTTGTTTTGAATCATACCATCAGAGTGGAGAGTCAACCATAGTCAGCCAGCAGCAAAGTGGATATGGGCCTTGGTGTGATATGCATCATAAATCACATTCAAGATAAAATCGAATAAAAAGAAATCACATCTTGACATTATGAATGCTGTTTCCTCTGCAACTCGCCAGACTTTCCATACACGAGCGATTTCTTTTCAGGCCTTTCTTTTTCTTATATCATTCGATTTTGTGTAAGTTTCGAGTTTTGCTGTCTTCTTCTTGATCCTTTTGGAAATAATATAACACGATTGTGAGATAAGAATGTGTTCTTGGCTATATGTCTATCAATACAGAATATCTATAGGATAAAAAAAATAGAAAGTTTTTTTCTCTTTTTTCCGAATCGGTCCTATTTATTTTTTCTTTTTCTTCTTTTATTTTTCCCTACTTAGGGTGGTGTTCTTGTCTATCTGCATTTCAATCTGGACACCAAAGGGTTCGATTTTATTTATGGTGGAACCTTAGTATGAAGGTCGAAAGTTCATCTTTTCACCTGATTTAACTTTTTGATCTCGTTTTCTGGATCACATACGAATACGTAAATGTTATCTCTTCCATTAGGAAAACAGAAAAGAATGGGAGGGTTTCAATTGTAGGGTTATAAAGTCAAATAATTGCTGGCTGTGATTGATTTCTAGTATTACTTTTAAAGTCAGTCAGGATACAGTCCAGACTGATCCAATATAATTTGATAGCAAGTTCTAAATAAATTCTGTCCAAATTTAAATTTAATTTAGCAATTTGTTTCATTTATTTGCAAAATATTTGCACAGTCGATAATAAACTTATCAGCTTATTTAATTATTTTTTCATTTTCTCACCAACGAGAAACTATGGCTTGGTCGCATATATTGTAGCCCCAAAAATGTATTGTGTATTTTATACGTTTTTTATTTGCAAATAACCCCAAGCCCATTCGATTTTTTTACATGCCGTTGCGACCTTCACACATGCATGGCCCGGAAATAAGCAACACCCAAATATAACAATAAATGTTCCTTCGTAACGTTATTCGTTTGCTTTTTTTCTGGTGGAACCTTTTGCAAACATTAGCAACGAGACTAGTATAATTTTTTAAGCATAATTTTTCTGTTACAATTTGGCTGCCGAACGGTAATTATATTTCAGGATCCATGCATCCGAGCTGTTGCAAATATAGCAACACATGCAAACATCATATATAATGTGTATGCGAAATATAACAAACAAATATTATTGGTGGGAAATGTTTCGAAAACAGTTTTCCTCTCGAATATGTTGAATAATTTTTGAGATATGTTTTTACGGTAGATAAATGCCACAGAATCTGAGGGGGAAAAGGACACAGTGGGGCAGTGGTAGACGATGCAGAAAGAGATCCACAAGGCAGGCGAGTGGTGCAAGAATAAACAGAAGGGTTGAGCGACGATGGTGGTTGGTAGAGAAATTTTGGTTGTTTTAACTGTCCTCCTATCTTTGGTTCGACTGTTCTAGGACTCTCGATTGTGCACTGGGCGCTCCTCTAGCCCTAGTTGTTGGCATTCAAGCCATACGTTCTCGGGTAAACATATTTAAGTCCTAAATGTAAATAAATTTGCCGAACGCAATTTTGTGTTAAATTTGCAAACAAATTGCTGTTATTCTTTACGTATATGGTGTGGTCGCACACAGTGTAAGTTGGATTGAATTGTTTATTTATCTTTTTGTTTGCTTCTGGGGGTTGTTTGTGTGTTAACGTTTATAGTATTTATATTGACATTATAAGTTATATTGTCAAGCCACCATGCTGTGATTGGGAACACTTAAATCGAGCAGAAATGATGGAATGGAAAAGAAATCAATCGATGGTGAGATCCAATTATTTCTTATGCTTCCAGGATATACATATATTTAAATTTAATGGATGACCATAAGATCTTATAACTACACGAACAGGAAAGATTAACACGCATTAAATAATGTCGATGAAAGCGCTGCATTAATAAACTACAATTCGTAATTGTACGTCCCTTCACACTTTGGCCCCATCCTAGAGAAATTGATTTTCCTTGCAGGCATCATAGTTATGAATATATGCAATCCAGTAGCGCAATAGTGCAGGATAACATCTATCTACTCGTAGCAAGTGGGGGTGGGAACTTACTTATAGAAAATTCATCGATATAGATCGATGTACGTAGTGGCGTGCATAGGTAATCTACGAGTATCTAAAGATATGTACATATGTCCGTATAATCATAAGTATACACTCTACACACATGATATTGAATGCCAGCAGTCCAGGATATATGTTGCTATATTCCGCACAATAAACTACAAGCAGCATCCCTTACTGAAATATATTGTTGCACATAAAATAGTTTGGAACATGGAACGGGAATTCATTGTGTCCGCATTCAACCCTTGTAAAAGGTTGTACACTCAATTTATTGTATACAATGTAATAAACAAAAGAAAGAGTTGATTTTATCCTATCGATTTTTACTCAAATTGGGGATTGGAAAATTTGTTAGGTTTTCGTTGGTGTTGTTTTTGCCACTGTTAGTCTTGTTATATGTGTTTGCTTTTTGTTTTTCGATGTTTTTTTTAAGTTTTGTCCACATACGGATTGAACTGAATTGAGATGTATGGGAATTTTCATCTGAAGCCAATTGAAAATAACGGTTGAATCCTTCGCCTGATGTACCTAGTGTGAAAAAATTAGAATCATTTCAACGTCCGATAGCTATGAACAATGATAGTGTTCTACGAAGCGTGTGGATATCAAATGACATCTCAAATAAGGTCCTTTAGGGACTTGGATTATAAAACTGTCCATGATGTTATGGAAGTTAGCTTCTTGTCAGATGTTTCTGGTGATACGAGTCATAGTAAATGAATGTCAAGGAAAGCTCAGATTGACTAAAAAGCTTAACGTGGATAGTAATGAAGATGCCAAATTAAATAATTGATGCTGTCAATTTTTACAAAAAAAAATAATAAAATGCATGACACTTTAAAATAAAATTTCGACAGGTTGGTTTTGAACTGAAATTTGCAGCTGATTGGAAAGAAGGCAACGCTCAGTGAATACTATGTAACTACAACACTATGGATTTTTCACCCTTTTTAGGGCACTTTGAATTCGGTTTTCTTTTTTGTTTCTGAAAGTTTTTTTTTATTTCACAGTTTTTAAAGGCAAATTCTTTCCTTCAAATTCTGTTTCTTGGCTAGATTGTACGATGATCCTTTACATCATCTATGAAAATTAGGTAATCAAATCTATACAGTTTAAAACACTAGTGCTTGAGTCTCACATAAACGGATATTTAAATGGAATTACTCCACTTTGCTACACCATTTCTACTATAAATGCCAATGTCCTTTCTGAATGATTTTAGTTAAATATATCGTCCACCACAAAAAACTTGAGATTTATTTTTTAAACAGGAATGGCTGCCATCTGTGGTGGCTACCGTTTATAAAAGGTGCTTGGTTTTGTCCAGTCGACTGCGCCACATTCATCAAGTGCTCTTTAAGTTGCAGCAATCAGATGGAAACAGCACGACTAAGCAGAATGACGTGATTTAGTCTTCCGACTTATCTAAACAGGAAAATGCACCACAGTGGTAAGTTATATTGGGTGGAGGGCATCACAAATGCAATCAATTGGTTTTTATTGCTATAGAGTCACCAACCTCTCCTCCCATGCAACCGCTTAGGCCTACGCCTGTTTCATCATTCTGCTTAGTCGTGCTGTTCCCAGCTGACTGCCATCACTGAAACAGCACCTGATGAGTGTAGGGCGGTCAGCTGGACGAAACAAAACATGTTTTATAAACGGCAGCCACTACAGATAGCAGTCGTTCCTATTCAAAAAAATAGCTCCATGGGGCCATAAAAGCCAACCTCGTGCACAAAAGCAAGATGACAAGTTCTCATAGTGGGTGCAGGCCTAAGTAACTAACGATAAAAATCATTTGATCGCAAGCGTGGTGCTTTCCACCAAGTACAACTTGCACTTGTGGTGTATTTACCTCCTTATGAAAGCAGGAAGACTTAATAACACCATTTTGCTTAGTTGTACTGTTCTCAGCTAAGTGTCGCTACTGAATCAGTACCTGATAACTGTCGCGGCTAAACGCAACGAAGTATTTTTTAAATGAGCAGCCACCACAGATAGCAACCGTTTCTGCTCAAAAACATATTAAGCTTCATGCAGGCTTTTTATGAGTGCCGGACCTTATGTCCAAAATCCAAGTGATCAGTTTTCATCAAGTTGGCGTAGGTCTAAACAAGTTGCTTAGATAGGGAGGTTGGCGACTGCATAAGAATAAAAATCATTTAAGTTTTATGTTTTACCAGCAAATTGTAATCAACATAAGCAGCCTCATGGTGATCAGGAGTGGCTGCTCCTGAAGAGAGAAGATTCTCACCCCGTCAAAACTGCTTAGCTTGTTGTTTTAATAGATCAAAGTTAACTACATTCGTCAAATTTCCATCCTTTAGGCAGAGATGAGTGGTTTACTTCAGCAACTTCAGCAACTTTAACATCCATAGGTTTGACGTTCTCCTCGTAATACAACGACCTTCTTCGGAGAAAGTAGCGGTTGCTTTTTGTACAATGTTTGCCTTTGTCTCAAGCTCCTGTGTCTGCTAACTTAAACGAGACAAAACAATTTTTGAATTACTGTAGAGTAGATTAATTGACACATAATAGAAGATTTCTGAAGATAATAAAAATTGATGAGAAATATTTTGTAGTTTAGCTTCGTAGCTCGACAAAAACTCGTCTCATATGATCCCGTAAATACATGTAGCTAGTCGACAAGCACGCGTAAATGGTCGTTAAGCAAAGTAAGTCAGCCGAGCTCAGTCTTTTTTATAGCTCGCTGACACTTGTGCGAGACAATCGGCACCCGTATTCTACACGGATTTTTAAAAGAAAAAAATTCATTACAAAATGTGCTTTACTTTTTTGATTTCAAGCAACGAACTATTATTATTAAAACCGTCCAGAGTCTGTTAATGGATTACAACCCCGTTCCGCACTATTTTAGTCCGATATTTTAACTAGTATATACAACGCTAATGATGTTAATGGATCAGTTTTGTCACAAAATTAGCACAAAAATCGAAATTCGGTTTGTTTTACAAGATGATGTCCTTAAAAAACAAGCACCACAGAACATATTCATGCAAAAATTTTCTATGTTTCCTGAAATTTTCTCCGAAAATGTTTCTCTTGCCTATTATGGACCATACAATCTTAGTTGATAAGTATATTGTAAGCCATTAATTAATTGCATTTACCTAAAAAAAGGATTAATTTAATCCATCGCTAGTCTACAATATTGAAAACATTGAACCATCTGTGAACCTCATGCAATAAAATCTCGAAGGATAGAGGAATTTTGAGTACATTTCATATGAAAGCTACTCAAAGTCTATTTCTGGGTGATGCTGAACCGAATCTTACTGTTAGTATATTCGGAATTCGTTAATGGATTCCAAATCTGTTCCGATCCATTTTAGCCTGTACATTGTCTATTATATGCAACCTTAATAATTGAAATCAATGCAAGCACCGACCAGTTATGTCGATATAACATTTTTAGGCCTGATTGGAAGGACATGAAAATCTTATTATGATAATAGACATTTACAGTTAGTAAATGTCTTTCACCGTTACGCGATTTTCATGGGACTTCGGGCCTAATAGAAACCAAACCAAATAGTGTATCAAAAATAGAACTTGTCTATCTATCGCCGTTCAAAAACGATGCGTGGAAATATATAAAAGAAGGCAAAAAAAAGATAGGTGCGAAACTGATATCCTTATCTTCTATGGAAGCCGGTTAAAAATATTTTCGGACATGTTGCAACTGCGAATAAATTGATGATTTCTTAAACCCCTTATGCCACATATTAGCCCCTTTAAGAATTACTTAGTATTTTTTTAAGTCCATTTGAAAATGATCATCACCCTCTATGGCGCGACAGCTTAAGCAAGGCCTTGGCTTCCAACACTAATCTCCTCCAATCATCACAGTTCCACGAACTTGTCCACCAGTTGTTCACTCCCAACAAGGATCTGCTGTCAGCTTCTATTATGCCTTCCCATCGAGGCCTCGGTCTTCCCACTGCCAATTAATGTTCTTTTAGGTGACTCATCGTTGTAGCCTAGTCGCCACTCTGTTCCTTGTTTCAATGGGCCGTAGATTTTTCGGGCACTTTGTGTTCACATACGCCAACTGCTTTTTCAGGGTTGCTCACCTGATTCTACATTTCACTTCCATATAACAGCACAGGTTTGACTAGTTTTTTTGTAAATGCGAAGCTTATTTTACCTGTGTACAACTCTGGACCTTAGAATGGAATGTACGGAGTAAACGTTTTTATCTTGTCCTTTTTGGTACCTTTTTTATTCAGGTTGGCTCCAAGGTAGATAAAATTATCCACGCTTTCAATGTTAGAGTCGCTTCCGGTCAGTTTTTTTTTCGAACTGTAGTTTTCTTCCTCATTTGAGTCATAAATCAGTTTCATTACCTCGTAGGCCAATTTGGTTTGCTCCATATTCTAGGCTCATAAATGCTCCTTTGGCATCTAAGATTGAACGTGCTGCCATAATATTGACATTATCAGCATATGCTACCGGTTGTGTGGACTTGAACATTAGTGTACCCAGCGCAATATGAAAGAGTATTGGGGCAAGTCCATCCCCTTGCTGGTAAGCCTGATTCCATTATGAAACTGTCCGTTAGTTCACCGTTTACCTTGACCTGGGACTTTTAGTTTAGCATCGTGACCTTGACCTTACGGACTAGTTTTTTTGGGGCGCCAAAGGCAAGCATTTTGTACATCACATTTCTGTCGACGCATTGCTTCTTACAAAGGGTTGGTGCACATCGATAGTAGGTGTATTCCCAGCACTTTTCGAACACCTGCTTAACTGAGAATATTTGGTCGATTGTAGACCGTCCACTTTGAAAGCCTCCCTGATACTCTCCTATAGTATTTTCGTAGTACGGCTTTCATTTCCTTTCTGATTTGGGAGAGCGCTTTATAAGACGTATACAGTGAAGCGATGCTTCTATAATGTTCACATCTTAACTTGTCTCCTTTTTGCGTATGGCTTCTCGCCACTCCCCTGGTAATTGTTCTTCTAACCATATTCTGTATATTAGCCAATGCTGAAGATTAGATGGGGACCCCCGCTTTGGAGCAGATCGATGTAATTTCTGTACGCTCAGTTGGTCTAGATCACGAATAATTCAGGCTTTGTAGAGATTGTAGCTACAGTGCCATAAATTGTGCATTTTTGTCTACACAAAAAATAATACAATATAGAACTGAAACGTGGTTCACAACAAGAATATTAGTCTATTGTTTGCTGACTGAATGGTGAAATAATTTGAAGCGCTCATACATTTCAACGACGTGTTCTATCGTTATCGGTGTCTGAATTAGTTTAGCCGCACGCAGATTGGTTTATAAGTTTAGACCTGATTCTCGCAACACAGATAATTCTTTGGAGCTACTCTGGCCCTATACATTGAAGTTTTCTGATTTGCATTTACAATCCAAGAACGCAGTGGATCTGTTCAATGAATACTGGAATGCGGCTATCAATTTTATCAAGCAATACATCGATTTGGATTACTTATTTGTGAAGATCTGCAATGCAGCTAGAGCTCCAGTGAGACCGATTTAGGACAGACTCCCAGTGAAATTTTGTACTTACTTGGGAAAAGCAATTGAGTATGGTAGAAAAAAGTAACGCCGGAACAAGTAACCGAGAAGGTTGCTGTTCGCTTGGAAGAAGTAAGCAATGTACATCAACGATTACCACGAAGCATTTTACTTGCTCTGCTTGACATATATTCTTTCTTGCAAAACGACTTAATGGCTGGATAATAAAAATATTTTGAGTAAACTGAAGCACAATGTACAACGGAACGTTTTACCATTCCGAATGACCGGATTAAGGAGAAGCACCAATTTGCTCTGCTTGACAGATTTCCTTTTCGTTGGGAACCTACAACAAAATCCTAAATCCGCGTCGAGATGTAAATAAACATTACTGACGGATCGAACTGTCAGTCAAATGCATTAAACACATTCAGCGCGCTATCGAGTGGAACTTATTGTGAGTTGAACCGAAGCGAAGGAAACTTCTCCCACGAATGAGGAAAACCACTACTGGAGAGTGGTGAATCCTTAAACAAGATTTTCCCGGTGGATGGGAAGTAGCCGCTAACCAAGGGGTATTTAAGTCCGGGAAGGTTGGTGCGGTTTCTCATTTTCCACTTGGTTCTAATCAATTTCGTGTCGGAAAAATTTGATGAAAAAATACAAATGATAAACAATTCCTGATAGCGTAAAATCTAGATTTTCTTTTGTTGCTTATTTTATTCACTTTACTGTTTCAGCTTGTGAAAAGTGTGGGTCGGGAATTCTTTTCCCAGAACAAGTTTCAGGGAAAGAAGCCTCGAAAATTATTGGCAGTGGTAGTGTTTGGCGAGTGGAGTGTACGGTAGGGTGGATTTTAAGTTTCTTTCTCTTGTTGCCGATAGTAAGTCGTAAAGGTGTCATAAATCCTTCTTTTCCGGCGAGAAAATCTGCGTGGCAAGGCGCAGATATTTGGAAGGTGGCCTTCACGGTTAGGAGGCTGCGAGAGCCAAGCGTTTGAGGTGTAATAATTTCGCTCCGATCGGTGGTTTTCTCGTTTGGGCGACATTTTGGAGGATCAGTGGACCAAATGAGTGGCGCCCACGCCCGTCTTTCGGTGAGTTGGTCAGTCAACAAAACGGGTGGGGGTGGCAATGGGGTCGGTAATAATCCATAAGATTGTAATTTAACCAACGAGAAGAAAACGCATCTTTACATGGAGCTTTGAAATTGTTATTGTGGCCTATTTAGATTGTAAGATATGATGAAGAATCCGTTTAAATTCAAAATTTACATAAATACAAATACAAGACTTAGGACAAGATATATTAAAACAGTTAGATTCAAGCGATATTCAACAGATGCTTGAGTAGAAAGATGAAGATTTATCTGAAACCAACTTGAAGGAAATACTATTTAAGTATTTCACTGAAGAAGGGGTTTCAACAAGCTCTAAAAGTGTGGCTTTTAATCTGAAAAATCAGTGATAAGACCTGTGCTATGCTTTGGGTGTAAAACATAGACACTAACCCAAGCATACGCAAACATATTGAACGACTTCTACAAACGGGTTTTGAGGCAAATGGTCGGAACGAAGTTAGACGGGGACCAATGGCAAATCCGATACATTCGGAGGTCTCAACGATTGTAAAGTGCGGAAGCTGCAGTGGCCACGTGAATTGTCTGGATGAACAACAGATACCCAAAAAGGTATTCGTTGGGAGAACTGAAGGGCGGAGACCAGTGGGGGAACCAAGGTATCTCATTTTCATGACCGTATAGATTTTTCCGGAAGTTGGTTTGGTCAGTACCATGCTCCCGTGTGTCTGCTCAGCTATGATATGATCTGGTTACTGATTACCACTGAGTGATCACTCGTAGTCTGTCCGAAAAATCCCCTTAACGAACTCACGTTGTTCACCAACGAGATTTGAACCTGGGACCTCCGGCTTATGCGTCTCATGCTCTAACCACTAAACCACACAGACTATTTACGGAGCATACCCCCGCGAATAAGGAGCTTTTACTCCATTTAAACCATTCTAATCGAAAGTGTCAAAGCTGAATTTTGATTGGAAATTATGATTTTCGGTCCCCTTAGTCTTGATAAATGCGACTATATTTAAAATTTTACAATGTTTACTCACTGCGTCAAAATATACAACAGTTGAAGTCCAAATTTACCTGAAAAAAATATAGACAGTTAGTTTCAGCAACAATCATTTAAATTTTATTAGTAAATGTAGTAAGCTATATTAATTATACAGTATGCAATGAAAATCAATTTTTAATTATTGTACGAAACCATGTTGAAAAATCGCTTATCAAATTCATGGTTCAAAGAAATTTTTTTCATATATCGAAAAGGCTAAAACAAGACTTAATTCACGACGAAACCGGAGCTAAAAAGAGCATATACGAGTACAAAGATCAATCTGTGGTAAAATGAACCAAACATGGCCCAATTTACAAACATATAGGTAACATAAGGGCCTTAAATAAATAAGGTCCAACTCACGATAAAATTGGCCTAAAGTCGCAAGGCTTAAATACAACGAGGAAAGCCCAAAGATAAATAATTTCGTACGATTTGCGCTTGTTCACAAGGTAAGAGATTTTTTTATTTAAAGAGTTGATCAAAAAATTATTCTGCTTGATAGAAATCAAAACATAAATCAATTACGAAATCATAAATAGAAAAATTAGTGGCTGGAATATTTATCTAAATTTAAATAGTATCTACTTATGTAAACAACCCGTAGCAGTTCCCCTTTTAGGTAACTTTAATTGGCTATAAAGATTCTTTTATTAGATATACTCATTTTAGCTTGAATTCGCATGGAAATTTTCATCTCAAAAATTTATCATAGGGAATATGGTTTCGAACTGCGCCCATATTCTCATCAGGCATCAGTTCATAGGTATATCAACTGATGCGACTACTGGGGAGGTGAGAAAATGAATGTTAAAAATCAAGGAAGTTAGTGTTTACTTTTTGATGCATTCTATAACAAGTAGAAGTAGCAAGAGGGTGCTCCTGCTAGAAGGGTTTTGTGAACCAATTATTCGTATTAACTCAAGTAATATCTTTTAAATATCAAAACTTGACTAATATACAGATTCCATAAATTGAGTTCGAAGTACTAAATCCTGATTATTATGTATTTAAATTCGCTGCCATTTTGTTTCAAGTGTTTTGACCCCGTTGCTTATAAAGTCATGATAACACATCAATATTACAAACCATTTCTAAAATTTTTATCGAAATTCCTATAGGTTTGTAGTGTCTAGGTCCGTTGCAAACGTGTTTCTCCGTAGTATCACTAATTAATGTTGTTGTAATTGTTGAATATTCAATCGGCTTTAACTTAGCTGTTTATAATTCGATTAGTATGAAATTTTTAAGGACATGTACTACTGCTATTTGAGGTATTTATTGCCCTTGTACTTCTGAAGACTAACATCCACGATTTTGTTCAGACTATACAGGTCAAAGGTGTCCAATCGCAAGGCGGGACACATATTTTCGTACATTTACCCTCCCCCAGCAGGCCTTGACGCAAAACTTGTTAGTTTAGAAGCTTTTTTGAAAAGTTCTGATCGACGCCTTTCATTTGATACCCATACTGCTCCCACTCCCCTGTGTGGAGAAACCCCCTTAAACTGATTGAAAAAATTTTTTTGTGGTGAAACTTTCAAGAGATCACCACTTTACATCTACTTACGAAATTTTATGTTTCCAACTTATTTGATTTGCGACGAAAATTGCAATGTAATGATTCTAAAATATTTAGTTTATGGAACTTGGATGGGTAGTCGAGGATTGTTATATTTTCAATGGAAGGGAATTGGTGGTTAGTTTGTAGGAAGTCATTTGCGACGTTAGAGCTGAATTTTTGATGAAGGATTATAAATGTTCGTTGAACCTAACTTTGAAAGATCTACCTGTTTGGCCTATATATCCACTATCAAATTCACCATATGTAATTTTATAGACCCCAGATTTGTTAAATTCATTTGTGGATGGCTTGGCATTGTAAAAAATAAATGATATTTTTTGGCCTACTTGAAGGCAATTTGAAGGTCTCACTAGTCAAAATTCTAGAAACATTTTTAAATACCGGACCAAAACACGAAGGTGGCACCAGTTTTTAAGGGTTGTTTCTGCTATTTTCGGGTAGATTTTACAGAGTTTGTTCTTTCTGTTTTTTACTTATAAGATTATCAATGAGTTGCTTTGAAAACCCGTTGGCATTAGCGATTTCTTGGATTGTTCTGATTTTGGATTTAATTTTATCAAATTCAATTATCCTTTGTACCCACGAATTATATCATTGCGAATTCCATGTAATCCTAATGAATGAAATTTTATATTTGGTGACTAGTTCTCCCCTTGTTGTGTACAAATTATATGCACACCATTTAGAGTTCAGCGAAATAACGTTTAGAAGTATTCGAAGGGGGTGGTTTGATCTGTTTTGCATAATCTTCGATGATGAAAATGACTGAAAAGGTGTTTCATTCGTGATGCTAATTTAAACTTTAATTGGCATGAAAAACCTCACTTAAAAAACAAATTTTTCTCATTTCATTTTTAATTCCTTGAGACTGCCACTAATAGAATTTGTGAGTGTAAAAACTAAATTAAGATTAAATAAAAATCTAGAATACAACCTCGCCTCTTCCATGAGCTGATACTTAAATTAGTATCTCGAATCAAGCAGACGAAACTTTCCCTTGTCGCTTTGCACTACGTTATTTCGTTCAATTCGATATACTTTGGTGATATACGCGCGTATGTACAACAAGGGAAAAACTAATCACAAAAAAAAATATTTCTGCTTTAACTGCGTTGAGGTAGGGAACCTTAAAACAGTAACTTCAGATAGTCATAAGCGGTATCAAATGAAAAGTTTTGATGAGAACATTCCAATGCAGGTGCATTAGTCGAGCAGTTTGCCCCGCAAACTACTGGATAAATCAGCCAATGCACTCGCAAATGCATCAGTGACGCATATGCATAGGCACCCCCTAAATGCATTCACAACGCGTATGCAATATTATGCCACAAACAGTCGTCATAGCCGGGTATCGCTCCGCGAGTTGGCCGACTGTTTGTAGCATAATATTGCCGGCCATCTCGCGAAGCGATACCCGACAGAGGTCTGTCATCCCTACACAATTGCGATCAGCTCGGAAGTATTGAATGACAGATCCCTGAATCGCCACTTGACGTCGGCAGTGTGGTGAGTTGATTCCTTTCACTGAGCCCCCACTTGACGTCGGCCGTGTGGATAAGAAAAAAGGCCTCTAGAAATATAGCATGGTCTGTGTTTGTGTACGGGTTAGTCATCAAAACGGGAAAAACTTATCAGTGGAAGATTTTCTGTCCTAAAATCAACAATGCAACCTCCATTCGTGCGAATTAATTGCATTTCATAACCAGCGTTTTCAATTGTAAACATTTTAGAAGGTTCATAAGGAAGGATTGTGGTGAAAAGTTGACCTGTTTTTAAATGTGGATGTGATAGGTGGTGTTCTGCAATTGCATGCATGGAAGCAAGTTTGAATGAAGGTCCACTGTACTTGGATGCGTAGGTCACGACCCCGGTGGATCAACGTGATCGAGATGCTAAGCTTCCTTAGTTAGCCAGTTGCCATGAAGGCCCACATGCGCCCACACGAGGATTCGGGGTAGACCCACGAGGGACGCAACCCAGTTAGTTGACTTGTACTCGTACAGGTTTGGGACGGTATAAAGAGAGCAGCTATCGCTACCACGGTGGAGTTTTGTTCGGACCGCTCAAAAATTATCGTGAATTTATCGCAACGGCATTGAAAGGGGCTGGCAGGAGAGTTGTCAATAGAACGTGCGAATCAAGAGTGCAAAACGCAGACTTTGAACGTTAATTTTTTGGAAAAAATGATGAATGGAATGCAAGTAAAATGCTACTGTCATCAGTACTTGATGCTTAACTGCTACATGTTTTTAACATGATTAATTTTACATTGTTATTCTAATAGTGCAAAATGGAAGTTATATTTAGCTCTTGCTTACAAGAATTCAATGTAACAATCTAATAAGAAAACCTCTCCCACTTTCAAACAATGCATGAGACTCATCTTTTACCTCGGATTAAATTGAGTGATTTATCGTTGAAGTTAAGGGTGAATAAATGAGTAATAATGCAAAAATAGTTAAAGGTGCATTTAAATTTAGAAGCGATGAAAACAAATAAGAATGGAAATTGTTTTGTGCATAGTAAAATTGAATAAAAATTTCAAATTAGGTCTATATATTAGTTAAGCAAATTTTAAATTGAGTTAAAATAAATCAGCAAGAAATTCAAGAAATTAGTCATGGATATCAACAAATCAATTCTTACAATATTCTTGAATGTCCTTTCAAACTATGCAAATTCAAAAATTGATATTTAAATTATTTGTGAAGAGAAAATTCGAATAATATTGAAAAGTATAAAGATACTAAGGAATAAATATGTTGTTTTAACATGCAGCAATTTATAGTTACGAGACGCTAGAGACGATTTCTATTTAAACAAAAATAAACTGCAACAGTTTGTTAGTTCTCAGTTTACTTATATATTTATTTAAAAATCATCTATGCATTTTTCAATGTCATTAATAACAAATTAATCATCATAACAAAACCAATTGACTGTTTTATTTGAAACAAAACTGAAATAAAAAAATACATCGAAATCATATCTCAAGATATAGGCGATATTTACGAAATTCTTCAAAGATGCTGGCAACAAACAAGAGACAGTGAAAGGGAAAATTTGAAATAATTTCACTGGAAACGATTTATATATGTTTCTAATCCAAAAAGAAAATTAATTAAAGCATGTGACGAAAGAAATGTAAAAAGAGCAAAGAAAATAAATACAAATTAAAGAAATAAAGAAAAATACATATGCGTAAGTCTTAGACATTTATGATAAATTTAACAACAAATAATATTGGTAATTCTAAGAAGTATTGAAATTTTTCTGTCATTTTTCGATTGAATATTTCTTTTAATTAGCCCGCCGGATACACATGGGGTCAATTTGACCCCAGACGCTAAGGACATTTAAGGGCTCTCTAATGTATGAGAATTACTGAAAGAGCTTTCAAACTATTCTTGAACATTTCTTCAAACTAATATTTGTAGTGGGGGCGATACTGTATACGTTCAAAGAAAGTTGGGGTCAAATTGACCCCATATGTACTCGATGATCGAAAAAATAGGTGTGTACTCGGAGGGTTAAAATGGATTTTATTTGAGTTCATATTGTCCATTATTATCTACGACCTATTGCCATTTTTTGGGTAGAGCCATTATCCCATATGTGTGGAACTTCTTTGGTTTATCGGCGAGAAACTTAGCCAAGTGATTTTCACAGTTCCTTTTTGAAGTGCATTTCTTTTCATTAAGGAAATTTTGTAGAGACCGAAACAAATGATAGTCTGATGGTGCTAGGTCTGGACTATACACTTTGCAGCCAAGCTCTGTCAATTTCTGCCGGGTCATCAAAGATGTGTGTGGTCTGGCCATTGTCATGTTGGAAGACAACGCCCTTTTTATCGATCAATTCTGGCCGGTTTTTTTGAATGACATGTTGCAATCTGGTTAATTGCTGATAGCACAGAGCCGAATTGAGTGTTTGGCCAGGTTCTAGCATCTCGTGATAAACAATTCCTTTCCAATCCCACCATACACACAGCATAACCTTATTTGGTGTCAATCCTGGCTTGGAAGTCGTTTGTGATGATTCACCTGTTTTTTTAACCATGATCTTTTTCGAACGACATTCTCGTATCTCACCGATTTTTCATCGCCCGTAATGATTTGCTTCAAAAATGGCTCGATTTCGTTGCGTTTTATTAGCATTTCGCAAATGGAAATTCGGTCGATCAAATTTTTTTTATGTTAATTCATGCGGCACCCAAACGTCGAGCTTCGTTGTGTATCCAGCCTTATGCAAATGGTTCGAAACTGTTTGGTGATGGATATTCAGTTTCTTAGCAATGTCATGGCTGCTTATGTGTCGGTCTTCTTCAATTTTTGGTAAGATTTCACCGACTTTTTCAGTGATTGGTCGACCTGAGCGAGACGCATCTTTGACATCGAAATTTCCAGAACGAAAGAGAGCAAACCATCTCTTGGCTGTGGCTTTTGATAAGGTATCTTGACCGCAGACACCACAATGTTTTTCACGAGCCTGCGATGCATTCTCACCTTGATCGTAGTGATATATATAACGAATTTTTTCAGAAATTCCACTCATTTTTTAATGAATACAACGAATTATCGAATTAACGAATGACGAAATGCAAAACTGTCCATATGGAAATTGTAGACTGGAATGTCACATTTCAAATGCATGACAGCTTGACTCTATCTGCTTAGTAATGCCCTATATATGATAACTAACACCATCTAATGACAAAAAGGCTCAATACTTTTTAGACTTTCCAATATATTGAATAATAAAGTGAAGATAATGGTGGAATAAATTGAGCAAATCATAAAAAATGATGCTATAAACGAAGATAATGAAATGATAATTAAAAACAAAGAGATTTCATAAAGTTTATATAAGAATAAATTGACATTAAAATCAATAAGACATATGATAGTTGTTCGTTGTTCGTTTCGCGAATTTCGACCGGGTATGGGACCCGCCACGGTGGCCAGACACTCCTCTTCTGGGCTAGCTATCGGGCTGGAGCTCCTTTCATTTTTAATGAAGTTCCAGGGGCTCTTGCCGAGTATAGTGGCCTTCCTCAACATTTTTTACATTCACAGGAATAATTCATGTAAATTATTCTATATGAGTTTTTCATGTAAATTTAAAAAATATTATGGCCAGATCTACAATGGATCTTGATCCGGAAGGGGAGGTACGAGGGGGTACTACTTCCGTCTGGATGCCACACTCTTAGTTGGGGGTCGTAAGAGTTCAGAGTAAGGACGAAATCGCGCGCGTTAATCGCGCAAAGCCAGTCGCGTTTCTCTTGTTCGTCCCTTCGATAGGTTACCTCGGCTTCGGCAGCGTCGAGCCGATATATTTACTATCGAGCAATTCGTGAATGTGAAAATTTTTTTGTAGTGTGCCCTTGTGCTGAGGAAAAGAACCCGCCCAGGACACCGCGAAGCTAGTCTACAAGCAGATTCACGCATCCTCAGACAAGGCCAATTTCGGCGAGCACTAATATCTTCATTCGCTTGAACATCGGTCAACACTACCCAGATCTTCAAATGGCAGTATTTGCTTCCGGGGGCACAAAGTGAAGTAAAATGTATGAAAAATGTGTGTCCCCTACTCCGTAATGGACACATGTGACTCGAATACTACGAAAAAATCCATGGAGGAAGGTCTTTAAAAGTACAAAAAATATCTCGGAAGTCGAAATCAACTGAAATTCGTACAAAATAAAATGATTTCATATTGTTCTCATTAAAATTGGACAGGTATCATTAAATTCAATGAAAATGATATTAACATAGTCCAATGTAAGGTTTTACACTCTGTAAGTTTCACTCAAAACCGATCTATATTAACGGAAGTTATAGGCATTATAATTTTCAGCAATTACAACAACATATAGGTTTTCAACTATAAGGGCTTTCTATTGATCTAGGAAGTGGAAATTCCATTAATTTTCTCCGATTTTTCAGACAAGACGAATAAAATTTAAATTTTTTTAAATCCATCTCAATCAATATTTTTAACACATCAACAATATGGCGGTCGTTTACAGTGGATTATTAATTGATTTTTTTTTTCATGCCGAATTTAGATATACATGTCCACAAAGTTTTATTGAGTTTATTTTCTATATAATGGAAAAATTCCTTCGACAAAACCATACTTCTGTTATCCCAACTTGTTTTAAATTGAAAACTATATTTTATAAAGCACCTATCCTGAAAGCACAAATGCTAAAAATTATATCTTTCTTTAAACTCAATACCAATAAATTCAATACGCCATTTCCAGCCAAATCAACATTTAAATATTTCCTCATACGATGATGGATTTGCTGCCATTTTTAATCGTTTTCACAAGTCATTTCGTATCACACAAAGAATTCGAAAAATATCTGTGAATTCCATCGAAGAAAAAGACAAATATGTAAATCTCGAAAAATTAAATATGCATACAAAATGGCTACACAAATCCCACATTAATTTTCTAGTAACCAAAAAGCTTTGAAAAACCCCCAAAATCAGAATGAAAGATATTCATTTGGCCATTTCGTCATCATTGTCGTGATCTTCAAGTAAATATGGCTGAGAGATTGTTCTCGTATTGTATACTTTACATGAATAAAAAATGTGCGCAAACAATAAATCTTCAGTTTTTTAAGAGACAAAGATAAGCAAAAAAACACCAAGAAAATAAATTCATCGCTTTGACTAGCTTTTGCTTTGATTATATTATTTCGTTTGGATATAAAAATGAGAATTCACGTTTTTCTTAAATAAAATATTTTAAATTATATCGTGTTTGAAATTCGCAGAATTCACTGTTTTTATTTAGATTTTTTTCGGGTGACTTTCATGATATAATGCGATAAGGTCGATTTTGCCACAGACGAATTAGATAAAATGAAAAATTTAGGTCGAAAATGTGATCAAGTGGAGGATGTTGCACTACATATGAAAATTTGAGTTTGATTTAAAATTTGTTTTGTCGGTTGAATACTGAACGATACTGTTATTCGGGTTTGGTGGATAGAAAGATAAATCTAATTCTCCAGACAGTATACAGCTGTGATGCAGATTTCGATAGGAATGAATTATTCAAAAGGATAAGTCTTTGTGAATATGAAATAAATCTGAAAACTTTAACACGTTTGCTTGAAAGAAATAAAAGTTTCAAAACATGATTGTAGACGGCAGGTGTTTGTTTGTGAATGCAGCTTGTTGTGCTATGCTTCTAATGAAAAACAATCATTCATATGTTTGGTGTCAGTTCTAAAAAATGTTAGCTTTTATCTACGCTGATTTATTATTCTAAAATTTTAAATGACGTAACTTGTTGACGGTATCATACAATGCTTAAACATTCCTACCATCGCGACTGTTAATAGCAGAATCTTCTTCTATGCAACGACTTATATAATTTGTTGCAGCGACTAGCGCCATGTAATATAAATAACAACATGGCAATCTGAAATGTGATGTGAACTTAAAAGTAGCTAGACACACTAATCAGATAATACGTCTTCAGTATCATCTCGCAAGTGCTTCTGAATTGCTAATCTTACATATAAACAATCCTCTGCGTTTGCCCTCTTCCACATATCTCGCGCCACAGCCCACATTTTTTTCCGCGCTCCACCACGATGTATTGCCGCGACCTTGCGCCCGAGTGTAATTAATCCGCGTTGCAACTGATATTCATGCAAAATTCGAAATAAAAGAAAAACACGAATAAAAACTTCGCCAACCGGAGTCAAAGTATTGCCAGTTGAATTCTATTGCAAGTGCATCAACCATAAAACTTCTATACGCGAATATATTTGTACGTCGCGTTGGTTTGGGGTATACAACACGCAAACGTATCTACAATATAGTTTGCAAAAACAGATACTTCTTCATATAGGCACAAACTTATCTGGCTTTATAGTTGGCCCGTATTAACACAACAGCAATCCGATGTTAAAGGCTTGCTGCAATAAATTTTCCACATTTCACATAAATCACTCCAAGTCTGCATTTCTTCTTATTATTTAGTCATCGAGACATGCTGTGGCCATTGCAGCATTATGCCATTTCTACTGCTGTTCCGGAATATACGAAAGTGCATGTGCTGGCGCTGATGTTACTGGGAGTTGGTTGAAGCTGCTGTTGCTAATGTTACTGGTGGTTCTTGCATGCTTGTTTGCCAAGCTGAACTCCTTCGGCACAAAGCCCAAGTTCAAGCACAAAAACATGCGTTGTACGAGTATGTGGAAAGTTCTCAATTTGGCGCTATTCAACATATAAAATGGATGTACGTACAACAATCAACTGGAAAAGGGAAAAAGTGAAGGAAAGTGCAAGCTTTTCGATAAAGGTAGGAAAAGACATTCCGAAATGAAAACATTGTAAGGCAGCGTGTGCAAAAAAACATTCCTTTATAAGTTCGAAACATTAGAAGGTTGAAAACGTTACTCAAGAATTCAGTAGCTCAAGTCAATTATCACTATTATGCACTTTTAGATCTCATTTTATCAATTTAGTCATTAAAAAATAGAATTAACATATAAAAAATGTGTTTAACCTTTTTGAGATTAAAAGCTGAAAAAAAAGAAAATGTTGGTGCAACTTCATGGCGAGATTGAATAGTCCACCGTTTTATCAATATCTTTTCATTTGAATTAAACTCACACTCTTAGAATCAACTTGATGTGTTTAATTCAGAGATATATACTACTGCGCTATGATAAAGTTAAATGTTTTTATATTAATATCACCAAGGCTCAATTAAAGACATGGGTGTTTCACTGAAAAAGGTAGGGCGTTTCGTCTGAATAATCAGCTGTTGGGTCAAAGAAAAACGCAATACCAATCAATCACATACGGACGTATTTCGCCGGCAATGCTTTTTCCAGTTATTTTGAAATGATGTAAATATCAATACATAAACGGTCTTAGGCAAGAAGCTTCCTTAAAATCGATCGATCAATTATCTTTATTAACGAGTATGCATATGGTTGGATGCCATGTGTGTGGCTCAAATACAAATTGGATTTAGACGATCGAAATATTGGTAGAACTAATTTAAACATTGTTATAGCTACTTGGTCTTTGGGCTAGTAATTTTATTACTCTTCTGAACTTCATATTTTGTCACAGAAATTGCAATAATTCCTTTATTTGAAATTAATAAGATGTTGGTACGAACAAACTTGATAACTAGGACTATATTTGGCTTTATGTATTGTTGCGAATTACGGCTGCGCCGACATTCTTCCGTTCACAAAGTCAGACATCATCGGTATCATCTTCCATATTCTTTTGGGCACACATAACTTTTTCTTTTTTAAATAAAAATATTTAGTCATTTTTCTTTTCTTTTACTCCCTGTCATCATTATATTTCCTACTTAATTTCTAAGTACAAAAAAAGTCTTATCTCTCCCTCTCCCATGGATCAATCTCCATGTTTTTTTTGTTCCATTATAATTTAATTCCATTCACTGAAAAACCTTAAAGTCGTAATAACAAAATTTCTATTTGTTGTTCTCATGCATTGATTGCAATGAGACAACAATCATAAAACAATCATACCTCCTAATATCTCCTCTTTCTACATGTTAAGCGTACAAATGCACATTGTAACGACATCCGCGCAAGCAATTGGAATTTGATTGATTATATTGGTCCCTAGTGCAAGTGCTACAGTATCTGACGCTAGTGGGGATGCTAGAGTGTCGGACTTTCAATCTGGGGGTTCTACTAGGACCGTGTAAATCTTTCTGAGTGGATGATGATTTGCATATAGTTAAGCAATATTATTTTGAAATTTGAATTATTCCATTTGGCGAAAGTTGAAAGATTAACAGATGGAATGGGATTGAAGTGTAATGAACTCCAATCACGTCAACTCTGAACGACAGCAGATGATTGAAATGGACGAAGGGTTGCGGGATGAGTTTGGTTGAGACAGTTAGTGGAGGCAGTTTTGACGGAACTGGGGCGCAAAGTCGTTACTGAGAGACTTAAAAAGTTATTTATTAGGAAATCAGAGAATTTTTAGTAACTAAATAGTGATAGTGATCATTGATTAACCCTTTAGAAAATTTGTAAGTTTAACAAAATATACGTGAAATAGTCATTGCTATGTTTAGGAGTTGGTGAGGATTAGCGATTTTGGTTAGAACCAGCGTTCAAAAGAATCTTAATTTTCATTATGGCAACTGTTTTTGAGAGATTGAAATTGGATGTGATCAAGATTTAGTGCGTGCTAGGAATGAAAGCGTTTGATATCATAGACGTGATTGCGGAATATCCAGAATCGAGGATGCACAAAGATACCCTGAAAACAAACGTAGCTGTCATTGTCAATAAGGACAAAATTACTTGCCCGACTTCAAGTACCTGCCTAGATCACATAGCAACAAATGATAAAAAAATTGCTGAAAACATTGAATTCACACTTGCAAACTGGCCGGAGTTAGATCATCGCGTTCTAAAGATTGTCGTCCATGGACAAAGTCTCAGTAAGCAAAAACCTACTCACAACATATTCAGATATTTAGACAAGGATCTTTTCAAATCGAAATTTCAACAGTTGCCAACAAACCGAAAATCTGAAAACACTATGGAGCTCAAAAATATGATTACAGAGTCCAAGCATGATTCTACCATTGAGAAAAAGATCAGATGTCGACAACATGCATGGATAATAAAGAAAGTTGTTGAGGCTAGTATTAACAACAGGAAGGCTTATCAAAAATACAACAAGTTGGGTAGACAGACCTACGCTCATGTCAGAAGGGTTTTGTACTCAACTTACAAAATGCAGTAACCAGCAACGAATAAAATCAAGAAACATGTCAAAGCCGATTTTATTGGAGAAAACGTGAAATTCGAGGATCATACTATTAGTAACTAAGTTGAACGAATTTTTGCTTCTTAGGTATTTGTTATTGTTATACTCATAAATATCTCCCTTGATAATTTTTTCAGATTTTTTAGATCACAGGTGTCCATTTGCGAGAGAGGAAACACATTTTTCATGTTTTATGAAACTAATCCTCTATATATTTATCACATAAATTTTTCCTTCAAAAGACCTCAATTTTAACAATTGACCACACATTTTCAAAGGATATAATCTCATGTATCTAAACTAGGTTCACTGAATTATTATTTCAAAATCGTCGTCCCCGTTACACTACAGCCTATTTCGGGCCAAGGCTTTGGGTAAGTGTCGCCTCCAGCGATCTCAGACCCTTTATTGCGCCCTCCAATTTCAAAACCCGAGTAGCAGTTTGCAATCGTTGTCTACAAAGTCGGACCAGTGCATCCTGGGTTTGCAACTGCTTCACCGTTTTGGACACATACAAGCAGGAGATTGGAGATTGGAGGAAACTAGATGCAAGCGAAAGTTTATGGATATTACGAATTCCGGAAGAAAAAGTGATGAACACGGACATTCGCAATGGCTAAAGATCAAAAGATCATTTTGAAATTGTAATAAGTTAGTTTTCTGTAAAATTCTTTAGGTGAGTCACCTTAATTACCCTCGAGATGACCATTGCTAAAAAAATTTGTTTAAGTTAATTACCTTATGTAGACCTGAATAAAACCTTTGTTATAAAAGCTAATGTTAAAGTATCGATATCTGGCAGGAAAAAAAAATAAAATAGTGCTTGTTGATGAACACTTTTAATCTTTCATTTATTTTAGGCATAATCCAAAGTATCCACTTTCCCTTGCCCAGCTTATGAGTCCGCGATGATGGGAAATTTTGGAGGCTCAAAAAGCAGTTTTCAATTTTGCAAAATATCTCGAAAACGGTGCATCCTCGCGAAGAAATAGCAAGGACCAAAATTAAAGCTCATTGAAATCTCTGTTAGGTGATAAATTTACATTTACCCTTGTCAGGGGTTGACCTTGGGAACAAGATAATTGTAGAGGCAAAACAATTAACTAACGCGCACCGTTTGTTAATAATCAATTTATTGTGTTCAAAATACAATGACTCGGTTGATGGTTCGGATGCGACTGACTCTTCTCGATTTCTTCCGTGGCCGGTGCTCTTCAAATCGTTTTGCCATGACACTCGACCATCCTGACATTGAATCGTCTCGATTCATTACTCCGTGTCTGAATCCGCAGCATCATTGTAAAAATCGAGTTCAAGACTCACGACGACCCCCGATTTCAACTTTTCGCTCCTATACACCGAACAGAATTTCGGTTGGTTGGGACGCGCGATTCCCACGTCCTCGACGAGATATCTGTCGTTTCGTAAAACTCTCGAAATGATGTAGGCCCACGATATTTGGGCTCTAACTTTCGAGATTCTCCCGTAGGAGCAGGTACGTTCTCTAGAACGATGAGATCTCCTTCCTTGTGGAAAAAAGGTATCTTGTGTTTCGCGTTGAACCTTAATCTCCATTTCTCTCGTTCGGTGCTAATTCGCTCTGCAGCCAATTGTCTTCGGTTAACCATATCGCATTCCGTTGGATCAGCAGTCGCTTCATCTGATGTTAGAGCCATAACTAGCCGATTTGTGATGATGTCTCGAAGGCGGTAATCGAATAACAACTCGATCGGACTAAACTGAGTCATAGAGTGACATTGCGAATTCAGAGACCATCGACCGATGTGCGGTAGCAACCGCTTAGTCGTTCTTGTGATGCTAATTGCGGCGCAATTGGTAATTATCTCGAAATGCTTACCGAGCAAATAAATGGGGAATCTTTCTAACGACTCGAGGATAGCCAAAACTTTAAGCTCATGACTATGGTATCTGCTTTCGGATTTGCTAGACTGGTGGCTGTAGTAGAAAACCGGTCTGAAATCGCCACCGTCGTCTTGCCGCATGAGGATTCCGGGAAGACCCAGGGCGCTCGCGTTCTTGTGAACTTGATGTTCCTTCAACGGATCGTATACACTGCGCACTGGATCGCAGCAAAGTGCTGATTTCAATTTTTCGAATGCGTCTCGTTGTTCGGTCGACCAACAAAATTGTGAGTTGTCCTTCTGCTTCAATAAAATTGCAAGCGGCCTCAATATTAGAGAACAATTGCGAATGAATTTGGGAAAAAAACCCACTCAATCCCAGAAATCTTCGAACTTCTGTAACTCTCGAATTGCATTAGTCTTTTCAGCTCCTGGTTTTATTCGGTCTTCATCGACTTGATGACTCAAAAACGTGATTTGTTTAGAACACATACACTTAGAGGGCCGAAGCGTCATACCGGCATCTCGAAGTATAACCAGGAATTTACGGAGTTTGATTAAACCCTCGGTGATGGTTTTGCTGGGCAGAATTACTTCATCTACGTAGCTTACTACTTACTACTTGATTTCATGAAAATAACTCGGGGCATTGCACTGACCGAAAGGCATCCGTTTGAATTCGTATTAGCCTGCATGCGTAACAAATGCAGTGTATATCCTGCACTCTTCTGCAATTGATATTTGATAATAGCCGGATATTAAATGGAGATTCGTGTAAAATAAATTACCCGCGATCGATGATAGTTGGCATGAGAAACGGACGCTCTTCAGTGATAGCATTGAGCTCACGGAAATCAACGCAGAGACGGTCTTTACCATTTTGTTTGCGAACAAGGACAATTGGCGGAGGATATACTGATGAAGATGGACGTATGATATCGTTTTCGAGCAGTTTGTTTATACTTTCTTGAACGCGTTTACCCTTTGCGAACGCTATCTAGTATGGGTGGCGTCGGACGGGATTTAAGGTCATTTACCTTATGGTCATCATTACCGAGTTGCATTGACCTAACTGAGCAAGTGATTCAGAGAAGTATTCTCTATGCTCATTGATGAGCTGATACCGTTGGTCCTTTTCTTTGACGGATAGCGTTGGCTCAAAAGTTGGAGCATTTTGGAAAGCGTTTTCCAATCGATAAGATTCCGGTTCAATGATCAGTTGTTTGGCCGATGTGCAGAGTAGATCTGACCCCAGTAAAAGTGGCTCCGAGATCAAGTCGTCATCCACCGGAAAAATCTTCGCATTTAGATTCTTACCATCCAACTGAATTTCGGCCTCGAGTATCTGGTTGCACGTTACTGAAGCTCCTACAAATCCTCGTAGGATGATTGGTGAACACTGCTTCACGCCTCCCATCGACATTGCGATCGTTCGTTGAATGAGTGTTCTTTCGCTCCCGGGGTCGATGAAGGACTTAATTTTGTTTCCATTGAGAAGAACCTCCTTAACAAGCGGATTAATTTTTCTGTTGAATTTGCATCCTCGCGAAGAAATAGCAAGGACCAAAATTAAAGCTCATTGAAATCTCTGTTAGGTGATAAATTTACATTTACCCTTGTCAGGGGTTGACCTTGGGAACAAGATAATTGTAGAGGCAAAACAATTAACTAACGCGCACCGTTTGTTAATAATCAATTTATTGTGTTCAAAATACAATGACTCGGTTGATGGTTCGGATGCGACTGACTCTTCTCGATTTCTTCCGTGGCCGGTGCTCTTCAAATCGTTTTGCCATGACACTCGACCATCCTGACATTGAATCGTCTCGATTCATTACTCCGTGTCTGAATCCGCAGCATCATTGTAAAAATCGAGTTCAAGACTCACGACGACCCCCGATTTCAACTTTTCGCTCCTATACACCGAACAGAATTTCGGTTGGTTGGGACGCGCGATTCCCACGTCCTCGACGAGATATCTGTCGTTTCGTAAAACTCTCGAAATGATGTAGGCCCACGATATTTGGGCTCTAACTTTCGAGATTCTCCCGTAGGAGCAGGTACGTTCTCTAGAACGATGAGATCTCCTTCCTTGTGGAAAAAAGGTTTCTTGTGTTTCGCGTTGAACCTTAATCTCCATTTCTCTCGTTCGGTGCTAATTCGCTCTGCAGCCAATTGTCTTCGGTTAACCATATCGCATTCCGTTAGATCAGCAGTCGCTTCATCTGATGTTAGAGCCATAACTAGCCGATTTGTGATGATGTCTCGAAGGCGGTAATCGAATAACAACTCGATCGGACTAAACTGAGTCATAGAGTGACATTGCGAATTCAGAGACCATTGACCGATGTGCGGTAGCAACCGCTTAGTCGTTCTTGTGATGCTAATTGCGGCGCAATTGGTAATTATCTCGAAATGCTTACCGAGCAAATAAATGGGGAATCTTTCTAACGACTCGAGGATAGCCAAAACTTTAAGCTCATGACTATGGTATCTGCTTTCGGATTTGCTAGACTGGTGGCTGTAGTAGAAAACCGGTCTGAAATCGCCACCGTCGTCTTGCCGCATGAGGATTCCGGGAAGACCCAGGGCGCTCGCGTTCTTGTGAACTTGATGTTCCTTCAACGGATCGTATACACTGCGCACTGGATCGCAGCAAAGTGCTGATTTCAATTTTTCGAATGCGTCTCGTTGTTCGGTCGACCAACAAAATTGTGAATTGTCCTTCTGCTTCAATAAAATTGCAAGCGGCCTCAATATTAGAGAACAATTGCGAATGAATTTGGGAAAAAAACCCACTCAATCCCAGAAATCTTCGAACTTCTGTAACTCTCGAATTGCATTAGTCTTTTCAGCTCCTGGTTTTATTCGGTCTTCATCGACTTGATGACTCAAAAACGTGATTTGTTTAGAACACGTACACTTAGAGGGCCGAAGCGTCATACCGGCATCTCGAAGTATAACCAGGAATTTACGGAGTTTGATTAAACCCTCGGTGATGGTTTTGCTGGGCAGAATTACTTCATCTACGTAGCTTACTACTTACTACTTGATTTCATGAAAATAACTCGGGGCATTGCACTGACCGAAAGGCATCCGTTTGAATTCGTATTAGCCTGCATGCGTAACAAATGCAGTGTATATCCTGCACTCTTCTGCAATTGATATTTGATAATAGCCGGATATTAAATGGAGATTCGTGTAAAATAAATTACCCGCGATCGATGATAGTTGGCATGAGAAACGGACGCTCTTCAGTGATAGCATTGAGCTCACGGAAATCAACGCAGAGACGGTCTTTACCATTTTGTTTGCGAACAAGGACAATTGGCGGAGAATATTCTGATGAAGATGGACGTATGATATCGTTTTCGAGCAGTTTGTTTATTCTTTCTTGAACGCGTTTACGCTTTGCGAACGCTATCCAGTATGGGTGGCGTCGGACGGGATTTAAGGTCATTTACCTTATGGTCATCATTACTGAGTTGCATTGACCTAACTGAGCAAGTGATTCAGAGAAGTATTCTCTATGCTCATTGATGAGCTGATACCGTTGGTCCTTTTCTTTGACGGATAGCGTTGGCTGAAAAGTTGGAGCATTTTGGAAAGCGTTTTCCAATCGATAAGATTCCGGTTCAATGATCAGTTGTTTGGCCGATGTGCAGAGTAGATCTGACCCCAGTAAAAGTGGCTCCGAGATCAAGTCGTCATCCACCGGAAAAATCTTCGCATTTAGATTCTTACCATCCAACTGAATTTCGGCCTCGAGTATCTGGTTGCACGTTACTGAAGTTCTTCAAATCCTCGTAGGATGATTGGTGAACACTGCTTCACGCCTCCCATCGACATTGCGATCGTTCGTTGAATGAGTGTTCTTTCGCTGCCGGGGTCGATGAAGGACTTAATTTTGTTTTCGTTGAGAAGAACCTCCTTAACAAGCGGATTAATTTTTCTGTTGAATTTATGCGACGAACATTACTGACGGCGGTCGCAGTTTCATTTTCCGGACATCAGTTGGTCGTATGTGATATTCGTTGACACTTCTCGCATCTTTGTTTTCGTTGCGGTTTTCGACAGTTCAGCGAAGTATGCTCCACTTCAAGACAATTATAACATCGGACTCGAAGGGATTCCGAATTGCTCGAAGTCGGCTGCGCTTGCGCATTTGATGACATAATACCTCGCTGTATCGGTGGTACAAAATTTCGTCTCGACTCCTTTTGTGGCTCCGAAATTCGAACGGAAATCGTTTCGAAATTCTTTATCGCGGCTAAAAGATCGTTGACGGTGTCGAAAACTGACCTCACGATCGTATTTTGCAAAGATGGATGCCGTAGCCCATTCCTTATATACCGGATTATAGCACGATCGCTCAAGTTACCTCGTATAGAAGTAACTTTGTGTTGTTTCGCTCGGCTCACTGGTGCGATCCATCATTTTTATGTGAACATCGGCCTCACTTTCATGGCTAGGAAATTCTCGCCTCAAACCAGCTTCCAGGAACCCACGCAGAGCCATCGCTCCAAATTTTAGCAGGCCCTTTTAGGGAAGCTTGTACGGCGTTCACTAAAATTCTATCGTTCCACTGATATGCCTCGGCAAGCTTCGTAGCGCCTGGTAAAATATCCGTCACATCTCGTATGTTATGAAAATGCGGTCCACTACATACCTGTACTAAATTAGCCGATCGTTTGCATGCATAACCTTCGAACGGTGCTGCTGGCGGCATCTCATCCGATTTCATGGCGTTAGTGAGTGGTGGTGTCGGCTCCTGTACTACGATCGGTTGAGTGTTAATCTGTTAAGTTGCTGACGACAACTTTCCTCGGTTCGGTAACGCGGCGACGACAGCTGATATTAGCTCGCTCAATCGCTTCACTTCATCACGTAATTCGCGCACATCATCTTCTTTTTCCCGTCCGTTTTGATTTCGTCATTAGCCAGAATTTCACAGAGTCGTTGCACTGGCTCGGCTTTGTTCGTTCCCCTGCGTAGAGGCGTTCCGTAGTCTAAGTTCAAATTTTGGTCGTTCTTTGTTTAGCGTATTGACCTTTTCGATCGGCATCGTGTTGCATTCCGTTTCCCTCGTATACGGACCGAAGGGGAAATCAAACCACTATTACAATTATGTGTAGCCACTCGCGTATGTATGTCGCACGCTTCTCTCTTCGTATCTTTCGCGTATGCATATCGCACGTTTCTCCTTTCGTCTCTTTTCGCAGATGAACCGTAGTAGAATTAAACACGAGATCACGAGGAGGGAAAAAAGTGGCTTTCGACGGCGTCTGTTCGGTCTACGTGCACGATTTTAATCCGCACTAAACCATCCTTGGATCCCACTTCTGATTTTGTCAGGGGTGGACCTTATGAACAGGATACCTGTAGAGGAAAAATAATTAACTAATGCACACCGTTTGTTAATAAACAATTTATTGTGTTCAAAATACAATGACTCGGTTGATGGTTCGGATGCGACTGACTCTTCTCGATTTCTTTCGTGGCCGGTGCTTTTCAATTGGTGTTGCCATAACATCCTTTTGCATCACCCCTTTGGTACACGTATAAAAGCGATAATAGAAAATGTATGGGGCTTCAATCTTTGTCGTTTATCCTAGAAAGTGGTGCATCGCACTGAATATCATATTTAGATCAAAATCAAAGAATACAACGTGTCGTGTAAAATAGTGTATTTCTAAATTTTTTTGTGCTTCTGTGTGCAACAATCTACGAGGCAAAATAAATTTGGGAATATCACGTAAAATATTTAAAACTCAAAAATTTCCTATTTGCAGATTTTGATTCATATTTCGGAACGAAGTATTATAGCATCATAATTAAAATGTGATAAAATTTATTTAAAATAATATTTCATATGAATTTTTTCGTTATATTATCTTTGAAAGGTTAGCCCAAAAATTAAGCTGACCAAAATATCGGTTTTTGTAGTTTAGCCTTTGTAGGTGCTATTCAGTGTTTACTAAATGTCTTTCCCCTGCACGTTCCTGAAAGATTTGAAAATAAAACTAAATAATGACAACCTAGAATCCTAATTACTTTCATAGGATATATTTTACCCACTTGTAAAATATGACTTCATTTCTGACATGTTGACATTCATTTGATGCACTGGATATACATTAGTTGACATATCTGACCTCTTTTACCTCCGTGTTCTGTCTGAGAATATATCCGCTGATTCACCAAACACGTAATACTGCACTTGACTAACTGATAGGTCACCGGTTCCCAGAGATTTGATATTCACAAAGAAAAATTGAACTTAAAAAAAAACAGCAACTCTTTTGCCACAGTCTTACAATCGTTTTTACAGAGTAGTGATGGTTATTTCGCTAGCAGTCACGATTTGATTGATTTTGCTCTCAAATTGATTCTTTTGCAAAATTTTATCAAACTTTTGCCTTTTGATAAAATTTTGCAAAAGAATCAGTTTGAGAGCAAAATCAATCAAATCGTGACTGCTAGCGAAATAATCATCACTACTCTGTAAAAACGATTGTAAGACTGCGGAAGCTGAAATGGGTTGGCCACATGAATCGTATGGACGAACAACGGATACCCAAGAAGGTATTCATTGGGAGACCAATGGGGAAACCGAGGAAACGCTTGTCTGACTCGGTTGATGAAGACAGTTCATCACTGCTCGGATTTCGAAATGGGAGGACATTGTCAATGGACCGAGACAGTTGGAGGTGCTATTTGCAGGAACTGAAGGCCCGAGAGGGGTTGTAGTGCTACGAAGAAGAATTTGTTAAAATAAAAGCTTTTTTCAGCAGGATTTTATTTTTCATTTTAAACATCAAATAGTTACATTGATATGATAATTCGAGTTAAATTTATTTTCTTGTTGACGATTTCATACATTATTGCTCTAAACGGAATAGTTGCAAATCTATTTTGATGCTTAAAAAAATTCTTGATTAGCTCTTAAGATAATTTCTCCATGCCGTGATACGAAAAAATTCCATCGAACTATTCGAAAATTATGGATGGATTTATTTACTTACATTTGCTTTAAACAAGATCTCACATTAAATCACTTTATATCGGAACCTTGCTAATAAGACTGTTTTGATTCTGTATACAAAAAAAAAGAATCCGTATACGATCTTCTTTCAAAAACATGATACTATCGAACAGTTTTCTTATAAGCACTCAAATTTCTTCAATAGATACTTATTAAAATTTCACTTCAGGTTTGAATACAAACTAAAGTTCGTCGGCTGTCTATGCTAAACTGGCGCTAAGATCTCTCAATAAAATATCCCCCAGGTGAAATTCTCCAACTATGACATAATATACACACACACCTCACCACCAGGTAATATTTCCTCAACACATTTTGATACCATCGCAGTCGCGTAGAACAACTCATGTCTGCATGCTAGAATCATGAGCGATTTTGAAGCGAGCACATCGCGTTGTAAGAACGCGGACAGGTATTCCCAAAAATGTGAACACTAAACTACTCTGCAGAATCCACTACTCAGTCCGCAAGCGTTCAGTTCACATCGTTTGTTGTTGGCAGCCAAGGTGATTATTACTTGTTTCGTTGGTCAGGCCGTCGGCAGTGTGATGAGTTTTACCTGAAGGCCCACACAACACAGGAAGGCATGCCACGGTCACAGGTAGGCCAAGAGGTAGGTTACTATGCCACGAATCAGCTCTGAATCGTTGCCGCCACCGCCGGTTGATAATAGGTTGCAGGAAATATACAAATGATGAGGGCCAAAGCTAGTTGTTAATGGCAGAAATAGTTTTAATGGCGGTTATGGATGATTGTTGGCCGGCCATGAAGGCAATAAATTATATTTACAGTAAGTTGCCGAAGTATTCGAACGGTGTCCTGATGAGAAGTTGGAAGTTCGGAAGATAAACTTTACGAGGAAAATTTAAAGTCGTTTTCTTGTTCTTGAGCTGTAGTACGACAAATTACAAAGTTCGTTTTCTGAACAGTAATAATTTGATCAGAATTCTTTCCTACAATAATTTAATAAGTTTACACGTATCACATTTGTATCACTCACTGTTAATCCTTTATAAATACTGAGATGGTTCCTTGAATAAATTTTGGCAGTTACTCCTTCCCATATCAACGACTGCCTCCTTGGCACCTGAGTAGGCCGGCAGATACTTTACGTGACTCAAACGGAAGAGAAGTCCGCCCTAGTTCCAATCGACTCAAGTTCAAGTGATATCGATTGTCTGTGACGCGGCTTGCAAACTCTAATTACGCGAAAAGCGCTTATCTAAAATGGTTGACGTGTAGCAATTAAATAAATCGCGTAGAAGTGGACGCAATGCCAAGTTATCATAGAAAGTGCTCCATAACGACTTCAAACTGTTCATTTTGCACGCTGAGCTCGGGCGGCATTTAACAGCTTCATGGGGGCGTCGCGGAGTGCAACGAAAAGCCGCGAATTAGCTTCCAAGTGATTTTCATTTCGCTTGCACCGACAAGTGGTCCTGAAGAGCACGCCATTATGATTGAGTGCAGTTAGTACACCTATTGCCTATGTTATTTGCACTTAATGCTGCAGTAGCGTCATCCGCCGTGTCGTCCCATCGCGAATTACAACGGCATCGTTGAGTCAAACAGGCGTGAATTGCAAATTCATCTGTACTTGCAATAATTGTCGTCGCGCCTCGTTCAAACTCTTACACGACCCACTCTCCAACCCATTCCGCTGCGCTACGTTTAATTCGTACAGTGCTACGTATGAATGCTCAAACGTCTTGTTTCCAATTGTTTACTTAACTAATGTATGATCTCTTGTACCCTGCGACCGACCACCGTGGAAAATTCATCGCCCGTCTTGCGTCTTTCGAAGGCAGAATTGTTCAACCTGCAAATGTTTATTTGCAAGAGATGCACTTGCTACACGTTGTTGCATCGCATTCGGACTGGTGGTCGCGGCAGTAGTTCATACGTTGCTCATAAGTGGTCATCAAGTATTAGAAGTAACCTCGAGTTGTGCAGATTGTAGTGTAAGCGCTTTTGCATTTTTACCGGTTATTTAGCGTTTGTTTAGGATCTAGTGACTAGTATTTAAGTATTTACGAATGAATGGTGGTTGTGATTCAAGAATTGGTGTTGCATGGTTTGGTAGTTATTATTTATGAGTATGCTTTTCCATTTGCAACTGGTTGATTGAATTGCTTTTCTCTGGTAGTCAAATAATGCACTATACCCGTAATAGAAAATATTAAGCATATATTATTTGCACGCCACGTGATAAGATGTTTATGTGAATTCGATGAGTGTTCTGAAAGTTACAACGATGTGACTGACGAGGTTTTTTGTGGTCTTCTATATTAATCAGAAAGGTAGTAGAGGACATTTTCAATCAAATCATTGCAGCCGGCGGCTTAGTTCGGTCCATTGTTTTAAATGCTGGAAGGTGATGTATTTGAGATGCGAAAATTCTAGTTTATAAAGAAACCTCAAATAACCGCAACATTTTTGCCTGGCTGGCAGTGTTGTAGTCAATTATTTTGAGATTTAATATTCGTAGGCCCATTCTCTCAAGAGAAGCTGAAGAATAAACAAAATAATTGACTAAATTTCAAATACTTTATCTTTACATTTGAATTTCTAAGCATACTATAGGGCTTGGGACAAAATTTGAAGAATTTTAAAAATTTCTGATACTTCCCAAACGTTTTAAAAAGGTTTACTTGCTTTAGTTTGGTGCGGCATTTAACAAACAAATAAATATTTTTGAAAAAATAGTTCGAGAGAGTGATGAAAGCTATGATCAACACCTACCTCTGTCAAAAAAAGGAATAAGTTTGAACAAGACAATATAACCAAATACATGCGTTGCTAAACCCTTTCCCACGGTCACAGGGGGGTTGCATCAGATAGAAACTAAAATTGAGAAACAGTGAGAATAAATATTCTTAGACAAGTTATTATACGAGTGGATCAATTTCGTTCCGATTATTTCACAAATTAATTTTGACGAAGCAAAATTATTTGAAAATTATTATGGTAGGCTGATTTCAAGACTTGAAAGTTCGAAGACGCATTATTTTAGATATTATTAAAAGGTTACACCATATTAAGATGTTGAAAAAATCAAGGTGGTTTTAGGTAGACTATATAAAATTGTGCAGAATAGCACAGCATTTTTAACAAGTGGCGTATAAATAGTTGCAACTACATATAAATTGATACATTATCTAGTGCATTACAAATTATGTAAAGTGCACAACTTTTCCCTCGGGATTTAAAGAGAACATAAATTTTTAAGGGCTCAATTAAAGGCTAAAGAGGCCAAGAGTTAGAGAATTCAAAAAGAATAGGAAGATATCGCAGCTTCATTGGAAGACTTCGTGTTTGACACAGGTATTGCAAAAAGTGATTTGAAAAAAATGTGTAGTTTTAAGACTATGAAGGCGTCTAATTTTTTCTTTTGAATTTTTCTTGAAATCACTTTTTCTAAATGATAGAAGAGACCTTTCTAGACCTAAAGAAACAATTTTTTTTAATTTACAACGCAAACTTCCGGTAATATTTATAGATAATGCATAATGTTTCTTGACTGACAGACTTTTCTAAAAGCTATAAAATTTAAAATCCAAAAATTGATAAAAATCAAGTTTTGGTTATTTCAAATTTTTGTCATATACACATAAAAGATTTTAAATAACTTTCTCTATGCGATACTACGTTGCAAATTTTTCTTCTCTTTTTTTAAAAAAAAAAATATCCAAAAATACTACCAGCTGGTTCCAAAGTCGTTGAAATTGCTGCTTTCACTGCTGCTTGTATGTTTAACCAAGGAGCTGCCGCCTTATCAACTATTTTATATGGTATGGGAGTCAAAATTGGACCCTATAGCCACGAGTACGCGCGGGTCGCGGGTAAAAAGCGCATAGTGATGACCGAGCGAAGAGCTGCGGATGTGACTCGAGAGGGCAGAATTCTACGAAGACAACAACAAAAGGATGCTTTGGACATAGCAACTGATGCGGGAGAATTGCTTTGTGGACCAGGAATCGACGACTCTATGTAAGTTGCTGAAAAATAACTGTTATTCATTAAACCGCGGTAAAAAAAACTTTAAATGCGTTTTTTCCGAAATTTCGTTTTTCCGTGCGGTGGACACGATTTCTCGAAAATAAATTGACCGATTTGGTTGAAAATTTCCACAGTTATTTTTTATAGTATTTTTTCGTGATTGAACGAAGGAATTTTCATTCGGTCAAGTCGTTCGTGTTTTATACGAAAAAGACTTTTTAAAAATGATGAGAATCGCAAAAACGCATAAAAATTTGAGACGAAAATTGATTCAAACTCATGTCAAATTTCCTTTTTTTTCAATCCCTTGGTTCAATCACAAGTTAAGGGCATAAACTACAAGATATTTTTGAATTCAAATAAATCCACACCGAAATATCATGTCCACCGCAAAAAAAAGGTTGACGGCGAAAAACGGCTGGAAAATGGAAAATTTTCGATATTTTTGGCTGAAAATTTTTTGACAACTACTTTAAGTACTTTACTTTCATCTGTTTAAATTTTAATTAAAAAAAGATTTCTCGTTTTTGAAATAAAATATTTTAAAGAAGTCGCTTTTTTTATATCTGTAAGACCCATGTAACCCCTTAAGAACTTTTGGTAGATATGAAGTCCAAAAGTTGCCTTCAATTTATTTCTGTAAATCGAAGAGATATACATATTATGCAAGCATTTGAAAATGCAGACACCCTGCAAAACCGCTGAAGAAGTAAAAAATGTTTCCAAAATCAGGTAAAAAATTCGACGCTAACATTTTATCACCATGTAAAAGTGAATTTCTTCAGCAATTTTTGCGAGCAATTGAGTAAATGCTCACCTCAAAAATCGCCTTAAACATATCCTGACGGACAATTGGTAGGTACATTATATCAGACAAAAAATATAACGATCAATTCCCAAACTTTGATGGTGATACAATTCAAACTTCGCCATGTACTTTTAGCTGAAATATGCAAACATACAATGCAATAGAATTATTCATTTTTAATAGAAATATTAGAGGAAAGAAAATGATCAAATTTATGATTCGAGTGGTGATGATGATGATGATGAAAATAGTGAAAGCGATTAACAGACTGAAGCTGAAAATGAAACGATTAGTAAAGTATTAAGTGTAAAATCAAAGTTAGCTTAAATTATATCAATTATTACTAGTTTCGATTTATTTCATTTTCCAGCTTCATTGTCAAAAGATGTTTAATACCTTTTCACACTCAGTTCTATAGTTTTATTATGTCTTATCTAATTGCATCTGTGGAGATTACTTAGACACTTTTATAATATCTGTGTCAATATTTATTTGGGTTTAAAGAGTCGTTTTTCATTGAAATTTCACGACACAATTTTACTAAAGTATATTTTCGAACATGACAATTCATAGCTATACTTTAATTTTAACAGTTCAGAACTTTATTTCTACATTTTGGAGGTTTAAAACTAATTTAGATACCTTGAACATCCCTGCAGAAATGTCTGATTTTTTAAATGCTTGCATAAGATGTCTTTTCATTCACATACATAAATTTTAGGTTTTATACTGCAACGTAACTAAGTTTTTGGGCAATTCTCATATCTATCAAAGGTCCCTAAAGCGAAGGGTTATAACCCCTGAGCATTTCTTATACAGTAGTAAGAAGGCACACACGAAATTTCAGCCTCTATGCTTTAATGTGCGCATAGTGAGGCCAGGGTCTCACTCATATATAAAGATTTTCCAATAAGAGGTGTTATTTAGAATAGCCCGCTATTTCGGTAGATGTCGCTTTTGAAGCTGTCATTTTGTGACATTTGACAAGTAGGAACTACGCTATTAATTAAAATGGAACGATACACGCTTCACGCATCGAAATTATTAAACTTCACTATAAAAATGGTGAAAATTTGGCAGAGACGGTTCGTAAAACTCGAACATTTTTGGGTCGTCGTGAAGCACCTTGTCGCACCGCAATACAGGAATCGGTGGAAAAATTCGAGCTGTTGGGACAACTCAGGGATGTGAAGAATAAAACTCTCGCACGTCACCCAAGAACAGCCGAGAATATTGCTGCTGTAGCCGAAAGTGTTGAAGAAAACTCAGGTTTGTCCATTCCTCGTCGTTCTTTGGAATTAGGTATTCCACAAATTTCATTACACCGTATTTTGCATAAAAATTTGGGTCTTAAGGCTTATAAAGTTCAGTCCATACATGAACTCAAGCCGGTCGATCATCAATAACATCGTGTCTTTGCTGATTGGGTCCTTGAAATGTATGAAAATGATACGGGATTCCATCGAAAAATCACCTGAGTGATGAGGCCCATTTCCACCTCGGTGGCTTCGTCAACAAGCAAAATTGTCGCATTTGGGGCTCGGAAAACCCAAGAGTTATTGTTGAAAAGCCTCTCTATCCTCAACGTGTGACTGTTTGGTGCGGTTTATGGTCCGGCGGAGTCATTGGACCTTACTTTTTCGAAAATGAGGCTGGAGCAACAGTTACGGTGAATGCATTGCGCTATCGAGAGATGATTATTGATTTTTTGTGGCCGAGCTTGGATGGTATTGATCTGGACAATGTTTACTTTCAACAAGACGGCGCTACGTGCCACACAAGCAAGAAAACCATTGATCTTTTACGGCAAAAGTTTCCGGACCGTCTTATCTCTCGATAATTCGCAACCGAGATCTTCTGATTTAAGACCTTGCGACTTATTGGTCGTCGAGGTCATTTGCCTGATGTTATTTTCCACTATTAACGGCATACCTTCCTCTTAATAATGAAATAAACATCCGATCATTTTTATTAAAAAATGGCATTTTTCTTTTAATATCAACGTAACACCTCTTATTGGGAAACCCTGTTATACAAATATTACCACACCTCTTGCCTATTAAGTCTTGGTCACCGCTTTGGAATATGATACTTTGTATACTCATACAAAATACGCACCCAGGTAACATATTTCAGTTTTATGTTTCATAAAAAGACGTAACTTAAATAAATTTTTGGTGCTTTAGGACCTCATGTCTGCCAAAAGTCCCTGAAGTCCAGTTTTGTAACCCCCGAGCTTTCTTATCTACAATAGTGAGAGTAAGCAAACAATTATTCAAGCGCGAAGGTTATGTAACCCCTTTCGTTTGGTTGTCAACATCTTTGTGATGAACGAACCAAACGCAATATAGACAATCAATCAAATACTAGCTTGATTGTAAAATGATTATTGCATTAAATGCAGCGGTTCAAAATTTGGCACATTAAAATTTTGACGAAGACACTGAAAAAAATTGGGGTCATTCAATTTCATATCGAATTTGCAGTTTTAATTTTCAGGTAAAGGAAGCTAATAGTTCAAATATTGGATAGTCTAAAAAGTATTGAGCCTTTATCGTCACTAGATGGTGTTTGTTGTCATATATCGGGCAATACTAATCATGACATGCGTTTGAAAGGTGACATTCCAGTCTACAATTTTCATATGGACAGTTTTGTATCTCAGCATTCGTGTCAAAAGTTGTATGAATTTAAAAATGAGTGAAATTTCTGAAAAAATTCGTTATATTTTACAATATCACTACGATCAAGGTGAGAATGCATCGCAGGCTCGTGACAAAATTTGTTGTATCTACGGTCAAGGTACTTTATCAAACGCCAAAGCCAAGAGATGGTTCGTTCGCTTTCATTCTGGAAATTTTGATGTCAAAGATGCGTCTCGCTCAGGTCGACCAATCACTGAAAAAGTCAATGAAATCTTTCACAAAATTGAAGAAGACCGACACATACGCAGCCATGACATTGATAGGGAACTAAATATCCATCACCAAACAGTTTTGAACCATTTGCGTAAGGCTGGATACAAAAAGAAGCTCGACGTTTGGGTGCCGCATGAATTAACATAAAAAACTTTGATCGACCGAATTTCCATTTGCAAAATGCTAAAAAAACGCAACGAAACCAAGCCATTTTTTAAGCAAATCATAACGGGCGATGAAAAATGGGTAAGATACGAGAATGTCGTTCGAAAAAAATCATGGTTAAAAAAACAGGTGAATCATCACAAACGACTTCAAAACCAGGATTGACACCAAATAAGGTTATGCTGTGTGTATGGTGGGATTGGAAGGGAATTGTTTGTCATGAGGTGCAAGAACCTGGCCAAACACTCAAGTCAGCGCTGTACTGTTAGCAATTAACCAAACTGCAACAAGCAATTCAAAAAAACCGGCCAGAATTGATCAATAGAAAGGGCGTTGTTTTCCATCATGACAATCCCAGACCACACACATCTTTGATGACCCGGCAAAAATTGACAGAGCTTGGCTGGGAAGTTTTGATGCATCCTCCGTATAGTCCAGACCTTCAACCATCAGACTACTATTTGTTTCGGTCTCTGCAAAACTTCCTCAATGAAAAGAAATTCACTTCAAAAAGGGACTGTGAAAATCACTTGGCCAAGTTTTTCACCGATAAACCACAGAAGTTCTATACAGGTGGAATAGTGGCTCTGCCCAAAAATGGCAAAAGGTCATAGATAATAATGGGCAATATATACTTAAATAGGATCCATTTCAAATAAAAGAAATATTCAATTGAAAAATGACAAAAAGGGCTCAATACTTTTTAGACTTACCTATATCTTTAATAATTAATTATACCATTTTTATCTTATTTTGGTTTCCAATCTAACTAATACAAACTGTCGAAATCTTTTGGGGAAAGTCGCCAGTTACCTGTTCTTATTTATTGTTCATCTCATCTTAGAATATTATGGTGAAACGTGCTATTCACATCCCTTAACAGACGATTTTACTCGGTATGTTTTCTACACATACAGAAATCAATTTATGTAAGATATACTCCAGAGCCGATTTTTCTTTAACCCATACTGCGATCGCAAGTTCATGAGTCTTATTTTGCGGAGATATTTGACATTATACTTGTTCAAATTTCAATACTCTTTTTTAACGTATTTAAGATCAAAACTTTTAAAACCTTTTATTCACGATGGAGAAATATCTTCCAAGAATTTTATTCTAAAGACTTCAGCTGTCCTACCTCAAGAAGAATTTGCGGTTTATTCCAAAACTCTAGAGCATTTTATTTTGAAAGCTTTGTGTATTTAACTTTACACTGTTGGTTTCTATTATGAACCATCAAATATTTAATTCATTATTGAATTTTTCCAGACACATGTGCCTAGTATAAACTAGTATTCAAAGAATTGTTCTTCGGCTGGGTTTCGCATGCGCAACATGGAGTTGTCATTTATACATATATCTGAGCTAAAACCACGAGTCGTTAAAACACCTATGTGCATATATAAAAACCATAAAAACTTCCACGGATTAAAAAATAACATTTAGACATCACAACATAAAAACTTTAAGCTTTCTAAAGTGAACAACGAAGATGTTCTACAATAAAAGGTTTGGGTTATCTAAATTAGAATACTTATGACCGTTTCAGTAAAATATTTTGGCTTTTATGTCAATGAACAAAATATAGGCCTTAAATCAAAACGCTGAGTTGTTCCAAATTAATATTGCTAACTTACTCGTAGTCACCACAATTCTCTGCTGAGCATTATTTTAGAATTTATTTTTTGATGGAAAGTTACTTAACTGTCTATTCCAATAGAAAGTCAAAAAATGTTCTGAACAATTTTTTCACCATCATTTTTATTTTTTATAATAAATTCCTCATTTTTAACACTCCGTTTAATTGTTTAAAACGCAATATTAATTTTTGCTTCAAATCAAAACTTAAATAAATAATTGATCGAATGTATCTAAATTCAAAAATATACTCAAAATAGTTCAGTTAGTTCCTGAAATAATTCATTTTTGTATAAATATATGAATGTTATCGCGAACCTTAGCCATCAACATGCATATTGAAAATAATACTAAAATGATCAATACACTAAATTAAAATCAACATTCAATAACTTTAATCAAATCAATTTTCCTACTGAAATAAAAAAAACATCAAAGGCCAAGAAGCACGCTCAAGTACAGTTATAGGTAATAAAACCGGAATCGCCCAAAATGAGGTAATCAAATGTTTAATAATATTCACATGCCACAAGCTGGCCGTTCGTTTTAGTGCTGGCAACATTATGACGGTAATTGGAAAATGGAAGTGATGAAATGAAGATGTTAATTGCTCTGGGAAATTTCTTTTCGGGACAACCCGCTGAGCTAATGCTACTTGATAGCGAATCAAAGTATAATTTCTTTTACTGCACAGGAGATTAAACGATTTTTCGTGTCGAAATAAATGTGAGTGATATTGAGGAAGTAGTTTGTGCTATGAATGGTTTCAGTTGGAATTTCGTGAATTTATGAGATGTGAACGAATGCTTTTTTGTGTTTTGCATTGGTGTTAATCCCTAGAAGGATAAAACCATGCTTTAAACGTCTATTGCACTATATTTAATGGCTGGATTTATTTTTCCTTTCTAGGATGTAATGTCTTCAAAACAATTTTTGATCGTCGAAAACAAAAAAAGCATTTTTACATGCTCATACTGCATATGTGACCATATGAGAAAATTTCAGATATCTGTCAACTAAGTGTCGTCATTTATCATCGTAATCGCGCGTAGAATTCAAACACAAAATATCCGCCGTACCGTGGGGTAACATTGTGCCATCAGTCCCTTAATATCCCATAATGACATTAGGAAAGACTGCATGGTTTCATACTCCTATACTCAACCTGAATTCCTTCACTTGTTGGTGTCGTCATATCGCCCTGAAATCCAACATACGAACATGCCTTACTCATCGTCCAACACAAAAATTTCACGATATGCTACATATGTGGTTAATACGGTAACACGATTTTGATGAGCTTTTATTTATGTCCTGTGGCGTGCATTTTTTTAAAATATATTCACGGTACCTGTCCTGTTCGCTTTCTGATGGAGGAGTGAGTTTCATTCATCGTTTTTTATTGTTAGCTATATTTAATTCTTTCTTTTTGCCGTTTGCTGCTATTTTTTATACTCCTTGTTTTCAAGGTAAAGCGACCGACTAAAGTGTGGTACAATGTATGATATGTAGTCTACACACATATGACACCTATGTATGTTTTCCTGTTGGAGTTCATGCAACTCACCTTTGCGGGCCGTGTGTCAGAATATTATACAGGATACATTGTAAGCAATTATGCCTGGTGGTTGAAGAAGCCTTGCCATACACTCTTTTTCACTAGTGAACCCTTTATTTTGCCTCATTCGCGCGAACAACACGCTTATGCATACTTATATCAAAATGGAAAGTGTGAGATGTGCAGTATAAATGTTATGGCCAAAAAAATTCATAACATTGTCTTCTTCAACTCGATGCGGCGGGCTCTAAACTGGAGTGGAGTGTGAAAAATGAAATAAAAGTGATTTAATTTAGCATTCTCTCATATAAATTTTTACACAAAGTAGCCAGACGGGGAAGTTAAATTGCCCACAATACGAGTACTTGGTTTGTCAGCACGAACCATCAGAATCACGGACATACAGGTACTTTGTAAAGACCATACATGTAATGATTATCTGTGGGACCGAAGGAAAAACTGTAATTAGCTATTGAAATCTGATGAAAATTAATTTTAACTGCGTTTAGCCGGGTCATAAATTTTGGATGGCAGGTTGTATTTCTAAATAGCTCTTTGATTTACGTCCCTGGTAACTTTGATTGGTATTTTGGGGGCAATGGTAATTGATGTGATATGAGTATTTAGCGTGGCATATTCTTGAGAGGGGAAAATTTTTAGATGATTCTGGTAAAAGAATTTTTTATACCTCAAATTGTTATTGAAGCTGTTCAAAATTATATTCCTAAATTTTCAATTAAAAACTAAATAACATTTTGATGTAATGACAGGTTAAGCTAGCGTTTCTAGAGCGTATAGTATGTAAAGCAGAGCCATAATTATTTTCTAATCACGTTTTTCTCGCAACGACGTTTTTGAACTTTGCGTACACTTCATTTTAGTCTGTTTTTAATCTATTTCTTTATTATTTATTATATAATTATTAAATAAGCACTTTTGTTAGAGTTTAGTATATGCAAATGTACAAATGGAACCTTTATAGGATCAGTTATGGATCTGTCACAGAAGATTAGCTTCGAAACAACTGCACAAATTAAGTTCAAAGTTGATACATCAATACATATATTTTTGTGACACGAACATGCAAGTAAGTGTAAGTTGAATAAATAAGTTTTTAAAATGAAGTACTTCTTCTTGTGAGGGTATCAAATATATATTTTTTTAAATAAAGTGTGTTCTGTTGTCTTACTAACCGTTCCCTTATCTCCGAAACTACTGAGCCTAAAATTTTGGAAAAAGATATTATAAAAAATAGTTCTTTACACATGGATTGCAGGGAAATTGTTCAGAAATCTATGGATTTAACATAAATTGCTAAATATTTTAATAATGCGGGTAAACACTCACAGTTTAAACCATTTCGTGCTTCATACCCAAACGTTTATACATAAACCTCTCAAACTTGTTCCAAAAATTGCACTCAAATCATTAAGAGGATTATGAATGCTAACAGGTCAAAAAATGAAACTGCAGGGTACCATAGCCTCAGTCTTATTCGCCATTTTCATAAATATACAAGACAGTATTCAGCGTTTTCCCTCTACAATTTGGTACTTAAAATAATTTCCGGATTTACCACAACAGAAAAACGTCGGATTTAAAAAACTGCTGGATTAAAAATTTATCGTAAAAAACCTCTTCTGTGTGAGTTCAAATCATACTTGCCCGAGTTTTTTCTTCATAAAATTACCCTGTATGTGCAATTTAATTGCAGTAATACTTCGGTAAAAAAATAATTTATTGTTAGAAAAGTTATTGAAATGTGCGAAAAAATACATTCCGAAAAATTCAATTTTAAATTTTCATGAAAGCAATCAAATTAATAAATTTGAAACTCTATAGATTGAGGATAACAGCTATGGCCTCCGAATTGTACACAAATGATCACGTCTGATAGTGACCTTTGGAAATACAGGCTGTTATTTTCCATATTTTAAATGTAGTCTTTTAAATCAATATACTCGTACGCCCACTACTTCTAAAATAATTTAAAAAAAATAAACAATCTTCCAAATGCCTCAAAAAGGATCAAATAAATTTCATACAAAGGGTATAGAATTACTTTTCTACGTTTATTCATATTGTTGAACATATTGCAAATTCTCATGTCAAAACGGAGAAATTGATTTAATTTATTTATTTCACTGTTTTTCGGGTAATTTGAAAATGGTTTATACTTTTCCCAGTGATATTTTCTATTATTCAAAGCAGGTGAAAATCAAGGTATGAGTTCGAAGCATTTCGCAAAATAATACTGTAATTATAATTAAAATTAATAAAGTATGATCATGAAAAAACGTAAATTGTTCTATTGAAGGTGAGGCCCTATCTAGTACAAGTAAATTAGCTCATATTGTATAGAGTCTATTTATGACTACCGGGCTCATGTTGAAGCTTCGGTTGCTGGCTCGTTTTCATCATTTTGAAACTCATTTCACCCTTTTTCCAACGAACGTATTTATGTTTGTGCACCAACTGGGGGCGACTTCTGAGAGGACGAGTCTGGGCGTCACTAGCTCACCTGTCTTACTCTGTATTCATTCTACTTTCAGTACTCGTCTTTTACTTGAACTAGCAGATTTTCGTTATATTGTTACATGCTCACGTGTTAATTATAACAAGGTTAATTAATCAAATTAGTACTGATCGTAACGTACTGTACCAAATAATGCTTTGCTTTGGCATCCCAGCCAAATTAGTCCATCTTACCAAAATGACAATGACGTCGACGACCTCCCAAGTCCACATCAATAACCAACTCACCGATGCCTTTGACCAAAAAATCGGACTAAAACAGGGAGATGTGCTAGCACCATTGCTATTCAATTTGGCTCTGGAGTACGTCATACGGAAGCTACTTGTCGATACACGAGGTACATTACTATGCAAGTCGAGCCATGTAGTAGCCTATGCGCACGACATCAACATTTTGTTACGGTCGTTAACAACTGCCTAAGAACTCTTCCTGAAACTCGACAGCGAAGCAAAACTAGGCTACAAATCAATGAAAATAAAACAAAGCTCATGACGCAGTCGAAAAAAATACCTCAAATATACAGAATATTACACATGGTGAAGACAGTATCGCAAATGTTGGCAAATTTGTGTATTTAGGCGCCAAAATAACGAAGACGGGTAATGAAGGAGACGAAATACACCGAAGAATACAGCTCGCAAATAAAATATTTTATTCAGTTTTGACGATCTTGAAGACCAACTGCATACACAGGAAAACAAAGCTTCAAGTATACAAATCTGTGATATAAGACCTGTGTTATGCTATGGGTGTGAAGCATGGACCCTAGCCCAAGCATCCGCAAATATATTGAACACCCTTGAGTGACGGGTCCTGAGGCGAATAATCGGAGCAAAACTAGACGGAGACCAATGGCGAATGCGATACACCATGAGCTGTGTGAAATTTTTGACGAACTGGAGGTCTCAACGATGGTCAGACTGCGAAAACTACAATGGGCTGGACAAAGGAATCGAAGGGACGAACAACGGATGCCCAAAAAGGTTGAAAGAACTGAAGGCTGTAGACCAGTGGGGAAACCGAGGAAACGCTGGTGGCAATGGACCGAGACAGTTGGAGGCACCATTTGCAGGAAGCGAGGGCCCGAGAGGGGCTGTAGTGCTACGAAGAAGAAGAATTAATCAAATTATGAAATAACATACAGAACGTTTTGCAGCTGGGTGGATGGACGAACGGCTGAAGCGTGGTACTGACCATATCGCCTTCTCAAGTGCCAATACATTCCATGCACTGCAATTCCGAACGTGCTTTTTTCAAACACTAGTGCCATTTGGACACTTTTAACACGGTTTTCCGTTTTGCTTAACTACACGGGAAAGACGTGCTTATTTCACACGGAAACCGAGTTCATTTCACACGGGCACACAGTATTCAGGATTCGAAATTACGTTTTTATTTATATTGCATCTTTGACATCAACTTTCCAGAACGAAAGCGAGCGAACAATCTCTTGGCTGTGGCTTTTTATAAAGTATCTGGATCGTAGACACGAGAATTTTTCCCGAGCCTGCGATTCATTCTCACCTTGTTTGTAGTGATATTGTAAAATATAACGAATTTTTTCAGAAATTTCACTCATTTTTAAATGAATACAACTTTTGACACGAATGACGAAATAAACAACTGTCCAGGAAAATTGTAGACTGGAATGTCATTTTTCAAACGCATGTCAATTTAACTCAATCTGATAAGTACTGCCCGATATATGACAACGAACACCATCTAGTGACAAAAAAGCTTAGACTATCCAGTATTATTCAATTTTTGTTATATTGGTCAATTCCAAATGCGAAGGGAGTCTTCATATGGCTCGAGTTATCGGCGAAAAAAGTTGCTCTCCGATTCAATGAAACTAAAACTGAATTCATGACCCAAGCAAAGAAATACATACCTGTATAACTAAACCTGACCTTGGGAGACCTGGAAAGTATGGTTAGTTTCTCATACTTAGGAATCCATCTTGATAGAAAGGGTATTGAAAAGAATGAAATATGAAAAAGAATGTAAGCAGCAAAAAGACTGCTTTTCAGTACTTCCTATGCTAAGATTCAGAGATGTTCACAGGGAAAATAAGATTCACATATACAAATCAATATGAGACCTGTGCTACTGCATGTATGTAAAACCTGGTCTTTGACAAATGTTTCATAAAAGGCACTGGATTTATTTCAGTGAAAAGTGCTCACGAGGATATATCACCCACTTAAGGATGGAGAAGAGTGGAGACTTCTTTACAGCGACGAGTTGTTTAATCTGTGTGATGATCCATCTATATCCGCATGCGTGATACTACGCAAACTCTAACGGGCAGAATATGTGAAGAGAATGGATGAGCACAGGCTACCCAGATAAATGTTGAAAGGTAGAGCACATAGGAAACGCTGTTGGAAAACAAAGGAAACGATGGAAGGATTCAGTCGACGCTGAGAGCAGAGTTCTACTTAGGATTTTCAATTAGCGAACGATGCTACAGAACCGCAACGACTGGACGCAACTATTACTGAGGCGAAGGTTCAAATAAAAGCTATGTCATACATGATGTTGTATTATCGCTGATAACCATTTTTTCATTTCAATTGTTGATTTTGAAAACCGTTTTAATTCTTGATTTGCTGTGAAGAATGCAAAATTAATGCACGATCAATGTTTCAAAAATCTCTCATTTTGCTCCCCAGCATATTTATTAACAAACAGTTACTTTTTGAGTCTTACTTAGGCTAAGTTTTGGCCAGCTTTGGTCAGTTTTAGGCCGAGTTTAGACCATTTTTAAGTTTAGCTATGCCAAGTTTGGGATGCTGTTAAGCTGTGTTCACGACCTCTAAGCCGCTCCAACGCGCTCAATTACAGGAGATAATGTCATTTTTACGTTTGGCATTGGTGCACTTTTGCAACCAATAAGAAAATTTCACTCACTGGCTAAAAAGTTTTGATATTTCAAGTCAAAAAAAGAAACATCGACCCATAAGCTGAAAATTTTTGAATGAAATGCCTATAAAAACGCGTGGGAAAACTTGGAATGCAATATATTTCATCTGCTCGACACAAGGTTCAAAGATGAACTGTGCTTGGAACTAAAAGGATAAAGAGAAAGGCAGCATGCAATAAAATTAACAAAAATCAATTTTTTAAAATGTTTCGGCTTTGTTCGCAAGAACAAACCTTCTCGTTAGTTGTGAAATAAAATTTCATTCATATGGCTGCCACGGTTGGTGTGACAGTAGGCCATCCTCTCAGGCCAATTTTCCAAGACATTATTGATGGTTTCGGGCCCTATCTAAGCAGTGGTTTGTTGAATATTCAACTTCAATGCTTGAATCGTTTGTGGATCTTCCGCATAACATCGATCTTTCACAGCGCTTCATAAAAAGAAGTCCAACGGTGTCAAATCGCAGCTTCGAGGAGGCCAATTGACATCGCCAATGCGGCAGATTAAACGATTTCCGAGTTTCGTGCGCAGAAGATCGATTGTATGGTGAGCTGTATGGCATGGCACGCCATCCTGTTGAAACCAAAGGTCAGTCAAGTCCAAACCCTCAATCTCTGGCCACAAAAGTCGGTTATCATGCCTCTGTAACGCTCCCCGTTGACCGAAACAGCATTTCCAGCCTCATTTTCAAAGAAAAACAGTCCAATGATGCCACCACTCCTGAATCCACACCACGCTGTCACTCGCTGAGGATGCATTGGCTCCTCGACAACTACCTGTGAGTTTTCCGAGCTCCAGATGTGGTAATTTTATTTGTTCACATAGCCGCCGAGATGGAAAAGTGCCTCATCAGAAAAGATGATTTTTTGAAAAAAACGGCATCCAGTTCGATTTGAATATTTTCTAACTTTGTTCAAGCGTAAATCGATTCATTTCGTTCCGCAGAAGGTTAATGCTGACTCACTAACATAAATTATGAGCGGGAAACAGCTGTCAGTGTCAAAATAACATGTGATTTAAAAAGAAACTACTGCTTGCATATTGCCAACCCGGTACATTTATGTATTTTCAAGAGTGCGTGTCTTTTGCAGCAAGTCTGACGTCTACCAAGGTATACTTTGCACTATCGCGATACAATATAAATTGAACGATTTCAAATTCAATCTTATTTCTCGTTTCTTAACATAGTTTAATGCAAAATATGAGAACATCCAATTTTCTGACCATTTTCGCCATATGTTGGTGTTAATATCTGTCTGGGCCACATTTTTAACTACAACCAAAAACTGATATATTAGGCTTTAATATGTCACCTAACATACACAACCTCAATAACTGGAATCCATCCCCAGACAGTTTTCAGGTGAGGAAAAATCGGAACCAAGGTAGGAAAATTGAAATTTAGTAACACAATTCATCCTTTACCGTTACTCATTTACACATTCTTCAGATGAGACCTTATGACAACTAAGTGCAACATTTTATTAAAAACAGAATCCTTTTTCCTATCCTCATCAAAAACTCACACGTGAACATACATGCGTAAAAAAGCCAAATAATATACGTATAAAAATGATAACATATTCTATGGAAGTCGGGTAACAGTAGATTAAAAAGTTTATAAATATTTGTAGCAAATATAATTCAAATCTAAATTAGATCCAACCTTAATTGAACAAATAAATTAACATGGAAATCTATTTGTATCTTGATGAAAGTGTAACATAGAAAGGCTTATTCAGAGTTTATTTCACTTCCATCAAATAAATGAATCTAAATTAAGCATTTTTTTTGCAAACCACTATAGTAACATGAATTTAAAATAGATTTTTAATTACAATTATAAATCAATCAAATTTTATAGGATGAAAACTAATTAATTTTGATTCGTTGAAACAATGAACAAATGCTTTCTCAACAAGTACCTAACTGGATAAGAAACACGCGTGCATATATGTATATTGAAATTAAAGGAAAACTGAAACACAAGCTGTATCTTCAAGCGTTATCGTTATCTTTCTATAAAAATACAACCGTAAATCCAAAAACTGGTCGCTGTGAAACAATGCGGAGCCATTGCATGGTTAGCTAATGAATGGTCTCATGCACAACGAAGCTCCTAATCATAACTTGGAAGGAATCGGGAAGTACAAAATTGAAAGAATGAAAAAGAAACGATTTTTTTATTATTTATCTTTCACTAACAATTAACTTACAATGCCGTAAAGCTTGTTTTCCTGATGCCTCTTGAAAAAGACATTCACCTACTTACTGTTCGATTGTGTTGGTCATTTTGTCTTCTTGTCTCAATTTCAATAGATAATAAATTTCAACAAGTTAGATAACTTTGTGCAAAATAAACTCATAATTCTTCTTATGGTGCGTATCGTTACTTCACATCTCTACCTGTTAAAGATCTAAACAAGTTTTCCTCGTGGCGGAGGAAGAGATTCTGTTAATAATGGATGACTCCTGGGTTCGATTTTGAACATTAATGACTCACAAATTAACCTTGGCGTGTATGCGTAGACGTTTAGATGGTATTGTGGTGTTTTTGGAATTTTTAGAATCCTACCAGTTGGGTTTTTCTTGAAACGTACAATTTTTACGGTATTTTTGTTTTGTTCTTTCCGAAGACGTCGTAAATCATATATTTTTGAGACCTGGCTCATTTTGGACCAACGTTTTTTCGAGACGTTTTTAGTTGTTTTGGACAGCAGGTTGAGGGGATTTAGTCAGAAGTTATAAATTTTTGCAAGTTTTTAAAATTCGCTGGCAATTCGTCAGTAATTTTCAACTGTAATATTCCTCCCCTTGGCATTATTCCATATTAAATTCCAGGTCAAGGACACACATTAATATGAATGCAATATTTGTCAAGTGTCATCCGCTCCTTCATCACACGGAATCCTCATACATCCACTTCTGTAAATGAATTCAAAATTCAAGTACGACTTCCTCCCCAACCAATTTCGTTACACCTTTTACGTTATGTGCAAATATGCGGATGCAAAAGTAGAAACACGAAAATATCAGGACATTGTTCTAGCTTCGCCCAAGCTACGTCAGCTAGAAGTGGGTCGTTGAACAATGGTTATAACAATATCCGGACAACAACTGCTGGTCCAGTCCAGGGGTGCCAAAGAGTGAGAACTTTTGTCTGTTTGAACCTTTTCCCGTATCCATCCGTCCGCCGTTTTGTCGTCATGTCCGTGCATTGAACATTCCAACATCGAGGGTTCGTTCGTTCGTTGTCGTTTCGAGGATGATACATGCGTTCATGAAAATTTTCAAGTTTATTAAACTTCAATTAAGGGCGTGCTAATGTCCTCTTGAAGGACTTTCGATTATGTTTCGTTTATTTAGGGGTCGGCCTAGATTATTGTTTGGAGAGAAAAATTTGGAGATGAGGTTCAGATTGTACAGAAAAGAATGAAATTTAACACTCCAATGAATGGTGTTTGGAGAAAAAGTGCTTTTATTTGACCCTTACTAAATAAAAATGTTAAATATTTAATTCTGTTTTCAATACAACTTAGTATTACAATCATCTGTGCATGGAATAAGGGTTCCTACTTTCCAATGTTTGCCTTCATCATATCTTATCTTCAATGGAAATATTAGCCAAGAAATAGTTCAAGGAAAAATTCTGATGACACATATTTACATTTGATATACTTTCTTAATGACTCCTGCAATTTATTGCCGATTTGCAAGGAAAATATTTTCCTCGTAGTGAAAAAACTATAAATTTCTATGATAAGTTGGGAAAATGCATTTTTTCATTAAAGTAGCTGATTCACAGTTTAATATTTTTTTCTGGTGTAATCAATGTTCTAGTAGTTGGAAAATGTTCTGGAACAGAATCTTTTATATTATTACTTTACTTCAGTCTACCAGTCACTTAGTAGAATTAGCAAAAGGCAGAATTGGTGATTTCATTTATACAATGGTGCTTCTGATCTACCACGAGTGATTGTTAATGATAATACTAATATTGTGCATTGAAAATACTTATTTACGGAGATATTAAATTTTCAATGGAAATACTTCAAATCAGGTATCGAACAGGAAGCGAGCGTTGAATCTAATGCATGTCGGGTAGACAAAAGTATGCTCGTATTAGGAGGGTGTTTTATTTAACCTATAAAACGTAGACTTTCATCTTCCGTCATCATTCAATCAAAGGTTAAAATGCTATATTGTAAATGTTGAGTTTTGGGAAAACAAATTTACTGAAACAATTTCATATATGTATTTGCCCTTCTCCTGTATCCCTTGACATCGATTCCGTAATTTTAAGACTAGTTTTGAAAATATATCATCAAGACTTTTCATATGATACCGCACTGGACAGCCTGTGATGAAAAATTTGTTTAATGAGAACTCCTCTATATGTTGACTTCCCATAAAACTCTCTGAAAATGTTTTCCCCCTCAGAACTTTCAAGAGATGATAACTCTTTACCTTTTCACAAGGTTTGACGGTCGTTGCTTCTATAGTTACCAAGAAAAAGTGGTGTAACACACAGACGGATTTACGGACAGAGGACACAGGTCGTAATTTCAATTGATGCTAAGACGTAATATAAATGGTTTGTTTCCGAAAACGATAAAGCAGTTCAGAAATGCAAAGTAAGTTTAAAGCGAGTAATTTAAATTTTATTTTTTATTGCCGCAAAATTTCAATGAATTCCGACAAAGGTCGCATTTTTAAGGGCTCTTTAAAAATGCAGAAAGTTTGTGGAAAGGTCAGATGTGATAGTCTCCCAAAAGTCTAGGTCTTGTCAAAGATTTAAAAACGGGCTGAAGTGCCCCTTAAATTTTTTTTCATCAAACGCAGCAAAGGGGTATAAGATTGATAAGATGTCTTTGAAATAAAAAAGTCAGTGTGTATAAGCGGGCCAGGGGAAGCAAAAAGTACAAAAAATTTAAAGTGACTCGACAAACGAGTATATACAAGGTGCGTTCGAAAATAAACGAGACTTTTGTCATAAAATTTTATTGGTGGCGCCATCTGTCGATGAAATGGTGCGTTGGAAAGTTACGCAGTGAAAGTTTGGTGACATTCGGTTCAGTGGAAGCGAAGTTATTGCGTCTAAAGTGACAGTATGTTTGTGTCATCGGTACAAAAATGACTTTCGAACAAAGAGCTAATATCAAATTTTGTTTTAAAATCGGTAAAACGTATACCGAAACGTTTGAATGGATGGAAAAGAGTTCATAAGTGGTTTACTTGCTTCAGAGATGGTCGTGAGGACATAAATGACGATGAACATACGGGCCGCCCAAAATCAGTGATCACCGTAAACTCCATCCAAATTGTGCGGTGAAAATAAGCCGAAATCATCGTTGAAATTCATAGAATCAGAGTTGAATATCTCCAAAAAACCGATTTATCGCATTTTAACCGATCATTTGGGCTTATGAAAGTTCTGTGCACGTTTTGTTCCGCTCAAGTTGACTGATGACCAAAAATTGCTCAGAATTCAACATTCGAAAGATATCATTAAAGAGGCGAGAACTTCCTTTACAACATTATACCTGGCGCTGAAACGTGGTGTTTCCAATATAAACCTGAAACCAAGCGTCAGTACCGAATGGAAGACTCCAGATGAGCCGCCACCCAAAAAATCGCGTTTGGAGAAGTCAAAAATCAAGTCGATGCTCATTTGTTTTTACGATTCGTGTCTACGGGCTAAACCGTCAATGCAATTTTCTATCTTGGCGTTTTGAAGCGTTTGTTGCATCCCATTCGTAGAATTTGGCCTGAATACTGCGAAGGCGGAAGCTGGCGCTTATTGCATGATAATGCACCATCTCATCAATCCACTCTTATGACTGATTTTTTGAATAGAAATCTTATTTCAACCATCAATTACTCACCGTATTCGCCTGATGTGGCTCCCTGTGACTTAAACCTTTTCGGAAAATTGCATTTGGCCATGAAAGGAAAACGCTTTGCGTCCGTAGAGGGCATCCAAAAAGCTTGTACCGACATCCGGTCAGTGACCTGAAACACTCTTTCGAAAAGCGTTTGGATCGAGCAAAATAGTTTATCGAGGGCGGAGGGGACTATTTTGAATTAATAAACTCGAATTTATCAGAACAAAGCTCCTGTCGTTTCTATTTTAGCTCAGTCTCGTTTATTTTGGAACCCACCTTGTAAGCCTAAAATTTGATAAAATTACGGGGCTAGATTTTAATGAAGACAAAAGCAACAAATACATGCGTCAGAATTGGTAATTCTCTCAACTTTTTCAGCAATAGTATGATTCGTCAATTTTACATTTTTCCCTAGATAACTCAGATTGATACCTTAAAATACGCGATTATGTGCATTAATCTAAGATCTTTGTGTTTATTAAATTTCATGTACGTCAGATAGTAATTGAAATGTAGAAATTTCAGTATGCATTAAAACAAAACTAGGCGCTGACGGTTATATTTCACCAAGACCTTGACACTACGATCTTCTCCAGATTTTCATGAAAATTTCAGTAAAATAATTTGAGTAGGAGAAAATATCGGCTGTTTTGTGTTTATAGTCTTTCTGGTATACTTGGATGATTTTTGTAAGTCCAATGAGTGCATGGCTCATGTCATCGATTTGTGTCCCTGGGAAAATGGTTGTGAATTCTATAAAACTATTAGATCTGTACACATTATTATTATAAGGTAAACATGCTATTTGGTGTATTGCGCAAGCCGTAAACGTTGCAAGGGTATATAAACATCGAGTATCGAAAATTATTTTAGAATATCATTAGGTATCGTTTTCCAACTTTTCGTCTAGTTTGACGTCATACTTTATATCAGGTGGACAGTAATTAAAGACTTTAATGCCATTTATTTATTTATTAACCAAGCAAGGTGTTCACAAAAAACAAAATACTGATACATTTTCTTATAAACAAAATATAAGATGTCTTAAAAAATTTTTCTTTTTTTTAATATATATATATATATATATATATATATATATATATATATATATATATATATATATATATATATATATATATATATATATATATATATATATATATATCTTCATTAATAATTTAAAATTATAACATGTATCATAACATCACATTTTTAAGGACTTTGTACAAATTTTTTTACAAAGACTTACTAGTTTCGCGACATATCTGTCCGTCTGTCCGTGCGTAACAGCAAGTTTCCTCAGAAACTATAAAAGCTAGAATGCTCAAACTTTTTGGAAGGGTCAGAAATGATGGTCTCTCAAAAGTTTAGGTCTTACCAAAAATTTAAAAATGGTTCAAGGGGTGTCCCACCTAGTAACGAAGTAGCCCTTAAACATTTTTTTTAAATCAAAGGTAATCGAGTTGGGTATTAAATGAAAGGACTTGGTTAGAACTATAAGAATCTGAAAACAGGTAATTTTATGCACCAGGGAAGTCCAGGGGGTGGCAAAATGTACCAAAATTTTGTGTTCCTTTGAGCCGAAAAATTTGAAAATGATAACGGAGGTGGGACTTAATGAGTACAAGCGCAACAAATACCTCAGAAATCAAAACTCACTCAACTTTGTTAATAATAGTATGATTTGTAGATTTTATAATCTCACCCATAAAATCAAAACGGTACCCTTAAAATTCTTGGAATTTTGTAATTATATAGACTAGTATAAGATCTTAATGCTGAAATTTATGGAAATCGAATCATAATTGAGTGATTCACAGCCATTTTAATTGAATGGAATTACAACAACAATAACACGGGTTTATGGTAATTATATATTTCAAATTGATCTAGGCAGTTTTATTTTCTTCAAATTTTCGTGAAAATTTAAGGAAAAGTGTCTTATTTAAATATGTTCAATCGGCAGAGCATTCAAGAAAATTGTTTAAGCTTCATCGAAATGGCGGCCGTAATGTGCGTATGAAGGAAACTCTGCATCTTTTGCATAAATTGGAACGATTTCTTATCCAAGTATTGGATGAATAATTCAAATTATCGATTCACGCTACTAGAAATTTTTTTTCGCACCCTATAATGGTTACAAAGGCCTTCTGGTAGGAGCACTCTCCTGCTTGCTCAACTTGTTATTCCGTAAAGTTAGGAAAAAGGATTGGAAAGAATGGAAATTAGGACGAACTGAATTTCGAAACGGCTGTTTTAAATTGGATTCTCGAGATGGTTTGAGAATAAAGATGACCTGCCCTCTTGTAAATTTTGCAAAATCTATTTATTGGCTCGTTTTCACGATAGATCGTGGAATGTTTACTTTCCACCAGTAAATGAGAATGTGTCGTAAATCTTACTTGTTTGTTCAAGATTATCCTGTCGGCGAGGTACGGAACTATAATAGTATCTCTGAGGACGTCAAAAGCAAAGCAAGAGCTTATCATAGTCCTACGGGAGGCAAGTGATTTCATATTGAGAATAGAAAGCCGATTTTCATATGATGGCGAGTTATGGAAATTTTGTGGGTCGTACAGGGATCTCAAAGCAAATAGCAGGAACTGTTTTTGAACCGACTCCAACCTTACTGCATGAGCACGAAAAATCGGATTCCAAACAGCACTAGCGTATTCGAGGATCGGGCGAACTAGTGATGTGTATAAAGTGTTTGCCACCCACAGGTTTTTAAATTTTTTAGCACGCCGATTGATGAAGCCTAGAACTTTATCACCCCTGCTAAGAACTTCATCGTAGTGTAAATTAAAGCGGAGTTCTTATCTCAGAGGACACCAAGGTCTACTATGCTATCAAATCTGGAAAACTATATTACTGAGGTGAGAATTATATTTTTCCGAGAAATACCAATCGCCTGGCATTTCTTAAGGTTCAGATATAGACAGTTATTGTTAGACCACTCTAGTAGGGAATTCATTTTATCTTGTAAGAACAGTGAATCACTTTTGGGATGCTATAACGTGGAATAATTTAAGATTATCCGCATAAAATAAATGTGGTACGTTAGACAACACTTCAGACAGGTCTAATATAAATATGTTAAAAAGAAGCGATCCAAGATGACTGCCTTGTGGTACACCGAAATAGACATAAATTTCATTGGATACAAATCCCTAAAATTTAACGGTTTGACTTCAGTTTTCGAGATAAGAATCTATCCAATCAAGCAGAGGGCCGGTGATTTCAAGTGTACGCAGTTTGAGTAACAAAATCGTATGATTCACACTGTCAAACGCTTCACTAAAGTCAGTGTACATTGCTTCGGCTTGGTACCCGTTTTCTGTTGCACAGAGGATAGTAGAGACAATAATTGAGGAGTTTGTGATTGTGGATCGATTTTTTCTGAACCGATGTTGTTCGTCATTGAGACGTTGGTCTATAATGGGGAATATTTTAGAACATACTAGTATTTCAAATAATTTTGGGGTTGCTGATAATATAGCGATTCCTCTGTAATTTTTAATTTCCCGTTTATTTTTGTTTCTATAGTTTGGAGTCAAATGACAAGATTTCCGGTATGCTGGAAACAGGCCGCTCGAGAGCGATTTGTTAAAAAGTACATGGAGAGGTGAAGCTAAATGATATCTACACTGAAATAGAAAGGATGGTGGAAGTAAATCAGGGCCAGGACCATGGTTCAAGTCAAATGTTTCAATTGCGTTAAATATATCTTCTTTTGAAACTGAAACTTCTTGAAGCACTGTTGTAAAATTTGGTTCTAAGTCATGTAGATGAGCTGGAGTGCTTGGCAAACAATACACAGATTCAAAGAGATCTGCAAAATAATTACAAATTTTTTCTGGGAGAGAGAAACTGCAGTTTTTATAAGTCATGTCATTGGGATAGCCGTGAGCTTTGCGCTTTATATTCATAAAATCATAGAATTTTGTAGGGTTAGCAATTTACCCCTGACTTACCCGAAAAAGGAGACTCTAGTTGGGTTGGGAATATAACTTATCTGAAATCTCTTCATTCACTGCCTTTTTAACCAAATCCAAAGAAGAGAAGGGTATGAGTTTACCCTGTGTATTATAAGAGTATTTTAAACTTATTTTACAATACCCTACTAAAATTGCAACCTGTCCGTTCGTCTATCACCATTTGTGAAACAGAAAATTTTGTGAATCGAACAAAACTGATGCTCTTTTAATTTGCAGTATGTTCATCAACATTGACGAACAGAGGAAAACTAATTGTGCACCGATTCCATGAAGTTTCTTTCAACTTTTTAAGGACATTTTGAAGTCGGTTTTTATTTTATTTCTTCTAAAAGTTTTTCTTTTCAAATCCGAAAACTACCTTACTCATCCTACCGGTTGCCATCGTCATCCAGCGGCTCTGACCTACAAGTCAAATAGTGATTATTATAATCTATTAAAATCGTTACATGTCCGTCCGTCCATCAGTACTTCACAACAAGTTTTCTCAGGAACTATAGAAGTTACAATCATCAAATTTTGTGAACAGCTCAGAAGATTCTTGTTTATAAAAATTCGGTAGTCAAGAAAAAAACATGTCATACCCTTTTGAGGGGGATGGCGCCATCAATGAGTTCAAGTGATATAAGTATTTGTAGAACGAAATGGCGACCATTTTCAATGAGAATATTGAGCAAACTTAAGTTAGTTTTCCCAACTTCAGCAATTAAAGTAAAGAATATTAAATCTTGATGAAAACATACATTTTAAAGGTGAAAAAATATTACTGGTAGGTTCTAATGAGTGCAACAATAACAAATACCTTAGAAGTTGAAATTTACTCAACTATGTTAATAATAGTAGAGTTTGTTAATATAACATTTTTCCCAGTAAATTCATTTTGGTACTCGTAACTTTAAATTTAAATAGTCCAAAGTAAGTAAGTAGTCCTAATGCATTTACGGAAGTAAAAGCCATTTTAAACTGATCCGAGTACAACAAAAACAATGTACGGTTTTTTTTTCATTCGGGCTTTTCATCGAACCAGACACTAGACTTTTAATTAGATCTTCTTATTTCCAGATAAAATGAATAATGAAAATATCTTTAAGATTTCATTCAGTTAATGGTTGTTAAAGATATTGCAACAAAATGACCGCAGGCTAAAACGGTGTAACAATGGTTTCTCTTTTAAAGCGAGAATGTTTTTTTTTTGTAGATGCCGTTAAAGTTCTTCTGGAAGTTATTCATTATTGGTGTCTGCATATCCTAAGTTGAGTACAAACCCCTTCTGACAGGAGCGTAGTTCAGTCGATGAAACTTGTTTAGTATTTAACGAGCCTAAGTGCATGACCTCACTTTAAAAACTTAAAGAAATAAGAAACATTTGGTCGAAAAAATTCTTGAACTGATTACACAAGGGAACAGCCATTTTGCGTCAAAGTAGGATTAAGTCAATTACAGATAAACTTGATATACGAGGAAAATACCATATTTTTCAAATTGACTCTAGTTTACGTGGCAAAGACTTTTATTTAATTTACTGAAGAATGTCCTAATAAAAAAGACTTATGGGTTTTCAAATCTTTATTTTTACCATTGGCTATTAAATAATGATTAGAAAATTATAAACATATGCTGCTAACACTAATAATTAAAAAAAAGGAAATCACTACAAAACTTTTCTGTAGACCTTTCTACTATGCTTTTGCTCGGGGTAATTCCTTATAAGCGCCCAGCAATAGTCTGGCATCATATGGTTGTCCCATCGGCCTTGATGTCTTCTTTCCGTTGTTTCTATGTCCTGATGAAACTGTTCTTTTTGTTCTTCGCTGTAATCACCTTCATTGTCCGGGAATCTCCCCAAACAGCTATGCAAAAAACAGTAACTTAGCGCTCATATTCGTTCCTTAGTAGTTAAAATTCTGAAGCATTTCAGCAACTAGTCTTGAATATTCTGGTGGTTTGTAATTCCCTAAAAAAATGTTAACTACTATTGCAAAGCTTAACCATGCTTCCGACTCATTCTGTGTCATAAATCTTGTGAATTCAGTGTCATTTATAAAGGGACAGATTTGCGGCCCATCAAAGCAACCTGCTTTTAATGTTGCCATACTCAGGGCTGAAATCTTTCAGCACACGTATTTAAAACAGTCGTTAGTCTTATCTAGGGTTTTGATAAACTGTTTCATTAGCCGAAGCTTTGTGTGAAGTGGTGGAAGTTTGATTTCGTCCTGACTTATCAGTGGGTCACTGATGATATTCGCTTTTTCTACCAGCAACTTTGCTCTCAAAGACCAGGCCTTTGTCATCTTCTTCTTCTTAGCACTACAGCCCTTCTCGGGCCTTCGCTTTCTGCAAATAGCGCCTCCAACTATCTCAGTCCATTGACCGCGTCCTCAGATTTCGAAATCCGAGCTCAAAGGCGTTCAATATATTTGCAGATGCGTGGGTTAGGGTCCATGTTTTACACCCATAACATAACACAGGTCTTATCACAGATTTGTATACTTGGAGCTTTGTTTTCCTATGTATCCAGCTGGTCTTCAAGATCGTCGATACTGAATAAAATATTTTACTTGCGAGCTGTATTCTTCGGCGTATTTCGTCTCTTTCATTACCCATTTTCGTTATTCTGGCGCCCTAATACACAAATTCGCCAACATTTTCGATACTGTATTCGCCTAGTGTGATATTTTGTATATTTGAGTTATTGTTCTTTGACTGCGTCATGAGCTTTGTTTTATTTTCATTGATTTGTAGCCCTAATAGTTTTATTTCGCTATCGAGTTTCAGGAAACGTTGATGTCGTCGTCGGTCTTTCTCATCCAATGTTCATTTTCATAGACTTATGGCACAGGGATATTTAGTATACCCATCTTACTGGCCTAATAAAAAATTTAACCATCTTAAAATCTACGCATACTGACCACTGATGTGTCTTTGGTAGTGTGATCAATTAGAACCGAAGCAAATTTTTTACCATTGTGCAATAATACACATTTCAGACTTCTCTTTGAGCTGTCCATAAAATGTCGCCCATGTTTTGGCCTACAATTGGGAATACCCTTAAGACTTAAAGAGGTCAGAAACATTGTTACAAAACACCAGTTCATCTTCTTTGGTAAAAAAACGATGCCTAACATCCAGGTCCGATAAGATTTATAGTGACGGCAGGCTTAAGTGGTGTTTCTCTTTAAGTCTTAAAGTAAAACCTTCAGCTGACTTCTTAAGCAAATTCAAATAGCGAATCATGATGTCAAAGATGCACCTCGCTCAGGTCGACCAATCACTGAAAAGGTCGATGAAATCTTACAAAAAATTGAAGAAGACCGACACATAAGCAGCCATGACATTGTTGAGGAGCTGAATATCCATCACCAAACAGTTTTGAACCATTTGCGTAAGACTGGATACACAAAGAAGCTCGACGTTTGGGTGCCGCATGAATTAACACAAAAAAATTTGATCGACCGGATTTCCATTTGCGAAATGCTAATGAAACGCAACGAAATCGGCCATTTTTGAAGCAAATCATTATGCGCCATGATAAATGGGTAAGATACAAGAATGTCGATCGAAAAAGATTCTGGTCAAAAGAAGGTGAATCATCACGAAAGACCTCAAAGCCAGGATTGTCACCAAATAAGGTTATGCTGTGTGTATGCTGGGATGGGAAGGAAATTGTTTATCGTGAGGTGCTAGAACCTGGCCAAACACTCAATTCAGCTCTGTACTGTCAGCAATTAACCAGATTGCAACAAGCAATTCAAAGAAATCGGCCAGAATTGATTAATAGAAAGGGCGTTGTCTTCCATCATGACAATGCCAGACCACACACATCCTTGATGACCAGGCAAAAATTGACAGAGCTTGGCTGGGAAGTTTTGATGCATCCTCCGTATAGTCCAGACCTTGCACCATCAGAATACCATTTGTTTCGGTCTCTGCAAAACTTCCTCAATGAAAAGAAATGCACTTCAAAAAGGGACTGTGACAATCACTTGCCCACTGAAGTTTTACACAGATGGAATAATGGCTCTACCCAAAAAATGGCAAAAGGTCATAGATAATAATGGACGATATGTACCTAAATAAAATCCATTTAAAATAAAAGAAGTATTCAATCGAAAAATGACAAAAAAGGCTCAATACTTTTTAGGCTCGCCGATATATATATATATATATATATATATATATATATATATATATATATATATATATATATATATATATATATATATATATATGTATATGTGTCTGTGTTAGGTAAATTCCTCTCGACAAATTTACTTAAAAGTCGAAAGAAAATCGAATTTTAATTCTTCAACAGAGTAATGAGGAATGTAAGTTATGTAAAATGTTTTTAACAAGGTTTAGTACTAAATTTGACTAACGGGCATTTAACTCTACAAAGTACAGATGTCTCTACTAAACTGAATTTTAAAATATTTATCGATTTCTATAAAAGGTGAAGATTTAAGCAAAATTTCTTCTAAGCTTGCCGAATCTGTAGCCAAAGTTTGAAAAAACTTCCATTCATTCCTTAAACTGAATTCACTAAAATTATGAAACTGCCATGCCAGCTTAAAGCCGTAATACTACCACTCATAAAAAATTCAGTTACCTTAAAATCACAACAATCCTTTAACCACAAACATCCTTAAAGATTACAAAACGTGTTTAGGCGTATATCATTTCTAAAAGGGATGATACCAACAACCATCACATTGCTTGTTTGTAAGAAAAAGGGAAAAGAAAAAAAGCGAAACGAAGAAAAAAATAATACCAAAAGTAATGAAAGCGCCATAATAGTATCCCGAGAATGATTTAATGATAGTGATAAACCACGTGTGAATTTAAATATTGGAGCATCGTCTCCTGGCGTCTGCTTGGGTAAACTTAATTTCAGAACTCTCGACGATACTGTGTTTACATTTCGCCTTTCCTCCTGGTTGGGAAAATTAAACTTAAACAGTTTTGCTGGCAGCTTCCACTCCTTTGATAAGAATAAGGGAGTCAGTTAAAATGTAGCAGTCTGTCTCTTGACTTAAGGCTTTTTCTTTATGAATCTTTGTGAACGGAACAAGGAATATCAAGTGCACTGAGAAGGTTGATTTATTTCTGGTGTTAGCATTGCAGCCAAAACCTATTGTTCGTTGCGTGTTAAGATTATTATTTTATGTGTATGCTTTGTGCAAATAAAATTATTTATGATGTTTTGCTATGAATTAATTTTGGTCTTGAGCATCACTGAATTTATTTTAAGAAGGTATGATTGAATTAATGTATGGTGCAAAAAATTAATCGAAACCCAAAGAGATCTGGAACTATATTTTCAGATTAACAGTCAATATAGTTGAACATTTTTTTTGAATTTGTGAGACGTTAATACATCGGTTATCATCAAAATTATTGCCAAATTCATTTTACTTTCATTTCAATGAGTCAAATATTTCTCACTGCAAACACGAAATGCAATTTCTATCAAGTTAATATGCCTAAAAATAACTCTTCCGTACGCCTTACAAATTATTCACGCACTATAACCCATCGCACTCAAAATTAACAAATTATAAATGCAGCCACATGTTTTCAATGACGCATAAAGAAAAGGAATTAGCATGGCTTAGCGTTTTTGTAATTGGAAACTGTTGTTTATTTATAGGAGTCGTTAGTGGAATTAAAGTTTCCGTTAATCACTGTAATTAAACTCCTATAATTCACTAAAATCACAGCGAATCACCCCATAACAATGAAATTTATCTACATATTTATGCATTCTAATCAAACGCCGTTTATATTGTAATTCAACAAAATTCAAATTGATTGACTAGATCGCTAAATTAATTTCTAAATTTTTATTGGTTCAAGTGAAACGCCGATTGTTAAGTCATCGTTTTGATAAGGTCATTTCACGCCAATTAGTGCATAATGATCGCGTGTTATTTGATATGTATTATTTGATTTTATAATTGGAATACGGGTCTGCGTTCAGACATTTGATTTTATATGTGGCATCAAATCCTTAACATGGCTAAATCAGTTAAGATAAGCATGAAATTTTCAAGTTTTCAAATAATCATCAATTTAGGAAAATACACATAACACATGAGCACTTTTGGGAGATCTTTGGATAAAAATTAATTTATTGTATTTTTTATATAAATTTTCACCCAATTTCAGTTTAAAATTTTGAATCGGAAAGCCTCGAGCGCCAAGGTGACGTATTTTATAAAAATCCCAATTTGTCTTTTCATATCTTAAATAAATTCCAACATGTGACCATTCTAATTCGCGAGCTATTAACACAAAATCCCGAGCATTATTCATTAATCTTGGCCTGTCACATGGACACGAAAATATCCCAAACAAATCGCTTTTAGATTGTCAGATAATTCGCTAAAGGGTAAGTTACCATGCTTGGTTGTCCTTAATATCAACACCCTTTTGATTTGTTTCACTTTGCCATTCCTCTGAGCAAGATCGCTTTAGCACACCACCGTCGCGTCGTGCCTGCACCGTTACCACCATTACCTACATCGAAACATACGTTCACATTACTCATTTTTCCTCTCATCTCTGGCTGATTAATCTCCTAACCATTCCAACGATGGTGGCCGCATTTGTTCACGAAAACGACGTTTAAAAGCGAAGAAAGTTTTACAAGAACACCATCTCAAACAGAAACAGCAGCTTTAGGAGTCTCGTGTGATGGATTTTATCCTCCTTCAAATGTTTCCCGATTTCTTACGCATATCACGGGTGTGGTGCAGTCAAGAGGAAGGTGGACAAGATCAATATAATAAAGTTCAATTTGTAACTTGTGTCGAGGCGGGGGGGGCAAGGCGGGTGGAAGTGAATTTTTCGTAGTAAGTCAAAATTGAAATTCAAATAAGAATAAGAAAGACGAGAAATCCCAGCCTAAGAACATACCGTAAGGTAATACGTTATGAAAGAGTGGACGGAGATGGACCAAAAGAAATGAAAGGAATTAACGATAAGAAGAACAAAAAACAAACTGAGCACATTTTATTAATGTGAGAATTTTTAAATTTATTAGCTTCGTCGATCCATGCGGTGGAGTTGAACAGTATTTAAATAATTTGAGAGGTTCAGAATCAAAATGGGTAATCGGTTTGTAGCGACAACGCTGTACGAACGGTGTGGCTTTGGATGTTATGATCAAAACATTTGTTGGAGAATGAAAACACAGGGTGAACCAAAATTGAATTGAATTCATTGATCTGTTCTGCTAAATTTCTTTTGTAAACTATTTTCAAGTGGTCAAAACAGACCAAAGAAGCAAGTGAGCGACTCAGTTGAAAAGTGGAAATTGACTCAAATTACATTTGTATTTCTGATGGCATGAACAAAATCTTCTAATCGATGCAGGGATTTGATAAATAAACGCTGGTTTATTAATATACTCTGATATCGCCACTAGACTTATTACTAGGTAGGAAAGTTTTATACCCTTACATACTCCCTTATTTACATAAAAAATTGAATTTTACTTAATTTATCATTGTTCGATTGCCGTAAAATTTTCATTCCATAACAATATTATGGTACATTGCAATCCTATGAAATTTTAACTAATAAAAGGATACCCATTAAACAGGAGAAAGTAATACTGAAATGTTCAGATCAGAGGTGTCGCGAGGGGTAGGGGAGGACACAAACGTTTCATGTATTTCCCCTCCCCTGGTACTTTCGGAGCAAATAACGTAAGTTGGAAGTAGGCAGGTTCACATTTGACACTCCACATAACTACCTACCCGTCCTACTTGGGAAGACAACAACCCTTAGAATCCATGAAAATATTTTCCATACCTAAGAAGCAATCGCTTTTACTTGCTATGGTTGCGGACAAAAACTGCTGTGACATACAAACGGATAACGGACGGGTAGACAGGTCGGGATACCAATAGATTTTTGTAAGTTAATATGAAACACCAAATACTCGTATGTTCTTATTATTTTTGACTTCAGAGATATTTCTTGCTCTTATACTCATGAAGACCAAAATCTACATTTGCAGGTTTTTTCGGCTCAAAGATGTCTACTCACGAGGGGGAGGGGGACATAAATTGTTCGCATATTTTGACTTTTCCCACTACCCTCAATAAAGTTACATCTTATCAATCCTGAAGCTCTCGTTTAGACCTTTCATTTGATACCCATGTCAGCTACATTTGATAAAAAAATTTTTTAAGGGATGATTCCATCATTCATCGAATACTTTTCCTCTGAAGCGATACCAGCTGAGAACACAAAACTTGGAAATTCGGTATTTAATAAAACTTAATTGATATTTACGGGAGCTTATAGTCGCTTGAGTTTTATCCGATTACAACAACAGCACAGGGTTTTTACAATGCTTGGAATTTCGAATGTGAATTTTTCGAAATAAGTCTAGACGTCATAGATTTGATTGATTCTTTTCAAAATTTTCCGATAAGATGAGCAACAAAAATATCTTCAATCAATGACATTTATTTTATAGCAACAAGGTAGCGGCGGCCGATTCAATTGAAATAACAATTTCATTGAAATTTGTCTACAGTTTATTCATTAATGGTGCCTACATATCATATATTGAGTACATAATCATTCTGACAGGAGTGCAGGTCTGCCTTATTATTTTCATATCTGGAGTTTTATTTTTAACTCGTGAGCATTTGTAACGCTAGTTTGCGTTTTAATTTTAAATTATTCGCGCATTTGAGATTCATTTTCGGTGCTCTAACGCGTTAACGGCCACGATGAATTTGCAATCACTCAATCCTTATCATTTCTTCGGGCAATTTTATAAATCCTATACGTAACTTTACGTCTAAGGATGTAGGAAGGATCTGTTAGTAAATTCATCATTAGGTGAAAAATGAATGCGGCAAGAAAAGCATCTTGAAATTTCTCCCAATGAAATTACTCTAAATCATGTTGAATTGTATTTATGCTACATTTAGAAATCATTTATTGCTTATTTCCTGTAGAAATGATTGACTAAAGTGTACCGTTTATGCAGAAAATTAAGGATACTGATCATTTTTATCATCCGTCTCCAAAGAATCGGTATCTCCATCAAATCCTTGAAGAGTGCAAAATAATTCGCATTTTTCCTACGAAAGACCATTAAAATTCAATTTCTCGACAACAATGTATCATATTGAACTGTTAATATCTACAGAGTCCTTGAAAGGGTTATACTTCCGTACCGATACATTTTAGTTCTGTTGTCTTTCATTTGACACCTCGACAATTAAAATCTTTACATGCGTCGATCAGTGCTGAAAAATCGGGGTGAAAGTTGGAAATATTTTAATTTTAACGGTAAAAGTCCTTTACCGTTAATTAAATTTTTCGTCCTTTAAATGGGACCTAATAGGAGGAAAGATGTATCATTAGCCGAAAACAGGGCTCTTCTATCTATCTCCGTTTAAAAGTTATGCGTGAACATACATAACAAAATGCAACAAAAAAAAACAAACGTTTTTTCTTTTGAAAGTCGGTTAAAAAGGGTTGAGTGATAAATAAAAAAAAAAGTTTAGCAAAGACATTTGGAGATGTTAAGTGGATGACAATTTTTCTCGCACGAAGAGGACAGAAGATTTAAATCAACTGGGTTGAGATTACCACTCTAAATATTTTTAGATCGTCGGCATATAACAATGCGTTGGATGCATTTATAAAGAGGTTGAATAAGAGTGGAATTAAAATTGGTCGCTGAATTACCCGCAAGGTAGGGGAAAAGAGTTACGATCTTCATTCGTTACAGATAATTGTACAGGAACGTTGAAAAAGAAAAAAAGGACGAGAGTAAATTATCCCTGAATACCTTAGTAAGAATAGCTTGAAAAATCACATTTCAAACAATTTTCAGGCTAGTTTGAATGTTTCTGAACCAAAGTTTGGTGTTAAGACATCAAAATTCAGCCCAAACTATGATAAACTGATGGCGTTATAGCGCATAATTTTTGCAAAAACTGGTCTTCAAAGAAAGTTGATATAAGAACTACAGCTTGGCATTTAAATTTTGCAAGAATAATTGATTAAAAACATTAAAGAGAGGTGGCGAAGACATTTGACGTTCTATTCTTCTATTACACATTAATTTTGTGCAACGTGTCTTAATCTACTTGCCAGATACCTGTAGACCTGGAAAAGTTAGTGGACTATCGGCTACAGCAGAAATCAACTTCATAGCACCTAGTTTAATTTATAACCGACAGTCATAACCCTTTGCAATTTTTTCTGAACCCAGTTGTTTTCTTGCCTTTTTATTTATTATAATTTGGTGAAAAACTACTACTTTTTATCATTCATCAAGTTGCCGGATAGAATCTCCATTACTTTTCATAATCCTGATGTAAGTAAGGCCATAAAATGCCCAGTTATGATTATTGAAGGCACAGGGTGGATACATTCAGAAGGAATGTATCTAACAATTATATTAACTGGCTTAGTGACCTTGAGATATGCAAGCGTACGCGGCTCCGTACGAAAATTTGTTTTAAATGAAAAAACACATACAGCAAATGCGCTGACTACAGCCGAGGCCACGATCTTGAATTGAGAAAGATGCGAGGCACTGCTCTGTGGTTAAAAGAGTCCAATTTCATATTAAAAAAGAATTTAGAAATGTGTCGAATTTCATATTGGAAAAGAATTTAGAAATGCGCTCCAGAGATTGAAAAAAAAACGAATTTTTTCGAAGGGAAAAACTTGAAAAGCAATCAGAATTTATGCTTTAATCAGAATTCATTGAAATTACTTTTGATGAAATTGATTACTTATTTATTTATTCAATGTATTTTACTCCTCGGAATAAAAACGTGTTCCCTCTTAATCAATCTCTTTCTAATCTTAGATGCTGAGTCTACTAGGCCCTAATGCTATTGATAAAAAGATAAAGCGACAGCACTGCACTTATAGGGCCAATTTTTTGTAGGGGTTGAGAATTCGGTTTAAGGGCAAGATAAGATGAGTTTGATTAATATATTTTTTGTCAATAAGAAGTTATTGAAAAACAAATTTACCGACTAAGTTTTCTAGTAACTACACTATAAACAAGCAGTATGAAGATAATTACAGAGCAATAGAATACGCTTCCTGAATTTTTTCACAAATTTTCGATTCCTAGGCCAATTCAAAACAAAAAATTACCAAAAATTACTTTTCTAAGAGACTCTTCTTTGAGTGACGGGTCCTGAGGCGAATAATCGGAGCGAAGCTTGACGGGACCAATGTCGAATTCGATACAACCATGAGCTGCATGAAATTTTTGACGAACCGGAGGTCTCAACGATTGTAAGACTGTAGAAGCTGCAATGGGCTGGACATATGAATCGTAAGGACGAACAACGGATACCCAAGAAGGTATTCGTTGGGAGAACTGAGGGCCGGAGGCCAGCGGGGAAACCGAGGAAATGCTGGTCTGACTCGGTCGACGAAGACAGTTCATCGCTGCTCGGTTTTCGGAATTGCAGGACGCGGTCAATGGACCGAGACAGTTGGAGGCATTGTTTGCAGGAAGCGAAGGCCCGAGAGGGGCTGTAGTGCTAAGAAGAAGAAGAGACTTCCCACCGGAGACTTTTTAAAAAGGACATTAAATCGACATTAGCCCTAGTGTTCATAAGTACCCACCGAGTTATATTGATAAAAATATAATGAAGGTCCCGGATCGTCGTTATTTAGATCAAAATGAATGTTTTTTTTGTCATTAAAAAAATAGTGTGAATTCTAACCATCGCTGCACTCGCATCTGAGTACCCGAGTACCCATAACATTATTTGTATTGAATGAGTTTACAGTGATGTTTTATAGCGCATGCAAGTCAACTTTATGACAGAAATTGTAAAAAATTATCATTTATTCATAAAAAGGATTATTTATTACATTCTAAACATTTTGCAATATTTTTTGAATAATCATCACAAACTGATAGTTCACATTTAATACAACTTTTTCGTGTTTTTCGTCGTATTTTTATGGTAAGCTTATAATACATGTGACACGATCCCGTGATTTATTTTCTTCCCGTTGTATCCCGCTGCACTAATGGATCAGGTACTCCTGCAATTGTTGCTTCTTGCCGACCAATGATGCTTTCAAAGGCAATTTTGAGGATTCATCATACGTGATTCAATCATTGGCTTGGCAAGTACTTCACTTAGTTTGCGCATAAAAGTCCGTCTTTCTTTTATTTTTTTTTATTATATTATTATTCTCATAATAAATTGTATATGATGCGAGTGTTGTGATATCTAACATGTTGAAGAGCATCACCATTGGCCATCTCGTACTTGGCCGCTCAGTATTTGATCCATAATGTCAAAACTAGCTTTATACCGATTATAATAATTTATCATTTCCGGGTTTTTTTGGCATCTTCACTTATAACCTTGTCTGAATGCTGCGTTGATATTAGAATCACAGCTTTTTAGGGTTTTGTACTACAATACAAAACTCTATTGCAATCATGACCTGTGCCCGTCTGTTCGTCCGTCCGTCCGTCTGTATGTCACAGCACTTTTTCTCCGAAGCTATAGAAGCAACAGCCATGAAACATTGCGGAAAGATCAGGAGTGGTGACTTCTTGAAAGTTTTGGGGTGGAAAAATTTTTCAAAGGGGTTTAATGGGGGTCTCCCTGTATAGGGAGGTGACCCTTCTTAAAATTTTTTTCACCGTTGGTAGTCGAGTAGGGTGTTGTTGGCAAGGTCTCAACGAGATCATTTCAAAACAAGTCTTAAAACTGCCGTATCAGTTCCGTGGGGGGAGGGGAAGGGGAAACGTACGAACTTTTCGCGATTGGACACCTTTCATCTGAAAAATCTGAAAAAAATCATAAATGTAGGCCTTAATAAGTACAACAATAACAAATAGATACGTGAAAAGTCGAAATTAACTCAAATTTGTTAGTGATAGTATGATTTATCGATTTTACATTTTCTTTAATAAAATCAACGGTACCCTGAAATTCAACCAAATTTTATATACAAATGACTATATACAAGATTAACCTGTCCTTCAAGTTTCATAAAGATCGAATGGTATTTAACAAAGTTATAGTGGTTTGAATTTTCCTGTATTACTATGGAGCAATACGCGCTGTATTATTATGGGAACATAGGGCTATGGAATAATATACGCTTTTTACCGACTCAGACACTACAGGTTTGCTATGATTTGCATGAAAGTTTCAGGAATGTTATTGGTGTCAGTACTCGAAAAACAAAATAGTGGCTGTTTTTATTGCGAAGGTTGAATAATTTTGAGTTATTTGTCCCCAACATCAACATTTAAGGTTCATGCTTTTAACATTTGATTCAATTTAATGAATGACTGAAGATCAGTACCTACAATCAATACTCATAAGTGAAACAAGTCGAGGAGGCAGGAGAGAGCTCCTAACAGAAGGGCTTTGTAACAACTCTAGGGTTCGAAAAAAAGATTCTGATCCCATAAATCGATGATTACAGTGCAGGGGAGTGGCCCCCTGAAAAAAAATTTCATTAAAGGTAGCCGATATGAGTATCAAATGAAAAGTCTTTATGAGAGTTTTTCAAAACAGTTCTTAAACTGACAGTTTTTTCTTCATTGGGGGCACGAAAAATGTGTTTCGCCTCTAGCGATTAGACATCTGTGACCTTAAAAAATCTGAAAAAAGTTATCAAGGGAGATATTTATGAATACAACAATAACAAATACTTCAGAAGTCAAAATTCGTTCAACTTTGTTAATAATAATATGATATTTGAATTTCACATTTTCTCCAATAAAATCATATGGATGCCTTTAAACCCAACCTTACACAAGGTCCTGATACTCGTAAGTTTGATGAAATTCATATCATATTCACGGAAGTTATATCTATTTGAAATTTCTCCAATTACAACAAAAATAACACACTATTTTGGTACTTACGGACTTTCCATCGAACCAGATACTGCAGTTTTGATTTGATCTTCTTATAATTTTTAGATAAGATCGATGACATGAATGCTTTTGGGATTTCATAATTTGAGTGATTTTTGTTGGTTGAAAATGGAGAAACAATGGATTTTCTTTTAAACGAGCAAAGCTCTTTGACATGTTTCTCGATATGATTCATTGCTGGTGATTGCATTTTGTAAGTTGAGTACAAAATCTAGTGACATGAGCGTAGGTCTGTCTACCCAACTTATTTTTTTGTACATACGAACGCATCGTCACCTTTTCATTGAATCTAAAAACTGTTGACTCTAGCAATCGTATTTTATTTGTTGCCATAACACTAGAGATGTATGGTTTATTTTTTTTTTATTTTGCCAACAATGGTCAGATTCCACGGCAATAAGTGTTTTGCAAGAGGAGGGGTTGTAAAAAAATTATCCGTGCTTGTACATCTTGGATAAATTGTCATTCAAAATTATCCACAAATCTCGAATTGGCCTTGTCTTCTTTCTTACGTTGACTGCGAGTATTATTGTCATGAAATCTTAGAAATCTGATATTGTTATGGAATCTATTGGGTCCCATTGTCGCGCGATATAGTGGGTATGAATTAGAATGCCACATGTCACAAGTATTATCAGTGTTGGAATTATTAGCACCAGCACAAATCAGAATACCAAAGAACGAATAAATTTCTGGTATCATCACAGGCTTCCATTGTCGTTGCAAATTTGGATGATCTGCATTATAAATTTCAGAGGTAGATACAGCTTTCTTATTAGTGATGCGTACGATGACATCTACCATATATTCCTTGATTTTTTTTTAACATTTCGCTTATTGATAGCGTGTCTGTGCTACGATGAGGCTTACTTCACTGACATAGAACATTATGAGCTGCTCCCTGATGTTGATTTGGTGTTTTTCTCCCAGACAATTTTATCTTTTGCAATGAAACTGCTGGTTACCGTTCCTTCAGGCACTGCAATTTTTTCTTCATCGTCTTCCTCATTTTCACAAGTCAAGAACTCATCGCTTGTTGTTCTTCTGTGTAATTGTTGACATTTTCTCCAGTATTTTCAGTAACTTCTTCTTCATTATTATCTGAAGCTGGAAGATTAGAAGTACACTGCGGAAGCTAATCTTCGTCCTCACTATCTGATAGTCCATTCGATTCAGAATCACCTCCGTGATCAAACATTGCTTTCAAATAAGCCTCTTTCTCTGCTGCACTCATTCTAGAGAGCAGATTATTGTATTATTTAACTAATTAATTTTTAATGATTGTATATCATATCAGAACTACCTAGTATTATTTTTCAATCATTTAAAAATATTGTGGATATAAAAAGTTTATTTGCCGAGCAAGTTTAGCTTTAGATATTTCTTCCATATTTTTTTTCTCTCCACTCAGAATTTTACTAATAACACCTCTAACTCGCTTGAAAACTTAAGTTAAACTGAACTGTCCACTGAAGAAATAGAATAGAATTAACCTTGACATGCTTTTCATTCCTTTTGGCCTAGCAAGCAGCTGCTTTTCTGCGAACAGTAGGCATCACATCTATTGACCGGATCACAGCAGGTGGTTCCTAACCGATGATATTAACTTTCCTACAAAAATTTTCCTCCTGAAACTCGTTTAAATACTCAATTGTAGTGTAGATACTCCTGAAGCGATCAGCTTATCAAGAGTTACAAGTTTCAACAAAACCAATTTTGCGAGATTTTTTGCATTGCTGAAATCTATACTTGACAAATATAAATTAGAGCCTCAAGATATTTACGACATAGACCCTGCAATTCCTCCTTCATATACCCGCGATTTAAATATAAGGACCACTTTGTTCAAGATGCACCACCTGGCTCAAATAGTGATGCGAACAGATCAGGATGGATGCTGGAAACTAATTTTATAAAGTTTGTGAGACATTTCATTCATTTTACGAGATGTTCGAAGGAGCGACAAGTACTACTTCTTCTGGATAATTATAGCTCGCACTTATCTATTGAGACTCCTGATTTGCTTAAAGAGACTGGAGTAATTGCACTATCGTTTCCCCTACACTGTAGCCACAAGTTGCAACCCCTAGACAGAAGTGTCTTTGGGCCACCCAAAAAATATGTTAATGCAGCATGCGACGCTTGGATGACCAACAACCCAGGACAAACTATGTCCATATATAATATTCCCTCAATTATCAACATGGCATTCTCGCTTGCTATGATCCCATTCAACATAACAGCTGAATTTCGAGTTAGTGGAATATGCCCCTTCAAGCCTGATATATTTGATGATGCAGAATGTTTACCTTCATCCGTAACTGATCGCCCACCTCCTCAGGAAGAGATAGCGCACATTTTGACACCTGCCGATTTGACGCACTCAGCTCATGATCCTTCACCACACTGCATTGCACTAGCCTCAACATCCAACCAACTTGTTCAACCTCAGGAAGTCTGTCTATTACCAAAAACAGGCCCACGGAAGCAATCTAGTCGAGGAAGAAAACGGAGCTGAACTTCTCACAGACCCTTCAGTGAGAAATTCGTTAGCAGCTGAAGTACGTAACAGAGCAAAGAAGCCATCTGATAAAAGGACCAAGAGGTTGAAGATTTGCAAGGCAAAGAATAGGCGGTTTGTCAAAAAGAAATTAGCCTTTTCCTCAACGGAATCTGAATCCAAAGGAATTACTTATGCTGAAAGTGATGATAGCGTCGGTCAATTATCTTAGTGAATCCTTCACTAATAATGAAAATTTCCATCCGACCGAACAGCCCCAAAACAATGATGGTTCCTTGCAGAACACAGGCGTCACAGTCCCTGAAGTACACAAAAATGATAGTTCAGCATTAGAAGTAACAGATTCTAAAGAGAACAGCAATATAAATGAAGCTGAGAGGCGTAATAGACCCCAATACAAAGTAGGAGATTTTATTATGGTGAAATACCAGTCACGCAAACATCCTGTACAGATGACGTATGTGTAACAACTACGATAAAACATCATAAATACTGGAAATGGCCAGACATCGAGGATCGCCTTTGGTACAAAAAGAGCAAAATGCTGCAGAAACTTAATCCTTTTAAACAAATTAGTAGTAAGCCAATATTATTCACTGTTGACATATAATGCTGACAAAACAAATTTTTAGAATGTTTCCTATCCGCTTTGCTACTTTCTTAATTGAAAAAATATAAAATACTTTTGTCCTGAACTATACGTTGCTTTTCCTTCAAAACCCAATCTTTTTCAGGTATGCCAACTAGCCCCTATAGGTACCTATACCAACTCACCCCATAACTGGTGTTAGTTGGCTTTCTTGGAGGGGAAATATTTTCTAAGACTAGACAAAGCCATCCCTTAGTAATAATACTACGCAAATCGATACCAGAGATGTTAATCAATAATTCACAAAAGTCGAACATGCTGTATGTTTATCTGAACAAAATAGAAAAATCGAAAACCAAAATCTATACCAACTAGCCCCGATCTCCCCTACATTCGAATGAAAATAATTATAACCATGCTTTCATTCATTAGAATATTGAAAATATACATATTACAATACATGGGTACACGGGTACCCCGGGTGCTAAACAGCGTTGGTAAAGTAGGGTATGAACACTAGGGTTAAACTAATACACTCAACATTTAAATGCTAAGTTTGTAAATCTATCTTTGGTAGTGGGTATGTTATGGTTAACTGAATGTGACTTTAAATTTTAATTCAAACTCTTATCTAATTTTCAATTTTTCTCGCATATCGTAAAAAATAGCGCGAGTAAGATCACCAAATATCTACTCTTTAATGATCCTTGATAAAGTGTTTCACGGAACAAATAATTATTGCCACATTCATACATTTTTCAAATGATTTTAATAAACATACAAAACTGCACGAAAATAATACTCTTAATTCCAGTAATAAGCTGTGTTTTAGTTTTTTCCATGAAAGCATCTCTGAAATTTCGCTTTTGTGAGGTTGTGACCGGTTCTTATTTATAAAAGCAGCATTCAAGTCATATTTAATTCTAACCACCTTAAACATAGCAAAAACTCCTGTCAAACGTATCTCCCTGCCGCTATGCTTGGTACATTGCATCTTAACACATACTGTAGCTCGTTCACTCGATCAGTAAAGTCCTTCAGGCGAATTCCATCATTATCAATGAAAATGCTCATAAATTAAATTTACCGTACATACACCTCATAAATGTAAGCGAATGAGGAAAAAAGCAAAATATCTACTACATCTCTTCAGCAGTCGTTTTTCAATTTTCCACAGGTTTTACATGAATCGTACAAGAATCTTACGTTTAAACGTACAAACGGGACACTTTAGTTTCGTACGAATTCTTAATGGAGACGACGACGGTTATATCGACGTATCCGCAATCTACATACTATGGTCAGTGTGAAGGAAAAGGCAAAAGTAAAAAAACAAAACAGAACAAAAATCGGTTCGGTGTTTATTGTAGCGATCACGTAACTTTCACATCATAAAATTTATGACATAATAACTACTAATGTAATTTGAGCAATACACCACCTCACCACGATTTGGGTACCGCCAACTGATTTTGCCAAGGTGATATGCACACCGCAGTGTTTGGTAGATTGTAGCAAACCAACTACGGTGAGGATATGAAAAGCGTATAATTAGTTGTGGAAATGGGTCATTTGTAGGTGTTTGGGAAGTTCAAGGTTGTTGAATTTGTATAGCGGAGGGATGTAAATATAGCATAATTTAAACGTTACTGCTCTATTTTCTTGTTACATGGAAATTTGTCCATAATTATGGTGTTTGGGACGGATGTTGATCACGTATTAGATTATCGGAACCTAGGAACAGTGTCCAAGAATCGGAAAATCAAGTTCTAGTAAAAAATTTTAACCTTAATTATATACTTACAGCGAACTCGAATTTATGTTCAGTTCAATTCTTACCTGGAAGAAAAAGAAAAATTGTTTTAAAATATATATTTAAAAATATCCGCTTAGTATCATTTTATTCAGAAAGTGAATAATATTATGGAAAACTTATTTTAATTCAATCACACATTCATTGACCAATCATTTTGCAAAGTTGCCTATCAAGGTGAAATCTTCAATATCACTTTTGTAAAATTGCTCACGTTGTTTCCCCATGGAAGTGATTTTCTTTTGAACAACAAAAACGAAGCAAATCCTGCAACAAACAAATTCACGTACATCTGATCGAATCAAGTTTTTCTCCAGACCGTGATGATAATATGAGCAATCATAGACTTAGTGGAATCGATTGCACGTGCTCTTTTACAGCACCATAAAATCAATCAACCAACTGCAGGCTAGTATATGCTAACTCTGGGTTGAGGTAAATTTTTATGGTCTTATCAAAATGTTATTGGATACATAACGAGATAAAGTGCCAATTTGTGTACATCGATTTATAGGAAAATTACAATTTAATTAATTTAAATCACTTGACTCGGTAACTGAGTGTCTAGTAATTATTTTGCCTACGAGTCGAGATTGAGGCTATGAAATTGGTGATTGAGATAAAAGGGAAATCGTTTCAAGATAGAGATGGTTACTATTGTTTGATGGTTTCGTGTCTGTAGGGCAATTTCAATGGAAGGATGCAAAGGAATATTTAGAAATGGTTCAGTGATACTTCAGGAAACTTAAATTAACGAATCACGAATTGGGTAAAGCTGTACTGTACTGTACTTCATGATGAATTGAGACACTTTTCGCGGGGTTGCGAATGGACAACTAGCAAAGCAATAACTAATATTAATTTGAGCCAGCATTTTTAACTATTTCTGAATATCTCAAGATGGAGCTGTACAATCCAAAACAAGGTCACAGTGTTTTTAGGAGGTGTCCAAGGAAGAATAACTCACAAATCTGATATCCATTGTAGACACTGCAACAGATATTCAACAGTTTCAAAATGAAGTTACAGAGAGAAAGAGTTATAGGGATTTAATTTTATTAAGTTGATTCTCATAGAGGCTCTTCAACACCTAAAAGGCAACTTGCATAGTGAAAAGTTAACATTAAATGTATGATAGGCTTGTCGTTCGTTTATGAGGCCTGGCCCAAAGTAGTGTGTCAAAAGATTACAGGCTAGATTCTCAGGTTGACAGCGGAGGTATTGATTGCGTAGTCCGGAAGAATTGCACGTTTAGGAACCCTACATTAAGGGGGCAGCTAGCCTTCACCTCTCTATCATAGAAAAAATATATTGATGATTTCAAAAATAAAAGGCTAAGCGTTTGAGATTACTTTGTACATATAAGTGAACCAAAAGTTATTAAATGCACACAGTAAACTTAAAAAGTTGTTCCGTAAAGCTTTAATTTTGATTAAATTTTAATCCAATAAATACATGAGCACTACACCAAGCTGTTGAGAAAATTAGTTTGTCATAGCATCAGGTTCGTGTGCGTGGTTTTGTAGGTGCATCGCATAATTGGAGTCTGCCTTCTTGTGTAAGAAAGATCAAAAGTACTCTTTATATCTTGTTGTTAGTTTCTGTGTTGTCCTTCCTATGCATACTATGTCGCAGTCCTTGCATGTCAGTTTGTATATGCCGCTGTTTTTGTATAGTGATGTGTTATTCAGTTTTGGGTTCAGTTCATTCCTAATGTTGTTAGTTTTAAATACAGTTTGATAATCTGTATGTCTCTTTGCCTACGTATATCAACGAAATCCATTGTTAGTCGTTCTTATGGGTGTTAGTCAGTTGAAGGTTCCTGTTTTTGTTTACACTATCCAACAAGTTTGTTAATGTCTCGTTGTTTCTATCCGTCATTACTAGATATTCTATAAATGTTGTTTTGTTCGTTGGAGGAGTTAGTAGGAGTCAGGAGGATTGAGTGCAGTCTGCACTATTGATCTGTACGCTGATAGCTGATGTTGTGCGAGGTGGTTAGATGTTGCGTGCATGGTATGATCAGTTGTTGTTGGTTTTCTTTATATTTTGTAGTCTCATCGTGTTTGTTTGCGTGTTACGGTTAAGTCCATCTAGTTGAGTTGTCCATTTGTTGCTTTTTCTATAGTGAAATTTATAGCCGGGTGTATTTCATTCATATAACGATGAAATAGTCCTCCACATATCGTCTGTAAAATATTACATTGAATCATTTGACAATTTTGGGTATAAAGATTTCTTCCAAAGATTGTAAGAATATTTCTGACATTGGATGTGCCACACCCAGACCGTCCTTGGCAATGAATGTATTTTTAATGAACTTAAAATAGTTCGGCTTGATAGTGGTCTTTATAAGATTGAGTTTCTGATCTGTCAATCGTCGGGTTTAACTGAATAAAAATTTTTCTTTTAGCATGGTCAGTGTTTCATCGACGGGTATAGACGTATCGAGGTTCGTGATATCTAGTGAATAAAAATGATGCAATAATTAAGATTTTACTTGAGGCCAATATCTCTCAGCGATAAGAATGCCCTGTAACATAGTTTTTGACTAGGGCTTCTGAGCCCCCAAAAAGATTCCAGTAAATTGGCCTACATATGTTAGTCCGTACAGGACTCAGATACAGATGGCATAGCACAGAAATCAGCGAGCTATAAAAGAAAACCAAGCTCAGCTCACTAGCTTCGCTTTTCATATGCGTGCTGGCCGGCTAGCTGTTTACGAGGTCGAGTGAGATAGATTCTTTATAACTCCACGAAGCTACACTACAAAACATTTATCACGCGTACTCTACTCTGCAAGACATTCGATCGCTTTTTATTATCTTTAGAAATTTTCTATTGTGTGTCAATTAGGCTACTCTTTTCGCTATTTTGAAGTTAGTGGACACGGAGGAACTAATAAAAAGCAATTAAGGATTACAATTCCTAGGTTAGGTAAAACAAACGCTGAAGAAGACCCAACGATAACGGTCGAAAATCGATTACGACAAATAAATACTCACCATGCAAAATTAAAAGGGAGGTTTTTCTTTTATTTTTATTTTTTTATGTTTAAAAAACAACCATTGTTTTCACGACAGAAGACTGTTGCATTACAAAGAGAATCCCAAACGTAAAGACTTTAAGTAGCTGAAGTGAACTACTAAGGCAACAAAGTAGGCAGTTTCGACAGGGTAACCAGCTTTTATCATCAAGAACAGCCACTAATAATCACCATCGGGATGGTCGACTGCTACGGTTTAGGTACTAAAAGTGGCGCACTATATGTCCTGGAGGTGGCATTCACCTCTGTTGTAAGCCCTACGCTTTTCATAACCACAACGGTGTCCTTCTAGAAGTAGGTCTACTATCAATGTACAAAGTTTTTTGAGAACCAATGTCGAAAAAGTTCCGACAATTGCTGCAATTTATGCAAATCCTTTTAGCATCTAAAGAACGGTATCATGTCAAATAATCACCCAACGCGAAGTATCCATTTTAAGTGTTTTTGACAAGAATCATCTATGCTCCTCCAATAGAAGACACCAAACATATTCATTGTTTCCGACATTTTCCATTGTAATAAATTTAATATAAAATAAAAGCTTCTGAAAATTTAAATTGAGAAATATGCCACAAAAATTTTTCTATGTTCGGTGCAGTCTAACATCACAAAAATTTTACTACTTCTAACATACTTGATCAACACCGCCCTATAAGATCCAAAGCCCGTTTGAGAAAGGAGGAAGGAATCCTCTTGTTTCCTCAGCCCACAGCGTTCATGATTCCTCATCCTAAACCCCACGATGAAAAGGTCGTAAATGTTCTCGGGGTCGCACATTGGGCTTACTGGTTCCCCAATAATAGGACATTCAATGCCGAGAAATGCAGACAACTGTAATTACATCTACAGCTCTGCTACTAAATCCTACTTACACCTTCTTTGTGGGGACGTAAAAGGATGAAGGCGAGTCTTCCTAGCTTGATAACGGAATCGAACTAATAACCATACCGCCGCAATGGGGGTTGGGCTACGGACCTAACCCTCGTCCCTGAAAATCCTGAAACGAAAAAAAAGACTATTGCATTGGACCCTGGAATGTCAGATCACTTAATTACTATGGCGCTGTTACGGACCTACTGCAACAGGCCAGTCAATATAAATTAAAAACTGGCAATCTGCGAAATGAACCGGACTGGGAATGATATACAAGACATGAGGTCGCACACAATATTTAAAAGTGGCAAGCCTACTGGAAAATGATAGTTCGGAGTGGCCTTTATTGTGGATAGGGACTTCAAATCACACGGTATTGTTTTCAAGGCAGTTAATGAATGGTTGTGTGCGATGTGTATACAGCCGAAATTTTCGAAATCCGGCTGATTAATATTCACTCCCTGACCGAAGAAGCGAAGGAAACGTTCTACAATCACATGGAAAGACTGGTCAACTCATTGCCTACCAACGACACAAAAATAATTCTGGGTGATTTCAACGTTAAGGTGCAATGAGATACTTGACGTCCGTACATACCGAGGAGCCAATTGTAGCTCGGATCATTACTTGATCAAATTAACCTATCGATTTCGTATGCCAAACGCATATTCAGCGAAGACCAGTCCTCCACAAAAATGCTACATCAGAAGCTCCAAACGGCGTCTGTGGCCAAAAAATTCACGGTGACCCTCGACAACCAGCTGGCTACCATCTTATCAGACGCAACGAGCTCTGGAGGGAAGTGAAAGCGGCTATTAAGACCGTGGCAGAACACACGATCGGATATGAAGCCCGGCGCAAGGGAATAATTGGTTCGATGATGAGGGCCAGAATGCGTTAGACAAAAAGAATCAGACGTATAGGAAAACCAGCACGAAGAGAGAACACCATGAAAATCTCAGAAGAGTAGTGAATAAGATAATTAGAATTAAGAAAAGAAAATACTATGACGACCAATTGAGAAGCATTGATGTAAGTTTAGCGACCAATAACACATGCCAAGCATACAAAGTAGTGAAAGCCTAAAATGTGGTCATCAGCCCAAAACCACGCTCTGTCGTGATGACATCGGCAATATCATCGCTGATCAAACCAAGATTAAGGAAAGATGGGCATCATATTTCAAGAACCTCCTTAATTCTCCGCACAGCTCCATTAGCCCCACCAATTCTGGATCATCAAAGCCCAAAAGAATAAATAAAGCGCCGTGTATTGGTGAGATTTCAGTGGAGCTCATCAAATATGTTGGCAGCAGTGTTCATAAAGCTATCTACAAAGCCATCCAGCACATTTGGAAAGAGGAGCATATACCGAAAGAGTGGAGCCAATAAATTATATTCCCTATCCACAAAACAGGTGACAAGCTAGAGTGCGAAAATTATAGAGGCATATCACTACTTTGTACGGTGTACAAAATATTTTGAAAGGTATTAGAAAAGAAAATTGAATCATATGCTAACAGTATTATTGGGAAGTATCAAGGTGGTTTTAGACCAGGTAGATCGACAAAAGACTAAATGTTCACAGTCAAGCAAATGCTTAAAAAGTGCTGGGAGTTCAACATCGACGTTCACCAAATTTTCGTTGATTTTATGCAAACATACAATAGTATTGATCGTAACGTACTGTACGAAATAATGCTTTGCTTTGGTATTCCAGCCAAAATAGTCCTCTTCAAAATGATAATGACGGCAATGACCTTCCAAGTCCGCAACAGTAACGACCTCACCGATATCTTTGACACAAATATCGGACTAAAGCAGGGAGGTGGGCTGGCCCCATTGCTATTCAATTTAGCTCTGGAGCACGTCATAAGGAAGTTGCCTGTCGATATACAAGATAAATTACCATACAAGTTGAGCCCAGTAGTAGCCTATGCGGACGACATCAACATTTTGTGACGGTCATAAACAACTGCCAAAATTTTTTTCCTGAAACTCGACAGCGAAGCAAAGCTCGAGGAAAAGTATCTCAAATACACAATATGTCGCACTTGGCAAATGAAGTATCGAAAATATGAGCGAATTTGTGTATTAGGCACCAAAATAAAGAGAACCGGTAATGAAAGAGACGAAATACGCGGAAGAATACAGCTTGCAAATAAAATATTTTTTTCGGTTTTGACCGTCTTGAAGACCAGCTGCATACATAGAAAAAGAAATGTCCAGGTATATAAATCGTGGACCAAATGCGAATTCGATACAACCATGACCAGTATGAAATTTTTAACGATCTGGAGGTGTCAACGATTGTAAGACTGCGGAAGCTGCGATGGGCTGGCCACATGAATCGTATGGACGAACAATGGATGCCCAAAAAGGTATTCGTTGGGAGAACTGAAGTGCGGAAGCCAGTAGGAAACCCCAGAAAATGCTGGAAAACATGTTGCACCGTGTATGGATGAGAGCGTTGCATCATCGCCTTGCAGAAGGAAATGGCGTCTTCTAAGCCCCTTAACACGCGACTGACTATCAGTGCTTGGATAAAGAAGTAAAATATATGTCAAATCACAATTTTCATCCGAGCCACTGTGCACCCTTTTTCAAATTTTGTATTTTATTTAAAGATGTGTAGCAAATACCGAGAATTATTTGGACAATAAATTTGAAAATAGTAGCGTTTAAGCATTCCTTAACGCCGATCTTCAAAGGGACGTGCGAATAACAAAAAAAAACTAAACGATAACTAAAGCTCAAATAAAAAAACTATATGCTTTAAAAAATGGAGAACCTAACTACCTTCCCCACATCAAACTTTTTAATCTCGAAATATGTGATTTTTAAGAGATCTAAAACTTCAAATCTCTTATTTTAGCAAAGGACGTGAGCAAGGCATTTTTTTTTTCTTGTTGTTATTTTAGTTACGACGGCTATAACGTGTGAAAAACGTCAAACTTATTAGAAAACTACATAGGGAACTAACAGAAACTGAAAGCTGTGCAACATGTTGAAAAATTTAATTTTTTGGGATTGTTTTCACGCGACAAATTGAATATATTTTTTAATTCCTTCCTTTTTACAATCTTGTAGCTTCAAAATACAATCGAATATGATCAACGGATTTCAAACGAAGGATTTTAGTCACAGGGTAAAGTATACCATAAAAATCATACATTTTGAGAACTATAACGACGGCGAATCAGAACTGGGACATCTAAAAATTCACATGGCGATAAATCCTTATTGTTTTGCTTTCAAAGTTTCTTTAAAATTAAAAATTGTAGGGCTTCATGCACTCTATGATTTTGTATAGAATAACACAGCCTAATGATAATAAGCTCACAATTAGGTTTTTAAAATTATCATACATTCTGCACATTCTCTTTAACATAAAATGGGTCTATGATTACAAAAATGCAGAATGTTGATTTACTCGTATGCAAGAACCATGCAAAACTTAAGCAAGTCATGCCAATTTTTCAGGACTTTTTAAAATAAAAAACTTAAGTCAGACAAATCTGCATAAACGCAGACTTCTTGCTGTAATAACGAGGTGAAAAAAACTGAGCAAAAATTAAGAAGATGCCATAGAAGTTTTCATGCATTTTCGAATCGGCTACAATCTACAGCGATTCGTCTAGAAATTCATTTGTACCAGTATTTATGTCTAACCACCCATTGAAAAAAAACCAACCTTAAATTTACTACGCAGGGAGACGTTCCCTTAAACTTAATAGTCCCATTTCCTTATTCTGAAGCCATTATTTTACATCATCTTTTTTCAGACTAATATTTATTTGAATTCATTTTACTTAAAGTCATATATTTACTCATTAACTCAGGCTGGACTTGAATTCGTATCTCACGGTAACAATTCAAAATCTTTCGCACTGAGTCATGGGATATCTGCTTATACCTTACGTTACATCATCTAACTAAAGCACTCTAATTTGTGGCGGTTATTATGCGTAATGCTGATTGCCTTATTAGTTTAGCAGAACTTACATAAATTGCAAGTGCGATTTGTCTTTTGTGGTATAGTGTAATTTAAATAAAGTAATGCATGTCTGCCCCTATAATTTTCATCTTGTTATGAAAACATGTACCCATATTTGTTTTTTTTTGCTTTAGCACTACAGCTCCTTTCGGGCCTTCGCTTCGAGATAGTTAGAGTATCTCATTATGTTGATCGACTCTGTCAGCACTCGAGAAGGTGATATGTTCAGTATCGCACTTTAGCTATGTGTCCATCCACCCAGCTGCGATACGTTCTGATTTTAAACCAGCACGTATCATAACTGAACGGGCTTATAGTCCGTCCAAAGAATCACTCGAAACAAATCTCTTCGCCAACGGGATTCGAACCAGGGATCGTTGGTGCTCTAACTACTACACAACGCGGATTACTACTTGATTTTTAAATGTTTTTTTAAATAATTTTACAAGATCCTACCAAAATTGCGACCTGTCTGTTCGTTTGTCCGTACGTGTGACACAGCAACTTTTCTCGTAAACTACATAAAACAAAACCAGAAATTTGGTGAGTAGGTCAAGAATGTTGTTATTTTTAAAGTTTCACAACAAAAACAGTTTAATTATTTAATTTATTTCGGGGGTTCTCTCCATCCAGAGGAGTGACCCTTAGAAAATTTTTCACTAAATGTAGCCAATATGGATAAATGAAATGTCTTGATGAGAATTTTTAAAAATAGGTCTTAAACTGACACTTTTTACTTCGAGGGAAACACGAGGAGGGGAAATGAATGAAAAATGTTTGTTGTTCCTTCAATATTGCATACCGTTCATTAAAAAAAAAATGAAACAACCATGGAAGTAGGTCTTTCTGAGTAAAAGGCCCGCAAATGCCTTAGAGGTCAAAATTCGCTCAAACTTTTTAATAGCGCATTTAATGAATTTTGCGTTTTTGCCCATAAAATAAAAAGGGAACATTAAATTTTGCCAGAAACTCTTCTCTATGTTTTTTAGTTACAGATGTATCTACTTGTGAAAATTTCACAACAATCGAGCCAATTGAATATTTAACAACTGCAAAAACAACAGCACATTTTACTGTACAGATACACGATTGCCACGGACATAGACACTTTAGATACATAGGAACTTTGATGAAAATTTTAGAAATGGTTTGTAACGTTGCTGTACTATCATTACTACTCACATAGTGTGGACACACCGAAAACGAAATGGCGGTGAACTCAAATACATAATACTCAAGTGTTATTGTTTCAAACTCAGTTTATTCACTGCAAATCCAAACGTTTTAAATTAAAACGCTTTTGGCGTTTTAATTCCCGTCCCAATTTTAAAACATTTTTCAGGCGTTTTAATAATTAAAACACCTAAAACGTTTTAAATTAAAACGCCTAGACGTTTTAATTTAAAACACTAGGCGTTTTAATTAAAACGCCTAATGTTTTAATTAAAACGCCTACTGTTTTAATTAAAACACTAGGCGTTTTATTAAAACGCCTTGTGTTTTAATTAAAACATCAGCCATTTTGATTAAAACACCTGGTGTTTTGAATTAAAACGTCTAAGCGTTTTAATTTAAAACGTTTTAGGTGTTTTAATTATTAATGCGCATTAAAAATGTTTTAAAATTGTAAGGAGAATTAAAACACCAAAAGCGTTGTTGATAATATGTATTTGATTGTACTGCAACAGGTTTTACCTTACTCAACAATGAAGTGGACGAGAAAAAAAAGGCAAATGTGGTATTCGGTCAAGTAGTCGAGAAGTCATTGTGCTTACATTGTGCCTTTGATGAAAAACCTATGAAATTTATCGCTTTTATACACTCATAACACCTTTGCTCGTACTTCACTGCCTTAAACAGGAAGTGTCAAGATTTAAATACCACGTCTACTTTAAATAGAACCTCATTATTTGTTGCCAATTTCCACAAAGAATTACTGTAGAACAGATATTGACAGACAGAAGTAAATATGTAGACGAGAACTCGAAACCAAACTTTCTATCACTCTTATATACTCACAATACCTTTTCTCCCACTTTCCTGCTATAAGCAAACAGTGTTGAAGCTTAACTGCCACTTTTTCCACTTTAAACGAAACTTCATTATTTTTTACACAATTGACAAAAAATTTCTAAAGAACACATGTTAATATGTCTGTCAATTGACAGACGTGCTTTGACGTGAGCTTGAAAGCATTTTCAATAAAACACCTAGGCGTTTTAATTAAAACGCCTGGTGTTTTAATTAAAACGTTTTCCTTGATGTTATGTCAATTAAAACACTTAAAGTGTTTTTTTTTCTCGAGCAAACGTTTGAGACGTTTTAATTTAAAATGCTTACCGCTTTATTTAAAACACTAAGTATTTTAATTTAAACATCTCAAACGTTTTATTGAAAAAACAGCACCATAAGTGTTTTAATTAAAACACTTAGGTTTTTAATTAAAACGCTTTAAGTGTTTTTTTCAATAAAATGTTTGAGGCGTTTTAAATTAAAACGCTTAGTGTTTTAAATAAAACGGTAAGTGTTTTAAAATAAAACGCCTGGAGTGTTTTATTGAATTAAAACACTAAAAGTGTATAATTAAAACGTTTAGGTGTTTTAATTTAAAACGTTTGGGTTTGCAGTGTTGATTCTGTATATGAGTCAAATTTTGATATTCAGAAGATGTTGTTTGAGTAACTAATAGGTTTATAAACCCCTTCTGGTAGGAGTTCCTTCCTGCTACTTCGACTTCTTTCTCTCGATGCAAAGTTAGCAAAGGTAATAAGCTACACTCTAAATTGCAACGCCTTCAAAATATTTGCTAATCGTAGGTTATTCAGGTAAAGTATTGAGAAATAGATGTGCAGAAAATTTAATTGGTTGCCCATGACGATTTTCAGGAAGTCCCAATAGCCCATAAATAAACTGTATTGAAAATTGAAAGTTTGCATTAAAATTTGCGAACATCTATGAACCAGCTCCTGCAATATTTTATCAGTATGGAACAACAAGAAGTTGTTCTCCCATCTATTCGAAACTGAGCCACTTAATAAATTAACGACTTTATAGACTACTTCCTATTTATCTGATTGAATCTATTGCTATGTTCACAAAACCCCTTAAATTTTTCAAAATTATCACTATCAACTTCTAAATACATAATTTTATGGAAAACCAACAATAAATCTTTTCATCGTACAATTTTAAGTACATCCACTATACATCTTTAGATAGCCTAATAAAAACACAATAACCCGTTTCCTCTTGAAATTTCAAACCCTTCTGAATACGAAAAAATTAAAGCAAAACGGAAAAAATGAATCCATCCATCTATTTATTGACAAACCATCGGAACCATAATGAAGAGATACCAAACACATTGTGTTGTGATTGTTTACAACTTTCACCACTGGAGCTAGGCGCCAGCAATTTTCCCAACAATCTAAAATCGACTGCACTACGAGTATAATCTGTACTGTCTCAATAACGAAAGGAGAAAAATTCTCTTTGGGACCACTTTGGAATGATAGAAATAGAAACATGCAAAAGCAACGGGAAAATTCCTTATTTGTAAAGTTTATTTGGATACACTGGCTTTTATTATGTAAACACATGATGGAATTATATGTTTACTTACATTAAATGAAAAGTCATTAATAGAAAGGATGCAAGGTGTTATCAGTTCGTATTTAGGCTAATGTTACGAGACATTAATTTTTTTCCATTTGTTTTTGATTTTGTGGTTTATTTTTTAATCTTTTTTGGGTGAAGCAATTCATGTTGAAAGTTTTTTGAGATGTTCAATCAATATAAGGTCTATTATGTTTTCTGAATAGGTTTTTCATCGTTTTATTATTTTGGGAATTTTATGTTGCATTTACTTCATTTAACGCATTGTTAACTCGATTCCCGTGAAACTATTGCATAAAAGTACAAAAAAAAAATTTAATCAAGCACCATGAAAATATTTTTCAAGCCTTGCAGGCGAAACGAAAAAAAAAGCTCAACTTGATTTATATGAATCCGGCATGGCTATCGTAAATTAACAAGCCTAAAAATAAATTCTCGAAATGTGAGGACAATAGCTGTAACTTATTCTACAATCAAATACATTCTCATATCCCCGCGCTCCCATATACATGCACCAACACATGGCAACATTCAAACTAACAACGAATAATTTTAATTAAATTTTAAGCTTGCATCAATTTATCACTGGCGAATTTTCGGTGAAAAACTTTACATTTATTAGACACCAAACGTACCCGACACCCAGTGTAACATTTTACGAGTGCATTTTAATTTACTTCAAACTGCATAGGTTCCCAGTGCTAGCTTTTCATTGCATAATAGATACAGGAAAATGTAGCCTTGTAGAGATGCATACGAGTACCAAAAATCATTTCGTTGGTTTAATGCAGTGGAAAATATCTGCACAATCGAACAAATGAATCATAGAGCGCTAAAATGTTTAATTAAGTGTAAATACAAATAATTCTGCAAGGCTTCATTGAAGCAATGGGGTTTTAAAGAAATATTTATTGATTAAATAAATACTAGTTCCGTGTATCACTCCCGTGTCAAACATCGAGTAAGTGCAAACAAGTCGTTCAACTTCAAAGGAGTGCGTAAATGATGCGTCTGAAATTAGCAAATGTGAATCATAGTGATGTATCTTTCTCTTGAAAGGATTTATTTTTAAAGACGAAAGTCTGACGTGAATACAATGAATCTACTTGTTCATTGTTTCATCGTAAATCTTTGCATGTTTATGAAGTCACTGGCAAATGAAGGATTAATGTCGTAAATATTGAAAACACCCAGCAAATTACTATTACAAAAATGTTCATTTGTCTGAACTGTATATGCCGGAGGGACTGAAATATATGCCTGGTTAAATTTATTTCTTTGGCTAAAGAAAATTCAGAGTGAAATATTTTAAAGAAAATTTTGGCAAGATAGACCTAGGCAAATTAGTTTCGTTAGAGCGGCAAAAAGTCAAAAAAGCAAAACCCGCTAATAACCCAGAGGCTTTGTGGTATTGTTAGTCAACACGTGACCACAACTAATGATATTAAAATGTAACATACTTTCCAAGCTGTCATATAAATCTAAATAAATAGTTCTCATCTTATTAAGTAACGTACCACTTCCTATTTTAAATCAAAAAAGAAATAGTAATTTATTAAAATCTTTTCCATCCGGTTTATTTTCGGTACTCCTCCCTCTCTCTCTCTCTTCACTCGTTTGCTCTTATATATCCCAATGCAACGCTTTACAAGCCTTAAATCCAAAAATTTCAACTTATATCTACATCCAAACGAAAACGAACGAGCCTAATGAATAGACAATGGCATTGTATGAATGAATAAATGAATACGTAAAAAAAATCTAAAATAACCCACCAGAAAAAAAATCAACGAAATTTATTTCTTATAGTTCATTCCGTGACTGCTATGGCTGTAATAATTAAAATTTATAATTTTCCAAAGGTCACAACCACATACGATGACCAAACTATACCGGCCAAGCCAAGCCAAGTCATTTACACAAAAACCAAATAAGACTCCAAGCTCAACCAAAAGCCAAAAATCGTATAAGAGGGAAATTTATGAAGCATGAAAAATAGAAAAGAAGAAAATAATTATTATTAGACTATAATTTGGTAGATGTATGTGCATATGATGTGATGCATGTATGAGTCTAATTGGAATGATTCTTGTAGGAATTGAATGGGAATAAATGCCAATTTGCGGTGCAGATAAGATATGCAGGTGGTATTAGGGGTAAAACGTCTTATAAGAAAATTAATTGGTTTTTGTTTTGTTTTGTTGATGTTTAAAGTTATTTAATTATTTGAGTTCTCGGTGTTTTTGCGCTTTATAAAATGAATTTACGGCTTTTATTTTTCCCCTAATGTAAGATACAAAGAAAATTTGTGACTTTTATAACATACAAATATTTCGAGGATAAGGGTTCCTCCCTCTTCAGTGTCTTATAATACTTAGCAATAATTTTCGCATCGTTTGAGAATCTAACGCTTTTTACCTGATTTGAATTAGCTTACCTAACTTAATCTACTCACTTAACAGTATATTGTTTTATTATAGTTTGACAAAATATATCCCTAATAAATGTATTCTAATTTTAATAAAATTATAAAAATATTACTTGAACTTAGTTTTTACAACATCTTCGAATATCCGTTTCCAACATCATTGTTCAGCCGTCGATTTTTTGTTTGTCTCAACATCCATAAGCTTTCGTATATAATTTCCAGATTTTCCCAGTGGATCTTATGATTATTCGATACGATGTGCTTCGCCACTGATGGATGACTTGATCGCTTCGACAGATCTTTGCTTTAAAATAAATTTCTTAGTTTCCTTTATGTGCTCGTTGAATCTCGTTTCGACTGAATGCCTCGTTTATCCAACAGAGTTTTATTTAGCATTCCTGTTATGTGATTTGATATACTTGCAATTTTTCTTTTTTAAGCTTTTTGTCCTTCGTTCATCCCCCTAATTATTTTCTGATCCAAAAAGCAAGTTGGTTCTCGTTTCTCACCTCCACAGTGAATGAAACATTCTTGTGGATTTCGATTCATTTTCAATTTAAAATCATAATCATCTATGATGCGACAGCCCAAGCTGGGCCTTAGCATCCAGGGTTAATCTCCTCTAATCATCACGGTTCTGCGACTTTGTTGGCCATTTGTTTGCTCCCAACAAGGATCTGCTGTCAGCTTCTATTGTGCCTTCCCATCCAGTCCTCGGTCTTCTCGTTGGACGTCCACCTTGTGCTCTATTCGTCAATGTTCTTTTGGGTCTTTTGGGATTTCTCTTCATTCTTTCAACATGGCTCACGCAATGCAATTTACGTAACTTAACGCAAGAGGAAACAGGTGGATCGTCAAATAGTTCATACAACTCATTATTGTAACGTAGTCTCCACTCTGTTGTTTATTTCACTAGGCCATAGATTTTCCGGAGAACATTGCATTCAAATATGTCCACTGCCTTTTCGGACTCGCTGGTCAGGGTTCATGTTTCACTTCCATATAGCAGCACAGGTTTGACTATTGTTTTGTTAATGCAGAGCTTATTGTTCCTTGTAGGACCATGTAAAATTGTAATGATGTTGTAATGATGTAACAATACAGACTATTCAATCAATAACCATACATATCATTACATCATCAATACAATACATATCATAATATCATATTAATGATGTAACAATACATATCATTTAATAATTAAATAGTACATATCATTCAATCGATTTTTGCTATGATGCATATATTCTCAATGCATTTCATTCTTAATATTTACATGTATCATATTCATATTCACATTCCTAATTTTCTGTTTTTATTTACGATCGTAAATAAATTGAATGTGAAATGAATATGAAACCCATTTCATTCACACCGTAAAATGTAACGTGAGTATCTTACGGAAACCCATATGGGAAATTCATTTAGACTAATGTGTGAACTAGAAATATCATCTTACATGTACACGACTAGCACGCGACATGCACTTGAATTTTCTTTGGTCAAGTGGATGAATAATAAATTAAGAATTGGGTCATTTTTGTAAAATTAAACGAATAGAATTTATGACTAATAAACTATTGTAAATTATGATTAGCTTGTAAGTAAGAAAATGTATAAATACCAAAGTAGGAATTGAAAATATATCCAGTTTTAGACGAAACTCTGTTTGAGCAAGGATCCGCTGCTAATCGTAGCGTAACAAATATTTCGAAGGACTCGCTGCTATTTGTAGCGCAGGACTCGCTACTATTTGTAGCGCATCATAAATATACATATATTTATTTTAGTAACCATGGCGTCAGTGGAATTTAAGATTCCTCGCCAGAAATCTCTGCGGCCTAGCCGCTTGGTTAGGTAAGCGTTCCTCCAATTCGGATTAACACAATAAATATTATATTTTGTTCTAGAGAGGAACGGGAGAGATATCTGGTAAAACCAGACATATTATATGGTGATCCTGCCTTTTTGAACGAGGACTTTTCTGAGGACGAGGATACGCTCAGCACGGGATTGAGTGAGCAGGAAAAGCAATTTATCGATGAAGAGTTCGAAAAATTATTTAAACAGGCTGAGGAATACAAGCCTGTACCCATAAGGAAAATCGAGCATCCTGCACCACTTTATGTACCTACGAAGATAGGTACACCAGACTTCAGAGGACCTAAGCCACGCAACATTGAGCAAGATAAGCGGAAGAAGGTTAGCAAGGAACAGGATATCGAAGCAACTATACCGAAGAAACGTCGACCAAGAGGAGGTAAAAGAACAAAGCTGAAACGCGCACGAGCGGAGTTACACAGGATCATCCGGATATCGGTTGGAGAGCAGAAACAACGTTTACAGCAAAAGCTATTAGACCTCAAACCAGAACGAAGATATTGGAACCAAAATGGGTAATAGCTGTTCTGTTCAAAGTACGTTTGTGGAGCAATATCAACAATCGTTGGTGACGACGGGTGCATTTACGATAGGATTAATTGTATTTTACTTTTATAACAAACACAATAAGAATTATGTTGTTAAAAGATTAAATAGGAACATTAATGTATGATTAAAAGCACATAGAAATGCATATATAATTAAATTGATAGTTATCCTTACTTTTTTTTTTTTTTGTTATTATTGAAAGAACCTCATGTTATACTCATTAAATTTCGGCATTTATGGAGCAGTTAGAGCTAATTGTACTTGAAAATGAGAGGATCCTTAGTAACTTGAAGAAATGTGCAAAGAGTTTGTATACATTTGAGACTCTTCAAGCAAAATTAGAAGAATTGAAAATTAGGAAAGAAAAGTTCAATAATACGCTTAAAGTTTGTAGTGAGGAAGACTCTAGAATATTAGATTTAAAATTAAAGTTCAGGGCTCAATCATCAATCTTAGAAGGAGAAATCGGGCTACAGCTGAGTAAACAAGGATACTCCATAGAGACAGATACTAAAGAAGAATCCATTAGCGAGGATTTAGAATTGAGTTTACCATTTCTCGAGGAAAACTTTACAATGGCTGAATTTAATCTAGAAACAGCTATGAAATTAATCCCTGTCTTTGATGGCAAATATAAGGAATTAGATCCTTTCCTTAAGATTTTAGAAATTTTAAACGCAACTTTGTCAGCTAATGCAAAGGCTAGCTTAATAGACTTTGTTGTAAATGTACAATTGAGTGCCACCGTCAGACTTTCTTTGGCCAATACTTCTGTTTCTACTTTTGACTCTCTGAAAAAAGAGTTACAAACTCGTTACAAAAGTAATAAAACTATCCCGCAAATCCATACACTTTTGAGCGGTACTTACCAAAAGAAATCTTCCATAAGCAACTACAAGGACAAGATTCTGAATTTAGTTGATGAACTTAATCAACTGCAGATTCAGGAATTAGGTAATCAAGTTTCCGCTAACGAGAAGAAAATAATCACGCAAATGAATGACACCTATGCACTAACTGTTTTCAAGAACGGACTAGGTGATCAGCTAAGAAGCACTATTTTCTCGGCAAGACCGAAAAGCTTTGCTGAAGCCGTGTCTCTTGCGCAAGAATTGGAAAATGCAGAGACGCAAGCTACAAATAGCGTGATGCATTTCACTAATGAATCGGATAGAAAAGGTAGAAAGCAAGGTAACCGCTATAAGAAAAACAGAGGTCAAAGATATAATTCGGATAATAATGATGCAAACAATTATAATAGCAATCGCAATTATAATAGCAGCAACAACAATAGTGGTAATGGTAATGAAACGAACACTCGTTACCAAAGTAACCAAAACAATGATAATTATAGAGGTCGTAGACGTAATAGAAGAAACAATCATAGGAATAACTATAATAATAACGGTAATAGGAATTACAATAGTGAACGAAGGACTGTACACGTTGTTACCGATCAGGGAAACGTGCAAGGCTCCGGAGAGGATTTTCAGAACCTCCCGGATCAGAGAGTTCAAAACTAGAGAGAAAAATATTTAGAATTACCGAAAATTGTACAAATTTTGTAAGAATCTATAATTGTAATTCAGGAAGATATTTACTATTTTTAATCGATAGTGGAGCAGATGTGTCGATTTGCAAAGAAAATATTCACTTTAATTTAGAGAACTCGATAGATACTAATAATAAAATTAAGTTAACGGGCATTACCAAAGAGATAACTACATCTCTGGGTGCAACTAATCTGGACTTAATAATTGGGAATTATAAATTAAAAGAATCATTCCATGTTGTGCAAAGCAATTTCCCGATAAGCACGGATGGAATCATCGGTAGAGACTTAATGGTCCATTACTTGTGTAAAATCGATTACGAAACGTTTACAATAACCTTCAACGTAAACGATGAAGACATCATACTACCAATGGACACACGAAGACAAGAACATTCACAGATAAATATTTCGGCCAGAACTGAGATGATTATCCCAGTTGACATAGAAGTTTCTGAGGATAGTATTGTCCTTAATACAGAAATTGAGAAGGGCGTATTTGTAGGAAATACTATCATACCTGCAAAAGGTGTTCGACACGTAAAAATATTGAACACTAATGACGAAGATATTGTCATAAGGAACTTTAACGTTGAAGTAGAACCGTTGAAGCACTATGACATTTTCAAATGGGAAAAACAAAAACACACTAAAGACCGATTCAAAAAACTTCTGGAAGTTATGAACAAAGATATTTTAGACAAACCCGCAATGCATGATTTACTTGACATAATAGAAAACTTTCAAGATGTGTTTCATTTGGATGGAGAAAAGCTCGAAACCAACAATTTCTACAAACAGAGGCTACAAACCATAGACAAGAATGCGGTTTATATTAAAAATTATAGATTGCCACAATCTCAGAATGAAGAGATCCTGCAACAAGTTAAGGACCTTCAAACAAATGGCATCATAGAACCGTCGATAAGCCCCTACAACTCACCTCTTTTGGTTGTCCCAAAAAAGAGTGCAGATGGAAAAGCTAAATGGCGACTGGTTGTAGATTTCAGACGACTTAATGACAAGATAGTCAGCGACAAGTTTCCTTTGACGAGGCTTGAAGACGTCTTGGATAAGTTAGGCAGAGCGAAATATTTTTCCACGCTGGATATGACTAGCTCTTTTCATCAAATTGAACTTGAGAAAGAGTCTAGACCATTGACAGCATTCTCCACCAGTGATGGGCATTATCAATTTAGAAGATTACCATTTGGATTGAAAATTTCATCAAACAGCTTTCAACGGATGTTGACTATAGCTCTTAGTGGCTTAAGTCATGAAGCATTCCTGTATGTTGATGACATTATAGTATTCGGTTGCAGCATCAAACATCATAATGACAACCTTCGTAAAGTATTACAAAGACTGCGTCAGCACAATTTAAAATTAAATCCTGAAAAATGCCAATTCTTGAGATCAGAGGTAGTGTACCTAGGTCATTTGATAACCAATGAAGGGATCAAGACTGATCCAGCTAAAAATGATACCATCAGGAACTACCCAGTCCCGAGGAATGCAGATGAAGTACGCAGATTTGTGGCTTTCTGCAATTATTACAGGCGTTTTATTCCTAAATTTGCTGAAACGGCGAAGTGTTTGAATGCTTTACTAAAGAAGAATGTAACATTTAACTGGACTGAAGAATGTCAGAATGCATACGAAACTTTGAAAAGGAAATTGATAGAACCTCCAATCCTTCAATATCCAAATTTTAACAAACCTTTCATATTAACGACTGACGCTTCTAACTACGCTTTAGGCGCAGTCCTATCTCAAGGAGAAATTGGACAAGATTTACCAATTTCTTATGCAAGTAAATCTTTGGCTAAACACGATATTAACAAACCTACTATCGAGAAAGAACTCTTAGCCATACATTGGGGCATAAACTTCTTTAGACCCTACCTCTACGGAAGAAAGTTTGTGGTTGTGACTGATCACAGACCACTGGTATCTTTGTTTACACATAAAAATCCTTCGTCGAAACTTACTAGAATTCGTGTTGACCTGTCCGATTATGATTTTTCAATTGTATACAAACAAGGTAGTATGAATACCAATGCTGATGCATTATCAAGGATCGAGCTAGACTCTGATACCTTAAAAGCAATGATACCTCCAGAAAATGATGAAACAGCGAAGAAGAAAATATTAGCTATTACCAGGCAAATGGCCTCTAAAAATGAAAATCAAAAGAAGATAGTCAACGACGAGAGCACCCAGACATCGATAGAACTTGATCAACTCTATTGTTGGGATTGCACGAGTTTGTCAGACATCACCGGTATCATGAAATTAAAATTTGTTCTGCGCAGAGAAAATAAAGTTTCCATTATACGTACAAAAGATATTATAGAAGTGCATGTATCATATTCATATTCACATTCCTAATTTTCTGTTTTTATTTACGATCGTAAATAAATTGAATGTGAAATGAATATGAAGCCCATTTCATTCACACCGTAAAATGTAACGTGAGTATCTTACGGAAACCCATATGGGAAATTCATTTAGACTAATGTGTGAACTAGAAATATCATCTTACATGTACACGACTAGCACGCGACATGCACTTGAATTTTCTTTGGTCAAGTGGATGAATAATAAATTAAGAATTGGGTCATTTTTGTAAAATTAAACGAATAGAATTTATGACTAATAAACTATTGTAAATTATGATTAGCTTGTAAGTAAGAAAATGTATAAATACCAAAGTAGGAATTGAAAATATATCCAGTTTTAGACGAAACTCTGTTTGAGCAAGGATCCGCTGCTAATCGTAGCGTAACAAATATTTCGAAGGACTCGCTGCTATTTGTAGCGCAGGACTCGCTACTATTTGTAGCGCATCATAAATATACATATATTTATTTTAGTAACCATGGCGTCAGTGGAATTTAAGATTCCTCGCCAGAAATCTCTGCGGCCTAGCCGCTTGGTTAGGTAAGCGTTCCTCCAATTCGGATTAACATAATAAATATTATATTTTGTTCTAGAGAGGAACGGGAGAGATATCTGGTAAAACCAGACTTATTATAAAATTATTTCAAAAAGCATTAAAAAATAAGGTAGTAGTCCGCGCTGTGTAGTGGTTAGAGCACCCACCCTGTAAGTCGACGATTCCTGATTCCGATCCTGTTGGTGACAATGAGATTTGTTTCGAGTGATTCTTCGGAAAGACTATAAGCCCGCTCAGTTATAATACGTACTGGTTTAAAATTAGGACGTATCACAGCTGGTTGGACGGACATAGTGCCAAGCGCCGTACTGATCATATCATCTTCTCGGCTGATACATTCAATCAAGATAATGAGATACTTTAACTATCTAGGCCCGAAAGGAGCTGTAGTCCTAAAGCAAAAAAGCATTAAGTGAGGGCATCATCACAACTCGTTCCGAAGAGTCACATGATAAAGCTCAAATCAGATCTACCTGTCGCGTAGAAACGAAAAGAAGAGTTAGAACAATTTTTTTGTGTTTATTTAAATAAACAAAAAGACTTTTTTTTATTGGGTGAAAATTAGTTAGTAATATTCACCCAATTAAAAGGAAAATTTTTCGTTTATTTAGTAAAAATTAGCAATGATTTTTTTTTTTTTTTTTGAATACCTCCATTGCCTTCCACTCTCTCCATCACTCTTTTTTCGTCACACAACGCTCGTGCGATCTTTATGCCACCCAGACAATGTTTAATACATCGGTATAAGGGGGCACACAAAATAATGTGAACTGATCCTTTTCAGGAACATCTAGTCCAAAATCATGATCAGCTCTCAGAGATAAAAACAAAAATTCAATATAATACGACGCATTCAAAAAAAATTCTCCGATTTCCGATTTATCTCTAAAAGCATATGAAGTAATCTCTATTTAAAAGTTACAAGCCAGATCACAGGGCAAACATTCAGTTGTAAAAAAGACAAAAAAAGGAAAATATTATACGGGAAATTAAGAAACCTATTGATGAAGCAAGGAAGCAGACAAAAAGTCGGAGTGGAAGTGGTAAGTGATTTTGTGTTGAACTTACTATATCACTGTAATCGTTCACCAAGGAACAGCTAGATCCATTGAATAACGGCTTAAACTTCACAATCGGTAATGAGGGCTTACTGAAGGAAGGTGTCGCGATGGGCGTACAAGATACACATAAAATGTCTACCTCAAGAAGAGAAGCAAGCAATACTAGAAAAACTGTTTGGACAATCAAAGTAGAGAAAGTCAACCAGCAAAGTAAAGAACGTCAGCTGATTAAACAAGTGAGGGAGATATCGGTACTCTACCTTTAGGCAGTAGGTCGCAATTTGGGTTCGATTAGCACCAAATTTTCAGAAAAGCTGTTTTGACTAAATATCTCGGGTAAGTTCGCTAACCAACCAAATCGGCTGAGAAAAACAAAATGGTGGCCATTTTAGACGAAAATCCGTGTTTTGTGTTCTGACCAAAGTCTGGGTCCGATTTGGACGTATTTTGGTATAAAGGTTAATTTATTTGTGTAATGAAGCTCAGAATTAAAAAATCCAAAGTTAGACTGTTTGAAATGAAATGGAGGCCGCTCAAATGTCGAAAACGTGCAAAAATCTGTTATAGCTGTGACAAAATCTTTAACGGATGTTAATGAATCTTGACTATGTGGTTAAGGTTATTATTATCTAGAGAACAATGAAAAAATTTAAAGGGCAGGCTTCAAATTTCAAAATAGCGCCAGTCAAATATGGAATTTGTATGAAACTTAACCCTAAGGTAGTTAGTGATCATATCTGAAGATATGCCATTTGTTCAGATTTTCGTAGTCTTCTAGCAGCCTTGTTTTTGAAAAATCATTGCTACATCGTAAGAATCTTGAAAATCGGACGATAAATAAAAAAGTCGAACATATAAACCGTCATCTTTTTAGCTGCCATTTTCCAATTTAGTGGCAACTGAAGTGTTTAATATAATATACAGGTTGGTTTAAAAGTTTTGATAGCGAAAATGTAATGAAGTGTATTTTTTAATAAAATTAGTTTTTTAATTCAATATAATCTCCGTCAACTTCAGCACACTTATTCTAATGATCCTCCAATGATTTTATACCATCTTTGTAATGATTTTCCGGAAGCTCTGTTCCATAGCTGCAATAGAAATTGCTTCGAATTCCTGAAGAGGTAATAGTCGGAGGGAGCCAAATCCGGTGAATACGTTGGGTGCTCAGGCAATTCATACTTTAATTCTTTCAATTCAGCCATCGTCAAAACACTTGTGTGAAGTTTTGTTTTATATAGTTTTGAAGATCAAATCAGGAAGGTGACCATGCTTCATACACTGAGTAAACCGATTTCTGGAAATTATTATGACGCATTTCAGCATAGTAGGCATTATGTTGGCAATTTCTTCCTAGATGTTGGTTTTCAAATCTTGTAGGGTCCTCGGGTCATATAAACACGGAATTTCAAGCAACGCCATAGAAAAAAATCACAAGAGGCCAAATCGGGAGAGCGGGCCGGCCACTCCAAATGGCTCTTCATGGAGATGAGGCGCTCTAGCAAGTGTTCTCTCAAAATAGTCACCGAAGTTCGTGACGTGTGTGCCCTTGGAAAAAAAAATTCTGTAACATTTTTACACACCGGTCCAAATTCACTATCACAACAGCTTCATGTTCCTCAAAGAACCAGGGACTAATAATTCCAGCTGAGGAAATTGCACACCACATTGTGACTTTAGGTGAATGCAAAGGCCTTTGATGCAATTTTCGAAGATTAGTTTTAGCCCAGTAGCGTATACTTTGTTTTCATACAAATGAAAATGGGCTTCATCACAAAAAAAAAACAAAAGTGTCCTCAGAAACGACTTCAAGAAGAACCTCACACGCATTCCTCCGAGAATTGAAGTCACGTTCAGAAACTTCCTGCACAATCGCCACTTTGTAAGGATGGAAATGAAAATCATCATAAAGAATTCTCCTCACAGTACAATCGAAAAATCTAAGGCAGACGCATGTTTGCACTCAGAAAGCCGTGGTGATCGCAACATTGAAGCTCTAACTGTCTCAATGGTCTCAGGTGATCTAATGGGCCGAGGGCTGCAGTTCTTCATTTTGTCGCACTTGCAGTTTGTTCGAACGTAGAAACCGATGTAACAATGATTAAAGCAATTTCAAAAGGCGTGCTGGGTCCCGGTTGCAGAACATTTGTTTGAAAAGTACACTCCTCACTGTTTCAACGCATGATGGTGAAGGAACTATGTCGGGACAAAATATTACTAGCGCTCTGCTACGACGTCAGCCAAATAAAAGGCGGTGATTTTAAAAAAGGAAGTTTTGCTGACACATTCTGTATAATGTGTACATTTCTTTCCAAATTTTACCATCAAAGAAGCGCCTTTTTCTGTTGTGCCAACTTTGTATCTCTCATAACACAGGTCCATATTTGATCTACGCAGGAACGCCGGAAGTAGTTAGATGCTGCCAGGGTTTTTGGGGTCGCTGATTACGATAAGAGGGTTGATTGACCTCAATCAGGTCAGGTTCAAGGTCATTTGAAGGTCAAGCAGAGAAAACCCACAGGGTAAATCAGGAAAAATTCATGCATATGTTTTTGAGGTCACTGAATCCGAACCTGGCATTCATTCAGACTTTGCAATGATCCTGGAGTTTTTTCCTTTTAACGCCAGATTTGACTGCTCATGTTGTTTATATTTTGACCCTTAGCATTAAGCTACATTATTGTTAATCATCCATAAAATCTTTAGAATAACGCAACATGGTATGCTAGACATTCTTTTGACATGTACACATAGTCACACTTCTTGTTGCATATCATGAAATTTTTAAAGTTTGACTGCTCTAAAGAGCTGGTTTGGTTTAGGGTTAATTTTTTAATGGAAGAGATATGGGGAGTGCTAGCAAAACGCAAAAAATGATGACGCCCTGACGGGTTATAATGGCTTCACTGATTACATATTTACGGGTTGAGATCCTACATGTAACGATACGCATAAAAAATTATTATGCAATCTAATTCTGAACCTCACAGTTTTGTATCGGGTTTTTCAACAAAAGATGACTTTTGAACAAAATAATTCTCTGATACTTAACTATTTTTGATACTTAGTTATCTTTCAAGATGGGTCATAATGTCGGGGGGTGATATCAAACGCAGGTTTTTTCAGTAAAAATTCGACAGCGCCCGTTACAGCTACCGTTAAAAACCTACAAGCTTCATTTCTTGAAACGACAGATATAAGATACATAAAACCCAGGCCATATATTTTTGTACTAGTTTTTTACATACCGTCGCCGGGTTAACGATGTTTCAACAATACTATAGGTATCAGTTTAAAATAGTACGAATGTTAGGCCCTCCTAATCCTGCAACTGAAAATTTTAACGTAATGTTTTTTTAGCAAGTAATAGCTAGAAAGTTTTTGGAGATTTTAGTTGATCAATATATACTTGAAAATTCTATCAATTCATTGATAGAATTTTCAAACGAAAACTATTCTGAGTGATCAAGTTGATTGCTCTATGGAAGAAGCACCATTCCTTATTTCTCAAGGTTTAAATAATTTAAACTAGGAAGCAACCTCTTTACCTTAAACAAATAACCATTGGTGCGTTTTTTAAGGTAAGTCTACTATATTGGACATAATTTTCACGGAAATGATGCTTGTTCTGCATTTTCATTTAGTTGGTTCTACCACTTAAAAAATGCGCGAACCTCTTTTATCGATCGCTGAACCCTTTTTTAGTCAACTCAATGTAAATTTATACGTTTTTTGTGTTTTTTTCTAGACTAAGCTTTAATTGTAACGCTCGAGTACGGATCATACTTCGGATAACTCCGAAAGCGCAAATTACGTTCTGGAAATTTTTAGGGTTTTGTAAAATAATTTTACAAAACACTACTAGTTTCACGACCTGTCTGTCCGTCTGCCCTTCCGTCCGTGTGTCACAGCGCTGTTTCTCGCAAACTGTTTAAGCTAGAAACATCAAATTTTGTATGGAGGTGTAAAGTTATGCTTCCTTCAAATTTCAACTACAAAAAATTTGTATGAGGTATTTAAGGGGGGGTCTCCCCATAAAGGGGAGTGGCCCCCGAAAAAAAAATTCATCAAAGGTAACCGATATGGGTGTCAAATGAAAGGTCTTGATGAGAACTTTTCAAAACAGGTCTTAATTTGATACTTTTTTTCTTCGAGGGGCGCGCAGGGAGGGAAAATACACGAAAAATTTGTGTCCCCCCCCACGCGATTGGACACCTGTGATCCGAAAATCCTGAAAAAAACTATGGTGGTAGGTGTTTATGAGTACAACAACAACAAATACCTTAGAAGTCGAAATTCGCTCAACTTTGTTAACAATAGTATGATATTCGAGTTTCACATTTTCCCTAATAAAACCGCATCGGTACCCTTAAACTGAACAAAATTCGACATTTACGTAGTCCTACTAAGGGTTCTAAGCTTTATAAGTTTCATGAAAATCGAATGATATACACGGAAGTTACAGCCGTTTGAAATTTCTCCAATTACAACAACAATAACACATGATTTTGGTATTTTATGGACTTTCCATCGAATCAGTCATTGCAGTTTTGATTTGATCTTCTTGAAATTTTCAAATAAGGTCAATAACATTAATATTTTTGAGAATTCATGATTTGAGCGATTTTTGTTGGTTTGCAACAAAATAGCGACCGTTGAAAGTAGAAAAACAATGGATTTTCCTTTGAACGTGCACATCTCTTTGACATATTTCTTGACGTTATTCATTGCTGGTGACTGCATTTCTGAGAAGTTGGATACGAAACCCTTCTGACATGAGCGTAGGTCTGTTTACCTAACTTGTTTTCCGGAGGTAATTAGTAATTGATTTGAGTTTCATTTGAAAAATTGTTAAAGAAGAAAACATGTCAGTTGAAGGGGTTTTCGACGTGGGTACTGCATTTCTCTTCAAGGCATCACACCATATCCTGGGGGTATGAAAGAATTTGAATGAAAACATGATCAAATGAATTTGAATGAATGAATAATAATATAAATAATATAGCCAATATTAAATTGAATTAAAATTGTGCATAAATAATGAGCGTAGGATGGACTGGGGGAAAGTGTGTAAATTAGTGATAAACAACTAGGTTTCAGTTATTTTTCATTAGTTCAAATAGTGAATATGTGGACTAAGACTGTTACGTTGAAGATAGTCTTATATCAAATTTTTTTATGTATCCTTAGTATCAATATTGAAGCCTCCTGCTAAAAAAATCATTTATCAGCACTCTTAATATATTTGAGTCCAATTTTCGGAAGAAAATTCATTAATTTTTGTAGGGGCAAGAATGAAATACTAAATAGTTCGAAGTGCAAGTTTTTACCACATTTTAAAAAAATTTACGAGGTTATTTTCAGATCACAGACATTTTCTTGTGTTCTATAGGTAAAGGACAATTTTTAGTATTTTTTGAAAATTTTTGGCTCTGTAGTTTTGGAGATAATCAATTTTCATCGATTTTACTACATAACATAGCTTGAAAAGTTTTAATTTAAAAATTATTAAAACTTATATTTCAGACCCTCACAATAATACCTTTTATTTGATATGTCACACAGTAAACTTTGCAAAGCTTTTTTTTCAACTTCCCTCCCCTTTCCCAAAAGTGACCTCCATATCTAAATTTCATTTATTTATAGTACAAGTTCCTAATTGGGTCATAAAAGCTCATATGTGTACCAAATTCGAATTTAATCGGCGCAGTAGATTTGGAGCAAACAGGCAGTAATAGGCGGATAGACAAACACACGAGCGATCCTGTAAGGTTTCCATTTTTGCATTTGGATGTGCGGAACCCTAAAAATGATTTTTTATGTAACTTGTGCCCACCGCACTTAAAAAACGACTCTGCCTAAATCAGCCTACATATCCCTAAAATGGTAAAAATTTAATATTTTTAAATGATTGGATAAACATTATCATATTTAATAATGTAATGCCGAGGCAACTCATAAAATACAGCAAATACATGAAATAACAGCAATAATTCAACAAATTTTAAAACTAACTAGAAAAAATAATAAATGGAGTTTTGTTACGAATTTTCGTTGAGCCCTATTTTACGAAAAGAAAGCTAGTGACATTTAAATTGGAAAGGTTTGAGTAGGTGTTGTTTATCAAGTAAATATAGCAAAATGGGTTAATAGAAAAACATATTCTGTGATTGTCTGTCTGAGTCACATCCTGAATGGGCCACGCCGATTTAAGAAATGATCTATGTAAATTCCTACGACTTCTTCACAAACTGTAAATGCATAACATAAGAATGCTTACATAATTATGTCGAATATAGTCAAAATAGTAAAATTCAAGGCAAATCTTCCTCATCGTATTGCGTAGATAGTTTTTATCAATTGCAAGTCTTTTTCTATAAACTGAAGTCATCCTAAAGATAGCAGAAGTAAATTTAGAATTTTGAACAAAATTATAGTATAGCTTTGGCTCATTGGCTTTCTATATTTTCATAATAATAATTTCTACACCGTATTCTCAGCAGCTAAACCTTTCCTTTTAGGAGACTGTTTTGGCTGTTGGCTTGTCTTTGGAAACTAATGGGACCATTTTTCATCTAATTTCTATACAAAAAAAAACTTCTTATACATTTTTATTTTGCACTGTGAAACATTGAGCTGAAAAATCTACTCAGAGCGGATACATCTTTCTTGTAACCAATTTTTCAATTAACTTACCCCTGCATTTTTTTAAATCATTCAATTATTTAAATACATCATGTTTAACAAACGGCTTCTATATTGCGTATAAGCACCTTTCCAGTAGTTTATCAACTGCTTTACCCTTCATAGCTGTAGTTGCGTTTACTTTCGTGAATACAACATTGTTTTTCACTTACGACGCAGCTCATTCATCTTCTTCGCAGTTAATATTTAAAAAAAACAACAAACTATACATAAACTTATTAAAATTATACATTGTGACTTTATGATGTGTAAAAATGAAACCTCATATAAAAATATTGTCGGAAGTGAACTGAGCTTAGCTCCCTGTTGCAATTATTATATGCCCCGAGGAACATGAATGTTAACTAGGCAAGATTGAGCATAGAATGCAAGATCTAAGGAGTTGAGGAAGATTCTTTCTAAGTGATGCATTCAATTGCTTATTTCTAACTTAACGCATGCAGCTATGTCAACAATTAAGAAACTGATTAACAGGTGAATAATGTTGTCTGGCTTCAATATTTATGGCTTCCTTTGAGGAAGTGAAGTAAAAATAATGTGGATCTAAGTTTGAGCCTTAGTTAGGATTAAATTATTTTTTTTTTTTACAACTTAACTATAGAACTCTCGCTTATAATAATTAATTTATGAATAATTTCGCAATGCAATCAGCAAACATGCACTCCCATAGTAATCCAAAAACAAATAGACCTACAGCTATTGGAAATAAACCACTGCATTGATATACGAGTAAAGCCAATTAAAATCAACTGTTATTCACTTTTATTTGCTAAATTTATCAAGTTCGCAACTCCCCCTTGTCAGCAAATCCACTCCAATAAACACAATCTACTGCAATTTAATGCATACTAGGTCAACAGCTCGTAGTACGTACTATCTGTGCATTCACTGCTAGACACCCTATCATGTTGCAAAAGATAATTTATTAACAACACTCTCAAAACAATCGACGACACTTGTTCAAAACATTTGCAATTAGTTAGCAGTCGGAGCGCGTGAAAAAAGACTTAAAACTTATATATGAGTATGAGTATGACCAACAACAAAAACAGCGGCACAACCAGCAAGACCGACAAAATGAAGAAGACAACAGCGAAACAACAAATCGAACGGTCCAAGAGTGTGAAACGAAGTAAGCAGCAAGAAATCCAAAAGTGCAGACATTGTATTATTACAGTATAATATATATTGCACTCCTAATTTATATCATTATATACACTCGCTTAACTAAAGACATATAAAAATATTTATATTGCATTTTGTTTCCATATTATAATATAATATCACATTTATGTCGCGGGTGGTCTTTACGATCGTGTAAAATTATTTGCATTAAACTAGACTTGACGAATTCGCATAAGATTAATTGAATTCTATCGCGCGATTTGATTTATGGTACGTGGTTGCACGATGAATTTTTTAAATTGTTTTTATAGCTTTTCTTTTCATGAGATGCTTGGTCTGATGATTGTTGTTGGGAGTATCGGTTGTTGTTGTTAAAGGTGTATCATTCGGGGTTGAGGATGTAGTACAAGGTTGATGAAGAGAATGGAAAGAAAGTGTATCAATTGCAGGGTGTACTTCAAATTCCTGTTATTCTGTCCAGGTCTAAATCATAACAGGTTTTTAAGGTTTTATAATTACTTTTACAATATCCTTAAAACGGTATTTGTTTTCTTACCCATCTGACTATATGTCCTTTTGTGGATCACAGCAATTTTTCTCAGAAACAATAGATGCTAGAATTACTGACTTTAATAAAATATTCTGATGTTGGTCTCATTAGAGCTTGTGGTTAAACATTTTTTTAGGGTTTCGGTAGCCCTCTTGAAATGTGATTTAACACCTTGCGACTGCTTTCTTTGGGGCCACGTGAAAGAGAAGGTCTACGCCAACAGCCCAGCGTCGATTCAAGATCTCAAAGATGGGATTCGTGAGGCTACCGAGGACATAAGGAGCCACTTTGCGACTTGGTTATGGAAAATTTCATGAAAAGGATATGGTCCTGTAAGCATGGTCATGGTGGTCATTTGCTTGATGTTATTTCCCACTATTGACGACAGACCTTCTTCTTTATAATGAAATAAACATCCGATCATTTATATTGAAAAAATGGCATTTTTCTTTTAATATCAAAATAACATCTCTTATTGAAAAACCCTATATTGATCTAGATTTTATGTACACAATGTATTGCTAGTCTTGTTTTTCTTCGCTTTTTAAAATGAACTCTCCCTTTTCTTTCCCTCCCCGTAGTGTCGTAATTTTATGCAGACGGCCGGGCACGGGCAGAGTTCCCCGATAAACCATGCCAAAATTGCAGCGAGCAGGCCTAGTATTCCAGAACGAAATGCCTGCGATTGTGTTGAACTCGTAGGCCACTAATGCGCTGGGAAATATTCTAAATTTTTAAACACTTCAAATGCTTTATTTCAAAGTATTTTTCCTGTTTAACTGCTAAATGTTAACACGCTTGAATTACTAATTCTGAGAAGAAAGCATTAACATTACTCGTATTGTTTTGAAATTGAATATACTTCTCTATTGAATAAACTTTGGATTTACAAAGTCTCATAAAAATCAATTTTCTAATTGTATATATGCGTAAAAGCGCCTAGCACTGAAATACCCTATAATTACATGTAAGTGCTTCTATTGACACTCATATGGAGTACTTGCAATTAAGCTTTAGCTTTATTACCTCTATTGATTGATTCACTGCAAATGTTTGTATAAAACATAGGCCTTTACGATCAAACTAAACTAGAATTCTAGCGAAACCATTTAATTACCGTATATTAACTAACATTGTAAAGCTTGATCACTAGATTTCAAGTCAAGTTAGAAAAAATCCATCATATAAGCATACACAATAAATCAATCAATTGAAGCAATAAAGCTTAAACAGGATCGTGGCTACTTCAAATAAATCTCAGTAGAAACACAGGCAATTACATAGTATTTTAGTATTAGACGCCTTTAAGTGCGTGACACGCATGTAACCAATCCGAAATTCTATTCGCACAAAACAACCAATTCCTTTTCTATAACATTATTAACACAGTGGAATCAGCAAAAGTGCATATTGAAATTCGTTTCAGGATGCCATATTGAAAAATTAATGTGTTTGGGTCAGAAATATATACCACTGAAATACCTGTCTTTTTTGCCGAGAAGATTGTTTAAGCAACGGTTTTAAAGGAAACAAGTTCGGTAGACAGACCTACGCTGCTGTCAGAAGGGTCGTCTCCGAAATTCAGTCACCAGCAACGAATAAAGTTTGAAAATTTAAGAAGATCAAATCAAAACTGCAGTGCCTGATTCGATGGAAAGTCCATCAAATACCAAAATCATGCTGTTCTAATTGAATAAATTTCAAATGGCTATAACTTCCGTGTATATTATTCCATTTTCATCTAATTTACAAGGTATGAGGACATTTTGTTAGATCACTTAAATATCGTTGGGTTTAAGGGTACCTAACGATTTTATTGGGGAAAATGTGAAATTCGAAGATCATACTTTTATTAACAATGTTGAGCGAGTTTTGACTTCTAAGGTATTTGTTGTTGTTGTGCTCATTAGCACCTTCCTCCATAATTTTTTTTCTTCAGATTTATCAGATCACAGGTGTCCAATCGCGAGGGGGTATACATAAATTTTTCGTGTAATTCTCCTCTTTGTGCGCCCCTCGAAGCAAAAAAATGTCAGTTTAAGACCTGTTTTGAAAATTTTTCATCAAGACTTTTCATTTGATACCCATATCGGCTACTTTTGATGAATTTTTTTTCCTGAGGCCGGTCCCTTATATGGGGAGACCCCTCTTAAATATCTTATACAATTTTTTTGCAGTTTAACTTTGAAGAGAGCACCGCTTTAAACCTATATATAAAATTTGATGTTTCTAACCTAAGTAGTTTGCGAGAAAAATTGCTGTGAGACACAGACGGACGGGCAGGCAGATCGCGATTTCAGTAGGGTTTTGTAAAATTATAATAGACACAATTAGTGAAAGTTTCAAGCATATAGGTGCTTTTTCCAAGAAATCAAAACTAAATGAAAATTCACATACTTTTTTCGATTATTTAAAAAAGTTGTTAACCGATTTTAATTTTTTGAGTGTGCTTTAATAGTACTAAGTTTTTTATATCTCTATTGGCAAAGAGCTCTGAGCTATTAAAAAAATCGATTTTCAACCCATTTTTTTCATATAAAACCGTTACTTAAACTATGTTTTAATGTTTTGAAACGAATTTTGGCTGATCCTACTTTACTATATCATGTTTCTGACAGATTCTCTTACACAAAAGCAATTATACTAAATATAGAGTTTTTTGAACTCATATAGAACGTTCTTTTTTTTGTGTTTCGGAGGTGAATGCCATTTACGCTCAGAGTGTGGGACTCCCATGGTCGCAAGACTGGACTACCCACTGAACACCTCCCCTGTCAACCTGAGAACCCAGTCTGGAACCGTTTGACACATTACTTCGGGAACGTTCTTAAGAATGACTATGGAGGAACCTTTCCTATTGAACCCAATTTTCATTAGTTATCATCAGTAAACTCATACCCTGGCAAATTATTATCTAAATTTGCTTTCAAAATCTATCGTCAATTTATGCACCCTAAAATTGCAAAGTTGTGTAGCACTGCGGTCGTTTTTTGCTTGTGAGTTAGCAAACAAGGCGACGAATCTACAAAAGAACCTGCAAACAGAAAATGAACCGATTGGTGGAGTCTATATGCTAGTAGCTCATCACACTTAATGAATGATATCGTACAAGAAGTTTTGAATCAAGCGGTTTTGTACGATAACGCCGAGGTGACAGTGGAGTACGAACTGCTTCAATCTAACTGTTATGCCGTCTCCGTTTCGATAAATTTTTGACAGGCATCAACATTTGCAGTATTGAGTTGGTGGTGTAGGTTCAGTTAAAACAGATTCCAAATTTATATTTATAAAGTTCACCTTGTATCCATCGTCATTTGAATTTTCTTCGATTGCAACAACAACAATGATTTTGTGCTATGTGGACTTTGTATCGATTTAGACACTATAGTTTTGATTGGATCTTCTCGAAATTTTCAAGCAAGGTGAATAACATAAACATTTTTAAGAATTCATTCAGACAATAATATTCATTATATTTGAAAATATGGCTGTCGATTGAATAAGGATTATTTTTCTTTGAAAACAATTACTAAACTGTTTGCTGGTGTTTGCATGAAATAGGTTGAATACAAAACCCTTCTGACAGGAGCATAGTTCTGTCTACCTAACTTGTATCAAACTTCGAATACTAACTACACATTCTAGACTTATATAAAATAATTTCCTTCCACATACCATTTAGACACCGAAGACGACTCAAAGGTGTCGAAACGCGTCTGTTTGCTCAAAAAAGCAAGGCCCAACGGCTTTTCAAGAAAGAAATGCAAATAGGAAGTAAGAAAAGATCTAAGCGAAAGTTTATTGTGTCTAAACGGAATCCTATGTAACGGAGAGTGAAAATAACCTTTACTCGAAACAAATTAAACATTGAAGACAGTAGAGTTTCTGGTGAGACGAACAGTTTGCCTCAATAGAATTCGACCTACAGAGAATTGAGGTAGCCAAGACAAAGGCGGTTTTTTCACGTCCCACATGGATGCAGCGGTATTATAATTATGGAGTGCTGAAGGTAAACAAACCAGGAAAATGCTGATAAACCTATAATGGACATCTGTATAAGATAAAGAAAATGAAATGAACAAACTGTAAAACAGCATTCAAGGGAAGAAGGAACTAAGCTTATAAAGAAATCAAAAAATTCGTAAGACTAATGTAAAGCAAAAGAAGGAGTCCATGTAGCTTTATAAAGAATGTCGTAGGTAGCAACGTCAAATTTTAGGTTCGAGTTGTGAAGTAAAGAAAGTAACTCTCAAATCTTTTATATGAGCCACTTAAGAGAAAATAACCTTGAAGGCTTCAAAATTCTCTGCGTAAGCGAAACAGGTGGAATTAATGACCGAAGGAAGACCATTAATATACTTGTTACAAATAAAAGAAGACCAAGGACATGCCATTAAGGAACACCACTATTTAGAACAAAAGGAGATGTGACATATCCTTACAATGTATTATAATTTCACATAACCGTTTTGAAATGTAAGAGCAAAGTCAGTGGATGCCTAGTTATGTTGAAATGTAAGAGGTTTTTGATCAAAACATAATAATTGACCAAATTAAATGTCTTAGGAAAGTCAAGTTAAAGGGCTACTATTTAAAGTTAGTTATCAAAGGCTCCTACAGCAGCAGTGAAAGTTCCATAAGATTGGTCATAGTAGATCTGCATTGAATTAAGCTATTTTGCTCTGGTACCAAGTCATATTGTACTGGGAATATCACTAAAAGGCCATGATGTGAATCTCTAGAATACTTGTATAACTTCTGTCGAATCTTTAGCGTGAATTCTCGCTCTGGTTCCTTCATTCAATTTAGAGTCATTTGGTTAAAAATTATGATTATTCTCTCTGATAAGGTAACATCCTAACCCATTTTCTTCTCTCCTCTAGTCGGTAGGATATTTTTATACAAGATTGGTTGAGTCTTGTCCATTTCATACGTGACACTCTCCTCATCGGTAGGATATTTTTATACAAGATTGGTGACGCTCTCCTCATCAATTTAAAGAGGATGAAGTTTAGTTCTAGAAATTTTAATTTGATGCTTGCAAGCGGTGTTACTTTTAGAATGTGTTTGTCGAGATTTATCAAGTTGAGAATTATCTCCATTGCATTTGGTGTGTTGTCCTGAGGCGACCAACGTTGTTTTTGCTTTTCTAGTTTCTTTATGGAAGTTTTCTTTTTTACTACTGATCACTATATGACCACTCCGTGGGTCTTGTTTTAGCTTCAATTTTGTAGTAAAGTTCAAGTGAGTGAATTTGGGTTTTCATTCCCATATTCTTCCTACAACTCACCTTATTTTGCAGAATATTGGCATCGCCACCATGTTGCTTTTTTTCTAACATCTCAGAAGTGAGAAGCCTACGTTAGTTGCTCTTAAATAGTTCACACTGTTCATTACTCTTATTTGCTTGCCTTCCATTTTAGGGTCGTAAATATTGCCCGATTTTCAGCGATTAATGGATAGCAAGTAACCACGTTGTCGACCTTAATATTCAGTTCACTTGCCTTTGCTCACGTATGCGATAGGTAGACAAGACAATATGACAAATACAAACAACTGCACCAACGACAAAAAAATAATGGTGGGTTATTTTTCTCTCTTCAAGCAAAACTGTTACATTACCACTACAAATCCAAACGTCCCAATTTTAAAACACTTTTCAGGCGTTTTAACAATTAAAACACCTAAAACGTTTTATTAAAACGCCTAGAAGTTTTAATTTAAAACACTAGGTGTTTTAATTAAAACACCTAATATTTTAATTAAAACACCAGCCGATTTAATTAAAACGCCTGGTGTTTTAAATTAAAACGTCCAGGCGTTTTAATTTGAAGCGTAACTTACATTGTTTCTTTCATGAAAAACTTACGAAATTTATCACTTCTATATACTGATAACACCTTTGCTCGCACTTGACTGCTTTAAACAGGAACTGTCTAAATTTAAATACCACATCTTCTACTTTAAATAGAACTTCATTATTTGTTGTACTATTTGCACAAAGAATTACTGTAGAACACATATTGAAAGACAGAAGTAAGGATTTGGACGTGAACTCGAAACCAAACTTTCTATCACTGTTATAAACTCACAATACCTTTTCTCGTACTTTACTGCTATAAACAAAAAGTGTTGAAGTTACCTACCACTTATTCTACTTTAAACGAAACTTTTATTTTTTGCACAATTTTCACAAAAATTACTAAAGAACACATGTTGATAGACGTTTTCTGACGGGAGCTTCAAATATTTTCAATAAAACACATAGGCATTTTAAATAAAACGCCTGGTGTTTTAATTAAAACACCAGGCATTTTAATTAAAACGTTTCCTTGATGTTCTGTCAATTAAAACACTTAAAGCGTTTTTTTCTCGATAAAACGTTTGAGGCATTTTAATTTGAAACGCTTACGTTTTAATTAAAACACTAAGCGTTTTAATTAAAACACTAAGCGTTTTAATTAAAACACTAAGCGTTTTAATTTAAACGCCTCAAACGTTTTATTGAAAAAAAACACCAAAAGCGTTTTAATTAAAACACTTAGGTGTTTTAATTAAAACGCTTTAAGTGTTTTTTTTCAGTGAAACGTTTGAGGCATTTTAAATAAAACGGTAAGTGTTTTAAAATAAAACGCCCGAGGTGTTTTATTGAATTAAAACACTGTTTTAATTAAAACGCTTAGGTGTTTTAATTTAAAACGTTTGGGTTTGCAGTGATACTTTAGTACAAGCTTTAAAAACTGATTTCAGGATCAGCCATACGCAAAAAGTAAATAGAACACAGCTTTGCATCAGATCCCAGAGAAAATGAGAGATGTTCAGTTGGAGGTTGAAAAAGAAAGATTGGCCCACAAGTCCCATCAAAAATACTTTATTTGGAATTGACACTTCGCTTAGAGTTAGTTAGAGTATTTCATTATTTTGATCGAACGTATGGGAAGATGATGTGGTCAGTACCACGCCGTTGATCCATTCATCCAGCTGTGACACGTTCTGATTTTAAACCAGTCCGTATTATAATTGAATGCACCTATAGCCCATCAGAAGAATCATTCGAAACAAACTCGTTGTCATCAGTGGGATTCAAAGAAGGGACTTTCGGCTTACACAGCGAAAACTGTAACCACTACACAACGTGGGTTGTCCCAGCCGAATTAAGAAGAGGTCATCATCAATACAACAGCAAAAAATTGTCAGGGCAAGCTACAACTGACCGCAAATAACGTACAAATATGGGAACGTTTGCTAAGCAGATTTGCAGAATCAGTGGCTTCCGCCATGAAAGCAGCGGATTGGGCATCTCCAAGAAACTCATAATTTCAGGCAAATGTCTCTAGTCTGTTTATAAAGGGAACAATTGATGTAAAATGTGGTAATGAGATAAACTCAGGAGTAGTTACAACTGTAATGGAACGAAGCATCTAAAAGGACAGCGTAGGAAACTACTCTTACTGTAGAAGAAGGGGTCAAAAGAAGTGGTCTCATACTAAGAATAAAAACTAGCTGAGTGATCAACGCCTCAAGAATATGCATTCAGGAACGAGGTAAGAAATTTTTTTTTGGGACAGAAGCTGTTCACGAGGAGTGACAAACCCTGTGAAAACATATCATCGGTACAATGCCAAAGTGGCATATCTGAAAATTTGTCAAACTGAGAAATAGCAAGACTAGGGCAGGCATAGTTAGTAAGGTAGAATAATAATTAAAGTACGTTGTGCAGCAAACTAAAGTCAACATTATATACAATGAATTCGACTTAATACTATGAAGAAACTCGCCAGCGAATACCTTTAAACGTAGGTCAAACTTAATTTTCTCGATTCGGAAATTTTAGCAAATACGACACTTTGGCATTGCACAGACGAAATGGGCAGATGCTTCTTTCAAAAAGATTAGTTTTCCAGCACGCATTCGACGTAGCTTTAAGAAACAACATAAGCAGTCGAGAAGCACTGTGGTGATCAGGAGTGGCTGCTCCTGAAGAAATAAGGTGGTCACCCGGTCGAAACTGCTTAGTTTGTTGTTTCATGAAATTACATCCGTCAAGTTTCCATCCTTTAGGCAGAGATGAGTGGTTCACTTCAGCAACTTTAACATCTTTAGGTTTGATTCCCCTTGTAACGGTTCCTTTTTGTAGAATGTTTGCGTTTGTCTTAAGCCTCCGTGTCCCCTGACATTAATGAGAGAAAAGAATTTTAAATTACTGTAGAGTAGCTTAATTGACACATAATAGAACATTTCTAATGATCGGTACGTCTCGTAGAGTAGAGTACGCTTGATAAATATTTTTTAATGTAACTTTGTGGCTCGACAAGAACCCATCTCATATGATCCCGCAAATAGATAGTCGACAAGCACGCGTACGCGGTTGTTAAGCAAAGCTAGTCAGCTGCGCTCGGTCTTGTTTATAGCTCGATGACACCTGTGCCAGACAATCGCACTCGTGTCCTACACGGATTTTTAGAAAAAAAATCCTTATATAGCCAATTTAAGCAACAAATGTATAACTAGAATGGACTCCATGAAGCAGTTCCAAAAATCAAGCCACAATTACTGACGAACCAGAACTTTTCAAAACTGAATAGCTAGAAAAATTTCAGAAACAGTTAAACAAAAAATAGCCTAGTTTCAATAAGGGATTGGGACACGAAAAAAAAAAAAACAGACACAGGCAATTGCAGCAAATATTCTAGCAATGCAAAGAATACACCAGTTGAACTTTCTAGCAGTTTTTAGGCCTGACTGATAATCGATAATCGAGAAATTTGAAAATGAGATACAGGTACCAGCCGGCACATAAGATTCGCTAGCCGAGCAACGATAAATTTAATCTCTAGATCCAAAGAGAAAGCACTGGGAAGTTAAAATTCGCACGGAAGATAACGAGAAAGAAGCTTCCTTCATCGGAAACAAACTTTAGGAGTTTAATGGCATTCAGACTGTGGAATACTTCCGTTAAATCCAAGTGATGAGTGGAGCGTGTTCTGAAGAGCGAGTTTTGAAAACTCGTGCTTTGTACACTGACAATGTTATATTAATACGCAAGACTTTCGAAACCTCAACCATGATAGCAATCTGAGAAAAGTGTTTCAAAGACTTCATGGTATACATTATCATAGCCATGAAAACCATCGCAATTAAACTAGCAAAGTTTCTAGTCCGGAGGTGGCATTTTGACCCGATGATACAGGCTTGCCAGGGTTGCTTCGAAGAAATATGGGCTTGTGTTGGACCACTTATATCCGCACATAGTTCCCACTAAAAGTCGAAAGATCAGAGAAGGGTAACTCAAGGATAAAGGGGCATAGCAAATCATGCTGTTGTATTTCGTCTACTGTTTCTAAAAGGACAAATAAAAATAGACCAATAAGACAGTGTTTCATGAAAAAAGTTGCATAAAGCAATTTGAAGCAAGTATGAATAAATTTTGAATACACAATGAAATTACATCATCACTACGAAATTCGTTAGACTCCAGGCAGCAGTCATGAACCTTATAATTTTGTCCCATTATTTGAAGAGACCTTTGCTACATCAACGAATGAAACGATGACGTTTTAACACTTCAAATGTTTTATTTTTGGATAATTACACGAAAGTGTGGTAAAATGACACACTTAAGTGTGATGAAATGACTCAAATTGCACACTTTTAAATTTTAATAAAATGACTACAAAAACACGGTAAAATACATTGATTTAGTATACTTAGCATTCGAAGCAACTTTGGTCTTTCACAACATCTAGATGACTTTTATTGAAACGTTTTGTCTTACTGTCGTCTACTATTTCTGCCTGTATCGTCTTAAACTTACCTACGCTATAACCAGTTCAAATTTGCTTTTCTTTATTTTCCCATTCACTGTTTTGGGGCCACAATTTGGCTTTCTGCCTGTTCAAACTTCCGATGCAACACAACTGATCTAATCACTTAGGACATAGCGTTTGATCTGAGGGAATAAGGGCGGAATGGAGATTGCAGTAAAGAATTGGCCAGCTTCTGAGGATAAGCATCAAATAAAGTATATAATAGGATTGTAAGATAGCTTGTATGAATTGAATGAAATAAAGTAATTAATTAAGCACAAAAAGGTAATCTTAATGATTCTGCGAAAATTAAAGAAGCTCAAACCACTCCTAGGATTCAACCTCTACATCAGCCTATTATAGCCCCTACATCAGCCTATTATAGGCTCTACGTAAGCCTATCATAAGTATTCATTGTGGATAATTCAAATTTACAATGATGAAGCGATCTTGAGAATCTTGTGAAACAGTCATCGTGCCTCAAACAAAGATTTAATATGTGTTTCTTTAGATCCGGAGAATTAAACAATGGCAGCACTGTTTTTGGTCACAGCCAATGTCAAGATTCGCAGTTGTTTTGAGGTAAGTTCAATTTGGACTCACGCCGCCGCAAAGTTTGAAAATTTTTCAAAATGTTGTTCAGTGAAGAAGCACACTTTCGATTAAATGGCTTTGTCAATAAATTGCCGAACTTGGAGTGATAACTGTCCACAAGCAGTTTTCGAAACACCAGCAAACACAGAAAAGTCACCGTTTTATGCGCTTTATTGACCGATGGGATAATTGGTCCATATGTCTTCAAAAATAATGGTGGTCACAATGTTCTAGTCAACGGGGAGCAGTGTAGAGACATGATTACTAACTTTTGGTACCTCAAGTGGAAGGCATTAATATGGCTGATATGTGGTTTCAGCACAACAGTGCGCGATACTATTAAATTACAGAAAAACACATTTGACGAACGATTAATTTCATGACACAGCCCTGTTAACTGGCCGCCGCATTCGTAAGATTTGACACGGTTACAAGTTGAATGTCTACGCCGATAAACTATAAACAATTGACTACATGGAAGCCAACATTCTACAGGTTATTGTCGAAAGGCAGCCTGAATTAGTGCGAACAATGTGTGAAAATTTGACCTCCAAATTACACCAAACTACGCAGGAGCTGCGGCGGCCACATGACTGAAATCATCTTTAAATATTAATGACAAAAATATCTGTCAAATAAAGTCGATTCCATGAATTATTACCAATTCCTTTGCCACCCCACAGATATATTGGGACTACTCCGGCTGAGGCTCCACCAACCCAACTAACTCACCCGGAGACGGGCTCAGGCGCCACCCGTTCGATCCACCAAGCCTCCAAAAGGTGGTCCAAATGAGAAAACGACCGACCGGAGCGAAATTATTACCTGGAAACGTTTGTCGCTCGCCGCCACCTAGCCGCGGAGTTCATCCACCAAACACTCTACTACGCAGTACCACCGCCACACATGACTCGCAGTTTCCCACACCGGGGAAATTGAAATTAACGCCCTCCTTATCACGTAGCACCGACATCACGAGAAAAGATTAAAGCCACATTATCGTTCACTCCACTCGCCAAAACCGCTCTTCCAACACAAATTTTCTTCAGATAAAATACAAGCCAATTACATACGTTTATTTCCTATGCTAGCAAGGGCCCTCTTTCTTCCACTCCTTGATATAGACACCGCCGGGACTTAGTCATCTCGTACAAATTTCAGACTTTCCAATTCGAAAAATGTTCTCGTTGTAATACCATTCCGTCTTATTCCTCCGCCAGTAGATGGAAAATTCCAAAAGAGAAAGCGCGCGAAACTTCCTGGGCTTAAATAACCTCCGGTTATCGTTTTCTACCATCCACCGAGAAAATTTTGTTTCAGGGTTCACCACCCTTCAGGAGTGGTTTTTCCTGTACGTCGGAGTATTCCCCTCGCTTCGATTTCATTCACAATGGGTTTCACTCGATGGCGATCCTGGTGGGGATAAAGTGTATTACGCGCTGAATGCGCTGAATACGTTTGGCTGACTGTTCGAACTGTCAGTAATGTTTATTTACATTTTTGCTCATTTACCCTTCCGTGGTTGATACTAGTGAATTTGTGCGGGGAAAGTGAGTGGTGTGCAACGGTACGATGTCGCTAGCCAGCCAGAAGAGGAGGTAAGATGTTCCGTGTTTCTTCACAATAAAAACCATTTGATATTCGTAGAATGATCGACAACAAAGTCTTCACTTGTGGACGCTTAACTAAGATTAATTTTTTAGCGCAAATCATTCTTTTCTCGATAAAATTTCGTCACTGATTGACGGGAAACGAAAACATACGCCTTGAAATGCTAGATTTTATTTTTTGATGGATCGGATTCTTTGGTTTCAACGTTTCTTGTCGCTGCTTCTTCTTTTAATTTTCGTTCTGCCACGAGTTCGCGCTTTACTTATGCTTAAATTGCTGCCAATGAAGTGTTAAATTCACAACTATCTTCCTTTTGTACGCGTGCCATTGCTGCCTTGGCAGCTGTTCTGGCTTCGTTACTCAGCTCGTTTTTCTTTGGTGGTATCTATGCATCTCTGCTGGATCAGCGTGCCTGTGAAGATGCTTGCGGCGGTGGAAAATTGAGTTTGTGCCCTTGCCCGGCAAGATTTAGCTTAACTTTCGCCTCCTTTTTTTCCTTTTCGGAAAAAGTTTTTAATATAATCTGCTGACATCTTAGATTCTAGGCGAATGTTCCTTAAGTAATTTAAGCTTTGTAATCGATAATTTTAGCTCTCCAATTCCCTTCCAAGTGCTTGGCCTGACAAATCGATCTGTTATGATTTCATCGTACTTTCACCATTAGATTGTAATTAAAACGATGTTCAAGAAGAATCTAGTCAAAAAGACTTTGAGGAGCGTAAACTAGAGCTCGGTGAACTCGATAATAAGTAGAGAGCCACTCAGTAGCTGCACAACTGATAAGAATGTCGACTTTAACGACAGCTTCGCGTTTAGATCCGCACTCAAAATCGTTTCTATGTATATTTCGGCAGCCCTCAGGCTCGAATTTAAATTAATCAAATTATATACTGCATCAAAATTCATTGGGAGTCTAAGTCGGAAAGTAGAATTTGAATTTGATTTGGGAAATGATGTAAATGCCCGAAAATTTTCGTGAATATTACGAAGACCTCTTGTCGCATGGCGGGAACATCGATTCAAATTTTGGATTTCCTTTCATCGTTACGTGTTATTTTGTTTCAGATGCGATTTCGATTGCTTCGAGGGGTTGTATATTGTGTGCTGCCGCATATGTTGAGTGAATGTCGAAAGTTTCCGCTTCCATGTGATCTAGTCGTAGTGCCAGGAATTTCGCGTTTCGGTTCGAGCTCACGTTGGTCCTTAGTGCTTTCAGCACTTGCTACTGCTCGCGTTGTCTATAATGAAGCGACCTAGCTAATTAAGTTTAATTACATGATGTTAAAAGGTAAAAAATATTATGTGGCTTGCTTTTCGTAATCTTACAAGAAGCCGTTTTATGAATGAAAATAAAATTCCTTGCTGTTGGCTACATTCTTAGATTATCACAAAATTTAATAAAGTGCGTTTCGATATTGCGTAGGTTTAAATCTTACGAAATCGCGTTTGGTAGTGTTGGGAGTGAACAACACTATGAAACCTCAATGTTCACCTGTAACAGAATATTAAAACCATGTTTCTTTGTTTTATTTGAATTTAAAGTTCTTGGTTTTTAAAGAAACATCCTTTACAATATCACAACTTAAATAGAACAACAAAGAGCCATCAATAAATCCAAATCTTGTAGAATCACCTTATATGTTTCAAGTCTAGCTAATTTCCACGGAGATACCGCTGTTCAAATCTACCTAAATATAATAATAGTATTTTCGGAGCGCTGAACAAAAGAAGGCTTCATATCCACTCACTTTTAATTGTAGAATTGATTAAGTAATATTAAATTTAATGTAAATTGTCTTTTTAGTCACCCTATACTCATGATTATCAATTCCCACTGCATATTCACTTTCCAACGTTTACCCCTTTCAAAAATTACTTTGACAGCTATTATTCATTGTATCATACTCCAAAGAGAGAGGCCTTGAGTCTACCATCTGATGTTAAAAATGTGTAAGCTCAACAGAGCAGGGTAAGGAGGAGCAGCACAACGCAGAAGACTACACTACACGGCTGTATGGACATGCTGAAAACACTTCAAAACATTATTACACAAACGTTTCCTCAACAGTCGTCAGACAGACCAACAGACGTAAATGGAAATTTAAACATATTTTCTTACGCATGCTCCAACAATTTTATTAAGTTCACATGCAAAATAATCTTTTCTTGATCCAAAGATTGTTGTACGTATGTAAGAATGGTAGTCAATGGATAGGAGGATTTCATGTGATTTTCATTTTGATTTCTGTTTGCAACAGAATAAATCATACATATACGGTTTGTGTCTTACATTGGATGCGAGGTGACCAATTATTTGAAATTAACCAGGTATATTTGTTTTTTTTCTTTTTTTGGTAGAAATTTTGGCAATGTGAGGTTTGATAACTGAAAATATATGAAAATTTAGATTTTATATGAAACTAATGAAAATAATTTCTCTTAAATTTTGGTAATGTGAGGTTTGATAACTGAAAATATTTGATAATTTAGTTTTTATATGAAACTAATGAAAATTTTCTCTTAAAAGAAATGGAGAGAAGGAAGACAAATTCCATTCTTAAATTCTACGAAGTATAATCAGATATAAGTTTGAAATTTCGCAATGGAAAAATTTATGGATCCGCGTTGGTGTTCTATTGCTTGAAACTATATTCTGGGTATCGTAAAACTTGAAAGATTTAACAGCTAGCCCGAAGCCTCCAAGCCATAACCTTCCTCATCTCTTCATTAGCTGTGTTAAGATAAAACCGAAAACCGCCAAAAGCGACTAAATTAACGATAGCATTGATAATCCAGAAGAATAAAGCATTTCTTCTTTTTTCGATAGTCGCTACACTAGCAATAGGAAAAAATTGTTCAAAATTCCTACTTCCTCTATTCTTTTCCGCAAGCAAGTCACCTTATCATCATATGCATAACTACTATTCTCCAAAATACGCCGCTGTATCGCTGAGTAGAGGTTAATGACGTCTATCTTTCATTTTTTCTTTGACTCATGTCTGCATCATCACAGTTTAAAAAACCATCTATCTGTCTGTCTTTGATCTAAATATTTTCCTCAACGTTTTTTTGATAAAAGTGGGAAACTTGTTTTTGCTTGCATTCTTAATTATCGCTATGAGATGAGGTTTCATTTCCTACTCTATGAATTTTAATGATTTGATTCTGAGCGAAAATATACTATATTTGAAGGTTTACAGCTATATCCATCGTCACTAGATTATACGTATATGTTAATATTTGTTTTACATGATGATGTTTAATTCAAAGTTAGATATTAATTAAAAATTTTTACAAACAAAGCTCATTTACGTTAATTATGATTGTATTCAAATTCAATGTGAACTTCATAGCAATATTAAGACAAAATGGAGAAAAATTTTTAATCAATTAAATCCGTGGTTCAGAAAATTTTAAGTAATATTTTAATTCTTCGTTATCTCGGTTTTTTTGCGCCATTTAAAAAATCTCCAAATAAATGTTCCTCCAACTTTTCCAGAAAAACGCAAATATTGTCAATTTAATGCTAAACAAATATATATTTCGGAGGTAAGAGTTCCTCCTTCTTCAGTGTTTTTTTGTTAACAACAAAAACAAAAAAACACTGAAGAAGGAGGAACTCTTACCTCCGAAATATATATTTGTTTAGCATTAAATTGACAATATTTGCGTTTTTCTGGAAAAGTTGGAGGAACATTTATTTGGGGAATATTTTAATATTGCCTGAAATTTTCCATGAATCGATGTCGCCATCATATGTGTGCGTGTTTCGAAACAATTTTGTTAAAACATATTTTAAGATTCTATAGACAAGAATGTTTTATTGCTTTACGGAAATTTTCCTGGGAGTTGATATAAGCGGATCACACTAGTTGATTTTCATTCATTTAATTCGGAACGAACTAATCCACAGTGTTGAATTCTTTTTTTTCATCAGCTCAGTAAAATGTGCTTGATTAAATATTATCAAAGAACCACTCAAAAATTTTAAATAAAATTTTATTCTAGTTTTTCACAGAGCATGGCAAATTTTATAAAACAAAGGATTCTTTACAATGAGATTATCATCTAAATGTTTTGCGAGGTTCGCCTAAAAAGAGGTCCGCGCGAAAACATTTGACGACTACTCATGATCTCGCCGGCGGCTGCGATATTAGCGGAATGTGTTAGAACGTACATTTGTTAATATTGCCTTTTCGGTGTTCACCGGGCTCCGTTATCACTCAAACTGCCATGATTAACTTACTTAGATCCAACCTTAGACTTCATTGGATAGACCACTGAGGAAGAGGTTAGATAAGCCCTGAAACAGCTATCTGATCCAGAGGAAAAAAGTAAATTCAACCTTAGAAATTGAATTTTTATTTCTTATTTCTAACTTTCGATGTTTGTTAGCCATCATCCGGATGATGATGAAAAATGTCAATGAGGAGTTATTAGACTACTATTTTTATAATGCACCTTTTTATTAGTCGATTTCAAATTATTCCCCAGAATATAATAAATTTTCGGAATTTCATGACATAACAAATATTTATTCTAATTTCAATATTAATCATTCATAAATTAGAGAAGTGTGTTTTTATTCGGTATTGCTTGTTGCTTGATTATTTTAGCTTCATTCAGATTGTTTTCAAATTCAATAAAAAATTATAACTATCAATTAATATCAAGTTGATCAAATAAATTAGCAAAAAGTCTGAAAGTAATTAATTCAGCACATTTCGATATTTCTGATTTCACTCTGAAATGTATCGATATCCTTATCTAATGTATTCACAAAGAGGATGCAGGAAAGGTGATAAGTTGTAAATTATGTTTGGCAAAAATATTCAATGCAGAATAGAACTAGATGGCTGAAGCACATTGTCTTATTATCTTTCAATGCAGCCGTTAAATATTCCATTTTGATGATTTTTATCTTAATTATTCATTTGCATTGTTTTATTCAGGCATGATTCCTTCTTTTATTAATTTTATTGCATATTTAAGAGAGAGAGAGAAAGAGGTAAATAGTTCCACACTTTTTTTTATGAATGCTTTTTTCTAGAATGATTGGATTGAATTAAATGATTCTGACAATGAAAAAAAAAAAATGAATTAGAATGTGGCACAAAAGCCGATATAATGAAAGGGGTGCTTCTAGGCAAGTAAAAGCTATTATTTTTATTGTCTGTTGAGAATACATTTTGATTAAAAAATAATAATATGTGGGGCGCGGAAATTTTTGAAAGCGGGAAGCAAAATGAGAGATTAACAAAAAAGCAAAATTCCTTTTTTTTTCGTTTAAGAGTTTTATAATAAAGATTTTTACAATAGCCGATGCCTGTCTGTCCGTCAGTGCGCCGCAGCAAGTTTTCTCAGAAACGACTCGTAGATTAACTAGAGTCATCAAGCCTTATGAAGAGCTCAGATGTGGTAGGCTTATGAAAATATTATAGTCTAAACAAATTTCAAAGGATTTGAGAGGGCGTGCCCTCGTTTAGGGATGAGACCCTTTGCAAATATTTCTTCACCGAAAACAGTCAAGTAGGGTGTCAACCGACGGGCATTGATGAGGTCTTTTAATATCAGGTCTTAAAATTACAATGTCAATACCGAGAGAAAAAGAGGAATGCGAAATACCTCAAATTCTATGAAAGTACCTTAAATTCTATGAAATTTGACATCAAGATGGTTATTTGAAAATTTGATCGATCCTTAAAAATTTCAAAATGGTCCAATAATATTTCGAGAAATCACAATAGCTTACGTGTTCCTGTATAATCACAGCAATACATGAATATGCTACAATATGCGCTTCGAGTTCACTCAGACACTAAGGGTGTGTTGGGATTTACACGAAATTGTATCATGAATATTTTAAGAAATTGTTAAAGGAGCGATAATAGTAAATAAAACAAAATTTTTAAATGGGAACAGCATTACTACCAAATTGTGCAGCATGTAAATGTGGACACTTTTGGTGGGGCTTTTCGGTGCCGGAGCGCTTGTCGGAGAGGGGCGTAGGGCGCCATTCCTCGTGAGCCGTCGAGTGAGGCTACAAATCAACAGAAACAAACTGATTGCGTGAGTGCCTACAGTTTCCACTCACTAGCTGTTTTTGCAGCGTCGTAAAGACTCTTATGTCAGGAGAAAAACAAAAGAAATCTGAACCAGATCTGCCTGTAAAAATCACTAAACCAAACTATCCAACCCTACAGCAACTTCAGAACTTTAGCATGTGTTGAAGAATTTTGCATTTTTTCCATTACGGATTATTTATTTTCCGTTTTAAAATTAACTAAACATGGGAGATCAATCTTGAAAGAATTTTCCTATAGAATTCTTTACGCGTTCCACCTGAGTCAAGTTTACACTTTTATAATTCATGTTATTTTAACTACTAACACTGGCTTTGGTTTTTCTGTTCGCACGCAATATTAGTTAAAAAATTAATCGATACAAATTATAACGTCCAAGTAAACTTGAGGTTACTCTTAGTTACTACGGAAAGTATGCCTCTGATTTGACTGCAAAGTATTTCTGCCAAATATGCAATTCCACCCATTTGAATTGCCCAAGAATATCTGCCGAATCTGCGGATCCACCAATTTGAATTTTCCTCGCTTCTTCTCCATAATAAAATATTGATTTTCAAATTGTCTTGCAATTCCGTCCGAAATCTCCACCAAACTGCTACTGGTCTAAACGTACTCTGGATTATACCCACCGTCGTTGAGGAAACCCCACCAAAAGAGACCAGACAACGTCCTCCAGCTACCTTTTCAGCTCGTCTATAACCACCGTTTTTTATCCTTTCGCAACACGCAACACGAGCGTTACAACAGTGGTTCTCCACCTCCAAATGCGGTGAAATGGGACATAAAAGAAAAGAGTGTACGAAGGAGGCACATGTATTCTCTGCAAAGATGCTAACCCAACACCTGTTGTTGGACACGTCTTGGGATCAGGAAAATGTCGGGTGTTCCAGGAAGCCCTAGCCAAGGCAAAATCAGAACTTCGATGACCCACATCCTGCAGCTAAACTTACACCGCAGTTCAACCGCCCAAAATCTGCTTGAGCAATTGGCGAGGGACATGAAAGCCGACTTCTTGCTACTGAGTTAGCAACATCATAATAAAAATCCTGCATTATGGTATTCTGACAAAACTGGTACTGCCGCCATCTGGGTTCGGAACATTGATTTTCAAGCGGAGTGTTGTGGACGGGGGGATGATTTCGTGTGGGTTCGGTGCTCAGGGACTACCTTCTTTAGTGTTTCCCCAACGCCGACCAAATCGATATCATCTTTCCAAGCCAAACTTAATGCTCTGGAGGGCGCTGTCTCGAACGCAGAGGGCAAAGTGCTCGTTGGGGGCGACTTCAACGCGAAAGCAATCGAATGGGGCATGCCTCAAACGGATCCGCGGAGAAAACGAATCCTGGAAATGGCGGCCAGGACGGCGCTCGTCGTACTAAACTCCGGAAATACACCGACTTTCCGCCGTATTTGCTGTGAGGGAACCATACCGGACGTGACATTCGCCTCGGAGTCCTTAGTACGGAAGATACACAATTGGAAAGTATTAGAGGACTACTCAGCCAGTGATCATCAGTTCATTCTGCTTGAGATAAGCAATGTTGTCTCCCGACGTCCGTTCTCTCGGCTTTCTGCAATTGGATGGAACATAGAAAGGATGGACGTCGACAGGTTCGTCGAGGTGCTCACAGCAGGTGAGCCGCTGCAGGGAGCTTCGGAGTGGACGGAAGAACTGGCAGCTCAAGACGTGGTGAACTCTACTATGAGCATCATTACGACTGCTTGCTGCGCCTCTATGGCCCGGCAAGCCCCCAGTGTACTGGTGGTTAACTGAAATCGCTGAAAAGCGAAGGGAGTGTCACAAGCTTCGACGTGAGGCTCAACGGGCGCGGGACCGTGACGAGGCATGGGTGACAGCATATAAGTCCGCCAGGAAATGCCTTCGCAAACTGATCAACAATAGCAAGGCTCGCGGCTGGCAAGACCTAGTGGACAATGTGAACAAGGATCTGTGGGGCCTTGGCTACAAGCTAGTTATGCGGAAGCTTGGTGCCCTAAGGAAGCCTTCTATACATGACGCGGAAAAGACGGACGCGATAGTGCGGGGACTCTTCCCGGCCCATCGCGCCCGTATTGACGTTGTCCATGGCGAAACAGCAGTCGAGTGTCCACTCTTCACAGAGCCGGAACTGGAAGAGGCAGTCCTTTCATTGAAAGCGAGGAAGGCTCCAGTTCCAGATGGTGTTCCGGCTGAGGTGTTGCGGCTCGTCTATCACCATTGTCCTGACTTGCTGCTCAGCACATTCAACGCTTGCCTATGGGACGGGGTTTTCCCGGTACGATGGAAGGTGGCGTCGCTCGTGCTGATCAGCAAGGGAAAGGGAAATCCCGAATCGCCTTCTGCACACCGCCCGTAATGCATGCTAGACACGGCTGGGAAATTGCTAGAGAAACTCATCAAGAGAAGACTCACGTTCGCGATTCGTGTTGCTGGAGACCTATCTCCTCGGCTGTACGGCTTTAGAGTAGGACGTTCTACCATTGATGCGATTGCAGAGGTGGCGAATGCGGTCCAAAAGGCAGAGGCATATAGTCGCGCCAAGCGACGGATCGTCCTGTTGGTGACACTTGACTTCAGGAACGCCTTCAACTCCGCTAGACGGGTGGATATTCTGGAGACGCTGGAAAACTCTTTTCAAGTTCCAGAATATCTAATGCGGCTTTTGAGGAACTACCTAAAGGACCGAAGCCTGCTGTACGACACGACACAGGGCCAACGAAGGATGGAAATTACATCGGGTGTTACCCAGGGATCTATCCTTGGTCCGGACCTGTGGAACGTGTCTTACGACGGGCTACTGAGACTTGATATGCCAGGTGAGTCACGCTTGGTCGGCTATGCTGGACGCACCGTTGAACAAGCGCAACTTAGGCTAGGTATGCTAATGCGTCGAGTGAGGGACTGGATGACTGCTCGCGGGCTCAGTTTAGCAGTGGAGAAAACCGAAGTGGTCATCCTGACAAAAAAGAGAATCCCTAGAGTAAGGATGATCAGTATTGGAGACATACAAATCGAATCGAAGTCAGCGGTGAAGTACCTGGGGCTACTGATCAACTCGAAGATGAGTTTCTCTGAGCAAATCAGGGCAACGGCCGAGAAGGCTGCTTCGGAAATCTCGGCTCTGAGTCCAGTTATGGCCAACGAAGGGGGACCCAGCCCGTCAAGAAGACGCCTCTTGATGAGTGCTGTAGGGTCAGTGCTACTGTACGGAGCAGAAGTATGGGGCGACGCTCTCAGCAAGGAGGTATACCGAAAACGTTTGGCACAGGTACAGAGAAGCGGAGCACTGAGAATTGCATCTTGCTATCCGACAGTCTCTGATTCGGCGGTGAAAGTTATTGCAGGTGTGATGCCTGTCACCCTTGTTGCTATAGAGCGCCGCGCTATTTACCTGCGCCGAAACAAGGATGCGAGGGAGATGGTTGTCCACGAGGAGAGACAGCGCTCGGTCAACGATTGGCAGCAGTCTTGGGTCAATCGCACGAAGGAAAGATGGACTGCACGCCTCATCCCGGATGTGAAACCGTGGCTAAATCGAAGGCACGGTGAGACTGACTTCTATCTGACCCAGTTTTTCAGCGGGCATGGGTATTTTCAGTCTTACTTGCACAAGATTGGTAAGTCACGGTCCCACGATTGTCGGTTTTGCCCAAGAGAGGAGGACAATGCCTGCCACACATTTTTTGCGTGTACAAAATGGGTCAGGCTGCAAAGGGAACTCTACAGGGAGACGGGAGAGCTCACCCCGGATAATTTAGTTGCGGTGATACTTTAATCGGTTGACAAATGGTACCAGGTAGCACATTATGCTCGGGCAGTCCTAAAATACGAGGGTCATTCAACAAGTACTTGGCCTCACCGCCCGATGGCACTGCTATTAAATTCGATCACCATCGTGTAGTACATTCTTTTAGTAGCCTACTGTCAAAGTTTCAGTCAATTCCCTTCGTTAGTTTTGTTTTGATAGCCTATGGAAGCGAGCGTGTCGGTCGGTTGTACAAAAATGGAAAAAGAACAATATCGTTCAGTGATTAGATTCTTGTTTTTGGAAGCGAAAACGCACTGCGAAATCAAAGATCGCTTGGATGCTGTGTACGGTGACTCTTCTCCTTCGATGGCGACCGTCAAGAATTGGTTCAACGAGTTTGCTCGTGGCCGCACGTCGGTTTTTGATGAGCCATGCCCAGGTGCCCCGAAAACGGCTGCTTCGGAGGAAAACGTTAAAAAATCAACGATCTCGTCTTAGCAGACCGTCGATTGAAGGTTCGCGAGATAGCTGAGACTGTGGGCATCGCAGAAGGAACGGTGCATCATATTCTACACGAAGAACTGGGCATGAGAAAGCTGTCGGCGCGATGGGTGTCGTGTTTGCTCACACCGGAAAACAAACGCAACCGTGAGAACACATCGGCGACGTGTTTGGCACTGTTTCAGCGCGATCCGGCGGAGTTCTTGCGTCGTTTCGTGACTGTCGACGAAACATGGAATCACTGGTACACACCAGAGACCAAGGAACAGTCGAAACAATGGACTTCACCCCGCGAATGTGCTCCGAAGAAGACGAAGACTGTTCGACCGGCCGGAAAGGTGATGGCCACCGTTTTCTGGGATTCACAAGGTGTGACCCATATCGATTACCCCGAGAAGGATAAAGCAATCACGGGGCGCTACTATGCAGACTTCTTGGGCCGATTTGACGTCGAATTGAAGAAAAAACGGCCTCGCTTGGCGAAAAAAAGTGCTGTTCCACCACAAAAACGCGCCGGCTCACACCTCCGCCGTCGTCATGGCCAAATTGGTCGAATCGCGCTACAAATTGCTGCCTCATCCACCGTACTCTCCAGATTTGGCCCCCTGTGACTACCTTTTGTTTCCAAACCTGAAAAAATCACTCACCGGGAATAGATTTGGATCGAATGAGGAGGTCATTGCCGCCACGGAGGCCTATTTTGCAGCCCTCGAGAAAATGTATTTTTTGGACGGGTTGAAAAAGTTAGAGCATCGCTGGGCCAAGTGTATCGAGCTTGAAGGAGATTATGTGGAAAAATAAATTGCCACCTTTCCAAAATTTTCGTTTTTCTTCTGTAGGCTAAGTACTTGTTGAATGACCCTCGTATAAAAGCGACTCACAGCAGCCGGGGGCGTTGGGGCTGGGGGATCGCTTTTCTGGCACTTCCTCTTCCCTCCCGCTAGGAAAGGGATGTCCCAGCTTGAAGGCGCCTGTTGGCGTAACAAAACGAGACCTGGCCCGAAGAATGTGTCAAACGGTTCCAGCTGCGTTCTCAGGTTGACAGGGGAGGTGTTTAGTGGGTAGTCCAGTCGCCTTCTTGCGAGCATGGGAGTCCCACACTCTGTGCATAAATGGAAGTCACCTCCCTACCACAAAAAAAATAGGTACCTTACGTCTTCGCTACTGCACACGCCAGCAAATAAAAAAAATTATTTCGCCAATATTGACTTAATGGTTCATTTAAACACAAATACTTATCGAAATTGGCTTAAAAATTGAGTCAGGGATTTCCGATTGTTATCAAAATCTGCGTCATTTTCTTTTTTACGGGAAAAACTGGGAATTACCTGGCAAAAGAAAAGAAACCTGGCATAGAAACGAAACCATGGTTGCTTATGATTCATCCTGCACTGCGGTTTAATCTTCTTTGGTATTCACTTTCAAATTTTATCGAATTAGGGTCTATGACATTTAGTTTTACTAACGAACGTTATGTTTCGTTGATAACTTTGACCATTTATGATGAAACAATACAATAATTCTGATTTTTCTTGAGTCGTAAGCAAACTTGAAACCATATTTTCTATATCTAGAATTTTTAATGGGTATACAAATCGAACCAATAACTTAACAAAAATATCTTTAAAATTATGTCAAAATAATCACAAATTTTTACTGTTTATATAAACCAAAAGAAAAAAGAGATTTAAGTAAATAGAATGATTGTAGATTTTTGTATTCTCGAACATGTTCACTTTTAAAGACAAACATTCAAATCTGTTTGAAGTTTACACCTGGTATAATTATTCTGCTGTTTTTTTTCAATGCAACATATAAACTGGCTTCAGTTGAAACGAAGGAAAAGAAACTGTAGCAATGATTATACGTACGCATACTCGGTAACTTGTTGAATTGCCTCTTCGATGCTTTATGAAAGATTCATTCATTGAATTGAAATGGTTCAGAAGATTGAATTTTGATTCTTCATGCTTTTTACAAGATTGCATTTTAACCAGATTCGGCTTGATCGTCTATAGATTTGAGCAAAAACAAAAAAAATTATTACGTGGCTTATTATTGAAATCGGTTTTTGATTTTTGAGCGACTGGGCAATTTTATTTTTCTTTTTGTGATGATTATCAACAACCATCAATTTAATGGTGTAGATTTTGAGTCATTCCTTAAAAAACATTGGTATGAACGCCCTAGAGTATTTTAAATCCATCAGTAAAATTAAGAATTACAAACCCCTTATATCTCGACATCGATTGACTCCCGAACCAACATCAGAGGAAATTCAAAAAATGCTAATTAATTAATCGTTTTCCCCACTGGTCTTTAACAGAACCTGCCAACAACAAAAGTTTGATTTTGTGATCATCGAATTTGTGCAAACGATCATCGTGAGCTCATAAAATATGTTAATCACCACCGCCATCGGCTAAGATTACTGCAATGTGAGCCGCATGCACACCTTGAAGGTCTACCTCAATGGTTTTCGTATGAATACGCGATTATGATAATTAAATTGTAGTATTATAATTTATCTTAAAAATTCCTTTACTAGCATACAAGTTACGACTGAGGAAAAGTAAATTTATGTCGAAGAAAGAAAAAAAAATTAAAACGATTTCATTAGGCTTTACAAATAAAATATAAATTCACTTTAAACTAGTATGTTATAAAATTGAGATGCATAATTCGACAGAAAAGTCTTGATTATTACGCGATTCTAAACAAATAAATTGGAAGAGAAACTTTTCTTATGATTAACATTAAATTTATTCTTTATCATTATACTTCATCAATTGCTCATGTCGAATACAATCATCTCAATTATAGAAATTTATTGAATCAAAAAGGAAAATTGCATAGGAACAAAAAAGATAATTTTCTTTAATTTATAATGATAGCACAGTAAAAATTTATCAACAACAAGCAAATTATGGAACAAATTTTTGTCGGTTTATTCATTGTATCAGCGTTATCGTTTAATTGACCTATGATTTTAAATCCTCAAGCAAATGATATTGTTTATTTCGCGTAAAATCGTAATTATCGCTATAAATTTCGCTATAAAGAATTAATTTAGTGGACGTAAAATAATTGTTGATCATTTTACAAGTAGTTATGAGACTTATTTAGTGAAAATATAATTTAAAGTCGTATTAATGCCTGATCTGAAAATTAAAAGTTCGACCCCATGACAATAAAAATTATTGTTTTCTTTTTCAGGAGTGTTTAGTTTTCTTGTTGATAAGCGGTGGAGGCTGTATACTTTAAGATTTTTTTAGTGCTTTTTGAAACGTATTTTACAAAGACCCACTGGCTACGCGCCCGTCTGTCCGTGCATCACAGCAAGTTTCCTCCGAAACTATTAAAGCTGTGGAAAGGTCAGAAGCGACGGTCTCATTTTTTTGACTTTGGTTAGAACTTCTGGAATCTGAAACAAAAAAATCATTTTGTGCATCAAGCGGCCCGGACGGAGGCAGAATGTATTGAAAATGTGCTGCCGTCGTCCCCTCTCACTATTGGGCATCCTTGAGCCGAAAAATCTAAAAAAATCTCGGAGGTAGCTCTATGAGTACAGGCGCAACAAATACTTCAGAAGTCGAAATTCATTCAACTTTGCTAGTAATAGTATGATTTGTTAATTTAGCGGTTTGTACCACAAAATCGGAATGATACGCTTTAATTTCACTACAAATGGAATAAAATGGCGGCTGTTTTGTGTTCATGAGCTGTTTTGAACCCTAGGATAGTTACAAAGCTTTTTTGATAGGAGCACTCTCCTGCTTACTCCACTTGTTTTATTTTTATTTTTAGTTTCGTTTTATTGACTAAAGACACCTGAAAAGATAAAATACCAGTTGTCTAGCTGCATAATCAAGACTGGTATATTTTCCTGAAATTTTTCTTTTAATAATTTATTTTTGAGTCAGGAAATTATGAATCAATTGCAACGTGATTCTATAGTGTGCTCATATATTTTCAAAACCGTTTAAAGAATCAATTAATTTTTCCGGTAGAATGTCAGAATATTTAGTGGGACTTTGGAAAAAAATTTCGAGACTTAAAAAGTTACCCCATTTAAATCAAGTTAGGTATTTCCCACATAATGAAACGTTTTAACGCCACTTTAAAAACAACTCGGCATTAATCAAAACACTAACATCCAATTGAAACAGTAAACAATAAAAAAAAATTCGAATTCATTGATCGAAACCAGTTGTGTCAAGGATACTAAGCTTAACCGAAGCTAAAAACGACACTAGCTTTAATTGGAAAATAATCGAATCAAAGTATTAATTAGCATACGAATATTAGCATAATCTCATACGAAAGATCGATTGCATTCTGAATTTATCTTAAATAAACGCGAATTAAAATCGTTTGCATTAGTTTGTTTATGTAAATTTGAATGGATTCATTGATATTTATAATCAAGTCAGGAAGTCAAAATTAAACTGAGATTCTGGCGCATTGATTTTTTTTTCGTGTATACATGAATGATTCGTAATACTTTTTTTAAGATGAACGCAAAACAATGTCCCATTAATTTTGCACATTCTAAACATTTAGAACTCTTAAATATTATTCAAATTTGAATTTGGATAAAAACAAGTTGAGTAAGTAGGAGAGTGCTCCTACCAGAAGGTCTTTGTAACCACAGTAAGGTTCTAAACAAGTTTTCTGATCTCACGCGTATCTCATACACTAATGAATATTTTGACATGTAAATTTGACATAGATGTCACTGACAGTACTACCAACCTGAAAAACATAATTCTCCAAATCCTTTGACGCGCGCAGTTTAAATTCAAATGTCACCTTATTTTTTGGTCACAGTAGTATGTCTTTGTAAAAAATTTTTACAGGACCTACAAGGTGCGTTCGAAAATAAACGAGACTTTTATCATAAAGTTTTTTTGGTGGCGCCACCTGGAAATGAGATAGTGCGTTGGAAAGTTACATCCCTCTCTTACTTCCAGTGAAAGTTTGGTGACATTCGTTGTGCCATCGGTACAAAAATAAATTTTGTTTTAAAATCGGTAAAACGTTTACCGAAACATTTGAATTGAAAAAGAAGTTTATGGCGATGATTGTCTATCTCGTGCCAGAGTTCATGAGTGGTTTACACGTTTGAGATGGTCGTGAGGACATGAATGACGATGAACATACGGGCCGCCCAAAATCAGTAAACAACTCCATCGAAATTGTGCGTGAATTTATTCAAAATGAGTCGAAATAATCATTGAAATTCATGGAGTCGGAGTTGAATATCTCCAAAACATCGATTTATTGCATTTTAAGCGATCACTTGGGCTTACGAAAGGTCTGTGCACGTTTTTGTCCGTACACGTTAACTGACAAGGTGCGTTCCAAAATAAACGAGACTTTTGTCATAAATTTTTAGTGATTTTTTGACTAGAAATCGCATTTTAACCATCAATTACTCACCGTATTCGCTATTTGGCCATGAAAGAAAAACTCTTTGCGTCCGTAGAGGGCATCCAAATGGCTTGTACCGACATCCTGAAGGACATTTGGGTCAATGACCTGAAACACTCTTTCGAAAAGCTTTTGGGTCGCGCAAAACAGTGTATCGAGGCCGGAGGAGACTATCTTGAATAAATAAACTAGAATTTTTCAGAACAAAGCTCCAGTCGTTTCTATTTTAGCTTAGTCTCGTTTATTTTGGAACGCTCCTTGTAAAAACTAACTTCAATGCCTTGATTATTGACCACACAGCCAATAGCATTGTGATGCGCATGGTGTAATGATTAGGGTGGATTCCTAGTTAAACTTTCGCTAGTATGAATGAATTTATATTAGGTGTACAACTTAACAGCCGGAATTTGACGCTAGATGTCCGTACTAACAAATATCATGAAAGCTCGAACTTTATACATATATGTGTCATTTTGAAGGTACATTTGACAGCTATCAAAATCAGTCTACAAAACAATTTTATCTTGTATGCATCATTATTATTTTTCACGATGAATAACTTCGGAAATTGGAGAAAAAGACAGCATTTGCGGGAAGTTCTGTTGGGTCATTTTTTTGCAGAGGAAACTGCTGCGTAAAGTCATCGTTTGCTTGTAGAAGTTCATGCCAACAATGCTTTAGCGAAAACACAGTGTTTTGAATGGTTTCCACGCTTCAAAAGTGCCGATTTTGACATCAAAGACAAAGAACGCCCAGGACAGCCAAAAAAAGAAGAATTGGAGACGCTACTCGATGAGGATTCGTGTCAAACGTAAGACGAACTTGCCAAATCGTTGGGAGTGACTCAGCAAGCCATTTTGAAACGTTTGAAAGCCACCGAATACATTCAGAAGCAAGGTAATTGGGTCTCCTATAAGTTGAAGCCGAGAGACGTTGAACGGCGCTTCTGTCTGTCGAAAATGCTGCTTGAGCGCCATAAAAAGAAATCATTTTTGCATTGGATGGTGACTAGAGATGACAAATGGATCCATTATGACAATCCCAAGCGCAAAAGGTCATACATGAAGCCCGGTCAACCAGCCAAACCAACGGCGAAGCCAAATATCCATGGCGCCAAGGTTATGCAGTTTATTTGGTGAGATCAGAAGGAGTCGTTTTATTATGAGTTATTGAAATCTGGCCAAACAATCACAGGTGACCTGTACCGAACACAATTAATACGTTTGAAGCGTGCTATCATCGAAAAACTCCCGGAATATGCGACCAGACAAGAGGCTATAATTTTTCATCATGACAACGCTCGGCCGCATGTTGCAAGATCCGTGAAAAACTATTTGGAAAATAGTGGATGGGAAGTTTTGACCCGCCCACCTTATAGTCCGGACCTTGCTTCGTCTGTCCTTCATCTATTTCGCTCGATGCAAAACGCCTTCACCGGAATACGCTTCACTTCAGAGCAAGGCATCCGAAATTGGATAGATTCGTTTTGGCCACCAAGCGGGCGAATTTTTTTTAGGATGGAGTTCATAAATTGCCTGATAGGTGGGGAAATGTTGTAGCTTTCGATGAACAATAGTTTGAATAAAATAAATTGTAAGATTTTTACACAGTAAAGCATCAAACTTCGCTAACAAAATCCGGTTATTAAGTTGTACTGTATTTCTTTGCCGCACTGTGAGCCCACAAGGTCAAAAGCTATATTGATGATATCAGCTTTAAGAGTACCGATACGACCATGATACTTATACGAGTAGGATCAACAGTTGCCAGCACTCTACTTCATGGTTCATCGGAATGGAAATATTCCTCAGCCTTTCGTTGGAACATATCCATGCTGCCGGCTGGTATATTCTTGTGAACATGTTCCAGAACAAAGTTGACTAGCGCCGGGACAGGATTTCTAGAACTGACTTATTTAGAAACTCAAAATTTTGTGTTTATTATTGTAATCTTAAACATACGGACATTCAGGTCAAGTCGTTGTATTACATGTCTAAATAATCTCATGAGTTACAGCAGTATCAGTTTCACTTGCGCCTGTGGTAGCATTAAGGCGAATACACCAGAAACACCGGACAAATAAACAATTACAACAATTATTACGAAATATCTTGACCCCTCTTTACGCCAGTAGAACAACCAGGGTAATGCACATAAGATAATTCTATACAATTAGAATATTTTCGTGAAGTTTGATTGATTTTTACTATATAGAAGGGACTATATAAAAGGGAAGTAGAAGCAAGAGTGCGAGCGACGAAAGTTGTGACTCGTTAAAGTTATATTTTTATAACTTTCGAGGAAAATAAAATTACAGGCCGTGCAACACTTTAATGAAGCATTGATGATCCTTTTTTAATTTCCTCTAGTGTTCTCAAACATTTTACAATATCGGTCGGTCGAAATTTTAAAACATAATATTTTTGGCTGTCAAATCGGTAATTTCTGTTCGGACTAAAGTAGAACTCCGTTTTGCATGAAATTCGGTGCAACGGCTAAGTGGACTATACGATGCATTTCCACAGAAGTTATTCAAAGTTCATCGCTCAAATTTCAAATCGCGACTCTCAAAGTTCAAAAACAAGTTAAACTTGTTACTCCAGTAATTAAAAACTCACTTACAGAAATTTGAAATATGGTTAAAATTTGAGAATTTATATAGCACTCGCGTCGTTTCAGAGTCAGCTTTTAAATATCAAATGGCAGCTGGCCAAAGATTTAAGTCATGTAGAAAGTAATAATTTATGCTAAACTTAAAACTATAATCAGTATTTACAGGACCTTAAACGGCGACTGTTTTGAAATGCTATTCTGGAGGTTTCCAATCCTGGTGGCGGCCATTTTATTTTCAATGTGCTTCTTAGCACAACAGCCTCTCTCGGGCCTTCGCTTCCTGCAAATAGCGCCTCCAACTGTCTCGGTCCATTGACCGCGTCCTCCAATTTCGAAATCCGAGCAGCGATGAACTGTCTTCATCGACCAGGTCAGACCAGCGTTTCCTCGGTTCCCCCACTGGTCTCCGGCCTTCAGTTCTCCCAACGAATACCTTTTTGGGTATCCGTTGTTCGTCCATACGCTTCATGTGGCCAGCCCATTACAGTTTCCGCAGTCTTACAATCGTTGAGATATAACTCATGGTTGTATCGAATTCGCCATTGGCCCCCATCTAGCTTCGCTCCGATTATTCGCCTCAGTATCCGTCGTTCAATATATTTGGGTTGGGGTCCAGGTTTCACACCCATAGCATAACACGGGTCTTATCTTGTATTTGTATACTTGGAGCTTTGTTTTTCTGTGTATGCAGCTGGTCTTCAAGATCGTCAAAACTAAATAAAATATTTTATTTGCGAGGTGTATTCTTCGGCGTGTTTCGTCTCTTTCATTACCTGTTTTCGTCATTTTGACGCCTAAATACACAAATTCGCTCACATTTTCAATTTCAATACTGTATTCGCCAAGTGCGATATTTTGCGTATTGGAGGTATTTTTCCTTAACTGCGTCATGAGCTTTGTTTTGTTTTCATTGATTTGTAGCACTACTAGTTTTGCTTCGCTGTCGAGTTTCAGGAAGAATTCTTTGGCAGTTGTTAATGACCGTGACAAAATGTTGATGCCATCCGCATAGGCTACTACTTGGCTCGACTTGTATAGTAATGTACCTCATGTATCGAGAGGTAGCGTACTCCATAGCCAAATTGAATAGCAATGGAGCCAGCCCACCTCCTTGCTTTAGTCCGATATTTGTGTCAAAGGCATCGGTGAGTTGGTTATTGATACGGACTTGGGAGGTCGTCGACGTCATTGTCATTTTGGTAAGACGGACTAATTTGGCTGGGATGCCAAAGCAAAGCATTATTTGGTACAGTACGTTACGATCAATACTGTCGTATGCTTGTTTAAAGGCAACGAAAATTTCAATATATTCAGAATAGATTAAATAGGCTATTTAAATAAATTCTATTTAAAAGCATAAAATGTTCGACATTGGATAATAAATAAGAATGTCAAATAATTAAAACATAATATTTTTTTCCAAATGCAAATTGTGCTATTTTTAGATGATTTTTTATCATGTTGCTAATGCACCTGAAAACTATATAAACCAGTGTATAACCATAAATATGCCTTTAGACAAAAGGTTAACGCGCTCAATTTTTTTTTGTGCATAACTATTTGATGCGAAGCAAATTCTTAAAATATTGGTAACGCGGGAAACATTTTTTTATCGAAATCTAATGGTACGTAAGAGGAATTTGCCTTCTCGGCTTTTGGTACCACCGGCGATTATGTTCTATTTTACTATCCTTTCAGGCGATTTGTGCGTCGGGGAGTATTGCGGTTTAAGTGTGCTTGCAGGTGCTAGAAAACTCTTTCTTAATTCCTTAAGCTCTTTTTTTCTTAGTTTTTGAAGCATAACAGCTGACAAGCATTCTTCAGAAAATTAATTCTTAGGGACTAGATAAAATTAAAATCGTTAACGCGGTAGCAACTGCGAAAAGTGACTTATATAAACTTGTGATATTTTTCATTCTAAGGACAATTTATACTGAACTTAAAACCAAAATCAGTATTTCCAGGACCTTAAATGGCGGCTGTTTTGAAATGCAATTCGCAAATTTTCAACCCTGCTGGCGGCCATTTTTTAAATATATTCAGAGTGAATTAAATAGGCTGTTCAAATAAATTCTATTTAAAAGCATAAAATGTTCGACATCGGATAATAAATAAGAATGTTAAATAATTAAAACATAATGTTTTTTTCCATATGCAAATTATGCTATTTTTAAGATGATTTTTCATCATGTTGCTAATGCACCTAAAAACTATATAAACCAGTGTATAGCCAGAAATATGCCTTTAGACAAAAGGTTAACGCGCTCTTTTTTTTTGTGCAGAATTATTTGATGCTAAGCAAATTATTAAAATACTGGTAACGCGGGAAACAATTTTTTATCGAAATCTAATGGTACGTAAGAAGGATTTGCCTTCTCGGCTTTTGGTACCACCGGCAATTGTGTTCTATTCTACTATCCTTTCAGGCGATTTGTGCGTTGGGGAGTATTGCGATTTAAGTGTACTTGCAGGTGCTAGAAAACTCTTTCTTAATTTTTTTTTTTAGTTTTTGAAGCATAACAGTTGACCAAGCATTCTTCAGAAAATTAATTCCCAGGGACTAGATAAAATCAAAATCGTTAACGCGATAGCAACTGCAAAACGTGACTTATATAAACTTGTGATATTTTTCACTCTAAGGACAATTTATACTGAACTTAAAATTAAAATCAGTATTTCCAGGACCTTAAATGACGGTTGTTTTGAAATGCAATTTTGCTAATTTTCAACCCTGCTGGCGGCTATTTTTTAAATATATTCAGAATAAATTAAATAGGCTGTTCAAATAAATTCTATTTAAAAGCAAAAAATGTCCAACATCGGATAATAAATAAGAATGCTAAATAATTAAAACATTACATTTTTCTCTATATGCAAATTATGCTATGTTTAGATAATTTGTCATCATATTGCTAATGCACCTAAAAACTATATAGACTAATGTATAGCTATAAATATGTATGTAGACAAAAGGTTAACGCGCTCTGTTCTTTTTGATTCGTTTTTTTTTGGTGCATAATTATTTGATGCTAAGCAATTCGCAATTAAAATACTGATAGCGCGGAAAACCATTTTTTATCGATATCTATACCTAAGAGGAATTTACCTTTCCGGCTTTAAGTACCACCGGCGATTATGTTCGATTTTACTATTCTTTCAGGCGGTTTATGCGTTGATGAGCATTGCGTTTTAAGTGTGTTTGCAGGTGCTAGAAAACTCGTTCTTAATTTCTAATTCCTTCTTGCTTGTTTTTTTCTTTTTTTGAAGCATAAAAATTGACCAAGCCGTCTTCAGAAAATTCATTCCCAGGGACTAAATAAAATCAAAATTCTTAGCGCAATAGCTATTGCAAGGAGTAAATTATGTAAACTTTCGACATTTTTTCTGCTAAGGAGGTTTCTATACGAAAAGTTCAGATGATACAAAAATGTAAAATTCTTTGAATTGAAATGTTTGTAACTTAGAAAAAGTATTGCATCATCTTTTGTTTCAATTAGCTAATTTATTTTCATAAAATTCTCTACTTTTGTTGAATTTTTATCTTTGAAACTACCATCAAAAAAATGCTTTATAGTGTTTTTCGGCTATTTTCACTTCCCTTAAGCGATGCTAAATACATGAAAAAACTTTCCTCTTTCGGATGAATATTAATTTTATTGCTTAAAAACGCCAAATGAAATGTCTCGTTTTCCTTGGTTGGGCAGCCTTTAAATAAGGATAAATAAACTGAGTAGCAAAGTTCTGTCTTTTATTTATACGTGTGATTAACAAGACAATTGACAAACGAGTGACAAATGAATGGATGATGAATTGTTGATCAGCGATGTATGCGATGATGTGTATATGCAGAGAGTATTCTCATCCAACACTCTCTCTTGATACGAACACGCGAACGAAAATACCTAAATAGGCCAAGAAATCCGACAAACTTGGCATGCGATCTACGCGGCAGTAATTTTGCTTATGGCACCATTTTTTACGGTCGATCGTGGAACTTGGTCGCGTTCACTAGCCGTACTGAGCCTTGATTGTAACAGTATAGCAATCCATCTGACAGTTGTGGGATGCCTAGCTCGTGTAAGAGACCTCGTAGGCACATCAACTCTTTCGTCGATTCGGTGAGCGCCTTGTATTCAGCCTCAGGCTTTTGCGACTACCAGCTTATGGTAGCTCCTGCCAGAATAAACGCATATCCTCACCTGCGTCAGCGTATTCGATGACTTTTTCAACAGGTTTTTTACAAATCAGCGATAATTTTGCGATGCCTTTCAGATATCTGAGTACGCATTTGGCCGCACCCGAGTGCTCGTCATTTGGATTCTCGTTGAATTGACTTAACACGCTTACACTGTGAGCTATGTCAAGTCTGGTTAACGCAGATAAATATACTAGTGATCCAATAAGCTCTCGGTATCGATATTTTTTCGGGGTTCGCTTAAGCTTTCAATTTGTAGCTATTGCTAGCAGTTTTTCAACAAAGTGTTTCTGGCTTAGGATTATCCTGCAGTTTTCACGTTTGATTTCTATGCCTAAGCAGTATTATGCCTCTCCCAAATTTTTGATCTGGGAAGCTTCCATTAAGCCATTTTTCAATTTTACTATGAATATTTGTCGTTCATTCCACCAGCATGTCATATACATATACCAGAACCATTATGACTTTTCTATTTCTCTTGCATGAAATAAACATGGATCAGATACTGTTGGTTACAATCCCTACATTTCTAGTACAGTACACAGTCACTCGTACCATTTTCAAGCAGATTGTCTCAGTCCATACATTGCTTTACGCAGTCTGCAAACTTAGTTATGCTTTGTAGCATCTTCGCGGCTTTCCTACGAATGTTTGATTTTCTTTGCTCGCTGCAATTTATAAACTCCAAACCTCCATACTTAGTTCATCGTTGACATCACTGTCCAAATATGGGGCAGCTAGGTATATCTGCTGGATTTGTACTCCAACTTGACAATGCGGGAAGTAATCCAATCGATTCGAGTCTTGCTACTGGCGCATATGTCTATAATAGGCAAATCCAGATCTCTGAGTAAAGCTTATGGCTACTATTCGTGCTTTTCTGCGTTCTATTTCCCCGTTTGCGTTCATTTTATTCTTCATGATTATCCTAGAACCAATTACTCTCCCTGCTCAGGATGTTTTATGAGTTCGCGTAATCCGTACTCTAAACGTGAACATACTTTCTTTGCACGCTTCCACTACTGTATATTTTGTCCACTGATCGCTTCCTGAAGTTAGGTATCTAAAGCAAAAGCTAACTCTTCGACGAAATCAGTTTGAATGTACTCCCTTTTGTCTGCAGTTTTGAAGTCTTCTGCCGATGTTTCATTTAATCTGCGCCTGTCAGGAGTTCATTCACACCACCGTCAGAGCGTGCTCGTTTGTCTGTAGGCCTTAGGGAAATTTCGATTAATTTCTCTCCCGCTTCGGCAACAGCTTGTCCAAATACACCATCCCATGTCTTGTCTGTGCGTTTTTGGAACACATTTTCGCCTTCTGGCGTTGAACTACCACAACTCGATTCACACACGTATCGATATTGCTTTCTGGGTCGTCCACATTTTCCAATTCTAACTGTTCTTAGCCGTCTTCGCCCTGGTTTCAACGGCGGATCTCTGATTGTATTCCTCATGAATTTTCTGGCCAGTAAAAAGCATAATTGGTTCTTTATAATTTTCATTCGTATTCATGTAGTCCATATTTAGGGACACATCACACTGAGTCTTAAAAGTATACTTTTCATCAATTGCGACATCTCGCGATTCGACGATTTTTCACGTGTCGTTCAGTCGGATTCTGTACGCTTTTGCAGTGCTGAAATATCCAACCAATCGTCTTTCGATCAACTTGTCATTAAGTTTGCGTCTTTCGGGACCCTTATGTAGCACAAACGCTCTTCAAACTCTCAGATGGCTTAGATCTGGCATTTCATTGTAACATAATTCAAATGGCGTCCTGCTTCATTGAGTTCTGTTTGGACTACGATTACTTAGATAGTTCGAAGTAGCAATAGCTTCCGCCCAAAGCGGCGTAACGAGTCCCGATTGAATTAATATACCCCTAGCCATGTCAACTAGCGTTCGGTTTGAACATTCGGTAACGTCATTTTATTGCGGCGTATAAGCCACCGTCAAACGCCGTTTGGTTCCTGCTCGTTTCAAGGATTGATGGAACTCTCGATTGCATAATCCAGGACCGTTGCCGGATTGTAACACCTTGATTTTGAGTCCTGTCTGTTTCTCCACGTAATTCTTTTATTCTTTGAATGCATCGAAAACTTCGTCCTTACTTTTTAAGAACAACGTATACCATCTATTATAATCGTCTACAAATGTCACAAAGTATTTAGACTCTCCTTCGGAGTCTACCTTTCATGGTTCGCACATATTCGTATGGATTATTTCTATCGATCTTTTGATTTTTCCGTACGTGGAATAAACGGTTTAGTTGTCAGCTTGCCTCGATGGTACACATCACATATGAAGCGCCGCTAGCTATTATTTCATCCCAGATACTCGACCTTTCAATAAATCCGCAATAGCACAGCTATGAGGATAAGTGTACGAGCCTTGCATGCCACAATTTTGCATTATTTATTTATTTTTTTCTATTCTAATTATCTTAACGTGAATCGCTGTATCTCTGAGATAGTAGAGATCCCCTATGCGATCAGCAATTAGGTTGCCGTCGTCATCTTTGTCCCTGATGATAGAAAGCCTTATCTTTTGTAAATAGTAACTAGTGTTCATTTGCGGTAACCTTTGAGACAGATATCAAGTTAGTCCTGAGGGCTTTCACAAGTAATGTATGATGCAAATGCACGTCTATATTGCCGTGCTCCGTTGCTTCCATTATATGTACGCTACTATTGGCGTTCGCCGATGTTCGAGGCTGAATTTGACATATTCAATGTAGATGTACTCGTAGACTCCTTCACACTTGTCAATAGTTCCTCATTGGGACGTACGCCGATGCTTGAGGCTGCATTTGACATATTCAATGTAGATGTTCTCGTACACTCCTTCATATTTTTCAATAGTTCCTCATTGGGACATATGTGTGTAGTACAGCCACTACCCAAGTACCATCTCGCAGTCAAAGATAGTCGTATATTTTTGACTTCTTCTGTTCGGGCAATTTCCATGAAGAAATTCTCTGATTTTGAATTGCTGGCTCACCTGGATCTCGGCCACGATTCGGGAATTTTGCTGCCATATGGTCTGTATGACCGCACGTGAAACATTTGCGCTTATTTCGTCGGTTTGGTTTATTTCGATGGTTATCATCGTTGCGTTAGTGACCAGTAAATAACACCGCGGCACGTCCACTTTTTTACTCGAGTATTTTGCCTTTAAAATTCTCCGGATCATGTAAATTGTCTTTGGGTCCTATTCCACTCCGAAAATTTTCATAGCTCGGTGGCAAATTTTTTAAAATTAGCATGACCAACATGTCAATGTTCATCCTTTCCAGCTGTTCCACTGAATTTGAAAAGTTGTCAAGACATTCTCTGATGTCATCATTTTCTTCTATTGGGCAATTCTATCTTGCGCACAGGATCTTTTGATGTGTGGACCGATTCCAGTTTCAGCCACGTTTCTTTTGATGTGGCCATTTTGTCACGCACTTCATTTTTGCTCGTCCCAAAGACAAGAAAATGTCTACCATGGCTTCCTGTAGTTTGCAGTTCTTTTGCCAATTTGTTTGCACCTATTTCGTTATGGGGGTGGCTGTTGGAGCAACAATATCTCTACCTATGCATCCCCATTTATCGTGCTTTATTAACACAGATTTCAGATTTCAATCGGACATCAAATAACCCAAAAAACAAGAACCCAATATCCCTCAACCTGGCCAAACCGATATGGGTATCAAATGAAAGTTTGAGAACTTTTCAAAACAGGGCTAGTATTTCTTACTTCAGGGGGCGCACAGGAAGGAGAAATACACGAACAATTTGTGTCCCCACGCCTCGCGATTGGACACTTATGACCATCAAAGTCTGAAAAAAAATGGAGATAGGTCTTTATAATTACAACAACAAATACCTTAGAAGCCAAAATTCACTCAACTTTGTTAATAATAGCATGAACATCGAATTTCACATTTTCCCCAACAAAATCGTATGGATATCCTTAAAACCAATAAAGATCGATATTATAAGAGTTTTACATAGGGCCCTAATACTCTGCAAGTTTGATGAAAATTCAATCATACTCACTGAAGTTATAGCCATTTTAAATTTCTCCAAATACAGCAACAATAACACGTGATTTTGGTATTTTACGGACTTTCCATTGAATTAGACACTGCAGATCGTTGAAAGTACAGAAGCAAGAGATTTTCTTATAAACGTGCACATCTCTTTGACATGTTTCTCGCCTTTATTCGTTGTTGATGACTGCATTTTGCACGTTGGGTACAAAACCCTTCTGACATGATGGTAGGTCTGTTTACCCAACTTGTTAAATTATTATATTTGCTTGCTGAAGAAATAAACTATCGCAACACAATCGTTAAACTACTTTATGAGCTGCAGCTTTCAAATTTTTAGGAAGACAATATGGATATGGACAAAAACTTAATTAACAAATCTCAATGCTCGCAATAGATTTTTTAGCTGGCACTTATAAATCATATATTTATTTAAGCCAAAAGGAAAATTTTGAAGACGTCTTAAATTGCTCAGCAAAAACTGTTCTTCAAATTTTTTAATTTTACTTTTATAGTTGGTAGTGATTACGTCATTTTTTACGACTATGCAACCTTAAAACGTGCCTTTAGGACATTTTCGAAACTGGTAACTTTTTTTTCACCCTGAATACTGAAATATTGGAAACCGATACTGCAAAAAAAAACTCAATTAGAATGCAGACACATTATTTAGAAACTCAATCAATACATCTTTTCTGCATATATGAATCAGAATTCATAAAATGCATTGAAATATCTCAGTTTGACTTCAGTTTAAAAATTATTAATTTGAATTTCCTGCGGGAAAAAGTGTTAACATTTTGACTAGAAGGAAGCGTGTCTGAACAAAATATTTCAAACTCGCCACTGTTTTCCAAACAAGCAGCGACATGGTTGGCACCACCTTTTTTGTTGTTTTAGGACTTTCCAAAACAAACTTTACATAGATCTACTAGTTTCGTGTCCTGTCTGTCGGTTTGTCTGTCCGTACGCCCGTCAGTTTGTCCGTGCACCACAGCGAATTTTGGCAGAATCTATAGAAGCTGGAAGGCATAATGTTTGTGGAAAGGTCAGCAGTGGTAGTCTCTCCAAAGTTTATGTCATATCAAAAATTTCAAAATTTTTTTAGGGGGGCCCCCTTATACCGAAGTGACCCTTAGACATTTTTCAAAACCAAAAGCAGGTAAAGGGGATATCACATGGAAGCTTTTGATTATAACGTCAATAATCTTAAATCATAAAGGTTTCTCATGCACTAGGAAGTCCAAGGAGAAGCAAAATGTACAAAAAATGTGTGTCTCCCCCCTGGGAATTGGACACCTTTGAGTGGAAAAATATTTCAAAAATCTCTGAGATAGGTCTTTATGACTGCAAAGGAAAAAAATCTGTCGGAAATCAGAATTCACTCAACTTTGTTAATAATAGTATGATTTGTCAATTTTACGTTTTTTCCCATTCACTTTTAATATAAATATCTGCTTCAGCTAAGATAAAGGTATTGGAACCGTCTAGTGATACTCCTTACGTTATTCATATTTCGTATACCCCTTATGGTATCCATATTGCAGGCAACATTTAAAATTCAATAAAAAATATAAGCCGCGAAGCCAGGGGAGTGCTCCTACCAGAAGGGCATTGTAACCATCCAGGGGTCCAAAATAATTTTCCGATGACATGAACCTGTGACTTGGATTATTCATCGAGCACTTGCATCAGAAATCGTTCAAACATATCCAAAAATAGCACGTTGCAGTCGCCATTCCGTTCGAGCTTATATAGCTCATGTTCAATTAAATACTATATTCTAGATTTTCACGAAAAAGTTAATTTGAAATATGCATGAACCTTCAACACGTGATATTTTTAATATAATTCCATACAATTAAAATGGTTGCATCTCACTAGATAATGATCCGATTTTCACGAAATTTTGTAAGCACAAGGATCTTATATTAATTTAACGGCAAAATTTTCAGAAGTTTAACGAAGGCGGATATGGAATAAAAATGCCATGTCTCCAAACAAGATGTCTAAAACATCACTCAGGCACCGAAATTTGGCAATACTTGAGATTTGCGTCCTAAGAAAATATCACGACCTCTTTTCTCTTTTTTGTAAAAAAGCTCTTAGTCCCAGCTGTATTTCATCAAAACGCTTGTCTCTTCTCCAACTGCCTCGATCCATTCACCGCGTCCTCACATTTCGAAATTCAACCAGCGATGAACTGTCTTCGTCAGACCACCGTTTCCTTGATTTCTCACCTGGTCTCCGTCTATCAGTTTTCTCAATGAATCCTATTTTTGATATCCGTTGTTCTTCCATAGAATCTTCGGCTCATCAACAGTTTCACACCGCTCATGGTTGTATCGAATTCGCCATTGGTCCCCATCTAGCTTCGGTCCAATGATTCGCCTCAGGACCCGTCCTTCGAAGGCGTTCAAATCGTTTGCGGAGACTTGGGTTAGGGACCCTGTTTTGCACCCATAGCATAACAAAGGTTTTATCACAGATTTGTATACTTAGAGCTTTGTTTTCCTGTGTATGCAGCTGGTCTTCAAGATCGTCAAAACTAAATAAAATATTTTATTTGCAAGCTACTAAGTTTATTTCGCTGTCGAGTTTCAGGAAAAGTTCTTTGGCAATTGTTAACGACCGTGACGAAATATTGATGTCGTCCGCATAAGTTATTATTTGGCTCGACTTGTACAGTAATGTACCTTGTCTATCGACAAGAAGCTTTCTTATGACGTGCTCCAGAGCCAAACTGAATAGCAGTGGGGCCAGCCTATCTCCCTGTTTTAGTACGATATATGTGTCAAAGGCGTCGGTGAGCTCGTTATTGATGCAGACTAGGGAGGTCGTCGACGTCATTGTCATTTTAGTAAGACGGACTAATTTGGCTGGGATGCCAAGGCAGAGCATTATTTGGTACAGTACGTTACGATCATTACTGTCGTATGCTTGCTTAAAGTTGACGAAAATTTGGTGTACATATTTAGCATATCGTCGATCTGCCTACTTGAAAGCCACCTTGATACACCCCAATAATACTATTAGCGTATGATCTGATTTAATTTTCTAAGATCTTTGAAAATATGCTGTACGCCTAGACTTACATCGATACTTCTCAATTGTCTGTCATAGTATTTTTTTTTCTTAGTTCTGATTATCTCATTTGCTACTCTTCTGAGATTTTCATAGTGTTTTCTCCTCTCCCTGGTTTTCCTACGTAAGTATTGCTTGTACGCCTGATTATTTTTGCCCAACGCATTCTGGCACTCATCATCGAACCAATCAATTCTTTTGCGCCGGGCTTGATGTCCGACCGTCTGCCACGGTCTGTTCTGTTTTCACTTCCACCCATATCTTGTGGCTTGTTTTTAGCGATGTATCCGATAGGATGGGGGCTAGCTGGTTGTCGAGGGTCTCCGTGAAATTTTTTGCCACAGACGCCATTTGGAGCCTTTCGATGTTGAATTTTTTTAGAGGGCTGATCTTCGCCGAATACGCCTTTGAAGTACGGCATCGATAAGATAATTTGATCAAGTAATGATCTGGGTTGCAATTGGCTCTTCAGGATGTACGGACGTCAAGTATGCTCGAGACCCAAAGTTGTAGGATCAGAACATGGTCGAGTCGGTTTTTTGTGTTGCCATCCGGTGATACCCAGGACATTTTATGTATGTATCGATGTGGGAGCATTATATGAATTCTGTATTGGAATCAGTGAAACCGTGGAGTGGTTATTTGGTTCTTGGGCACAAATTTGCTTCGGGCCACCTCTCAGCAAGAAGTCAGGCTCTGGACCTGGAGGAGAACGGTGTCATTTTGAGTGATTTTGGCGCTAACGTTTCATATCCGACACTCTTTAAAAGTAAAAATAGTCGTGAGTACGTCCATCAACACACCTTATTTCTACTTGCAATGCACCTGACTGTTTGCAAGAAGATAAATTTATACAAATGTGGTATTTATGCATTTGTTTAAGAGAGTTTTACGTCGGGCACATTTTTGTTGCAAAGATTGTTAAGAATTTATCATTGTAGCAATGAATTGAAATTGCATCGTTATTTGTCATATTCTCCATCAGTTGGTATATTTTTGAACACAAAAATGAGTTATGCAACTTTAAGGCAATTGATCGATCTTAAAATATTCACAAAAGACTAAAAACCGTTAGAAAAGTCATTTATTGTCGAAAATGTATTTTCATTGTTCCTAAAAAACCTAGAAAATAATGAAATGCCAATACGTAAATATTTTACGGGACAATTTCTTCATATTTTATGAAAATTTTCTTTAAGTAGATTCAAGCAGCAGGTTCTCAAAGAAAAGTGAAAATTTTCAAAAGAGTCATAAAAAGTAATTATGATAGTGGCAGCCTAAAGCATTTTTTTTTTCTTTTTTGAGTTTTGAATGAATTAGAATTATTCAATGGTTTTATAACTTTACGCTGTCTTTCAAGTTGAGTTCAAAAATCAATCAAATGAGGCATGATTTGCACTTGTAAGACCTCCGCCATTCAAATTCTATTAAGAGCTGGATAAATTAAATGACCCGCGGACATACGCGATGCGAATAAAATGGTTTGACAAAAAAAAAAATCCCTCACAAATTGTTTTTTCTTAAAGCGTAAGATATAAACATTGCTTTTGGGTAAAGTGAAATACGCAAAGTGAATAACTGATACTGCAAATTTTTAATAAAAAGAAAAAAGAAAAAAAAATACTCTAAGTAAATTGAAAATTATTGGAACGTTAGAAATGTTGGGATATCATTAGAAGGATTCTAACTCGTATTGTTTTAGAGATTATTTTGGTACTTCGCAGCATACAGTTAAGATACGAGTATGAATAGAGTTCGATATAATATGCTATTCTTCTTCTTCTTTGTAGCACTACAGCCCCTCTCGGGCCTTCGCTTAGAGATAGTTAGTGTATCTCATTTTCATGACCGTATTGATTTTTTCGGAAGTTGGTTTGGTTAGTACCATGCTCCCGTGTGTCTGCTCAGCTATGATATGATCTGATTAAATCAGCACATATCACCACTGAGTGAACACTCGTAGTCTGTCCGTTGCTCCCAACGAGATTTGAACCTGGGACCTTCGGCTTATGCGTTCATGTTCTAACCACTAGACCACATAGACTAGATAATATGCTATTATACATATATTTAAATTTGCTTTTTAAAAATAAGTAGCCTCAAAAGAAAGGGACTTTGGCTTATTTTAAACTACATGCACTTATGACCTTTATTTAAAAAAATATGACTGTTAAAAAAAGCAGCGCAAACACAAATCTTTCAAGGTTATAAATTTCTTTAATTAGATAAAATTAAGATAATTAGGAATAATGAATAATATATTTACAAAATTTCAAAAAAAATTTCATAATGTATTGTATTTCACCAAAATCATACTGTATTCGTGTTTTTGGTTCCAATTCGTGCTGAAACGTTGATTTGGTTTTATTCATTGCATATGGACATATTTTTGGATACTGCTTAGTTTATAATACTATAAACAATAATTAAAGACTAGATAAAATTTTAAACAAATTAAAAAATATTGAATTGCTAATTTAAGCCCCGATTTTTCCTTAGAGGGATTTTCCAAGGAATTTTTAGTCATTCAGGTAGGATTTGCGGTGCTTCTTGTTTGTATTTTATTTGGCGTAGGTTACTTCTGGTTGGAGTGGAGTAGGTATTGGCACCGCGACGGTACAGGAATTACGAACGTGATGATATCGGTTTTATATGGTTTTAAATCGGGCAAACTTGATGGTGACTGAATATGATAATTGAGCGACAGATCTACCCACGATCGGGCTCACGACTAAATTCCTCTCCAAATTATCTGGCCGACCAGCAGCCACCAAGGACGTAACATAGACTGTCGAGAATCTGAATCTGTTGACCGTAAGGGTACGATTCTTTGGCACATCTCTCGACTTAACGTCTTCAAATCATTGAGAGGTCAATGTGGATTTCCATCGAGAAATTACCGGACGAACGAACTCTTAAATATTAAACGGCATCGAAAGTGAAATGAAAAGTAGTTTCTTTACTACTTAAAGCACAACAGTCAGTAGAAAGAACAAATCGAGAAGGCAGGAGAGTGCTCCTACCAGAAGGACTTTGTAACCATACTAAGGTACCAAACAATTTTTCTGATGACATGAATCCATAACTTGACGTACGAATCCTTCGAACATATAATAAATTATTAATTTGTTTATTTAATATTTGCAAGCCAATTCTGATTTTTTCTGGAAAAGCCGTCAGGTCTTGCTTTTTTGAGCTAATGCATTTTCTCTGAGTCATCTTCAGTGTCTAAATGATATAAGAAAGGAAATGACTTTATACTCGTATACGTGTAGGATGGGTTCATAGTGCATTCACATAGTATCCACACCTTCCATTTACTCTGTGTTGCATACTTTTTTTTTCTCAGGGGCAGGTCAGCTGAGCCGGGGCATGTCAGCCTGTCGTATTCAAAAACAAGCAAATCAAATTTCCGATCCACCTGTTCTTTTGCGCATTTCAGAACATGGGAGTGCTGCCAGATCCTAATAAAAAACTAAAAGATTGCATAGAACAAAGTTGTTTTTCTGCAAAGTTATTGATTTTTTGAGATCTGGTAATCCTGAGGCACATGTTAATATTTGCGCCAATCCTAGCGTCAGCATTTACCTATCTACCTGCTACCGAAGGTTTATGGTCGCTCTTCGGCTTGTGTTCGGATTTTTCCGGAGGGTAGATTAAGTGGGGATACTATTTGAGTATATTATGGGTGGGTTAAGCAGGTAGCCCCTAGATCTGGTCAGGTAGAGGAATAATAGGTTTTTGTTTTTTGGGTTGTTGGATATCCCTTTGTTTTGGTTCGTCTCATTTCCGGTTTCGTCGGAGAGTGTGGTCTAGCACTGAGGAAATTATATTGGAATACGTAATAAATCGTTCATTGATAATATTACCGTCTGTCTTTCTATGCTCATAAATTTTGAAGTCTTTCTATTTTGTCAAATCTTGGTCCTTTGCATTGTTTATGTAGCGCATTTTAGCCTATCTAAAAAATGTCTGTAAATTGTTTCGTTAACATTGTATTAAAGCCTTGCATCGAGCTTTCTGAACAATCTTTGGGAAGCAAACTGTCTTATTGAAGCACTTAGATGTTAAATCTTGTTCTATACGATATTGCTTGGTTCAGCCAACGGCATGTACTTGTTTGTGCTGTATGCTTGGCCTAATTTTTCCAGATAATGAAAAATAAGATCTACTTTTCCTAGACAAATAGTCATTTAATTTGTAGCTCTCTAAATCACCAACAAATGTCGGGATGCCGTAGTTTAACTTGCATAGGAAAATACTCATCAGAATTTCGTAAAATATCACAAAACCCTATTCAAATTGCAATCTGTGTGTCCACCTGTTTATTTATTTATTCACTACTAACTTCTTTTTTACAGAAAATGTTCAATTACAAGATAAACAAAAATTGATAAATACATCTACTACGAGGGTAAATCAAATATATACGGTAATTTAGCAATTCTGCTTAACACGCATCGTTTATAAGAAGTGGAGGAACCAGCTTAGTTAGCGGCCACGCTCGGTTCTGTTCTCAGTACAGCCATGACTGAGCAAGAGGTACATCCGTCTGTTCTGCCATGCATCATCATAAAGTTTTTCAACCAATGATGACGTTGAACTGTCAATAATTTTTAATCGTTTGAAGGCGCAGTTTGGGGATACCACATAGTCTCAGAATCGAGTGTATACTAGGGTATTTAAGGGTTGGCGCGAACGTGTCGGAAACAAAAGTCATGATAGACGTCCAAGGACACGTATTACAAGTGACAATCTCTGTGCTGTTCGTGAGTTTATTGAACATGATCGGCGGTTAACTGGTTCACAAATCAGTTGTTACAGGCAACGAAAACCTCCTACTGAAACATAAGATGAGGTATTTTCATTATAGAGGTCATCCTTCTCCATCACAACGCTAACCTGCACACCGCGGCTTTGACAAGGAATAAACTGGAAGAAATGGGCTGGGAAATACTCGAACACCAGACTTGTCCCCCTGTGACTATTTTTTGTTCATGCCCCTGGAAGAATGACTTGGAGGAAAACGATTCGAAAGCAATGAAGAAGTCAAGGACCACGTGTGCAATTGGCTGGCAACTCATCCTAAAATATGTTATGAACAATCAACATTCAGGCTTCCAAAAGTGTGTAGACTACGCGGGAGACTACATAGAGGAATGTGGTGATATGGTTTGTGTGTAATATTATTCAATAAATGTGAAAAAATAATGGTTTATATTTAATTCTTCCTCTTATCAAACAAAGAGAAATCAGAAAGAGAGGTTAGAGTCAAGATATAATAAGGAAAAAACATTACACCGGCTTAAGGAAATAAAGGAAGCAGGAAACAACTCGTTATGTTGACGCGGTCATCTCAGCAATAGGGAGCGAAAGACTAACTCACTTCTGGAATACAGAATATTAAAAAGATTGAACCGTATGTCTTAACGGAACCTGGCTGGCCAAACGCGAATACAAAGAACCATGATCAAGTCATTAAAGAAAATGCTCATCCAGAAAGATTCTGTGGTTCTCCCATAAAGGGATATCAAGGATAGATAAACGATTCTCATAAAATCTGTACAGGGTGTGAAATTTTAGCAAGAGAACGCATGTAAATTAATGCTGTACTGCTTCAAGAGCAAGAAATAAGATAGCTTTAGTCTCCAAACAGGAAAGCAGTATTCCGGAATGGAACGGACAAAAATTGTATATAGGTTAACAACGGCTGAAGGATCTGCGAAAATATAGGAAAAATGAAGAATAAAGCCAGATGTCCCAGAAGTTTTCTAAATAGTTTCCAATATATGAAGACGAATTTAAGCTTAGAGCCAAAAATGACACCTAAATCTTTTAACTGATTCAAAGACTGCAGATACGAATCACCTAGATGAAATTAGCAATCACTAGGAAAAGGATGAGAGCAAAAAGCGAGGTTAAAACATTTAGGAACATTCAACATAAGAGGATTATCAAGACACCATCTTGATAGCAGCTCTAAATCATTCTGAAGCAAGATATAGTCATCACGTGATGACACAATATCAAAAAATTTTACGTCATCCGCGTGGATGGATGGTGAACCGATCACGGAAGGAAGATCATTAGCTTATAATATAAATAACAGGGTACCGAGAGTTAAGCCTTGAGGGACGCCACATAAAGAAATAAATGGAAAGAAAATCAGACCCTGAAAGGATACATGATGGAGACGATTATCAAGATAGAAGGTTAGCCATAGGAGTAAATAACTAGGAAACCCCATATGTTGAAGTTTGTTTAACTGAAATTTATGATCCACTGAATCAAAAGCTTTTGAAAAGTCCAGGTAAATAGACTCCATTTTTAAATATTCTTCCAAGGCTTTCACCACAAAAGATTTTTCAAGTGCATCGACTTTTAATGAAAGCATGTTGCTCGGGAACTAAGTAACATTGAACAGCATGAAACAGGTTGGCGTATACAATTTTGATCAATTTCGAGAAGCAAGACAACGTAGAGATTGGATGAAAATTAACAATGGAAGTAGCATCACCTGCTTTAAGGATGGAAGTAATGCAAGCACTGTTCCAGCAATTTCAAAGGAGACCATTTTTAAGGCTGATATTGAAAAGGAAGGATAAATGGACCCAAATTGAGGAATACAAGGGCTTAACAAAGTGGTTCGGAATTCCATTTGGGCCAAAACTGACCGGGCAGTCAAGCTCAAAGATTATTAAGCTTACTTCTTCAGTGGTATAAGAAAATGAAAAAGGAACGGGTGACTGGTCAATGATGAAGACCCTTGATACATTTGTGGAAGTATTCGAAGGATTCAAAAAATACGTAGAAAAGCGCTCACGAATCTCCACAGTTGACGAAAGCGATTTCACTATTCAAATGAAGGGAAGATGGGAGTTCTAAAGGTGGATTTGAGAGAGTTGTCTGTGTGTCTATCATCTGGCGATCAGTCTGTCTATCCAATTTCACATTTTTCCCTATGAAATTGTATACCTACGTACCCTGAAATTCAATAAAATTTCATATCTACGCTGCTGAGTGTCAGTATTCCTTATTCTGTAAATTTTACCAAAATCTGGAAATATTTTGTGTAGCTATATAATAGTTATTTGAATTTGTAGATTTTTTACCATATTAGCTTTCGATCATAACAAATGCTACATTTTTGATAGGATTTTCTTGAAAATTTCAGAAAGTGAATAACCTAATTATCTTTGAGATTTTGATTGAATGAAACATACTATGCTGCAACAAAATGGTGGCCACTTAAATTGAAGTAAAGTAATTTTTCTTTAGACATACGAGTATTATTTAACATGCACAGCTTCGGAGTGTTTTTTGAATTTGTTCATAAGTAACTTAGCAAAAGTTTCTTTATATCATAGACTGAGTACAAACGCCTTCTGAAAGGAGCATACATCTATTTGACTTTTTTCTTTATCGTTGATTGTCTAGAAAACTAATAATTTTGCCCACAAGTGTTTACAACAATTTTCAAACCAAGCCCGACCAAATGACATCAAAATCTTGGGAAACTAGGGGAAAGGAAATTCATGTCAAAAAAGGCGTTTAAGATTTTATATTGAAATGCTTAAAATTTAACTTTTCAATATAGCAAACGTTTTATTTAAAGGTTGTTCAAGCGTAGAAGAATAGCTTCCACCTCTGTAGAGATCACCTTCATATACTTTAATTCCTGAAATATCAAATGAAAGACCTTGACAAGATTTTTCCATCTTTAGTCTTTAAGCTAAAGAGTTTGTGCCAAATTGTGTGCCAAGGATGAAAATATAAAATTATGGTGGCACGTGTTGTCAAAAATGATTGATAGAAATAAGCCTTCGTGAACATATGATATGTAGTCCGCATAGTATAGTGGTTCGAGTACTTGATCCATAAACCGAAGGTCTTTGGTTCGAGTTCTGTTGGTGACAACGAAATTTGTTTGAGTGATATTTTGGACGGACTATAAGCTCATTCAGGTATGCAACGTATCGCAGCTGGGTAGACGGGCATACGGCCAAAACGTGATACTGACCATATCCGTGACAATAAGAGTATCGTTATCGTGGGTTAGAAACATCCTAGTAAAAATTTATTGGAAAAAATGATACAAACTAAATGAGTCAATATGAATAGCATTTCTGGCCACAAATTTTTTTAATGAAAATAATTACGAAATATGAAAAACTTTTACTTTTACCGCTAAACTTTATTTCAGTTTAGACATGCATATACGACGAACAACGGGTACCCAAAGAGGTTTTCGTTGGGAAAAATGCAGGGTGGAAACCAGTGGGGAAACTGAGGAAACACTAGTCTGACTCCGTCGACGAAGATAGTTCATCACTGCTCGGATTTCTAAATTGGAGGTCGCGGTCAATGGACCGAGACGTTTTGAGACGCTATTTGCAGGAAGCGAAGGCTCGAGAGGGGCTGTAGTGCTACGAAAAAGAAGAATATATATATATATATATATATATATATATATATATATATATATATATATGTATATATATATATATATATATATATATATATATATATATATATATTTATATATATATATATATATATATATATATATATAGTTTTTTTTGCATGTAAATGTTATGTCTTTTTAAGAAATCCTTATACTCGTATGCCAGATTTTTATTTTTTGACGAAAAATATCTGCCTTACCTTTTTAACGAAGGTGACAAGTAAAAATGTTCTACTGTTATATTGCGGCAATATTTTCATGTAGTTGAGTATGTTTTTGAGCGGAATTTAAAACTTAATGGGATTAATACCCAAAAATTGCTAATAATATCTGTCATTCTGATTTATTGTATCTTTCTGAGCGATTCAAACACATTTAATTTAGAGCTATTATTTCTTATGTTTCTGTTCTGCTTTTCTAATTCTCAGCAGAGTATACTGTCAACTGTTTTCTTCAAAAATGGACTGAATGACTAAGAAAAGTCTGAATGAGTAAGAAAGATTTGAGACTGAATTTGAAACCTTGGATAAATCATAATCTCTTAAGCTCCTAAAACTTTGCAGTTCATCTTTTGGATGTGCAACTAAGTTCCCACTGTTTGTCAATAGACGACTCCAGTAGCAAGTGCTGGTCGATTTTGACGTATCCAAAACGGCATAATCAAAGCTTATAAACATGGTACATAAACAAAACCACGCTCTGTCGTGATGACAGCGACAATATCATCGCTGATGAAATCAAGATTAAGGAAAGATGGGCATCATATTTCAAGAACCTCCTTAATCTCCCGCACAGCTCCAGAACACCGGTGCCTATAGATGTCTACGAAGAGCTTCCATTGGCCCCACCAACTCTGGATGAAGTTTGTTCCATCATCAAAGCCCAAAAGAATAATAAAGCGCCGGGCATCGATGAGATTCCAGTGGAGCTTATCGAATATGGTGGCAATAGTGTTCATCAAGCTATTCACAAAGTCATCCAGTACGTTTGGCAACAAGAACATATGCCAAAAGAGTGGAGCCAATCAATGATATTCCGTATCCACAAAAAAGGTGAAAATTGTAGAGGCATATCATTACTTTGTACGGCGTACAAAATATTTTCTAAAATCTAAGAAAATAAAACCGGATCATACGCCAACGGTATTATTGGGAAGTATCAAGGTGGTTTTAGAGCAGGTAGATCAATAACAGACCAATTGTTCACAGTCAAGCAGGTACTTGAAAAATGCTTGGAGTTCAACATAGACGTACAACAAATTTTCGTTGACTTCAAGCAAGCATACGACAGTATTGATCGTAACGTACTGTACAAAATAATGCTTGGTTTTGGCATCCCAGCCAAATTAGTCCGTCTTACCAAAATTACAATGACGTCGACAACCTCCCAAGTCCGCATCCATAACAAACTCGCCGATGCCTTTGACACAAATATCGGACTAAAGCAGGGAGAGGGGCTGACCTCATTGCTATTCAATTTGGCTTTGGAGTACGTCATACGGAAGCTACCTGTCGATACGCAAGGTGCATTACCATACAAGTCGAGCCAAGTAGTGGCCTATGCGGACGCCATCAACATTCTGTCACGGTCATTAACAACTGCCAAAGAACTTTTCCTGAAACTCAACAGCGAAGCAAAACTAATAGGGCTACAAATCAACGAAAATAAAACAAAGTTCATGACGCAGTCGAGGAAAAAATACCTCAAATACACAAAATATCACACTTGGCGAATACAGTATCGAGAATGTTAGCGAATTTGTGTATTTAGACGCCAAAATAACGATAACGGGCAATGAAAGAGACAAAATACGCCGAAGAATACAGCTCACAAATAAAATATTTTATTCAGTGTTGACGATCTTGAAGACCAGCTGCATACACAGGAAAACAAAGCTCCAAGTATACAAATCTGTGAGAAGGCCTGTGTTATGCTATGGGTGTGAAACATGGATCCTAACTCAAGCATCCGCAAACATAATGGACGCCTTCGAAAGACGGGTCCTGAGGCGAATAATTGAAGCGAAGCCAGACGGTGACCAATGGCGAATTCGATACAACGATGAGTTGTATGAAATTTTTGACGAGCCGGAGGTCTCAAGGATTTTAAGACTGCGCAAGCTGCAATGGGCTGGACACATGAATCGTATGGACGAACAACCGATACCCAAGAAGGTATTCGTTGGGAGAACTGAAGGTCGGCGGCCAGTGGGGAAACCGAGGAAACGCTGGTCTGACTCGGTTGACGAAGACAGTTCATCGCTGCCCGGATTTCGGCATTGGTCAACGGACCGAGACAGTTGGAGGCGCTGTTTGCAGGAAGCGAAGACAAGAAGAATACCGAGAAATGCCAATTACCGCAAATACTCCTGCAGCTTTGCTACTAAATACTTTTTACGTGTCCTTTGTGATGATGTAAGAGGGCGAAGGCGAGTTTTCCACAGCTAATATCGAAGTTCAACGGAATAACTACGCCACCGGAATGGAGGTTGGGCAACGGGCTAACCCCCCGTCCCTGGAAAACCCTTCATTCTTTTGTAACCTGCGACCGTGCCTTGGAATGGCAACGACCTCGCAATCAAAATAAGCAACGGCAACGACCTTGCAACCGAAAAAAGGACTGTGGCATTGGATCCTAGAATGTCAGATCACTGAAAAACCTTGGCGCTATTAAGGATCTTTTGCAAAATGCCAGCCAATATAAATTAAATATACTGGCAATCCAGGAAATAAAGGGGATTGGAAGTGGTATTCAAGATATGAGATCGCACACAATATTCAAAAGTGGAAAGCCTGTTGGAAAGCGAGAGCTCGGAGTAGCATTTATTGTGGATAGGGAATTAAAATCGCACGTTATTGATTTTAATGACAATAACGTCGACAACCTCCCAATGCCGCATAAATAACCAACTCACCGACGATTTTGACACAAATATCGGACTAAAAAAGGGTGATGGTTTGCCCCGTTGCTATTCAATTAATTTGGCTCTGGAATATTTAATCAGAAAGCTACTTGTCGATACAAGAGTCACGTTATTATATAAGTCGAGCCAATTGGTAGCCTATGCAGACGACATCATTGTTTCTTCGCGGTCGTTAACAACTGCCAAAGGACTTTTCTGAAACTCGACGGCGAAACAAAATTAGTAGGACTACAAATCAATGAGAATAAAACAAAGCTCAGGGCGCAGTCGAACAAAAATATCTCAAATGCCCAAAATACAATATTACACATGGCGAATACAATATCGAACATACCTGTATAACGATAAGAATACAGCTCGCAAATAAAATATTTTATTCTGTTTTGACGATCTTGAAGACCAGCTGCATACACAGGAAAACATAGCTCTAACTATACAAATCTGTTATAAGACCTGTGTTATGCTCTGATTGCGAAACATGGACCCTAACACAAGCATCCGCAAACATAATGAACGCCTTCGAAAGACAGGTCCTGACGCGAATAATTGGAGCGAAGCTAGACGATGGCCAATGGCAAATTCGATACAACCATGAGCTGTATGACATTTTCGACTAGCCGAAGGTCTCAACGATTGTAAGATTGCGGAAACTTTAATGGGTTGGCCACGTGAATCGTATGGACGAACAACGGATACTCAAAAAGGTATTCTTTGAGAGAACTGAAGGGTGGAGACCAGTGGGGGGACCGAAGAAACGCTGGTGTGACTCAGTCGACGAAGTCAGTTCATCGCTGCTTAGTTCACTTGCTCCGAGACAGTTGGAGGCGCTTGTTGTAGTTAGCGAAGGCCCAAGAGGGACTGTAGTGCTACAAAAAAGCAGAAGAAGAATACCTTCATAATAAATGTAAATGGACATTTGCCCATGAATTTAGGTGGTTCATAATTTTTTTCGACAGCTTGTCGCAGTTTTTTGTTGACCCAAAAATGCTTAGGTAAAAACTTGTATTAAATACACACCATTTTTGTGTAATTTTACAAAAAAATGTCAGAGTTTAGGCATTGTAATTGTTATACCTTCGAATTTGTGTATATTTCTAGGACAAACCATCAAGACATTAGTATCTACTGATTCGATGAAGAATTTTGAGTTTTGTGGATGTAGTACCTAATGAAAAAATACAGATATCTGTCTTTAGAAGATAAAGCAATGTGGCTGAATATTTAAAGAACTTTTCTTATTTTGCTACACAAATTATTTGTGTAATGACTATGCAGAAAAGTTACAACTGATTCTTTGAATTTTTGATTGTTTATGCTTTATTGAAATAGTGAATTTGTTCAGATGCAATTTGAAGCTATTCTTTTCTGGAGGTACAAATTTTTGGCGATTTGTTTAGATCGGTGAAAAATAAACAAAAAACGTTTTTAAGAGCTATTTGCTTAGTGACATTTTTTGATTTTGAAAGTTAACAGTAAAAATAAAAATACAAAATAAATATTAAATAAATTATAAGCTGTTAAACTAATTCATTTCAAAAAAATAGGACTAGGGTGGTTGACACGACTTTAACTTTTATGAACATCTCAAACAAAATTTTAAAAAAGATTCTGAATAATTAAGAAAACCTAGTCCCTAACAAAGAGGAAATGGAAATTTTTTTTGTGAATTTTTGAATGCCTAAAAACAAAGACGAATTTTTCGATTCCTTTTTAATTGTTTTAATTGTTTAAGTACAAAGTATAGTTTTCACAAAAAAGTAAAGACGATGGAGTGTTATTTAGGTACCGTAGGTTGTTACTTTTTTTTCATAGTAAACTTAGAGCGATACCTGTAAAACAATCTCATGTTATCATGCTTATTAATTGAACAAATATTTCCGGCCATTTCTTCTACCGGGCCCATTTACTTGGTATGGGTTTTGTCAGTTCATTTTACTAAGATTTTCAAATTTTCGATATCGGTACTTTTGATGCCACGGACTCCCCATTAATAGATTGATTTCTCCATGTTTTTATTTCGCATAAAGCTGTACGAAACATTTTTTCAATTCATTTTTCTTGCCTGTCTGACTCTTTTTTGTGCGAATTTGAACGATGTCAAATGAGTTAGCTAAAAAGTTTTATTTAAAGAAAAACTGGAAAGTCATCGTTAATATGCAATGTTAAATAAATTTTAAATGGACTTTCGTGGGAAAGAAAGTTATCAATTTCATACATTAGGTTTTTTCGTTTTTTTTACATATTCGCCCAAAAGATTGAACGGGTATATGAGTCAGCTAGAATCTTTTAAGCTCAAAATAAGAATTTGATCAATAATTGGCAACAGCTATAAAGCAACGGGTTCTTCGTGGATGACGGACACTCTTAGTTCGACTCTTTTAAAAGTTATTTTCATCACTTTGGCTAGAAAATTTTGTCCTTCATTTAGAAGAAAATCATCAACTCATCGAAAATTCAGGTCAACATTTTGAGTAATACATCCTCGAATAATCAAGAAATAAAAACAAATTTCAGAAAAAAAGAAAAGAACCCCGTATGCTCTAAAGGAAATGATTTAAATTTTATAGAGTCGGAGGCAAATCAGCTCCTGGTTTTGCAAAATTGTTTGGTAACTATTTTTCAACCGATCATTACTAAAACGGGGAAATGATTAAGCGCCGATTCGATAAAATTTATTTCTTCTTTCTTTCTTCTACAAGCCTTTGAGTAACATCCTATAATCTAAGTCTCTAAGTGTTTCTTTCTTTACCTTACACTTCATATTAATAGCCTATTTTAATTTATAGATAACGGGTTCCTAACAGATATTTTAATTGAAATAACTTGAATTAATATCTATAAAAAAAATTCTCCAAAAATTCAAGATATGGTTTTGGAAATCTATTGAAAATTTCAATCTAACATTTTAATCAACTGCGCATTGACCGACTTGAAAAACAAGATGCGTTGTTTGCCTTGCTGAATGTACCGACGGAAGTCGATAAATATTTTTGAAAATTCAAAATGTTCAATAGAAATCGGTATTTTCCCATAATTCTTTTCTAGGGTACTGCAGCCGCTTAAAGAGATTTAGAAATTTTATAATATTATAAAAATATTATATTTCATTATCAAAAATTTGATATACAATGTTTCCCACTCTCAAAATTTAAAAATGAAAATACTTGATATTTTCGAAAGAAAACCCATCTCAATTTTTAGAGGAACAAAATAGTTCAATTTATACTGCGTTATATTCTGTAGAACGATCATCTTGGTTTGTTGAATAAAGAGCATAACTTTGAGGATTGCTTGACGTCACATCAACTCACAAATGTGAGAAAAATATATTATAATTAAAAATTAGTAACCTGAATAAATTAGATGATTTTGACTCCAATTATAAATAGTCGTAATTTTTAATAGACTTCATCACTTCAACATTTTGCACATTACTCACATTTCATGAAGACGTGATATCAATAGCGAAAAATAAGATTCATACATTAACATACTTTATATAAAATGAATTTATACCCCCCTTACTACATTCTTTTAAATCTATCAAATCTTTAAAAACCGAGTTTGGTATCCAATTTTCAAATCGTTCCGAGATCAATAACCTATCTTGCATCCCTTATCGTTGCCTTACAAACTAGAATTATTGGTTCAACTTAAAAACAAATCCAACGAAATTCTTGACTAATTTCCCTGCGAGCGCTGCCTTAAAAGATGCTTGGAGCCCGCATTTGGGCACCATCTAAATTTTCATAGCCATGCAGCGAGACGCAGGCTAAAACCCAAAGAAGAAGTCTAAGAAATAGTTTTAACTAACCTGCAATAGCCATCCATGGATAGAATGTGTGGTTGCTAGCTTGATGCAGACCGGAGGCCGCCGTTTGTGCTGCTGTTGCTCCCGAGATTGTGCAATTAGCGTTCCAGGCTGTGCCCGTAACACCGCCAGCCGATCCACCCCGTGATCCTGGGCTTCCGCCCGACGTGTCCAAGTAGCCACCAACGCGGGAATCAGGTGTGCATGCCGATGGCCGTACCGGTACCGAATTATTTTGTCCTGTCGCACCACCACCACTCGATCCTGTATTCCATCCCACAACATCCTTATAGCCGTTCGTGTCCCCAGCGGAATTCGTTTTGGCACAATCCTTTACGTATGATCCATCGCCGTAGATTTTACTGCAAGCGGCTGTGATACTCGCATCGTACGGCGAGTCCTGTGTCGATCGCTGTAGGTGGTGGTTGGCGTAGGGTGTCATGCCGAGCGACAGGGGGAACCCTCGGTAGGCCGCTGCGGCTGCTGTGGCGGTTTGATCGTGATGTCCTGTCGTACCCATTCCCATTCCGGTTGCCTGGTGCGGATGGCCATAGAAGCCCGTCTGTTCAAAGTAGGAATTCATTGTGGCGGTGGAGAGAATTTTGGCGGTTCTGAGTTGAAATTTCGCTTTAAAAAAAACTCTGCAAGGACCTTCTACGTTCCTTTGCTAACAATCTTTTCACTTTGCTCAGAAAAAGTACACTTTTCCAAGACCCGAACCAATTCACCTCACTCACACTTTGTTCAAAGGATCTTCAACACGGACACTGATCAGTTATCCTCAAACTCATTCACTGCACTTTGTTTCTATGGGTGTGGGATTGTCCGCCAACTATAGCAGACTCGAATAGGCTTTCATAGAGTGCAGGGTCATTTCGGTTATCACTAGCGTCTGGTCTGGGGGTTTCAATTTCAGTATACAAAAAAAAGAAATCGTTCACGCACAGACAGCAGCACTGCAAGTCAAAAAACCATTCAAATGCACTTTCGTGATATTGGAAACAAAACTTAGCCACAAAAGGCGCCAAAATCAGGTTCCAATTCGAAATGTTAAAGGCCGTCAACTAGTGAGCAATTATTGTTTACGGGTTCACTGTTGTGACAAATTCTCGTTATTCACTTATTTCCGCGTAGCTAATGGGACCAATAAATTTCTAGCGAACGAGTCGGCTGTGCACTGTTTTTTCTGCTTCCGAGCAGGGGGTCGTAAATTTCACTAAACGTCAACAAATCCACGGAGCGGAAAGCGAGGATCGATTGGACACTGATCGGGAGCTGCCCGTTCCGATCTTCTGATCTGATTATTTATCTAACTGCTTCACTGTGCGACCTGTCGTCGTGCTCGTCCATAAAAAAGCAATAAAATCGCGGCCACTATCACTGCTTGCCCATCGTCGTCGTCTTCACGTTTCTTTCACGTCTGCACACACACTACTCGCCCGACCGCAATCAAATTAATTTTTATTATTATTTTTACGATTATTTTTATGGGCATGTAAACAAGTGATCATCCGTCTGATAAGCCACGCCACACACTGAGTTGCCTCTGTCAATCGGCCGTGGCTGGTCACTGGTCGTCAAGTCCGTTACTGGCGGAGGCGGTCAACGAGGGCCCAAAGGAGGAGCCCGCAATTGTCAATTGTTTTTGGCTAATTATAATTACAGCAATTGCTCCAATTTCTCGCCGAGCACTTTCCACTGCCGCACTATAAACAAACAACTAACGAGCCCAAGACGAGCGCCCGAGTGAGTCGAGAGCCTAATAACCGTAAATCGAATCACCTTCGAGCCAGAATGGAGCGTAGTCAAAGTCGTCGTTTCGTTGTGCGGGAATTTCTATTTCTTGCACTGATTCCAACTGGGAGTAGCGCGCCTGTACTAAACCGCTGCCCACGGACGAATGCTCGCTGTGCAAGGCGACTCGATTCTCCGAACTAAGAACTGAGTCCGCCTGAACTGAAATCTAAACTGCCGTGTCGCTCCGCTGCACGTCGTCGTCGCATTTAGAGCTGAGTGCCGTGTTCCGTGCGCTGGGCATACGACTACGTCCGCGGATTGTTTCGGTGGTCGGGCAGTCGGGTCGCGGCTCGTGAGTCCGCTCTTGAACCTGCTTTGTTGTTATTCGAGCGCGCACACTTGCTGCTCGCGATATCGGGTGCCCCCTGGCCCGTGCTCCAACTCTCCGCACCGACACCACTGGCATATTCGCAACCATCGCATGGCACACATTTTGCCAAACGGGTGCCGTGACCCCACTCCCGCCCATTCCAACTGCTCCACACACACCCACACGCTGGCTGGGTGGCTGCCTCCGCGCTCACCGCCTTCCTAAGGCCAACACATCTGGACGCGTCGCCGTCCGTCGGCACGCAGCGCCGTAGTGCGGAGCTCCGGCTAAAGCGATTCCCAAGTGTGGTTTGCGCAATCTTTTATTTCACTTACACCCATTTCGATTATAAATGGGGCCATCTCGTTATGATGTCGTCGTCGTAGATCGTTCGTCGTCGCTATGTGCGCTCGTTCATGGATTTGTTTTATGTATTTTATGGAGCGTTTTATGTACGAGAATGGTGTGGAGAAATGAAGGGACTCGATTTGATACCCTGCGAAGAACGTGGACGAGGATGAATGGGTTGGAGCAACGGGCGGGGCGTGCGCGGGGAGGGCAAAAATTAGGAGTAGGGTCGATGGAAGTTGATTTTTCTTCTTCGGCACTTTCGAGGCTTTGGCAGGATGCTGCGTCCGAGATGAAGGACATTTCTCGGCAGGCAGTCAACAATTCAACGGGTGACAGATTGCTCGTGTGACGAGGCGAACATTTGTGATGTTTCTTTTTGATTTCTCGGTCGAGTCGAGTCTGATTGGGATAAGACGCTCGAGCGATGCGTTTCGGGCGTGGGAGAGCGAATGCAATTCGGCAATGGATGACATGATGGACGATGTAAGATGTGTCGCATGTGTTTGGGTTGTGTGGAATGGCGCCGTGTCGTTCCTTTGTAAGAGGAGGACATATTAATTGGCGATAAGGTGTGCTGATTTTAATAATATTCATTACATTGGATTGCAATGAAATAAATACGAGTATTATCATTAATTCATTTAAGAAGATGAAAACTGGATGAGACGTCTTTAAAGTAGAACACTTTTGGGTTGCCGCTTCAATTTAAACATTTAAAGATTGCGTATTTAGCCTCAAATATTTCATTTCAATAAATAGGAAACGAGTTCTTTGATTTGTTTTGGAGATACTCGTATATTTTGCAAGTCTGTCTGAAAATTCTATTTGATAAAATAAATACACAAAGTGATTGTTAATATTTATTATACAGTATTTTTCGAAATTGATTATATTTTAAATCCAAATGAAGTCTTAGGGACAGACATAAGCAATTGTAAATGTAAAAAACCGAAAAAGTTGTCAATTAATCTTACATTTATATAGGAGCGTAGTGAGGACTATGATTTTGGTGGGTGGCACACATTAATTTGTCAACTTGTTGAAAATTTTATTCAATGGCAAAGCTTTTGCTTGTTAAATGAAATAACGAGAAAAATTTAAGTTTCAAGTCAAGAAAATCACTTAGAAAATAAAAAATAATTATGTAGACAGTAAATAACTAGGCTGTCAACTTATTCAAAAATAATTATACAATAAAGAAGAAGAATATTATGTTACATTAACTAGCTTTATAACAAACACTATGTAAAGAATTCGGATTTTAACTCTGTGGGGGTTTTAATAGAGACCACTTTTCATTAATTTTGTGAAGGTCTAGTTTGTTAACTTAATCGATCGAAAAAAAAACATCCTCATTAACTTCAAACTATCATCTTCCTTCGTCGTCCCCAAATGACAGATAACTAACTTTAATTTGCTAAATGAATGTTCACAAAAAACTAATGTTATAGGAGCAGTTAAACAAAGCAAATCATTTTATAAGCAAATGCTGTAACACTCTTTAATTTGAATGCTTTAAAAAATTTAAAATCCGCAAAATTTGTGCATATCTCGCATGAAACGTGATTCAGCAAACAAACATTCTGGCTAAGCTTCAAAAAATTCTGGTGTATTGGTGTACAAGTTAATAACCGGAATTTTTAGCGAAATCCGATGCCTTATTGTGGACAAATCTTACAATATATTTTATTCAAAGTATCGTCCATCGGAAGCTACAACATTTCCTCATCTTTCAGGCAATTTATGAATTCCATCCGAAAAAACGAATCTATCCAATTTCGGATGCCTTGCTCTAAAGTGAAGCGTATTCCAGTGACGGCGTTTTGCATCGAGCGAAATAAATAGAAGTCAGGCGGAGCAAGGTCCGGACCATAAGGCGGGTGGGCCAAAACTTCCCATCCACTATTTTCCAAATCGTTTTCCACGGGTCTTGCAACATCCGGCCGAGCGTTGTCATGATGAAAAATTATAGCCTCGTGTCTGGTCGCATATTCCGGGCGTTTTTCGACGATGGCACGCTTCAAACGTATTAATTGTGTTCGGTACAGGTCACCTGTGATTGTCTGGCCCGATTTCAACAACTCATAATATAACGGCCTCAAATACACAGCATAACCCTGGTGCTATGGATATTTGACGGGTTGCCGGGCTTCACGTATGACTTTTTGCGCTTGGGATTGTCATAATGGATTCATTTTTCATCTCCAGTCACGATCCGATGCAAAAATGATTTCTTTTTATGGCGCTCAAGCAGCATTTCAGACACACAGAAGCGTCGTTCAACGTCTCTCGGCTTCAACTCATAGGGGACCCAATTACATTGGTTCTGAATGTATTCGGCGTGTTTCAAACGTTTCAAAATGGCTTGCTGAGTCACTCGCAACGATTTAGCAAGTTCGTCTTGCGTTTGACACGAATCCTCATCGAGTAGCGTCTCCAATTCTTCGTCTTCAAACTTTTTTGGCCTGGGCGTTCTTTGTCTTTGATGTCAAAATCGGCACTTTTGAAGCGTGGAAACCATTCAAAACACTGTGTTTTCGCTAAAGCATCGATGACTTTTCGCAGCAGTTTTCTTTGAACTTTCCGCAGCAGTTTTCTTTGCACTTTCCGCAGTAGTTTTCTTTGCAAAGTATCATCAGTTCTCTGAAAACAAATACGTCGGCAGGTTGGGATGATTTGTCTCCTACAACATATAGAAGAATTAAAAACGAAATCAGCAAACCGCTCACCCTTTGATTCAATAAATGCATTGTCGAAGGAATCTTTCCAACTGATTTCAAGAAGGCGATAATTAAACCAGTACATAAAAATTGAGGAAAACTAGAAACTAATAACTATCGACCAATATCTCTTCTGCCGGTAATAGCTAAAATTTTTGAGGAATGTATCAAGAATCGACTGACAAAGTATCTGTCTGAAAATGATATTATATCAAGCCATCAATATGGTTTCAGGGAAGGCATGAGTACAGAAGACGCTGGCTTATCAGTAACGGACTTTTTGGACTCAGAAATCGATGCCAATAACAAACCTTTGTCAATTTTTATGGATCTTTCAAAGGCTTTTGATACAATTTCACATCAAATTTTGATATCAAAACTAGAAAAAAATGGTATAAAAGCCAATCCCTTAAAACTCCTTAAATCATATTTGTCTTTGAGACAACAACGAGTCAGAGTGTTAAGTACGCTAAGCGATTGGTGCACGAAAGACAAAGTAGGTTTACCACAAGGGACAGTGCTATCGCCGTTACTATACAATATTTACGTAAACGATCTTTGCAATATGAAATTGAGCAGCAAATGCAAGGTTGTGGCTTTTGCTGATGACACTGCCCTATTAGTTTCATCAACAACTTGGAACGAAACTAAGCATATAGCAGAAATTGCAATGACTCGGATCCATAACATACATAGGCTTCGCCTTAACTCCCGCAAAACGCAGGTGTTAATCTTCTCATTGACATAATCGGGTCAGCCATCATACCGGACTCTTAAACTGCACGAACTCAACTGCCATAACACTAATAAAGGGAATACAGTGTGTCAGTGCCAAGACTTAGTTATTGTTGAGAAAATAAAGTACCTAGGAGTCATAATTGATTGTAACCTCAAATGGAATTCCCATTCTGAATACATTAACGGAAAACTCAGAAGGTGCATATTTCTCTTTATTTCATTACGAGATGTGTTGACAATACCGCAACTGAAAATAATCTACTATGCTCTAGTTCAATCTCTAATCCAATACTGTATATCGGTATGGGGAGGTACATTTAAGACCCATATAGAAAATTTAGAAGTTACACATAAGACTATACTCAAGACAATGTTCAAGTTACTTAAAATATATCCATCATCAGAATTATACGACTTAACAGGAGTACTTGACATAAGAAAACGATATATCAAATCTGCAGCTATTTACACATTTAAAGCGCAAAGCCGTCAGGTTTCAAGCAATGTTTATAATACTAGATATAATTATTATAGAATCAATGTATCTACTTGTAATAAAACACAATCACAAAGATATATTCAATATATTGGCCCAAGAACCTTCACCTTGTTGCCAAAATTCATCAGATGTGCTAATACATCAGAAATCTTTAAACTTTACATCAACAAATGGCTTCTTAGTATGTCTGGTGAAGAATTTTCAAGAACATTTAATTATATCAACTGAAAATTTTAATTTTCAAATAGTGTTATTACTACTAAATAGTAACGCAATTAGAATAAGGAATTAATCTGTTTTATAATATAAAAAAATCAAAAATTGCGTAGGCAACTAATTTGTTTAACCAAACTCCTCTCTCAAGCCCTGCTTTTGAGGAGTTGTCATAGCAAAAATTAGTCTTAAGTTTTTTATGAATTGTCATGTTTCATTGCTAGATAAAAGTTAAAGTAAAGTATTAAGTTGTACACCCAATGGCATCATAACAAACACTGCGTAAAAGATCCGGACTTTAACTCTGTGGTGTTTTAATAGTCACAAGTTTTCATTAATTTTGCGAACGTCCAATTTATCAACGTAATCTGTCGAAAAAAACAACATCAAAAAATTCAAACGTTCATTTCTCATCTTCGTCCGCAAATGACAGATAACTAACTTCAATTTGCTAAATGAATGATCACAAGAAACTGATGTTATAGGAGCAGTCAAAACAAAACAAATCATTTTATAAGCAAGTGGCGTTACACTCTGTTGAGAGATTATAATTGTTCCGTGGAGTGTGAATTGAGGAGATATTGAATCGAAGAAGTTATTTAAAGAAAATACAGATAACTTTTATTTAAACTTAGATCGCTATTTTACATTGAACTACCCACAATGCTGGTTTTACAAGAACTAAGAACAGACCCTTGATTGGTAGTTGACCAAGGAACAGCTAGTGACATCTATCTTTTACAATGTTGCCAACCACGGCAAAACAAAACAGAATAAAATGATATCGAAATTTCAACTGAGTGAAGCGTCTAAATTAAAAACATTATTTTCAACACTCCCACTTCTTCCATCGCTTGCTGCTATTGTTTTGTATCTTTTCTAGCCATTACTTCACCAAAAATTCGTGGTTCCTCGTTGAATATTGCTGAGCAGAGTATATCAACATCTTCATCAACATATCCAGTAAATCGTGATGGTCGACGGATGGTATTTCTATTTCGTAACGTAGTTCGAGTGGCGTAGCACTCATCCCGTAAGCCGAAGGTCCCTTGTTCGACTCTCGTTTGGCGGCAACGAGATTTAGTTCAAGTGATTCTTCGGATGGACTAAAGCCCATTCAGTTATGATACGTGCTGGTTGAAAAATCAAAACGAATCGCAGCTGGGTGAACGGACACATGGCAAATGCGTGATACTGACCATATCACCTTGTGGAGTGCCGACACATTCGATCATGATAATAAGATACTCTGACTATCACTAAGCAAAGGCCCGAAAGGGGCTGTAGTGCTACAACAACAACAACAACAACTGTCGCTCACCTACTATTGGATTTACTTCTTCGTTTTCAAGCATGTCAAGGTAGTCATGTTCATCATCTTGCCGCTGCTATTTTTCTTTCACTTCGTCCTTGAAATGAATTGCAAATGCGTCCTCAACATCATTGTTGTGAACTTCGCTACACGGTGTTTCTTCCTTGGAATTTACATCACGTGTTATTACTATTTTTCCAGTATTTACATCGTGGCGCGGCTACCGATTCAAAATGTATTTACAAGTATTGACTGCTTCTGTCCACAGTTCTGGTTATAGATTTGTTGCAATTAACATAGTTCTGGCACTTTCCACGATCGACCGGTTTTGCTCCACTGCGTAGAGAGCAGTAAACTTATGAATTATACTACTGTCTTCAAACGACTGCTGGAACTGTTCATTTCGAAATTCAAGTCCGTTATCCCTCCGAACACGTTTAATTTTATTTGAAGTAGGACTTTCTACTAAATTTTTATTCTCGACACACTTCACGTATGCATCACTTTTATATTTAATAAAGGACACTGACCGATATGAAGTACAATCGCCCTTCAATAATGAAAACTAATTCGCACCACTAGCTGATGGATGTATCATCTTACCACACATTCACGAACTGAACCACATATCTCAACTTTCAACCGCGAATTGTTACTGATTTGCACAAAACTGTCACTCGCATTTTTGTTAAACACTGTAAACCATTCACGTCGATGAGACATATGTTTAGAATCACAACTATCTGCTAATCACTCATCTTCACTGTTTGTTCAAGAGAGATTTTTAATTTCAATGAACATTGCTGTTGCATATCTCTCACCACTGCCTTATTTTTGTTTTGCTAACCATGCTCTACATTCTGATTTATAGTGCCCTTTCTTCTTGTAGTAAAAATTACTCAATATACCGTTTGTTACGTGATTCACTTTTCTTAATGTTGCCGACGCTGATGCTCTTTGATGTTCACAGCTGGAAACACTCTTGCCCAATAGCCCAATATTTCCAGCTGGTACTTCCGTAGCTGGAAGTATTTCCCGTTAAAATTCTGCAACTGAAATTGTTTAAGAATGTCCATGGTTCCTGAGATCCACGAACCGTTTTCTGACTTTCCCACGCACTTCTGTTCTTCCAAGAACTGATTGATAGTTAACCAAGGAACACCTAGTGACATCTTTCTCTTACAATATTGCCAACCATGGCGAGACAAAACATAAAAAAATGATATTGAAGCAACTGAATAAAGTGTCTAAATTAAACATATTATTTTCAACACACTCTTTAATTTGAATGCAATTTTAGAAACATCGGGAAAATTTGTGCATTTCTCGCTTGAAACGTGGTTCAGCAAGCAAACATTCTGGCACAGCTTTAAAAAATTCTGGTTCTAATTGTTGTAGCACTATAGCCCATTTCGGGCCTTCGCTTAGAGATAGTTAGAGTATCTCATTATCATGATCGAATAAGTTGGCACTCCATCAGTATTACGCTTTCGCCGTGTGTCCGTCCAACCAGCTGCAGTCCGTATCATAACTGAACGGGCTTATGGTCCGTCCGAAAAATCACTCGAGCTAAATCTCGTTGCCGCCAACGAGAGTCGAACCAGAGACCTTCAGCTTACGCAATGAGTATTCTAACCACTACAGCACGTGGACTATTCTCTGGTTCTATAGGTCTGATTGAATATATCCATTCGATAGTGATATTTTTAAAATATGCTGAATTGGTTTGAACATTAGTAAAGATTTTAGCAAATGATTTCGAACGGCAGCAGTGAAAACATGAAACACAATTTTCAATTCCTTTCTGTAGAACGTCTTACAGCAATTTCTGAATTCTCATCGATTTTTTGGGACAGTCCTGCTATGCCTTTAAAAATCATATTCTGGATTTGCGTTGTTTCCGCAAAATGAGCTCCCCTAACAATGCATTGATTTGGTCGTCGTCATTGCTCACTTGTTGTAGTGACACTGACAAACTTTGAGGAATTCCACGGCTAGTGGTTGTTGCATATAGCCGTGTTTTTAATCGATTCTGTAACTAATTTTCCAAAATTCAATCCGTCAATTCCAAGTTAATTTATTAAAAAACTTATTAATTCGTCCAATTATTCGAAAAATTTATCGAGTATCTAGAGTTTACTTTCGAGGAAATCTCAAAAAGTTCAAAAAAGAAGAAACCTTTTGTTTTTCGCTGGGGGCATGGAGGAGTCTGATGGCTTCCCACCACAGGGGGACCCGGGGCCAGGCATTGCAAATGCTACGTAAAAATCATGAAATGAAAAAACAACCAAGAAAGTTTTGAGCACGGAAAGCGTATTACGCTTCCAAGCGAAGACTTTGAAAGAGAAAGAGAGAAAATGAGGAGATGGAACTCCGAATTCAAAATTTGGAGGAAATGATCCGGAGATTAACAAACATCAACAAAACTAAAGTGATGAAGCCACAAAATCCGTCTGGAAAAGGAAAAGTGACAACAAACAAGACGAAAGAAAAAGAAGAAGCGACAAGACGAACAAAAAAAGCAGCCATGCAAAAGGCTCAATAATCAAATAAAGCAGCATTACAAGATACGAAAAAGTCAACAACCCATGATGCTGATACAGTACTGAGCACGGGAGGAGCAAACGTCAGCGCAAATTACTATATGTGGTACTTGCTGCGCTGATTGACGATATGGACATCGAGATGGAGTGCCAAGAAAACATAGGTAATATTGATGATTCTAGTGTTAATTTTATTGAATACTTAAAATAAAAAAAAGAGAAGGAGAAGAAGCCAATCGGTGTGTCTACTGGTTTTCCTATTAAAAATAATAAGATAACTGAGAAAGTTCCTCCTATTAATGTCTTTGGGCAGCGCGAAGGAAATATGGTTCGGCTATTTGCAGCCAAACATAAGATCGATAATTTCGAAGCTAAAAGAGTGACCGCTGATCAGCTCACAATTAAAACAAAAAAACTGGCTGATTCGAAGCTGGCGAAAGATACTCTTAATAGTGAACAAGCTCCCTACTTCACATACATGCCAAAGGCGGAGAAAATCAGACCTTCCTGTTGAAGGGCTTGGACAGTGATCAGTTGATCTTGAAATGTTACACAAAGCAGCACCAGCTGTCAAATTCATTATTGTGAAAAATGCTGCTACCAAAAGATCAACTATTGTAGGCAAAATATTACAAGATTATTTGGTACAAATTGCAAACGATAGCGGTCCAAGTGCCCTCCAACAGCTAAGGTACTTGAACATCAGAGTTGTGAAGTGGGAGCATCTCCAAAAAACTTAGATCAACCATTGTTACAGGTGCCAAAGACTCGTTCATTCAGCTGCCAGCTGTGCCATGCACTATCGCTGCATTAAATTTAAAGATACTCATGTCCCCGGGTGAATGCAAATTGGCTCAGATGGAGCCTAAAGAAAAATTATACTGTGTCAATTACGGTACATTTTGTGATCCAGCATCATATCAAGGATGCCCTCGATATCAAGATGCAAAAGTAAATTTTTCTCCAAAACAAAACCGAGTATATCGTAGTGTGTTACCTTCCGTCAAACCCGGAGTATCATTTGCACTTGCTGCTAGAGGACCAGCAGACAACTATGTAAGTGGCAATAATGAGCTGCTTCTCAACATTTACCAACAGCTTGAATCTCTTTCAGAAAGAATAAATAAGCAAGATCAAAAAATCAATTTCGTTTTTCAACGTTTAGGCCAAAATGCTTCAAAATAGTTTGTGATCCAATCACATTTTCATGGATAAGCGTCGTCTCACCTCGATCAACGTCAACTCCATTGTTACTCTACATCGACGTGAATATCTCCTTGAATGTATTGTTAAACAAAAGCCTGAGATCATGTTTCTCACTGAAACGCATCTCAGTTCATGGCACTCAATGACATTCAAGGATTTTGAATTCGTAAGAAACGATAGGGCAAACGATGATGATGGAAGTTGCACCGAGATATTGGTTTGAAGACCCTATTGTTTCCAAAATATTGGAAAAGTCGAATTCAAAAACTTTGATTTTCTTAAAGTGTCGTTCTCAAAAATTTCACTGTTAGGTGGGGATAACCTCTTCGTTTTCTCTGCCTATGCAACTGGTCGAAATGTTCTCAAGTTCAAGGAAGAGCTCCATTCCTTGTTTGAAATACTTGAATAGTTATTATATTCTTGCCGGAGATCTGAATGACAAGCATACATCACGGCTGAACGCCAACAATAATCAAAGAGGTGTATTCCTGAAATCGTGGATAACAGATAAACAAATTGAATACAAGTGCAATCTAACATATATGGGTCGGAGTTCCCAACGTACTCTAGGACAGATTCATATTTGAACCTCTGCATTGCTGACGCAACACTTGAATTCAGCTTTAAAGTTCTTCAACGGAAATTGCGGGCGCTCCCTTACGATGCGACAATAATGCAATCGTAATGAAAATCAATCATCAAAGGGATGATGTCTTCCTCATTTCAGTTCAACATGAAAACTATCGGTTGAATTTCAAAAACACGGATTGGGGAAAGTTTCAAAAAAGTTTAATCGAGGGTACCAGATGCGATATCTTCTTTCTGATGATGGCAATGCTTGCTCAATAGTTCATAATGACAGGAATCTAACTAACGATGAAATAGATCTCTATTTGTTGAAATTAGAGAAGGCGTTTGAAACGATTGAGAAAGTAGTTCCCAAGATTAAACATCGAAACAATATGGAAGGATATGAAACACCAACCAATGCAAGGTTGAAAAGATTGAAAAGCCTTTTTTTCACACACGTAAACAATATTTATCGGCGTTTTTGGACTACAACCATCCCTCGTTGGCTTTGTTGAAATTACACCTGAAGAATGTCCGGAACATAATCCATTCATACTTCAGGAGTGGGGTCAATAGGCAATGGGCGGAAAAACTGACAGGTAACATACTAGGCCACAGGACCCAGATGCCGTTTTCATGAAAGTTAATAGCTTATTCCGCAAGAAGTCTCCAGTAAGGGTATGAAATTTTGAAGTCGCTAGTGATGAGATAAATCTTCTCGGTAGGGCTGGTACCGAAGTTAATAGTACGACTCCGAATATTAATGGAAACAGGATTATTGTGATAGTTTTCAAAAACTTGCCCTGATCGGAACTCATTTTGAGTTGGTTCACCTACCAAACCCCGACAGAGGGAATCAAATACTTTTAGAGGTCGTTAAAGCAAAAGATCCCGACTGCTAATCAAGCCTGAACGGCCAATCTATTCTTCATTTCAACGAAATATTAATATCTGATCTCATACCGAGCTTGAATCTTATTGATTTATTTTGTCAGCTATGAAGACTTGACGATCGACGAAAAACGCGTATGGATAGACATGTCGCGTGAGACTCTTCTGCTGTTCCAAATGAATACTGTCAAGTTTTTTCGCCGATTAATTACTGTCGACAAAGCCGAGATCCATCAGCATAGTCCAGAGACTAAACAATTGTCAATGCAGTGTATTTGGGGGGGACTAGCTCCGAAGGAGGTGGAGGTCGTTCTTTGTGCCGAAAGTAATGGCGACAGTTTTTTGGGACAGCCGGGGAGTAATTATGGTTGATTACCTTCAAAAATATAAAACCATTAACGGACCCTATTACGCTGCGTTGCTAGACCAATTGAAAACGGAACTCTACAGGAAGTGACTACACTTAGTGAGGACATGCATGCATGGTCGCAATGGCGAAACTGGACGAATTGAAGTTCGAATTGCTTCAACACCTACCCTACTCACCAGACCTAGTTCGGAGTGACTTTGTTTTTTTTTCCCCCCAACTTGAAAAATTGCTGGGTAGGAAAAATATGAGTCAAATATCAAGGTTGAAGAGGCAGTAAATCTGTGTTTTTCAGGTTTACCTAAAAAAATTTTCCGATGCCCTGAAGAGTTGGGAAAAGCGTTTGACCAAATGTATTGACTTGCGTGGAGACTATGTCGAGAAATAAATTTTTGTTCGGCTTGAATTATGTGTTTTTCTTTAAAACGCCGGAAATTTTTCAAATGTGCCGCGTATCTTCATATGTTGATTAGTTACTTAATTCTCAGTAAAATGCGAATTTTTCATTCAGCGTTTTACTTACAGATATTAAATTTTCACAGGCTGATAAATAGTTGGTCGCTTTGATGTAAAAATGATTTGAGATCCGTTTCGTAGATCTACTCATTATGGAAAGTTAACATAAGACTTCAAAAGTACTTTTCGCAATGGATTGTATTCATTGCAAGTAGTTGACTTTTCAATTAGTCAATTGATTTGTGTTCATCTCTTTCATGAACAAGAGTCTGTCTGTCCTTTTGATCTTCTCACCGTGTACAACAACAACAACATAATTTATTTTTCAAATCCATAAACCCGTTTATATCTAACTTGCAGAAACAATGGCAACACTCAATCACTATAATTCATCATTCACCGCTAAAGACAAGTTCAACCTAACATCACTCGAGTGTGTGCCAAGTCATTTCCGTTGGCAACCGGCAGACTGCTATTGACGAGATGCAAGTCCTGCCTCCTGACTGCAATTCCATATTATAAACTGCCAATTATACTTTAGGCGCCAATTATATCTAAGTTGCAGGCCCCGAGCTACTCGAGGTGATCCATGTGAATGTTTGATGTGAGTAATCGTTTTGGAATGACCTCTACTCTTTTGGTCATTTTTCGTTTCCACTGTCCAATGTCCTCCACCCGCTTTGCATGCACCGGCAATCGAAATGCAATAGAAGTTGACACCGTAGCCATAGAGCACTTCGAAGGGCGTGATTTGTAGGGTGGAGGGACTTGGAGCGTGCGACAATGGCGTTGGGGCTGCCAGAGTGCTTGCTATGCCTGCTTGGTACCCAATTCACAGAGTACTCTCTTCATGCTTTGACCAACGATACGATGATACTCAGTGGAATGTTGGCGCCACCTTGCGCACTCCAGTCCCGTACCGTATCAGACTGGCATTCACTTGCACCGACAACTGCACTATGTGCAATGTGCACACTTCATTTTCAGTCGCCACGTTCATATTTTTTACTCTTTGTTTTATTACTTATTTATATCGTGGAGATTTATGACGTTTTGTTCTTTATTTTCTTCAATTTTTATAGCAGTCGTTTTTCTTATCTTTTTCCCCCTCCTTTCCAAACTTGCTCATGCAATCCATGAACGAAATTAATGGTTTTTCCATATGGCACACACAATGCAAGCTACCACAAGCTCTTGTTTATGGCATGTCGTCTGTCAGTTCTGCAGGACATTCGGTGTCGGAATTTAACACGCATTCACCCATTCATCATTATCTGGATGCCATCTTCCTGACCTGCCTATTAATGCTTCGTTTATGAATTGGTGTGATTGCAGTGGGTAGTTAGATTGTTTCCGTTTCAGATCTTCTGATTATTACACGTGGCGGGGGTACGAGGATCCATTTTGTTCTTGACAAGAATATATTTTTCAATATACTCCACTTGACCAATAATTTGTTGATGCAACCATAGCGTGTCGAAAAATAGTGAAGATATTATTTTATCGTTCCTCTAACCGTGCGTGGTTAAGCCGTTGAATTTTAATTGCTGCAAGTACTGTTGATCATATTGATTTCAAGCCTCGAAAGGTGGTTATGGTACTGCGTTCGATTTCTGGATTTTAATCATGTGTATGTATACGAAGATTAATAAGGAAGCCAAATGCGAGCAATTTAAGCAAGCTTGGACCCTTAATTTCCTGAATAAAGTTGTTTTTGTATTGAACTATCGATGCAAGTCCTGTTACCGAATCTTCATCGAATAATGTTGGTACATTAATTTTCGTTGTTCTTAAAAATGGCTAATAGAAAGAAATTTAGAAACAGGATCTTCTTATATGTTATATGTTGAAGGAATCGGAAAAGCGGTTTTGTTCACTATTTGACCATAATAATTCAAATTTCAGTTCTTTGGGTCCTCATCTTTTTATTCTATGCAACGTTTCTGGAACGCTTCCCACATTATTCATCACAATTGCGTTTCCTTTCCATATTTCTCTTTTTGCTTTCGGATCACTGCTCCAGCTATAACAAAGCATCCATCTTTTACCGCCAGGCAACCATTTAACAAATGTTTGTAAACAAAAATCCATCTTATTTGTGTTGTGATTTTATAACAATATAATTGTTTTTATGCATTGACTGGCAATCTTTTATTGTGTCGCCTATCATCCTCATCAACTGGAATTCTCAACAAGTAGACGGAGAAAAAGAGAAACAGAAGCAGAAACGTTTAAAACAAGACGCGCTGACCGATTCGGTATTGTATGCAAATTTATTTTCAACCGGCTATAATTTTGCAATGCATGGTTTTTGTTGTTGTTTTGTTTTTTGTTAACCGATGAAGCAAAATATGTTAAATTTGTAAATATAACATTAAATGAAAGGTTTTAGACTTTGACATACAAATGAATTTGATGGATGTTTAGATTTATGGAAATTCTATAGATTGTTATATGAAATTCATGTTGAAAATTAATGTTAATAAGTCGTTACGAGTATTTAACTTGTCGATACATATGTGTAGCTGAATTCAAATTCAAACGGGCTTTATTGATTCAATCGTTATAAGTTTTGTAAAAACATAAAGCAAAATTTGAAATATTAAAGTACTTAAAAGCTTAATGGCATACATGACACTCTGAATTTAAACAATTTTCAAGCAAAAAACTAGTCAGAAAATAATATCAAATTTTGTCAAATTAAAATTACTAAATATTATCAATTAATTTGAAAAAGAGAGAAAATAAACATTTCAGAAAATAGGGAAACCGATTTCAAACTGCCCTTAGAAGGTTGAATTAATTTTTATCGAAGGGGTACTATATCAGTTTTGCCTGTTTCTTCTATGATGGTGCCCACGGTGGAAGTTTTATTGTTGAAACGGGAAACTTGATGTGGCAAATTTATTTCAACCTTTTCAGGACAGTTTGAAGTTGGTTTTCTATTTTTTCTAAAAGGTTTTTTGTTTTACCCTATTTAGTGGCAATTTTTTTCATTTCAAATCTATTAAAATTTAGTTTTTTAAATACATTATACCATGTATATCAAAATTCAATTCCTTGACTGCAATGCAAAACTCACCACTGCCAAAATTTTTAGCGTCTATAGGAATCATTTTGTTTTAATACATTTTAGTCTAAGAACTCATCAACGTCTATCTTGATTATAGCTTTTATAAAAATCCTATATAAATTGTAGCTTTAAGAAGCTTTCGAGATTTGAGCTTTGCCTACCCGCCATTTTGATATTCTGACCTAACCCTGAAGTTTTTTTATTGTTCACAAGACGTTTACGGTCCCTACCACATTGCCAAGTTTCATTGATATTGGCTCAAAGGTTTGCTCAAAACTAAAGTAAATAAAATTTCCCGCGTTTTCCGACCTTTGATCGGCCACCATTTCGTTTCAGATGGTTCAACTATGATCTTTTTATTGTGAGATTTATCACACACTTGAATGAACCTTTGTACCAAATTTGGTGCAAATCGGAGCTATGCCTTTGTCGGAACAGAAATCACGGATTTTCATGTAAAAGAGCAGTCATTTTGTTTTCACTTAGATAATTACAATTATTGACAAAACTGGCCAATATATTTACACAACGCTATTTCTGAAATCAGGCGAAAATCTAAGCATGATTGCGACTTCTAGGCGCAAATTTCATTATATTCTTTATACAGGGTTTTCCAATAAGATGTGTTATTTTGATATTAAAAGAAAAATGCCATTTTTGATATAAATGATCAGATGTTTATTTCATTATTAAGAAAAAGGTATGCCGTTAATAGTAAAAAATAACATCAGGCAAATGACTACCACGACCACGCTTACAAGACCATAACCTTTTCATGAAATTTTCAATAACCAAATCGCAAAGTGGCTGCCCTATCTACTCGATAGCCTTACGAATTCCGTCTTTGAGGTCTTGAATCGACGCTGGACTGTTGGCGTAGACCTTCTCTTTTACGTGGCCCCAAAGGAAGAAGTAGCAAGTTGGCCAATTGTGATCACCTCTTCGAGAGATAATACGGTCCGGAAACTTTTCCCGTAAAAGATCAATGGTTTCGTTGCTTGTGTGGCACGTAGTGCCGTCTTGTTGAAAGTAAACGTTGTTAAGATCAGCACCATCTGATTCCGGCTATAAAAAATCATTAATCATCTCTCGATAGCGCAATCCATTCATCGTAACTGTTGCTCCAGCCTCATTTTCGAAAAAGTAAGGTCCAATGACTCCGCCGGACCATAAACCGCACCAAACAGTCACACGTTGAGGATAGAGAGGCTTTTCAATAATAACGCTTGGATTTTCCGAGCCCCAAATGCGACAATTTTACTTGTTGACGAAGCCATCGAGGTGGAAATGGGCCTCATCACTCAAGATGATTTTTCGATGGAATTCCGGATCATTTTCATGCATTTCAGCAAAGACACGACGTTGTTGATGATCGACCGGCTTGAGTTCTTGTGTTAACTGAGCTTTATAAGTCTTAAGACCCAAATCTTTATGCAAACTACGGTGTAATGACGTTTTTGGAATGCCTAATTCCAAAGAGCGACGAGGAATGGACAAACCTGGCTTTTCTTCAACACTCTCGGCTACAGCAACAATATTCTCGGCTGTTCTTGAGTGACGTGCACGGCTTTTATTCTTCACATCACTAAGTTGTCCCAACAGCTCGAATTATTCTATCAATTTCTGTATTGCGGTCCGACAAGCTGCTTCACGACGACCCAAAAATGTTGGAGTTTTACGAACCGTCTCTGCCAAATTTGCACTATTTTTATAGTGAATTTCAATGCATTGTTGAAGCATGTACTGTTCCATTTTTATTAATAACGTAGTTTCTGCTTGTCAAATGTCAAAAAGTGACAGCCTCAAAAGTGACATCTACCGAAATAGCGGGCTATTCCAAATAACAACTCCTATTGGAAAACTCTTTATTTATTTATATATATATATATATATATATATATATATATATATATATATATATATATACACTACCAACAAACAGTTTGGAAGCATCTGGAATTTTCGTTAAACGTTCTAACAAATCGATGATAGCTAATGTTATCTATATTATAGTTCAATATATTATCATTGTAAATTATTCTACTGCATTTTGAATAATTGTTGCGGCCTTCATTTAAATATATTGGTGAAAATCACAAAAAACCTATGAAAATCTCAATAACCTAATACAACTTTGTTTAATTTGCTGAGTACCCTGCAACAATTTTTCACGAGTGATAGCTTGCTGTGACAGTATGAACTATTCTCTCAGTTAAAAATAGTGGTTGATTATTTGTACAGTGGGCAGTTGATTTTTTTTGTTTTTTGGTTGATTAACTTGGACTTTTAAAAATATCAATAATTTCTTTTGTTTTGTATTCAAAATGGGAAAAGGAAAATAGTTGACAATTGAAGCACAATCGGTGATTGTTATTTTATGAAGAGAAGGATACTCCGAAAGAGATACTGCAAAAAAACTCATTATATTGCCGAAAAGAGTTCATTACACACTTGCGAAACACCGGGAGACTGGCAGTTTATCGGATAGAAAACGTAGTGGTTGACCAAAAACTACTTCTGCAGCAGAAGATAGAGTTATAGCAACAGCTTCCAAACGGAATCGTCGACTTACAGCACCGGATATCACCCGGGAGTTGAATAAAATGCAATACGAGAAAGTATCAATTTCTACAGTGAAGGGTCGTCTTGAATCTGCTGGTCTGCGTGGTTGCGTAGCAATTAAAAACCATTATTATGGCCAATACATAAGAAAAAACGTCTATAATGGGCAAAGGAGCATGAACATTGGACAGTGGAATAGTGTACAATGGACGGACGAGTCCAAATTTGAAATTTTTGGCTCCAGTCGATGAGTTTTTGTCCGTCGTAGGACCCATGAACGAGTATCTGAAAATTGCTTAATCACCAGTAAAACACGGTAGCGGTAACGTTTTGGGCTAGGGGTGTTTTGCTGCGGCAATTGTCGGGATCTTGTAAAAATTGATGGTATCATGAAAAAGAGCAGTACTTGAAGATATTACATGATCATGCTTTGCCTTCGCGGACACGCATTGTGGGTAAACAATTCATGTTTCAACAAGATAATGACCCGGAGTACTCTGATAGAATATGTAAAGCCTTTTTGGAAGAACAAGAAATGAATAATATTATTGACCTGATGGTGTGGCCCCCGCAATTGACTGATCTATTGCCTATAGATGAAAAGCCATAAAACGTTTGCCACAGAGCACTAGTCAGTTGTGGCAATATCTATAGGAAGCTAGGAAAGAAATTAGCCCTGAATATTTAATAAATTACTGGAGAGAACGCCTAGAATCTGCCAAGCTGTTATTAAGGCCAAGGGTAGTCATATAGTGTTACACCCAAAAAAGGTTGAGTGCTCCGGTGGGGCTTGTGAGCCTGGGTAAGCTCGTCGGGAGACGGGCGGGGGAGTGCTACTTGCTTGTCCAATAGAGCCCCGATAAGCCGCCAAGTGAGAACTCGGCTTGCCGGTACAAATTTAGAAGGCATCTATTCCTACCGACACCATTTTTTTACACTCTAGTAAAAATCCTGTACTTCTTTTCTCCGGTTCGACCTAACACTCACTATTAATCACTTCGTGTAGCTGTTTCACTCTTCTGAACACTACCTCACCTTTATTCCACACGGGACTCACTATCCGAACCAACCGTCACCTAAGAAACCAATGGCGAAGTTATTTGTGGTAAGTTTGGATTTTTGGGCATCAAATGCATTCTGGAAACCAGCCAAAAAGCCTTTGTAGCTCAATACAGCTGACGCATTGATTAATGGGCCAGAGGACAAAGCCAAGTCGACGTCGACATGGACAAATTCATTTCCAACGCCTAACTTTAATTTATTATTCTTGTTTCCAGGTGAGGTGACTGTCTCCAGTGCAATTCCATAGACAAAAATGACAACCCTTGCTGAAGATATATCTGGCTTGTTTTCCCAAATCTGAATATGCTGGTGGTGCCATTTTTATTTTACTTAATTAATTTGTTGAATTAGACGGAATACAAAACGCAGGCTCAAATGCCGTTTTTACGAAATAAATCCTTGGAAGAATGACGCCGAGAAAAACCACCGAAAAATTGACTGCACACTTCCTATACGAATGACGACCACCAATGTTTCCTTGAACTATTTTTGTGCTATATAATAAGTGCGTATTGATCCGTGAAACACCTCCACTCTTTCTTTTGGCCGCCACTAAAGTTCATTCAGACGGTCGAATAAGAATAGTTTCTATTGCTCGGCAACATCCAAAGTTTAGCTGGGTGGTTGAACCATATTCCCCGATGGTCACCTGCGACTGTTGCCCGATGGTGAAAGCAGGGAGTGTCCATTGCAAACTCATTATATAATGTTTGTTGGGTCGTAGCTTCGAGTATCAAGCTGGTAGTTGAGAAGCCGACTTGATACAGCGTTGAACACTCAATCCAACAGTGTTTCTCTTATTTACGTAAGCGCGATGTTAAAATTTCCATTCGTTTAATCGAGAGGTAGTCGTGGATTCCCTAAGTCTCCCTACACTACTTCCTGCCTTGTTTACAATATTTAGTTGAAATGTTCTAATTTATAGTAAATGTTAAGTTAATTAATTAATTACAATTACTATAGTTCGGCTTGGTGATGATTGTGTCCAAGAATGCTTGATTACGCGGTTGTGTTCGGTTGAGTTAATCCTCACGAGCCTGCGATACATTCTCACCTTGATTGTAGTGATATTGTAAAATATAACGAATTTTTTCATTTTTAAATGAATACAACTTTTGACACGAATGACGAAATACAAAACTGTCCATATGAAAATTGTAGACTGGAATGTCACCTTTCAAACGCATGTCAGTTTGACTCAATCTGATTAGTATTGCCCGATATGTGGCGATCATAAAAACTATTTCCACCACTGAGTGGCGCTGACACTATCTCGAGGAAGTTTGACTTTACTCATCTGGCAACCAATCAGCTAGCAACAAGAAGACTTTTCATCAGCTGTTCTCTTAGGCTTTTGGTCGTGAAGCAGACATTAGTTTCTTTTAACGATTTTTGCAATAAATTATTATTCACCACATTAAGTGAGTTTAACGATTGCATTGTACACGTCTTAATCCACGGGATTCAAGGCGGCCACAACTGGAGACCCTATGATCGACGTGAGCCCCGGCTAGGGGAGCACCCATTAAAATGTCGACTGAGGATTTGGCAACCGGCTTGTCCGTTCAACAAACACCACCGCCGGCAAGGCGCGACAACAACACGTTACTCGACACGCTATATGAACCAAGCAAGGACATGATATCTTCGTCCAAATTGTTGCCACCGGTTGATGCAGCAACATACTTTCCACCGTCTGCGGAAGTTGCTTCTGTCAAAGACGTGAATTGCCACCATTTTGGCGAAGCGACCCGACGCTTTGGTTTGTGCAGGCGGAGGCGCACCAATAAAATAACGTCTGACAACGCTCATTATTACACGATTATCGCTGCTCTGGACATCGATACCCTGCAGCAAGTATCTGACATTATCCGTTCGCCAACTGTCACGAACAAATGCGGTACGCTGAAACGGCATCTTGTAACAAAATCAACAAACAATTTCAACCCCTCTGATTTGCACAGTTCGATAGGTGGTGCAAGAGGCCACCGCTTTTCAACTAACAACGAGGCTTGCTATTACCATAAAGGATTGGCGTAAAAGCGAAGCGGTGCTTGGAGCCTTGCTCGTTTCAAGCAAATCAGCATCAGGGAAACTGAGACAGTTGCCTTCCATCACCGGAATGGTAGACAACATAGATAAAATTCCGGAATTCAGACTACACATAGCCGATCAGCAGTCAAACTTAAATTTTCTAATCGACTCCGGATTGTCCGTCACAAATGCTAACATTATATGCCACCAACAACACCACAATTACCACGTATGGTAAACGGCCCTTGAAGATAGCCTTTAATCTACGCATCCGCTCAAAGTCTTGACAAAGCTAATCCGAGACAATTGAGACAGTTGGACTTCATCTCTCATTCTCCGGCTCGGAGAATCTGGTAACTGACGCCTTCTCCAGAGTAAATATTATCAACATGCCATTCACATTAGACCCAACTCAACTAGCCAAGGCTCAACAAGAAGACGACGAGCTTCGTGTGCTCCAAGACAACAGAAACAACATGGGATTACAACTACAAAAGCTGTCAATCGATACTGCAACAGTTTACTGCGATACTTCAACGGGATACATTCGTTCTTACGTCCCACTGGAACTTCGTCAACAGGCTTTTGCTTCAGTTCACGGACTCGCTCATCCGAGCGGCAAGGCCACCCTTCACCAGCTGCGCCAAAAGTACGTTTTGCCCAGCATTCAGAAGGACACAATACGATGGACCCGCAACTGCATCTCCCGTCAATGCTCGAAAATCCAACAACAACAGGAACCAGTCCATCTCAATAAACGTACCAAACGAAAGATTCGATCATGAACACATCGACATCGTCATTCTGCCATTGGTGAGCGGGTATCGATACTGTCTTACCATAGTAGACAGGTTTTCGCGGTGGCCAGAAGCAGTCCTCATGCAAGACATGACTGCGGACACAGTTGCCAACGCTTTTTACAACACCTGAGTTGCACGTTTTGGAACTCCCAAAACGTTGACAACCGACTAAAGCGCTGAATTTGAGAGCGCACTTTTTCCAGCCCTTACCAATCTGACCAGAACAAAACGAATTAGAGCAACACCCTATCATCCTGCATCAAATGGTGCCATTGAGCGTTGGCACCGAAGCTTCAAATCAGCTCATATGTGCAGTCAACCAACAGCCTGAATAGAACTACCACCAACTGTTCTACTAGGATTGCGAACGTCACTCAAGGAGGACTTGGGAGCTTCACTTGCCGAATTACTTTACGGCGAACAGCTTCGTGTTCCGGGCGAATTTTTTTACAAACGTGGACATGCCAGCCGATCCCACCTTTTTTGTCGAGAAATTTTGTGAGCACATCCGACTCTTTCGACTGACACCAACAGCTCACCACATAAAAAGAAGCCTTTTTCAATACAAGGATCTCTGCGCTTGCACTCAGGTCTTCCTGCGAGTCGATGCAGTCAGACAGCTGTTGGAGCAACCTTGCATAGGACCACACGAGGTGGTTAAACGAATCAGCGATCACATCTTCATTATCAAGATGAAAGGACAAGATGCGATCGTCTCAACCGAACGACTCAAACCAGCGTATACTAGAAAAGATGACGACGAACAAAATCATGACATTCCCCTCAGAACGTACAGTCGGACGTCAAAGCCAACATCAACTTGACGTCGATTCTAGAAAGGGGGTACTGTGGCGATCATTAAAACTATTTCCACTATTGAGTGGCGCTGACATCGTCTCGAGGAAGTTTGACTTTGCACATCTGGCAACCAATCAGCTAGCAACAAGGAGACTTTTCATCAGCTGTTCTCGTAGGCTTTTAGTCGCGAAGCAGACAAGTTTAGTTTCATTTAAGGAACTGTTATGTATTTAAATTTTTGCAAAAAATTGTTATTTACCACATTAAGTGAGTTTAACGATTGCATTGCGCACGTCTTTAGCCACGGGATTCAAGGCGGCCACAGATATATGACAACGAACACCATCTAGTGACAGAAAAACTTTTTAGACTATCCAATATCACGAAAAACCTTTACTTCACTATCAATCAATATCGCCTTCCATTCGCGCTCTACACTTATCGCAAGTTTTATTATCGCCGTTTTACTATTACTATCCACCCCCATTCATTCAGCTCGGCTTTATATAGGGTCTCTGGGCATTCAATCCATTCCTCGTATATTGTTGAATCTTCTGACGAGAACTACCTGGAATATTCGAGCAATTCTGAATACCCGCAGTTACTTCACTTTCAGATATTGATCATGGATCTACTCGGCCCATTCTTGTGCTTTCGAGTACATTCGTTTACTTTTCAATCAATATTGATCATGATGTTATTAATAGTTGCGACAACAATTGTGACAGTGGCTCGCCGAATTATTTGGTCATGTAACAATACATATAGTCGTATATATATATATATATATATATATATATATATATATATATATATATATATATGTATATGTGTGTGTGTATATATATATATATATATATATATATATATATATATATATATATATATATATATATTTATATATTCTATTCATGCATTTAAATATGTAGATAAAGTGAACTCCGCAATGGGTAAATTTCTCCATAAAATGATCCTTCTTAATCTTATCATTCGTTCATGTGTGTTCGATATCCATTGCCTTCGTTTTCTGTAAACTGTGGCACATCATTTCATAAAAACTTCATGAAAATGATGTGTTAAATGAAAACTCGATTATACATTTTCATGTTTATCTTTAAAGTTATGATCAGTTATAGAAGGAAAGGTATCCTCTTTTCATGTCGCGATTCCCGCCAGTCTTTAGCTTGGAATTCACTCGTTTTAGATTTTTATGGATATAATGTATATTATTTATTTCTAGAAAGTAACGAATCAACTACGAATTGCTCTATAATTTACAGGCATTCAATCCTTATTATGTCTTGGGGAAGTTTTGCAAATCCTACGTGAAACATCTTCATCTAAGGACGTGAGAAGGATCTTTCAATACGCTTATGAGTAAGTGAAGGATGGATGTGGAACATAATAGCAATTATGAAATTTCATCCAATATTATTGCTCTGAATTATTTTGTATTGTAGCATTTATGCTGCATTTAGAATTAATTTGTTGGTTATTTCCAGTAGAAATGATTGGCGAAAATATGCCTTTTATGGAAAAAATTAAGGATACTGATCAGTTTTATTATTCATGACCATAAAAATAGGTATCTTCATCAAATCCTTGAAGAGTCACAATATACGTGGCATATTTCGTATGAACGATCAAAAAAATTCAATTTCTCGACATCTATGTACTACTACTACTACAATTCTGTGCCGAAGCATTTGACTTCAATATAATGTTTTTGATTTACAATTCTTTGATTTTCCTGTACTTTAAATACGACTTAACAGAAAGTAAGACGTATCATTTGCCGAAAATATGCCCTTCTATCCATCCCCGTTCAAAAGATATGCGTCAACATACATGAAAAAAGCAACAAAAAAAATACGCGATGAACCGAGAACCTTCTTCATTTTTTCGCCAAAGTCGGTTAAAAACCAACCAACTCTACTAAACACAACTAAAATTAAAAAAAATAACACAACAAAAGAGTGTACTTTGAGCTTACAACTAATATCTATCAACTTTATTCTAATAAATGTTTTCAAAAAACTTTAACTAATCTCAATAAATCAATATTACAATATTCCTAACCTACAAGTCAAAGCTATTTCTTCTTCTCCTACGTAGCATTACAGCCCCCCTCGGACCCTCGCTTCGAACAACAAGCGCCTCCAACTGTCTCGGTCCATTGACCACATCCTCCAATTTCAAAACCCAACCAGCGATGAGCTGTCTCCGTCGACCGAGTCAGACCAGCGTTTCCTCGGTTTCCTCACTGGTCTCCGCCCTTCAGTTTTCCCAACGAAACCTTTTTGGATATCCGTTGTTCGTCCATGCGATTCATATGTCTAGCTCATTGCAGCTTCCGCAGTTTTACAATGGTTGAGACCTACGGCTTTGTAATGTGACGCCTATGCCCGGGAATCGAAGTGATTCCGATCCCGAACCCTGGCAATGCCCCCCGCAGTTGCCATCAAAACACTATGCCACTGGCGACCAATAAAAATGCCCATTGCCGCCATGTGGCGTTCTATTCCGCGTCAGTTGCGACGACTCCCAGTCCACATCTGTTTGGTCGGTGGTTGTCAAAGTGACAGTCCGACGCAACAGGTGGAGGAAAAACGTGGGAAAGATAACCTCAGATATCATTGAAGTGTCTGTCTGATGTCCTTTTGAGGGCTTTTCGGGCGTGTTAACGGTGCTGCAGCTAATGGAGGGCTGGTTGCTTCTCCGTTTCGGAAGGGGTTTTCGCAAAGAAGAAAAGTGAGAAAATATCCATCAGGTGCTTGTTCCCCGGATGACGAGACCTTGCAGTTTGTTCGCGAGCGGGTTGGCCGTGGAAAATGACCAGTGGGCCCATGGAGTATTTGTGAATGATACGGAGAATAAAGCTGGAGTCGGAGGAAGAGAATCAATGAGTTCTGGAGCAGGACGCGATAGTAATGAAGAGAGAAGATCCGGTCGTTTAAAAAGGCCACGGTCATCTGCGACGCAAGAATTGGATGGATGTCAACCACCAGAACGAAGACGAGAACTTCGGTCGTCAGTGAGAACGAGGCAGTCGGGAAATCTGGAAACATTGAATCTTTCAACCCACAGCAATGACAGTAAAGAGGATCGCTAAAAGATAATTTAATTAGAGATCACCTTTAATTTTAGCAGAATAGTGAATGTAACTAGCATTTATTTTAATGAAGCTGGTATTATTGGGGAGGATGGTAGGACGGATACTAAATTCGACTATCAGGAGTGTTCAAGTTGTAATTTAACAACACTGACAATTTGTGGGTAACTAGAATAATGCATCTATCTTCCATATTAATTCGATATTGCGGATTTTCCGCCTTTCAAAATCGTTTTTTTGTCCTGACCGCTGCAGCTTCATCTGCACATACTTTTGCAGTCCGAAGTTTCTTGTAAAAATATGCACGATTTCCTTTCCGGTTTCCTATATTTGTACGAGTAAATATGTAAGGCAAAAGAATATTTAATTATTTCATAAAGTTGGGGGTCCAAAAAAATCGCTAATTCCTGGGTGAATGTATCAATGTATAATAAGGTTGCTGCGTATGATTGTACTCATTCACCAACTCAACTAGAAGGGAATAAGGGTTGCGGTTTCCATCAAAATATTTCGATTCCCCCATAGCTATTAACAGAAGAAAGACAGAGGAGTTGTTCTTCACTTTATATTAAAATGTTCAAACTCTGATACAACTAATTTAATTTTTATACACATACAAATTTATTATTACTCCCTCAGCTTCTATTAGAGTAACAAGTTTTAGTTGTGTACATAATTAAGGACGAATTTACGTAGTATTTTAAGCGTAAACGTTATGCTAAGAGAAAGAAACCAAGAAAATGAAGAAATTCATGAAACAATTTTGGACTGCAAGTACATAGTAGACTTGAAATATTGAGTTTTACGTTTCGTAAAATAAAGGCCGCTTAACCAACGATACATTATACATACAACAATATAAAAAAAAAAAAATCACATATACATAGTATATTGTCAGGTATAACCATAGTGAGCCGATAAAGTATTTATCTTGAAATTTATTAAAATTATAACGGGAATGGTCTAGCGAGCAATTCATTGGCAAGAAGATAGAGTTGGATAGGAACAACTAAAAAGACGTAACAAATTAAAAAAAAAAATAAATATTTGATACACATATTTCGTAGTTATAATATACTTCCAAGTACTGATATAAAAAAAAAACCTTCAGAAATTTGACTATTTGTATAAGAAAGATTCAAACCATGTAGAAATATGAGCCTTGCAAATTTTCCGGATTAACTTCAGAGTAACTGGATTAGAAATATAAATATGAGCGCTTGTTCACTTTATTGATTTGTAGATCTGATACAATTGCAGAATTTCAAGAGCTTCTGTTTATTATTCGCAATATGAAGTGGCCTTAGTTAGCATGTATGTGTTAATCCACACATGAAAAGGCACAGTATTTTTTTTACACTTTTAGATGTTTTCAAGACCAATTAACGAAACAAGCCGACTCTCAGGCAACTTGCTTCCATAAACTAATCTATTTTAAATCTATCCTCTCTAAAAATAAATATCAATTCAAAACTTTTTACGAATTATTGCATTGGACTCGCATGTTAACTCCCATAAAAAAAAATAACGGCACAAAAAAAATAGAAGGAAATATTAAATTCACCTTTCTATGCAAGTTTTTTTTTGTTTAATTTCTTACACCATTAGGTTTCACAGAGGCATATTAATTTAATTGATAATAAAAAAGAAAAAGAGAAAATTATATTAGATATAATGTTATTACATATTACAAATTAATAAAATCAAGGAAAAGTTAAAGAAAATAGAACGGAAAATATTAGTGATCATTAATATTTTATGCTGATAGCATTTTGTTGAACATGTTGGTTTCAAACTCGAAAAAGAAACAATATCAAAATGTTGTAATTGAATTAAATTAAAAAACAAAAAAAAAACAAAGGATAAGAAAAAAATATATACATTTATTTTGAGTTAAGAAAAGTCTTAGGTTTATCAATAATTATTATTATTATTATAAAGATATGCATGTTTTTATTTGTGCAATCTTTCAGTTTTATATTTTATTTTTTTTGTCTTATTGTATGAGAAAAATTACAATTAAAATCATGAATTGCTAAATAATTAACGACTTTCCTTTTCAGTGGTTCTTTTTGTTTCAGCGGGGAAGTGAGTGCAGGGTAGGTATGCCGTCGCGAGGGTAAGGTTTAGAAAAATCCGCTGAGGTCGGTTTCGCGTACCTTTGTTGTTTTGTCGTTTTATTAGAGTAGTTTTCGTCGGGTTGAGTTAGAGTAGCATACTTTTCGGTACCGCGTCGGAAATTCGGGAACGCGAAATAAAAATTAGCTTTTGTACTTTTGACTGGTTAATGAAGAAATACGGAGTAACGTAGAATAGGTTTCCTCTCCGTATGGTTTTGTTTTTGTAACGCGTTTTGAAAACGGGCGTGTACAGGTGGCTGAAAATATGTAAATGAGCGTAACCCATTCGGACACCCGCGACCGAAATCCTCTCCGAACTAGCTGGCCGACAAGCAGCCACCGCGTGAATGGGTTACGGTGCACGGATTGGTTGACCGGTTGGTACCATCCGTTGGCACTACTCAGACTCAACGTCTAGAACCGATGAGAGGTCGGTTCCGCGTTCGGACGTAAAATGTTTTAAATCATTACAGCTTGTCAAAAATTTCATACAGCTTATGGTTGAATCGAATTCACCATTCCTCCCCGTTTAGTTTCGCTCCGATTATTCGCCTCAGGACCCGTTTTTGGAAGGCGTTCAATATATTTGCGAATGCTTGGGTTAGGGTCCATGTTTCATACCCATAGCATAGCACAAGTCTTATTAAAGATTTTTGTACTTGGAGCTTTGGTTTCCTATGTATGCAAGTGGTCTTTGAGATCGTCAAAACTGAATAAAACAATTTATTTGCAGTAAAACTAGGTATCATTAACGATAAAATTACTCTCCATGTATATATAATTATGTCTGCAATGTAATGTTGTAATGTAATATTGAAGACGGCTGTGAGAGAGGTTCAAGCGTCAATAAAAAAGTATTTTGTTTTCCTCTAGCAACAAGTGCAAATGATACTCCGGGTTTGACGAAGTTGGAAAGTAACACACTGCGATGTATTTGGGTTTGTTTTGGGGAAAATTTAACTTAGGCATCTTGATACCAAGGGCATCCTCGATATGATGCTGGATGATCAAATATACCGTGGTCAACGCAGTAAAATTTTTCTTTTAGCTCCATCTGAGCCAATTTGCATTCACCGGGGCATGAACATCTTCACATTTAACGCAGCGATAATGCATGGTATAATTAGCAGCCTAATTACTGAACCTTTTGCGTCTTTAACCCTGGTTGAACTCAGTTTTTTGGAGGCACTCCCACCTCACAACTCTAAAGTTCAAGTACCTTACCTGTTGCAGGACACTTAGATTGCTATCGTTAGAAATTTGTACCCAATAAAATGTTAATATTTTGCCTTCAACAGTTGATCTCCTGGTAGCAGAATTTTTCACACTAATGAGTTTGGCAGCTGGTGCTGCTTCCAGTAACATTTCAAGGAAGTCAACTGTATTCCTCCCACAATTTTTACACTATTAATAGCACCTTTCGCTAGCATGAAATCAGCCAGTGTTTTTGTTTTAATTGTGATTTATCAGCGGTCGCTCTCCAAACTTCGAAGTTATCGATCTTATGTTTAGCTGCCAATAGCTGAACCATATCCCCTCCGCGCTGCCCAAAGACATTATCTTATTATTTTTAATGCGAGAAAGATTCCAAGAATAATGTCTCCGAAATGACATACACCTGCTACAGATTAATGTCAAGCAGTCATCATGATGTCAAATTTAAGCAAAGCTGAAATGCTATGAAATGAAAAATCAAACCAACAAAACGATTCAAGTAAATTGGCAAAGCAAATGTAATTTCAACACTTTTACTTTCCTTTAAACTTGCCAAATCTTACAAACGTATTGAAAGCCAAAGATAAACTAACATGAAATGTTTGGCAGTCAGAATTAAAATGCCTGCATGTTTTTATTAAAACGCTTTTCTCAATAAAATACATTTTATTGAGAGAAGCGTCTTAATTAAAGCACACTTCGTGTTTTTTCGGTAAAACCTTACAGGTGGCTGCAATTTCAAAATAAAATTGGTGAGTCTCTTGAGTCAAATCCTTATATCTTAGTGTGCAAATAAGGTAAGCTCTTCATTCTGGGAATGGAAATTCTCGTTGAATAATTAATTATCCTTTTACATTCTCAAATATGACACCCACAACTACTAAATATATCATAAACCAAACTACATATGCCTCCCTCACCAACCAAAGGTAACATTATCTAATTTAGTTTGGTGTCTGATTAAGTGGATAAAGATACAAACAATATCCGATTATTATAATCCCCTATCGTCTTTCAACTGCTTTTCCTTCCAAGAACGTATCTACATCGTAGCAACATGAACCTTCAAATTACCGTAGTTCGACGTGTAATATAGCACATTTCCACGTTTCGGTGGGTGGTAAATTGTTCAATTAGTGGCCGGTAGTCATAGTTTAGAAGCGCCTCCGCTTACCTGTATAATTTGCGTGAAGCATATACACGAAGCGCCTCCTTCTAAACTTTACACCCCAGTCAACTTGATGAATGCGAATGAGTGAATTTTGAATTGAATGCATCCCGCCGTCCATATGTTTGCCTGCACACGAATGCAATCTCAACACCACCATCGGGCCCTGAGCAAAAGAAGCAGAACAAGCTCCAACTTGGTCGACTTGAGCTCCAGCTCCTCAAGTTCAAGAACCTTTCTTCTTATGCTGAAATGCAGTGAAATAGCGTTTCGTATAGTTCGTGGCTCGTGAACTCGTTTAACATTCTCCAAACTCGATTCAAAAGTTATTCAAAGAAAAGAAAAGGAAAATAGGAAGAAAAAACTCCTGAAGAAAAGTCCATTCTTTTCAATATATCATTCTTCCCGCAAGTTGTGCTGGTGAGGCTGAGGAGCGTTCATCCCCCTGCCAGCCAGTTGCACTCTGGCTGCTTGGATATTCGTGCAAAGCGGGCGAGGGGAACCGGTCCCAAGTGGATCATTCGTTTACTTTGTTGTTGGCCCTCGCAGGAAAAAACGAGCTCCTCGAATTCAGGTCTAAGCTAACCGTCTTACCGAGTGATGTACTATCGTGCCCATCGCTCCTCGCCTTCCTGCCGCACGCCACCAGCAGGAGAACGTCTTACAAAGGGACTTGGCGCAACCAAGACAACATCATTCACAGCTCAACTGCAAGAAAGGGACGAGCCGCTGCTCCACAAAAGGCTCTGAATTACTCTGAATATAAAGAATAAACTCAAGTACCATATTATTTTTATCTCTTTCTGTCCTTTTAACGATAAATGACAATCATCTAACACACCATAAAAACTTGTACAGAGTCAATTTCATATTCATCACGCCGAGCGAGCGAGCAGGACGACCTCAAACCGAGGTGAGTCCTGGCAGGCACATGAGCAAGTAGATGCGCTGCGAGCGAGTTATGTACATGCCCGAGCCCGACCGAGAGTTGTGTTCTTGCCAGGACTCTGTGACTAAAAGTAGAACGTCGTATTGGGGGTGGTGGGTAAACGCTGGCATATTTTATCCCGGCATTCATTCCTCAACCCTGATCCCCGTCGCTTCTGAACGAGAAAAGCAAACTATGAAAAAATTCCTTATGCCCACTCAAGACTCCCATACTCAAGGGTAGTGCAGACCTGGCACGGCACACTTTCCTTCGCCTTGCAAGGAACGTTCGTGGTGCTGGTGAACGGGGAAAGGAGCTCGTCGAATGGCATCTTCGAAGTCATCAAATCGCCGAGTATATTAGGTAGCAAAATTTTTACGAGCTCGTTATGGACCATTTCGGCGATTGTTCTGATCCTTTTCATGACGAAGCCGATTCTACCTGCTTGGAAGTTCGAAAGAAGGAAGTGAGCACGGCGAGAGGGGCGTGGGAAGCTAAGGAGTACGTCAATAGTAGTCAAGCAGCCAACGATTCCTGATGGCCGTCTTGATGGTGGTCGAGCCTCGAACGTCGACTCCTTTCGTACCTTTTGTGGCCGTGGCAAATGATTGTCCCATTGTTTGCTTCTTGGTGATTTTAATGAGTTGAAAGTGGCAATGCGGACAAGATTGGTCGTTTTGGAACGTTTCGGCGGTTCCGTTTGTTTATTGAGGTCGATTGATTTGCACTGACTGCGTTCAACTGGCTTGAGGCAACAGCGTTGGTTTTTTTTTGTAAATTTCTCAAAAATCGGTCTTCCATGTTGCCATAAAAGGAAGCTTCATGAAAAAGAGCAGCACACTGAGCGCACTATCAAGTGCACATAACAATTTGTACAGTGTAAATGGTTCAAATTTAATTGTGACTTAGGTAAAAGGACGGAGATGATATATTTTGTGTCGACGGGGTCTTCCATGTTCCATGCTCTGAGGGGGGCAAATCTAGTACGAAGTCTAGCTATGGCTGTTGGCGCTTGCTGCACGACTGCTTGGGGTTATGCAATTACTGCTGTCGTTTGTTTCGAGGTTACAGTGGACGGCGACGTTTAGTGTTCCTCACCCATTGCTGCAGCACTCACAAACAGGATCTTCGCTTGTTTGTTAATTTGTCGGCGAGAATGGATGGACATTGTGTTCTTTTGCAATTTTGATCCTAAATTAAAATTAAGTTTTTGCAAAGTTTGCCCGCGTTGGAAGATATATAGCATAAAAATCGGAATTTAAATTTTTTTTATCGGTGATAGCACGCAATTTTCGTCAATCGACTATTTATAGCCACATTTCAAAAATTGTTTTATTCTTAACCGTTCGTAATGATAACAGTAATATACATTTTCTTCCACTATTTACCTATATTAAGAAATAAATCATGAATTGTTTCCCCTTTGGAACTAAAGCTTCCACTCGAAGAAACGACGCATGCAGTTATCAAATTTCCATTCAAAAGATAAATAGCAAATTATACAATTATGCATTAAAAAGAAGCCGGTTGTGCGCCTTCACATACTTAGTTGCTTCCAATTAACGACAAACATCTTCCCTCACACACGACATGGATGTTCCGATTAATTTAAATAACCGTATCACGGTCGCAATACAACAGTTAACACGCCGACCAGTTTGACGCTACGCTAATCTAATATATTTTACGATTACGATTATAGGCTCATATAAACAATTTCAGTAATGACCTGAGCACCTAATAAAAATCCAATTTCGAACAGATAAACAAAAAATAAAAGCTTCACTTGAATTTCTTGCGAAATCTTCTTGTCTCTGCCGGTGCCGGGTGGCATGGTAGCTGACTTGTTGACTCGTCCATTCAATTCCCTCCCCCTCTGCCTTTGCCGCACTCTCTCTTTATGTTATCCCGTCTGTTTGTCTGTCAGTCAAAACGAGTCAAGAAAGTATAAACATGGCAAGGTACCATGGCGCTAAACTAACCACAAATAATATGAGTACTAATAAAAATATCGTTTTAAAAAGCATTAAAATGTCGTAAAAAAGTAGTAAAATTTGAGCAGAAGGGGATGAAAAAATACTTTGCTGTGCGGAGACAGTGGCGTGGATTTTTGTGAGTGCTTATTGTAATGTGGATTTGGTGTTGCCGCTTTGGACATTATACGTTAGAATTTTTTATTGTGTGCATTAATTTTAATTTGTATTAGTATCATGTGTAGGTTGGGTTGATTACAACTTTCGAAAAATTGTTCACGATTTTTACTTACTTAGAAGTAAAAGTCCAAATGAAAATATAAGAGAAAAGACTGCTTAATTTATCCCTCCTAGGCTGCATAATTAAAATCAAATGGTAGTATGATTAATTTTACGAAAAATTCAAAACAATTCATTTACTGTAGGTGAAAGTATGTTGATAGTTTCGGGACTCCCTACTTATTACATGTATTTATTTTACGCTATTTTACAGGTACAATACAAAATAGGTAGTATAAACTAATATATACATATATATATATATATATATATATATATATATATATATATATATATATATATATATATATATATATATATATATATATATATATATATATGGTGTACAACTCAATCGCCGGATTTTTTTAGCGAAATTTGATGCTTTATTGTGGACAAATCTTACAATATATTTTATTCAAGTATTGTCCATCAGAAGCTACAACGTTTTCCCATCTTTCAGGCAATTTATGAATTCCATCCCAAAACAAAAACTACTCTATCCAATTTCGGATGCTTTGCTCTGAAGTGAAGCGTATTCCGGTGAGGGCGTTTTGCATCGAGCAAAATAAATGAAAGTCAGACGGAGCAAGGTCCGGACTATAAGATGGATGGGCCAAAACTTCCCATCCACTATTTTCCAAATAGTTTTTCACGGGTCTTGCAACATGCGGCCGAGCGTTGTCATGATGAAAAATTATAGCCTATTGTCTGGTCGCATATTCTGGGCTTTTTTCGATGATGGCACGCTTCATACGTATTAATTGTGTTCGGTACAGGTCACCTGTGATTGTCTTACTTGATTTCAACAACTCATAATATGACGGCCCCTTCTAATCCCGCCAAATACACAGCATCTTCTTGACGCCATTGACGTATGACTTTTTCCGCGTGGGATTGTCATAATGGATCCATTTTTCATCTGCAGTCACAATCCGATGCAAAAATGATTTCTTTTTATGGCGCTCAAGCAGCATTTCAGACATACAAAAGCGCCGTTCAACGTCTCTTGGCTTAAACTCATAGGGGACCCAATTCCCTTGCTTCTGAATGTATCCGGTGGCTTTCAAACGTTTCCAAATGGCTTGCTGAGTTACTCCCAACGATTTGGCAAGTACGTCTTGCATTTGACACGAATCCTCATCGAGTAGCGTCTCCAATTCTTCGTCTTCGAACTTTTTTGGCTGTCCTGGGCGTTCTTTGTCTTTGTTGTCAAAATCGGCACTTTTGAAGCGTTGAAACCATTCAAAACACTGTGTTTTCGTTAAAACATCGTTGCCATAAACTTTTACAAGCAAGCGATGACTTTCCGCAGCAGTCTTCTTTGCAAAAAAAAATGACCAAACAGAACCTCCCGCAAATGCAGTCATCATCGTGAAAAATAATAATGATGCACGCAAGATAAAATTGTTTTGTTGACTGATTTTGATAGCTGTCAAATGTACCTTCAAAATGACATATATATATATATATATATATATATATATATATATATATATATATATATATATATATATATATATATATATATATATAAAGTTCGAGCTTTCACGATATTTGTTAGTACGGACATTTAGCGTCAAATTCCGGTTATTAGGTTGTACACCCAATAAAAAATGCAACAAAAAAAACTAAGATATTTGAATAGAAAAACTACTAATAAAGTATTAGAAGCTAAGGCGAATGTTATGTAATTCACTGTTAAAAGCATTTAACCTTGGAACCCTACCCATATACAGAGTGGACTTTTCTATCCAGGGTGCTAAGGTACCCGTATATTTAATTACAGTTATTCTAGTAAATAAAAGTACAATCTCACTTATAATGCTTTATTTTTATTTTTCGAGTTAGTACAACATAGAAAATTAATAAATTGGTGTTATATTATCTAGTTTATATATTTAGCATATATTTTTACCTGGTGCTCACCACAGATAGGCGTTTTGCACTTGTTCCAAAAAGTTTTAGTTTCAAAAGAGCAGGTGGTAAAAATTCAAAAACATCTAGTGTTTTCAAGATCCCACATGTGATTTCACGGATATTTGCGTGTAAAGTCAGCCAAATTTTGTGTTCTTCAAGCCAAGGTTTTATAAGTATTATGGCTCATTTTTTTAGGTAAGCTCTTCTATTGGCTTTTTTTTAATTTTCAGCTGAACTAAGCTTCAGGAATATAATAGATTTTATAATCTCTGTATTGAGTAAACCATAAAACAGGCAACGTCGTGTCTTTTAAGAAACTGAATACCAGTGGCAAAGCTGATCAAATGTATCAACTCCTCTCTTTGTTTTGTTATAAAACTTACCATTTCTGGCAAAACAACTGTTTTGTCGTTTTCAGGCGGTACGATCTTATTTTAATTACCTTTAGATGGACAATATGCTAGTAAAGTTAGTGGTCCACTAAAAGCAAATATAGCAGAATTTTTGTCAAATTGTGCTTTGTCTTTGAATAACGGCGGTCTTTCTTTTTTATTCTGTCTTAGAGTTCCCACAACAGTTATATTTTTTTCTTGTTGAAGGGAAGATATAACTTCTCATTCAATAAATAAAACTATATCTTTTAATAATATATTAAGACAAAAAACAAAAAGCTAATCTAGAAAAAAAAAGACCTATAAATCTAATAAAACAAATAGAATGTTGAAAGGTGGTGGCTGAAGGTATGGATGTAAACCAGTTATCAATAGTAAGGTTTTTGTTCAATCCATGAATTGGTTGTGTCAAAGTCTGCAGATAATGATCAGCAACGAGTCGATTCCGAGGCGTTGATCCTTTACCCAAATATACTTCTCCGTTGATCATATAATTCGCTTTCGCGTCACAAATTAGCACTATTTTCAGACCGTTTTTGTCAGGCTTATAGGGTGTATAAATTTTGAAAGGGCAGCACCCGCAAAACCCCAGCAGTTGCTCATCAATGGCACAACAATCGGTCAGAACATATAATTCCTTAGATTTTTGAATTAAATTATCAAAAAGTTCCTGTTTTAGTGCATGACGGTTATTTTTACGCCGATCCTCTCTGGTAATTCTATCATCAAACTACAAACAATTTTTTATGAACTCAAATCTTGAACCAGACAACTTGAAAGAAGGGCACTCCTGTGTCTTCGTCAAATAATTCCTTTGTCGTTACAGTATTCATGTTCAACACACCGGACAAGTAGTACAAACCAAGCAAAACTCGTAATTCATTTGCTGTCGTAACACGAGTAAACGATGGTTGAATACTACCCGGGCCCTGATTGTCGTCAAAGTTTCATCCGTCACCTTTATGTTCTTGTCTCTGTAGTGTTATTTTTAACGTTGGTATACGATACAATACGTTAATTGTGGTTGCATAAAAAAACAATGACCAAGCATCTTGTAATGATTCTGGAAATGCCCGTATAGGACACGGGTGCCGATGGTCTGGCACAAGTGTCAGCGAGCTAAAACAACACCAAGCTCAGCTAACTAGCTTCGCTTAACGACCGCGTACGCGTGCTTGACGACTAGCATTTGCGGGATCATATGAGGCGGGTTCTTGTCGAGCCACGAAGCTACACTAAAAAATACTTATCACGCGTACTCTACTCTACAAGACGTACCGATCAATTTTTATTATCTTTAGAAATGTTCTTTTTGGTGTTAATTAAGCTACTCTACAGTAATTCAATATTTTGTTTGCCTCGTTAAAGTCAGCGGACACGGAGGCTTGAGACAAACGCAAACATTACACAGAAAGCAACCGTTACCTTCTCCGGAGAAGGTCGTTACATTACAAGGGGAATGTCAAACTTAAAGATGTAGAAGTGGGTTAAGTGAACCACTCGTCTCTGCGTAAAGGATGGAAACGTGACGGATGTAGTTTACTTTACACTAGTAAAACAACAAACTAAGCAGTTTTGACGGGGTGACCACCTTATCTCTTCAGGAGGAGCCACTCCTGATCACCACGGGGCTGCTCGACAGCTTATGTTTATTACAGGGCAGTCTCTTCGATGCCGACTCAGGCATGAAGAGACTGAAGGATTTCGCTCTACACTAGTGAAGAAACAATTGTTTCCGCAGTGGAGAGATGGTTGTTATAATTTTAGGCCCCTGTCCTTGAATACAAGTCCCTGTCTTCTACGAAAGTATGCTAATAAAAACCGCTAACCAATCATAAAAACAAATCGAGTGTCGGTCAGGACTAATTGATGATATGGATTTTATCACTGCCGGTCATCAGATTAGCTCCCAGCAAAAACTGACGCAATTCCAAGCAATGTATTTGAAAACCCCTGGCACCATCAGTTTGTTCAAAATTAGAACTGTCCGACTTCAAATTGTATAAAAATGTGCAAACCTTCCTTTTGGTAACATTAAGGGACGCACTACTCTATAACATCATCGGCATGTTCAGGCAACAGAGCCACCACGAACGAAGAACTCCAGAAGATGCTATAGACCTTATTATACCGAAGACAAGACAAACAACACCAAAAGAAAGTTTATCGGTGACTCTATATTTACTTTACGGAACCCTCCAAAGTATGCTACGTTAATATCAAGTGGTGAGGGTGACAATAAAAATTGAATCGGTTCATCTGCCGACAGCAAAATTAAAAATGTGAGAACTCGAAGGAGAGTGGTGTTGTTTCCCCTTCGGGCCCCACGTTGGGCACCATTGTAATGATTCTCGAAATGCCCGTATAGGACACGGGTGCCGATGGTCTGGCACAAGTGTCAGCGAGCTAAAACAACACCAAGCTCAGCTAACTAGCTTCGCTTAACGACCGCGTACGCGTGCTTGACGACTAGCATTTGCGGGATCATATGAGGCGGGTTCTTGTCGAGCCACGAAGCTACACTAAAAAATACTTATCACGCGTACTCTACTCTACAAGACGTACCGATCAATTTTTATTATCTTTAGAAATGTTCTATTAGGTGTCAATTAAGCTACTCTACAGTAATTCAATATTTTTTTTTGCCTCGTTAAAGTCAGCGGACACGGAGGCTTGAGACAAACGCAAACATTACACAAAAATCAACCGTTACTTTTTCCGAAGAAGGTCGTTGCATTACAAGGGGAATGTCAAACTTAAAGATGTGGAAGTGGCTGAAGTGAACCACTCATCTCTGCGTAAAGGATGGAAGCTTGACGGATGTAGTTTACTTTACACTAGTAAAACAACAAACTAAGCAGTTTTGACGGGGTGACCACCTTATCTCTTCAGGAGGAGCCACTCCGGATCACCACGGGGCTGCTCGACTGCTTATGTTTATTACAATCTGTTTTATTCTGTTTTCTAATGGAACCCGAGATCGTTTGTACCGTATAAGCTTCATGGAACTTCCACAACCTTTAGTAAGCTTTGATTAGTATCCCACAAATTTGATAAGGGATCGTCATCTTTGAAGTCTGATGATGTTTCGCGAAAATTGATCCAACTCGTTATCAGATACGTCACCTCCAACGTAAAGCTCATTGTCGTCGTCATCGTCTTCCAACAATAACCTCAGAATATCTTCGTCATCAAGCAAAATACGTCTACTAGTACTCGCCATTGTCATAAATGCACTGTCTAGCACAAAAAAGGTAATTTCGAATGAATGAGAGTAAAATCAACACTAAACCTAATCACAATATGCACACACAAAACAATTATTCAGATTCTGACCTATTTTATTACCCAAGGGTCCTAGATCATCCTACGCTATTTATTTACATTACTTACCGGCACAATATCCAATCGGCAACTAGCACAGGATGGTTGACACAAATAGACAAGAGAGTAGAACAAATTCCAAAACAGTGTTGCTAATTGTCAAAAAAATCGCCCTGCTTTAGTCCGATATTTGTGTCAAAGGTATCGGTGAGTTGGTTATTGATTCGGACTTAGGAGGTTGTCGGCGTCATTGTCATTTTGGTAAGATGGACTCATTTGGCTGGGATACAAAAGCAAAGCATTATTCGGTATAGTACGTTACGATCAATACTGTCGTATGCTTGCTTAAAGTCAACGAAAATTTGATGCACATCTGTGTTGAACACCCAGTATTTTTCAAGTACCTGCTTGACTGTGAACAATTGGTCTGTCGACGATACACCTGCATTTAAACCACCTTGTTACTCCCCCAATAATACTGTATGATCCGATTTTATTTTCTAAGATTTTTGAAAATGTTTTGTATGCCGTACAAAGTAGTGATATGCCTTTATAATTTTTGCCGTCTAACTGGTTACCTTTTTCGTGGATAGGGAATATAATTGATAGGCTCCACTCTTTCAGTATATGTTCTTGTTGCCAAATGTGATGGACGACTTTGTGAATAGCTTTATGAACACTGCTGCCACCATATTTGATGAGCTCCAGTGGAATCTCATTAATGCCTGCGTTTTATTATTCTTTTGGGCTTTGATGGTGGAACAAACTTCATCCAGAGTTGGTGGAGCGAATGCAAGCTCTTCGCAAACATCTATAGACTCCGATGTTCTGGAGGTGTGTGGAGGATTAAGGAGGTTCTTGAAATATGGTGCCCATCTTTACTTAATCATAGTTTCATCAGCGATTATATTGCCAATATCATCACGACAGAGCGTGATTTTTGGCTGATAACCACGTTTCAGGCTTTTCACTACTTTGTATTCTTGTCTTGTTACTCGCTAAACTTACATCTATACTTCTCAATCGGTCGCCATAGTATTTCCTTTTCTTAATTCTAATTATCTTATTTTCATAGTGTTCTCTCTTCGTCCTGGTTTTCCTACCTACGAAATCGTTGTACCCCTGGGGTTTTTTGTCCAACGCATTCTGGCATTCATCATCGAACCAATCATTTCTTTTGCACTTGGCTTGATTTCCGATCGTCTGTTCTGCCACGGTCCTAATAGCCGCTTTCACTTCCACCCTGAGCTAGTTACTCATTTTTAACGATGCGTCTGGTAAGATGGGAGCCAGCTGGTTGTCGGGGGTTTCCGTGAGATTTTTGCTCATAGACGCCGTTTGGAGCCTTCCGATGTCAACTTTTTGTAGTGGACGTTTTGTTGTGTGAGCAGACACGTTTTGACCACTTTGAGTCATCTTCAGTGTCTAAAGGGTTTATGGAAAACATGATCTTATATAAATGTAGGATGGGCTTAGTTGGTAGGTAGATTAGACCAGATAGAGGGATATTAAGACACTGAAGGTGAGTCAAAGGTATTGAAACTGTAATAAATCAGCCCTACACCACTGACAATGATCCACAGGTAGTTGTTGACGTCGTCAGTTTGGGAGCGACCTCTTAACCACTCGCTGACACCGAACCGCGTTTTGACAGTTGGCCGGAAAAAGAAGATAGTAACCATGCAATGTTCCAGTCCATCGCCTCATTCAACATTGGATTGGTTAGCGGACGTATAATCTTTTGCCAATAATTTTTACATATTTGGTGGTCACCAGACCAATAAAGGCTCCGAAGCAATTTATATATGAAGAAAATGTAGTGTTAGTTAAACTTGTTTAGACGCGCAACTTGTGTATGTTTCATACAAATATACATGTATTGAATAAGTAACCGAGGAATGTCCATACTAGCAAAATTGGTAAGGTGTCTACTACTTACTTATATTTGGTTTTAATCGCTTAATCTAAACGAGAAACTCCCGCTTTTGATGATACCTCTGAAGGAAGTTTGCAACGGCAAAGTATGTATTGATGATAAAGGAGGAAGTGAACGGCGAATGCAACTGAATTCAGCAATACAGTCATCATTGAAGGATGATGCCATTGGATAGGCCAGCGTCAAACGATCAACGTATTATGGTAATATATCCGAAATATGATTAGATACACATTTAGGCGTCGAATCATCTTCATCAAATAGTCAATATGGGTCTAGGGTAGTTTATCAGTTGATCTATTCAGTATTTTCTTTCACTTCATTTTAAGTTGCGTTGGAGTGCCGTATTGTTGAAGCGTATACACTGATTTCGATTTAGAAGTGAGGATATTATTTTCTAAGGACATGACAGAAAAGGAACATGTTTTAAACAAAACCAAACAAAAAAAAACAATCATTGAAAGGCAGAAATACGAATCACATTTTAAAGTGTTTGTTCATGATTAGTATGCATTGCCATTGACTATGAACATTGCACATCAAGCAATTTGAAAGTAACTATCACTGCTAGGCACTCATAACATTTGTATGGATTCCATATAGTAGTATTTGTTTGTAAACTCCTGGAAAAAGGAAGGGAAAATAGATCCAACTTATTGCTAGTTGTAAAATGCATTTCTATTATCGCGACTTTACATGAACTGTTCAAACTTTTAGCATGCTATTAAGGATTATTTTATTTTCTATTCCTCCGTTTGAGATAAAAGATTGCAAGAATTGCTTAAAATGAACGGCTTGAATGTACAGTAATTTCAAAGTAATTAGAAGGTTGCCCCCGAGTATTTGAGAATTAGAATCTTTAAAATAGGCTTATTGTTATAAGCATTTACTTTTTCATTAAAAATCTGGAACACGTCAGCAAGGAAATTTCCAAAGCCACCAATTGTACAAAACAACCTTAACCATATCGAGGGAAAAAGCGGAATAATTTTGTAACTGTTCGGGATCGATCTTCGCTAAGGCTATTGGAATCTTTAACGAAAACGTTTCTTGTAACTTTGCCTACGCTTTTTATAACGGTAAGTGTGCCGTGAAGAGGGTAGGGTTCTAGAAATCCGCGGATGGCCGATTTCGCGTCGCACGCGGTACGCGGTACCATCGGTTGCCTTGCGTTTTCATTAGAGTAGAGTTCGTCGGAGTTGCATTAACGTATTATATTTTTCGGTACCACGTCGGTGAAATTCAGGAACGTGAAATACAACCTAGTTTTTTGTATTGTTGACTGAATGAAAGGAAGAGAATACGGAATAAAGTAAAGTAGGTTTCTTTCCCGTATGTTTGAAATTTTGACGCGTTTGAAACGGGCACTTATTGGTGGCTAAAACACGTAATTGAGCGTAATCCATTTAAAGACCTGCGACTGAAATCCTCTCCGAACTAGCTGGCCGACAAGCAGCTACCGCGAAATGGATTACGGGTGCACGGAGTGGTTGAACGGTTGGTACCATTCGTTGGCACGACTCCGACTTCACATGGAGAACCGATGAGAGGTCGATTCCGATTTCGTTCGAGCAGACGCAAACGAAAATCATTACATATTGCCTCACAAACTTCTGAAATGAATTCAGATATGGTCGATTTCCCAAGCCGGAATATGTGCGTCACTGTCCTCAAACTACATCCAGTGGCAAGAAAGTAGAGAACTACTTGTAATATAGTGATTGCCGGAATAGCAAGTCATAAATAGGTGTCTTTTCGTTGAATATGAGACTGAATTTTCATTAATTAGAAATTTACGCAGCTTTCTGACATCCTGAAACAATCAAAATATTCTTTGGGGTCTTCCAATGCCAGTTCCTTCAAAAGACAATTTGTAGCTCCTAATTTGTCTCATCTATTTATCCACTTTTGTATTCATTGCTTCTTTTTTTTCTTACACATACCTATTTCCTTATCCACTTCTTCTTAAATAGTGATTGCGATAAGCTTAATCAGCTTATTTGTTTTATCGCGATGCACGTTGTTCATTATAACAAACTGAACTCATTTTTTAACTGTACTCAACTATAGTGCGAACAATTTGTGGGCAGTAGCGAGTATTTTAGCTACTAAAATACTCTCCACTCGACTAAATACTAGCATAGTGCGAACAAGGCTTTAGAGTCTCATGCTCAGTGCGCGATACAGTTAATTTATTGGACAAAAGATTAATTCATGAAAATGCCCTGTTAACTGGCCACCGCATTCGTCCGATATAACACCGTTAGATTACCTTCTTATCTTTTGCATACGAGTAATCTTAATCGGTACGGTAACACTAATATATCCTCAACATCGCTTCTACGTGGAATATGAGTCAGTGCATCGATTATAGTCTTTGAACAAGCCTTAGAAGAATTTTTAATTGTTTAAACTTATAGAACTCAATTCTGCCCAACGAACATTTAAATGCTTTGTATGCAGTAATTTCACTTTCATTTTCTGTATAAGCATAGTTTCCCTACTCAAATGCACTTTAGTGTTAAGCATTCTCACAACATAACTTCAACTATTCAAAATGCTAATATCTTTATGCTTCAACTAATCACCCCCATACATAAAAGAAATGTCTTGCTAAATACCGCATACGTTGTGGTGCGCTTAAAAAGCGGTAAACTCGCGGCAGTCAAAACAAATCGTAAAGCGCCAGTCATAGTGACTGCTACCAACGAACGACGCATCATATCAAAACAGTCGTAAAATTTTTGGAACGACCTTCACCCTCTGTCCATGTGTAGTGAGTCTTTCGTGTGTTAACATAAGCAAGGTCGTGAAGAACTAGCTGGGTTGGCTGGGGGCTGTTACAGTTACCATTGTGATTCTCTATGTGTCCATTGAGTTGACTGTTTAAGTCGTAAAGCGTCTTCAACGTGTTTGCCTTTCGATTAGAAGTACTAAATGACAACGATGAGCCTGGATGGAGAATAAGTTTTGTGTCTATTTAACGAGCAATTTGAGTAATCATCACTGGAACAGGAGCGAAATAAATTTCGATGTATTGCCTTGACAGACATCGCAACAGTATTTAGTGAGAGATTCAAAATCGATTTTGATTAAAGTTAGGGTTGGTTGCTGAAATAGAGTTAGCGGATGATTATATCAGATACGAGTCGGTTAAGCATAATCATACTTGGGATAGTGTTGCAAGAACTCTTCTATCTGAAACGTAGGAATGAATTTTTAGTTCATGAAGCCAAGCATTCATTTTCATTGAGCCTTTTGTGCAAATGCTTTTACCCCTCAATTTATTTGGTCTTGAATATTTCCGTACCTCCTCTAAAAAAAAAGAATATGCATCACGCTTATGAGATTAAAATTTCCTGGGTTTTCTTTTATTTTCAGATTAGTCATACAGAGAAGGACTTCTAGAGAATAGTGCTTAATTCTGTCTAACGAATACTTCCTAAATCTTCCATTGACAGCTAATACATTCTCCGATACTCCTTTTCATCTTCCTCAACCCTATCCGGAAGTCGAACTGTAAGCAAATGTGAATTATCACACTATCAACCGAATAACAAATTCGTCAGCTGAGCCGTTAATTTTACGACGTTGGCGCATCCATTAACTCGCTTAACCACTCACTCACTCATATAAGCATTTGTAATGATCGTTCCGGTTGTTTTACGACCTAGGACGTGTTAAGTACGAAACGGTCGCAATAAAACTTATGTTTATTGAAAAAATCGTAAAACCCTGAAAACTTCACACAACAGTTTGTTTCCCAAGTCCTTTAATGTTTTATTTTTTCCTTCTAATTCAATTTCTCCATGCAATCAACTGATAACACCTTGTGCCATAGTAGCCCAATGAATGAAAAGGATTGTGGTCCGTAAGCCAACGCCCGCAAGGCCGTTTTACAAGTGTACAAGAATTTTATGTTTTACGTTTTACGGGTATTTTATGGACTACGAGCGGTTGTAAGTTGGTGATAAACGCTTTGTAAAGAATCCTCGTAAAATTTTTATGACCACTGACACCAGCGGTTTAAAAGATTTGGAAGGATTTATAGCCGAGCATATTGAAATGGGCTATAAATGTGACAGGTTAGCATTGTTATCCCTGTTGTTGTTGTGTTCAAGCTTAAGAGGAAGGAAGAGTAGATCAGTTTTGATGGTAGCACTTAACCAATTGTGTTAATGACAAATTAGAGAGTTTTATGATTGTTTGAATGAATTTGAATGACGGAATTTTAAGCAGGTTGAAATGTTGCTGACAAAATTTCAAGTTCAAAGTCGTAAAAACTGATCAAATTCCATGTTGCCAGCAGGTGGTATTTGATATCAAATGCATGGTTTTTAATTTCTTTGCACATTGCCATAATTGAGAATATTACGTACTTATGGCTGGCATAATTTTTTTTTTTGCTTTAGCTCTACAGCCCTTTGCTGGCTTTCGCTTAGAGATAGTTAGAGTATACATAATGGCATAATGCTTTAGCAAAATATGTTTTTGTATGATTACACGAAATATTTTGCTTGACTACACTCCTTGGACTTCTAAATTGAATATTCCTATATTGTTTAGTGAGGGCCATTTTAATCAATTTAACAGGAGGAAAGATATTAATTTATAGCCAGCTTATTAGTTTAAGCTTCTGACATGGAATCGTGATACAGAAGATAATAGAGCCGTTGACTCACAAAATCATTTTCATTTCCAACGATTGTTGAGAAGCACCTATCTTCAATGCTAATTAAGTTATTAGCATTTCTGTTTTAGATATAAAATTACAAAAATAGCTTCTACTGTGCAGACAGTAGCGCACACGCCAACTGGACAAATGGCGTGGGTATAGTTCAAACAGTGTATTTGCTTGACTAATTTTGATTTATTTAAAACCATCAAAATCATAAAGACTAATATTTTAGATTTTGACGATACTCGAAGGTCATTTTTTTGCGTAAAAGAATATAATTAATTGAAATTAGAAATTTAAGTTGGCGAAGTTTCAAAAAGTGCGCTTATGGTTTGATGTGAAACCAAAATCATTTTATTGGATATATTACATCATTTCGTGTTCCATTTGAAAGATATGAAATCGGAGCATTTGGACAAAATATGAAAATGAGGAATACATTTTCATTTCGTTGCGTGAAGACATTTTAAAAATATGGAATATACAGTTTCTTTTTTGGTTTACAAACAAAGTTGATTTTTTGCACATGGTATGGCAAGGTACTGACTAATATAAAACTATTTGAAAAATTTTCTAAGATACTATGCTAAAATAAATATGTTTGAAATTTAACGATTACTCGAGAATCGCATATTTTATGGGGATAGTGGTAACAAGTAGTTATTAACATGCTTTTTAAACTACAGGCAATTGATATAGGTATTAAATTTGTTTTTCATATGATTGTTTTCATATCGAATTTGTTTTAAAAATTAATACATAAAATTCTATGAGAAACAATAAAAGTATACCGTTTGGTAATTTTATAAAAGAAATTATAGAGAATCTGTAAAAGATGGAAAATACACAGCAATTTAAAAGAACTGATTTCAAGATTTTATTTGTCAATGTTTGAGTATAGTTTCCGAAAATACATGGAGCAGATTCCGATGCGATTTCAAGTGGTTATGTTATAACTCGACCAAAAATTTATTTCAGCAGTGATTAAGCCCTATTAGGTGTACCTGAATGGGTACTACCCCATCAATTAGTAACTATTTTCACTTGTTGCTTTGTTGATAGACGGACTGACCTCGTAAAGATTTGAAGATGTGAAGTCTAGAAATCGTGACAACGAACAATACCACAAAGCGTAACAGTTGAGACACTTGAAAGTCTGCTAAATTAGGCAGCTGCTTGCTGGCTAGTTGGTTTGGTGAGGAGTTCGGTGGTAGGTCTGATGGTTAGTAGACTTGTCGCTGATTATTTTTTCGTTAGCCACTGGGAAAAATTGCCCGAATTTCAAACACGTTTTCAGTTATCGATTACATAATACTCTAAAATCTAAACTCATCAATCGCCACATAAAATCTCTAAGCAATCGTTCCCGAAACAATCTCTGCATCGAAAACTATTCTACTTTAACTCAACATCATACAAATTACTTTAATAAAAATAACTATTCGCAAAAAAAGTGACACCGCGAACTCCACCGGAGCGATTCTGGAATAACTCTTATAGATTTGTAAACCCTCACCCTGCGTCTCACAAGATACTTACCCGTCTATTTTGCCTCCCTGCTAAAATGCTAGTTTACTGAAAGTAACAGTACTGTTCCTTTTTATTTAATAATTTATTTTAATTGCACTCAATGTGGTGTAGTGGTTAAGGCGCTTATCGCATGCGCAGCAGTTCCCAAGTTCAAAGTTTGTGGATGGAAACAAGTTTGTACTTGTATTATTATTATGCTTAAAAATTAATTTATTTCTTCGTTTAGTCTAAATAATTTATATCATTTTCGCTTTTTCTCACAAAATCAAAAAAAAATTGAATGTTTACCTAAACGGTCATGCATACTAGTTTCATTTTATGTTCGTAATTTTTACAAACAAAATATATATAACTATACAAGGTGAAGTATCACATCGTTACTTGTTATTCTTGCCCAGTCATTTTAACTCAATAATACTAGCACTGTGAAGCGGTGTCCGTTTTATTTGTTTTAATTTTTAGATTTTTGTACTACTAGTCAAATTTTAAACCGCACTAAAATAACGACCTATGTCCGTATAATAAAAGCAATTAAAGAAAAATATATTCCCATTTTGAATAAAAATTGCGCCATGAAAAATACATGTGCGCGAATCATCCTGAAAACCAGCCCTGGCCATCGCCTATTGACGGTTCCTGTGACACTAGTCGCAACACATGTCCAGAGCATATCTACTAAATAGCAGCTGCAATTAGAACAAATTTCATTTCTTACGGTATTTATAGAGCAGGGAGAAATAGATTAAAAGTTTATATCCATGGTAAACGAAAACTTGAATTTGCAAGCAATTTAACCAACACAGGGTAAATTACTATCTTTTACACGTTTATTTGCCTCTCTTTTTATTTTGACAGCTCCTGAATCGAAAGTGCTAGTTATTACATATGCTCTGACATGTCTCTGTCGGGGATTGTCATTGATCGTTCTTAGAGCTGGTTTCGATTTTTACCTACGATCGTAGTTAACGTTATTTTGATTAAATTTAAGTTAAAACTTTGTATTAACATGTCAGAAATCAACTAGGCCGCGGTTTTACTAATCTGTGTCCTTAGAGATTGGCGTGCAGGTTTTCTTCAATTTATTAATGCAGAATTTTCAGCATTGGTATCAAATTCAAGATGTGTGTGTATCCCCAAACGGAGGCATTTAGCAGCTACCGTTACTGATGAAATTTTTCCTTGAGTTACTAAAACTACATTCTTCTTCTTCCCCTCCCAGGCTTTCGCTTAGAGATAGTTTGAGTATCTCATTTTCATGACCGTATTGATTTTTTCGGAAGTTGGTTTGGTTAGTACCATGCTTCCGTGTGCCTGATCAGCTATGATATGATCTGACTAAATCAGTACATATCACCACTGAGTGAACACTCATAGTCTGTCCAAAAAATCCCCTGAACTAAATCACGTTGCTCCCAACGATATTTCAACCTGGGACATTCGGCTTATGCGTTAATGCCCTAACCACTAGACCACACAGACTACTTAATGCCCTAACCACTAGATCACACAGACCACACAAACTACTTTCAGCTCGCAAGATTTCACGTGGGTCCAGTGAAATCACTTTTCTGATGTTTCCGAAAATTGGATTTTCGGACACCTAAGGACGAAAAAGTTCAAGTTACCAATTACGCTGCACCGCGTATGTGTTTTCAATAAATTTGTTGCGGAAGGACCCGAACAATATAATCGTTTTATGATCTGGAGACAAAACTATCCAAATTTGCCGAACAAGTGAAAAAATTTATGAAATAGCAATCACTGTTCCTGGTGTTTCACCCGTCGTGAGGAAGGCCGACGATTCGATATTCCCTTGATGTGCTATTTGACTCCAATAAAAGCATACTAGTGTATAGGATTGCACCATAAAGACAGTTTGGTTGAATCAAATCTTAATTAAAGCCATTCATTTGCCTTTTTTGAAGATTATTTGCTCGTCACTTTGATGGTGGATGAAAATTAAGAAAAGAATCGATCAAATACTCAGGGACTTGTCAGGCTGCTTCGAAAGAAGAACGGTTTGAAAATATTTAGAGCCAAAGAAACCACAAATCAATGAGAAACTGAATTTGGTTCGTACTTGCCGTTAACGGGCGAAGCATAGGTTCATCGACGTTGCCAAATCGGGAAATAATTCAACTGACGAAGGCACTTTTCGAAAATCTGAGAAAATAACATCGGATCATACGCCAATAGTATTATTGGGGAATATAAAGGTAGTTTTAGAGCGGGTAGATTGACAAAAGACCAATTGTTCACAATCAAGCAGGTACTTGAAAAATGCTGGGAGTTCAACATAGACGTACACCAAAATTTCGTTGACTTTAAGCAAGCATACGACAGTATTGATTGTAACGTACCGTACCAAATAATGATTAGCTTTGGTATTCCAGCCAAATAAGTCCATGTTACCGAAATGACGATGCCGTCGACGACCTCCTAAATCCACATCAATAACCAACTCACCGATGCCTTTGACACAAATATCAGACTAAAGCAAGGAGATGGACTGGCTCCATTGCTACTCAATTTGGCTCTGGAGTACCTCATAAGGAAGCTACCTGTTGATACACGAGGTACATTACTACACAAGTCGACCCAAGTAGTAGTCTATGCGGACGACATCAACATGTTGTCATGGTCAGTAACAACTGCCAAAGAACTCTTCCTGAAACTCGACAGCGAAGCGAAAAAAAACGCACGGCTCATATCGCAGTTGAGGAAAAATACCTTAAGTATACAAAATATCAAACTTGGTGAATACAGCATCGAAAATGTGCACAAATTGTGTATTTAGGCGCCGAAATAAGAAGAACCAATAATAAAAGAGACGAAATATACCGAAGGATACAGCTCGCAAATGAGGCGAATAATCGGAGCGAAGCTAGACGAGAACAAATGGTGAATTCGATACAATCAAGACCTGTATGAAATTTTTGACGACCCGGTGGTCTCAACGATTGAAAGACTACGGAAACTGCAATGGGCTGGACACATGAATCGTATGGATGAACAACCGATACACAGAAAGGTATTCGTTGGGAAAACTAAACGCTGGAGATCATTGAAGAAATCGAGGAAACACTGATCTGATTCAGTCAATGAAGACAGTTCATTACTGCGGAGGACGCGGTCAATGGGCCGAGATAGTTGGCAGCGCTATTTGCAGGAAGCGAAGGCCCGAGAGGGATTGTAGTGCTACGAAGAAGAGGAAGAACGAAAGAAATTCAGCTTGTAATATAATGGACACCCATCTGAAAAAATTTAAACATCACTACACTCAAACATCTTCAACGAAGAGTGAAGAAATCTTTGGTTTGACAAGCAACTAGACCAGCACTTGCAGTTCATCATTTGAAAAGAATGAGGTTGCCTTGAATTTTTCCCAGTCAACTTATTACATGAGCATACTTAAAAAAGGAATTTTGCATTAATCAGTTCATATTTAGATGCACCTTATAATTTGTTATTCAAATAGGGGCGGATGTTTCAAAAGCACATCCATAATTATGTGACCATACGTTTAAGTTGTTAAATTGGTTATTGAAACTGTATTTACTCTCACTATCGTTCTCATTACATGGGTATATCTCACTATTACGCAGTAATTTTCTTCAGACATACCAAAAAAAGACAAAACAGAGATTTAAATACATGATACAAATTTATAGCCAAAATGTTAAAATGCACGTCTGCTAAAAATATTAATAACGATATAGTACTAAATATTATTATTTTAACAACTTGGGCAAGTTACAGGACAACTACCCAACTATTTTGTATGTTTATTCTTGGTATTTATGTTAGTTTTTCTATTTCATTGTGCTATTAAATTCTTATTTACTTAATGTTTAAGTAAAGGAAGTAAGAAGAGTGCAAAAGAAAAATGGTTTTATTGACATAACATTGCAATGATATGAAGAACCAACAAGAACCAAATAAGCGAAAGGTTCAATAAACACATATGGAAATAAAAATAAAAGGGCAAACAATAAAAAAAAAATGAATTAATAAACAAGTAAAATTTTTGAAATATACCAATCTATTGAATTGAATAAATTTATTCTCGAATGAGATTTAACTCTAAATGGAGGTTGATCTTTTTTTGAGGATTGATTTATTCTATTTTTATCCTTCGAAAAATTTATACATTGCTTGATACTGCGAATTGAAGAATGTGAATATAATATAAAAACTCACGCGTAAGCTGAAGGTCCCAGGCTAAAATCTCGTTGGTGAACAACGTGATTTGGTTCTGGGGATTTTTCGGACAGACTGCGAGTGTTTATTCAGTGGTGATATGTACTGATTAAATCAGAACATATCATAGCTAAGCAGACACACGGGAGCATAGTACTGACCAAACCAACATCCGAAAAAATCAATACGGCCATGAAAATGAAATACTCTAACTATCTCTAAGCGAAGGCCCGAGAGGGGCTGTAGTACTAAAAAGAAGAAGGTAAAAACTCACTTTCCTCTCATTAGTCTTGATTTTCAGTGTAAATGGAAACGGGAGGTAAGTATGCCACCTAGAGGGTAGCGTTTTTACAATCCGCGACTGATCGGTTTGGATGTTGGGTTCACGTACGCGTCGGCATAACTTGTGTTTGGCATTTTTAATTAGTGTAGAATATTTTGGTTAGAATTAGAGTAGCTTACGTCTGGCACCGCGTCAGTATTTAGATCGGGAACGCGCGAATTCGACTGGTCGATTGATTTTTATTGATTTGTGGGAAGCATCGCAACGGCTACGGTAAAGTAATGGCGAAATGTTTTATTTTTCATATAATTTTTTATCACTTCATTTTTAGGGTATTGTAAAATAATTTTTATTTCAATGCTCTACTAAAATCGCAATCTTTCTGTCCGCCTATCCGTGTGCCACAGCGAGTTTTCACGCAAAACAAACAAGTTAGAAACATAAAATTTGGTGGGTGGTTCGAGAGTGGTGCCTTCTGAAAATTTGCAGTATAAAATAATTTATATAAGGTTTTGAGGGCGATCTCCCAACATAGGGGGCAAGCGTTAGAAACATTTTTTTTACCAAAAGTACTGGATACGGGTACCAAATCGAAGGTCTTGATGAGGACTTTTCAAAACAGGTCGTAAACGGACACTTTCCACTTCAACGGGTGCAGGGGAAAGGAGAATGTACGACAAATTTATGTCACCCCACGTGATTGGACATTTTGGAGAGAGAAATCTGAAAAAATTATGAAAGTAGGTCTTTATGAGTGTAAGGGTAACAAATAACTCAGAAATCAAAACTCTTTCAAATTTTTTAATAATAGTACATCTAACAAATCTTACGTTTTCATCTATGAAATCGAAAGGTGGCCCTTAATTTTGAAAGTTTCATGAAAATTGAACCATAAATAATTAACATTGCAAAAACAATTACACGTGATACTGTTAAATAAACGTTCGGAAAAGACACAAAAAACCCAAATTTTGAAGAAATTTTTAGAAATAATTTCGAGCATTGATATGTTATAATGGCAACGTAGAGGCCAGTATCCTGAAAACAAAATGGTGGTAGATAAAAATGCATGATAACCGTATGTCTATTTTCCGAGCTCAATTCCTGTAATTTATGTATGAGTCAACATTTGATATTCAGAAACTTGATTGTCTAGTAATTTTGCAAAACCCTTCTGGCAGGAGCACTCTCTTACTTTTTCTACTTATTTTTTTCTATTTTTCAGTTCTTCTTCCTTAATTTATTAAAAAGTACACGATAAATTACTGAAAAATTTGTTTATTTTGTATAAATATGTGTACTTACATACAGGAAGCTTTACAACAAATGTCGAGGAAAACAAAGGATTAAATTCAATAATAAATAAAGTAGGCGAAGGAGTGCTGCTACCAGAAGAGCTTTGTAACCATCCTAGGCTCCAATATAACTTTCAGATGACAGGAGTAATCTGATTGATTAGACATATTATACAACAAATCCTTCAATCATATGCGCAAGATTGAGCAGCCTTTGCGTTGTTCCATGCTAAATACATTTTCTGAATAAAACATATACAAATAAAACCTTCCTCTTCGTGGCACCGTAGCCCCACTCGAGTATTTGCTTCCTGCCAATAGAGCCTCCAACTGTCTCGGAGGAGGTGAACTGAGCAGAGATGAACTGTCTTCTTCGACTGAGTCAGACCAGCGTTTCTTCGGTTTCCGCAATTTCACAATCGTTGAGACCTCCGGCTCGTCAAAAATTTCATACAGCTGATGGTTGTAACGAATTCGCCATTGGTCACCGTCCTCGAATTTCGAAATCTGAGTAGTGATACACTTCTTCGTCAATCCATTCTTTAGTTCTCCCAACGAATACCTTTTTCGGTATTCGTAGTTCACTGTTCGATACATGTGACCAGTCCATTGCAGCTTCCGCAGTCTTACAATCGTTGAGACCTCCAGCCCGTAAGAAATTTCATACAGCTCATGGTTGTATCGAATTTGCCGTTGGTCATCATCTAGCTTCACTTTGATTATTCGCCTCAGGTCTTATCACTGATTTGTATACTTGGAGCTTTGTTTTCCTGTGGATCTTGAAAACTGAATAAAATATTTTATTTGCGTGTTGCATTCTTCGACGCATTTCGTCTCTGTCATTACCTGTTCTCGTTATCTTGGCGCCTAAATATACAAATTTACCCATATTTCCGATATTAGATTTGCCAAATGTGATATTTTGGGCATTTAAAGTATTTTTTCTGGACTGCATCATGAGTTTTGTATTGTTCTCATTGAGATGTACCCTTACTTGCTTCAGTATCGAGTTTCATGAAAAGTTCTTTGGCGGTTTTTAACAACCGTGAAAAAATGTTGATGCGCGATACTTACTCAATTTTTATCCCGGTCCTCCTTTGTAATAAATAAAATTGCTGATCGATTGTCGCGGCCGACTTGTCATATAGATTCTCCAAATAACCTCAAGCCAAAAAAATACATACTCAATCTGGAACTTATGTTCCCTTATTTTTTTCAGCGAGTGATTTCATTCAATCGATTCAACGTCAAGGAATCTCTCGTAAAGCAGAAAAATGGTAGTACTCGGCAAAGTAACCTAGTAAAGCACACAAATACTAAATAAAACTTTAAGTAGCTAACTAGCGACTTATCAGCAAACCAAACAAAATTTAGGTTTAGCAAAGAAAAAACGAAATGCTGTTTCTTTTGTTTTGCTGCTAAATGACTTATTTTTTCACTTTTGTTCGTGATAACAATTAACTCAATTGCACTCAACTGATGACGCTGAAACACGCGCACACTGAAACTTGATTGCACTTTCTTGGGCTTAAGTTGAGAAAGCACTTGTAATATAATTCGCACTTTTGGTGAAAATATAAGAGGTTACGGACGAAATCACAAAACGTTACTTGTTTAACAGAGACCTGGTTGAGGAGTGCTATATACATACATACATATGTATAACTCGGATTTTTTTCCTGAACATATTGCTTATCACATAGAAAATAGTTTGAACCTAACGAGTAAGTCTGACGATGGTAAGCTCTAGAGAGCTTTATGAGTGAAAGCACTGAATCAAAACTCGTAAATACACTTGTATACAATTTTTTATGTGAAAAAGGAAATTTACATTGGACTACATACAATAAACGAATCGCATTTGAAACTTTGAAAAATCAACTTCTGAAGCTTTTCTTTGATTTTGGAAGACTGCCTAGATCTTACCAATCCATGAGCTAAGTCCCCTTGCGTGTGTCTTTTACAACCGTCCAAGGCAACTTTATTTGTATTTCCCTAGGTTTGAGTAGTTAACGAACAACTCTTTGATACATCCCTCTCCACATGTTGATCGATGTCTACCTGACTTTATACATATTGGTGCTCAAGTCCTTGGCAAACACTTTTCCGTTGAACCTTGTTTATCCTATCATCTGGGCCAATTGTTATTGTAATAACTGTAAGTGAAACATTTGCAGTTACATATGTGTTGCAGTTATAGCTTGTGCATTACATTGCAAATAATTTGAATCTACAAATTAACTTTTCACCACATATTTTCAAAAGATTTTATTTTTCTTATCGGCCAAAGCCTGCTCCATGATACGATGCAGGGCTCACGAAGGATAGAAGTTATATCGGGTGTTGCTCGAGGAACTGTCCTTGGACCAGACCTGTGAACATATCATGCAAAGGCCTACCGAGATTAGAGCTGCAGGGTCAGTCACGCCTGATCAGCTATGCAGATGATTTTGTGGCGACAGTTACTGGACGTACCGCCGAACGTCGAACGATACAACTTAGAATATGTATGCTAATGCACCGAATGAGAGACTGGATGCCTGCTCGTGGGTTCAGTTTAGCACTGGAGAAAACTGAAGTGGTCATCGTAGCAAAGAAGAGACTCCCTAGAGTAAGGACGATCAGTATTGGGGAAATACTGGTTGAATCGAAACCATCATTAAAATACTGATGAACTCGAAGATGAGTTTCTCTGAACAAATCAGGGCAACGGCTCATAACGCTGCTTTGGGTATGTCGGCTCTGAGTCGATTAATAGCCAACGTAGAAGAACCCAATCTATCAAGAAGATGACTTTTAATGAGATCCGTAGAGTCAGTGGGGTGACGCTCTCAGCATAGAGCTGCTCCGAAAACGCTTGGCACAGGTACAGAGAAGAGAAGACCTGACGAGTACATCTTCATATTTGACAATCTCTAATTCTTCGGTGCTAGTCATCGCAGGCGTGATAGCTCTCCCTGGATAGTCTGATTGGGGAGACGATTGCATTGGTTGACAAATAGAACCATGTGGCGTATTATGTTCGGACAGTGCTTAAACGATGGAAAGGACTCACAGCATTCAGGAACATCGGAGTAAGAGGATCACTTTTCTAGCAATTTCTCTTTCTCCCTCCCTTCTCGCTGAAGGACGAGTCCCCCTACGTCTTGTACATCTAGGAGCCCCATACTCATTGCGTAAATCGCCTTCTTCTCCCAGCCGCAAAAAAAAATTCTTAGAGATTGCTCGGCCAATACTAGGCACATACTGAGTCAGTGCTTGGGCTTATCATAATGATGTGTGATTTCTATACTGAAATCTCTTAATAGCATAAATTTGACCCATATCAGTTAGGCCATCAGTGGCCCTTCATTTTCACTGCAACGCATTCTAGACTACAAAATTTGTAAGTCCGCCAATCAATTGCCAGTGATGAGCCGATGTTGGCAGTGGATCATTTGCCAATGAGAAGTAACCATAGATTGCTCAATGCATGGGCTTTTCGTATGAATGACAACTCCTATATGGGTACTACATCTTCCGAGGAAACAGAATAATCTACTCTCGATATGAAATATGTTCCTTGTTTTTACATTTCAACAAGTTTTGAACCCATGATGTAATTTTACATTTATTCTTTAACAAACAAAATTCATCAGGGTAGCGTGAGCTATTTTTGATTTCTAACTTCACATAGGTATAAGCTGCTCCTCAAATCTCCTCTTCACAGCCATTCTAAAGTGCCAAATCTTGTTTGAATTTAGTATGGACCGAATTTTAAGCTTAAAATGAACTACCTTCCTTTTGTTCTCGCGCCCGATTACGAGGAAAGTAAATCGAGCAAAAATTCTGTCAATTGACTCGCGCTTCCGATATTAGAAAAATCGGTCACCCCATGAAAATCACTCATTCTAAACGAAGTGGTTCTGACTCGTCCTGAGATAAACATTGATTCAGTACGCGTCGTTACATTGACGATAAGGATGCCATAAAAGTAAAAATCGATAGCACTGCATATAGTACAAAAGTTTTCACCACCGAATCGAGTTATATAGAATGTAAGTATCGAAAACATCTGGTCAATTGAGCTAGTGACCTACAAACACGTAATTTTACTCGCATTGATTTTACTCCAGCTTAATACCAAGCATCAAAATTGTTTCAAACAAAAAGTAAATTACGAGAATTGGCGAATGAAAATGTTCAAAGTCATATAATTGGATCTATATTACGAGAAAATAGCATTCCAATTTTATAGTAAAACAAATGCTAGATATTTTTTTATCAAAGTCGATACTCTCCAAAATGTAGGTCTACGAATTTTGAAGCGAATCAAATGAATCAACTTAGCGGCAATGGATCGATCTAACATATTGAATTGAGCAAATGATTATTGTAAGCCTTTTTTCTTCTCTTAGCATAAAAATACCTTGATTTTATTTATGTTCAGGGACTAGATAGTTCTGTTGTTTTCACATAAGGTAATATCCTCTAGCATCGATTTTCCAATTTGAAATATTTGTAGACTATTTCCATACGCCCAGGGGAAAGTCTGTTAATTATCATAAATACTTATACTTTAAATGGTTATTATTACTAAGAGTGGACTCACTGCCAGGAATCTTTTAACCTTAGCTAGTCTCATTATTAGTGATTAACGTAAAATGCTGCTCTGATAACTTCCACCAAATTCTCTCTTAATTACCCTAATAACATCATCACCCAAGAAATGACATTCAATGGGACAAAATCTCATAATACTCCAAATAATTTTCATCTTGTCAACACGTTTTTTTTCGAGTCAGAGATGATTGTCATCCACATGGCCTTAAATGCTCATAATGAAAACCCTTTGTGCACAATAATAGAACAAGGGATATAATGTCTGCAGCTGTTATGCAACTCGTTCGGCACATAATTCCAATTCCAAGATTCAGCTTAGAGAAGAAGCAAAAAACATACACCACAATGAAAAGAGCATATTCATCAATACCCGCCGTTCAATGGTGTTGGGGTGGTATTCAAAGTGAAAGCAATTTTCCCGGAGTTTTTTCTTAGCACAATACTTCCAACAAACCGAGGAACAAGCGCGGCTAAAATAGACACTTGAGAAGCACAAGAGTGGCCGATTGAGCAGCCAACCTGAAAAAAAGGAGAAAGTTCCACAAACATGTTCGAGGTTTGTTATCGGGAATTGGCAAGGCATGATGTTCATTTGACTCCTCTCGATATAGCCTCTATCCATCCATACATGTCCTCAATATGATGCCATCGACTTTTTGCCTCATATCGTTCGTTATTCCGTATATCCTTTTCGATTTTGCACTCACCACGCTAAATATGGTTTCGTGCAGCGATGTTACCTTTTTGCATTCGACCAGCGTGTAACGAGCCAAGATAGTCGAAATTTATGATTTATTGCATACCATCGACAAAACGACAAAATGAATATGAGGAAAGCAGAAAGGACAAAAAACATTCGACGAAGTGAAAAGGCCCAAAAAATTCAAAATTTAACGTTCTTTGCGAGGAGCCTTGGTATCTATGAGATAACAACAAAATTGTACTTTCTTTCAGCCTTTTCTTATAAGGAGACAGTATCACAGTAAAATCGAAGGTTTTCGAGGGAAAACATTTGCCGTTACTAGATAGCACCGGTGATTTATTAATTATTTTGGTTTCTTGATAGTACCTCTACCAACCTCCATTTCACGCCAGCCGTAACGAAGATAAAGCAAATGGGCTTGAAATTGTTTTGGTTGGAAGTTATGATTTGTTGGTAATGCATCATCTACCTGTGAAATTATAGGTTGGGTAATATTTTATGTGTGTTTTAAAGAATTAGAAAAATTTGTATCTAGAAAGTCCGAAAATGGTGATTCTGATCAAATCGCCATTACTAAGATAAGTATCTAAATACATTATGGGTGGTCTTTGATGAAAATGATTTTATCGCCTTATAAATTCATCTTATGCTTCTATCCTCATTGGCTCATCTTGTAATTCCTATATCAAAAGCCATAAAAGCTATAAATTAACGATTAACTATTGTTATTATTATTAAACTTGTAAATGTATCATTGTGATCGCATGCTCGTTCATACATTAGCTTTGCTTGTAATACTGTGAGGTTTCACCAGAACTCAACATCCAAATAACGTTATTGCATTGTTTTAAGGACATCTATGTTTTCCTGAAAAACTGCTTTCATAGAATGTAAATAAAAAAAAAATTACTAAAACATGCATTTGTCGAAACATGAAATGAGAGCACATGTGTGTATATTTTGAGACATCAAAAAGCTAGCATATTAAATTTTATTTTTTTCTCTTGAAAATTTTAATTGTTTCTTCACGCAGTGGAGAAAAACTGATACATCCTTGTACGCTCTGATTTTTTAGAATATTTTCTGCTTAACAGAATATAATCGAATATTTTGCATATAACAGATCAATCATAGTTCACAAAAGTATATGCTTAGCTAATAAATGGATCCAGTTCTCATCGTTTGCCATTTGTAAATTATCTGCACACAAGGCGCCTGCGCTATTTATTTTAAAACTAAAAGAACAAAACAACAAAATAGATGTAACAAACTAGCGAGCACCCTTAAATTTTGCTGTGACATTAATAAAATCTAATTTAACAATTTTACTACTTTAAGGTGGTAAAATTATTGTCTGGCTCTAGAATTGGAAAATTGGGCGTTCTCTATATTTTCCTCTCCATTGTCATATTTTGTGATTAGATAACGCGCAAAAACAGTAGATTGGAAGTGACCTCTCGCTCGTTTTACAACACAATACATAATTTAAATCCTATTTCGTTACCAAACAGTTAGCATCTCTAAGTTAAAAGAAATAAAAGGAGCAGAAGAGTTCTCCTGCCAGAAGGGTATTACAAAGTTACTAGAAAATCAAACTTCTGAATATCAAAACTTGACTCATACATAAATTCCATGTATTGAGCTGAGAAACTTAGCATATGGTCATTATATATTTTGATTTGCCACCATTTAATTTCTGGGTTTTGATCGCGATATTTGAGTTGTCATAGTGACATATCAATGTTAGAATTTCTTACTCGAATTTTCATCAAAATCTTTACACATCTGTAGAGCTTGGGTCTTTTCCAAATGTGTATTTAGACAGTATCACGTGCAGTTGTTGTTGCAATTGATAAGTTTTCAATTTCTTATTCTTAACTGTTTATGGCTCGATTTTTATGGAACTTTCAGTAAACATGCACCTTACATCAGAACAAGTTGAGTAAGCAGGAGAGTGCTCCTACCAGCAGGTCTTTGTAACTATCCTAGGGTTAGAAACAAGTTTTCTAATGACGTGAATCGATAACTTGAATTATTCATCCAATACTTGGATATGAAATCGTTCAAATTTATACAAAAGATGCACAGTTTCTTTCATAAGCACGGAGCAGCCGCCATATTAATATAGCTAAATGATTTCTCTGAATGCTCGGCCGATTGAACATGTTCAAGTTAAACACTATTCCTTAAATTTTCATGAAAATTGAAAGAAAATAAAAGTGCCTAAGTCAATTTTGAATATACATAGGGTTTTCCAATAAGAGGTGTTATTTTGAATAGATCTTGTGATTTAACACCTTGCGACTTCTTCCTTTGGAGCCACGTGATAGAAAAAGCCTATGCCAATAGTCCAGCGTCGATTCAAGATCTCAAAGATGAGGCTATCGAGGACATAGTGTAGTAACCGAGGAGCTATGGCTCTAAAAGCCAGCGCTGCCACAGACACACAGCACAAACTCAATTTAACAAGGAGTAACCATTCAGTCACCTTCCCCATCGCAACACTCGCTCCTTTTCTTTTTTTTTCATATGAAAAATGAGTCAAGAAAATCTCTTTTGTATTTAACCCCCGGGAAACAAAATTCTAAAAATGTTTAAAAATTTCTAATGTGTAGTATCTTATTACAATATCTTTTGAAGATAATTTAACGAATTGCGGTGTAACGCGGTATACAAATGCTTAGAACGAAACGGCTAACCCCTTTAATTATATGAACGATAAAATCATTGTATCATTTAAACCCCTTAAAATTTGTCAAATGCGATTTGGTTATGGAAAATTTCATGAAAAGGATATGGTCCTGTAAGCGTGTCGTAGTGATTATTTGCCTGATGTTAATTTTTCCTATTAACGGCATATCTTCTTCTTTACAATTAAATAAAGATTCGATCATTTGTATTAAAAAATGGCATTTTCTTTTAATATTAAAATAACACCTCTTATTGGAAAGCCCTATATCAACCATAAACACGTGTTATTGTCGTTGTAATTCCATATAATTGAAATGGCTATAACTCACTTGATTATGATTTGATCTCAATTAAATTTTGTAAACATATATATCTTATGTCAGTCTATATAATTGCAAAATTTCAAGAAGTTTAAAGGTACCGTTTTGGTTTTCTGGGCAAAAATGTAAAATCTACAAATCATACTATTATTAACAAAGTTGAACGAATTACGATTTCTCAGGTATTTTTTGCCCTTGTACTCATAAAGACCTGCGTTCGTGATAATTTTCAGATTTTTCGGCTGAAAGGTGTCCAATCGCGAGGGGGAGGGGAGGCACAAATTTTGCCTACATTTTGCCTTCCCCTGGACCCCCTAATTCATAAAATGATTTTTTTATTTCAGATTATAAGACCTAATCAAGACCTTTCATTTGATACCCCACTCGACTACCTTTGATTAAAAAAAATTTTTAAGGGCCAATTCGTTATTAGGGGGGAAATTAAATTTTTGTTAAGTCCTTAACTTTTGAGAGACCATCACTTCTCACCTTTTCACAAAGTTTGAGCATTCTAGCTTCTATAGTTTCTGAGGAAATCAGCTGTGACGCACGGACAGACGGACGGACGGACAGACGGACAGACAGGTCGCGAAACTAGTAGGTCTTTGTAAAATTTTTTACAAAGACCTAAAAATGTTCGATTTGATAGATAAAAACGTAAAATTCTAGAATGCACTATTATTAATAAATCTGATGCAGTTTTGATTCCTGAGGTATTTGCTACCTTTCTACTTCTAAAGGCATTCTTTAATGATTTTTTTCAGATTTTTCTGTTCAAAGATGTACAATTGCAAGGGAGGACACAATTTTTTGGTGCGTTTCCGCTCCCCCTGCACCCATTGATGTGAAAAGTGTCAATTTAAGACTTTTTTTGAAAAGTTCTCATCATGATCTTTGATTTGATTCCCATATCGACTACCTTTGGTAAAAACAATTTTTTTAAGTGGGGAGATCCTCCTTAAAACCTTTTAAAAACTATTTTAAGAGAGTATGACTTTTCACCTATTCACCAAATTTTATGTTTCTATTCTATATGGCTTACGCGAAAACTTGCTGTGACACACGGACGGACAGACGAGTAGACAGGTCGAGATTTTAGTAGTAAAAACAGTTGCGTATGATAAATTTTTTAATAAGATTGTGTTTTTCAATTTAACGCAAATTTGTTGGGGTAAAGAAAGTAGGTCTGATAATGGATTTTGGAAGCCGGTTCTGTCGACTTAACTTTTTATAAGTTCCTTATAGCTGAATTCTTAAATGAACTTTCAATATGCATGTCAGTATATTATTCCTAGCACTGCATTTCTTTATCCTGCACATTTTGGTAAAATTTCTCCTGTAACAACAAACCATGGGATTAGCATCACTATTTCTGGATTCTTCCTTTGACCTCATTTTCATCTTGTAATTTCCTTTCCATTCACTAACAAGATATCCAAGCTCATTCTCGCTTATATTGTGCTTATAAGTCGAAACTTGTATCAGCTTGCCTTCTTTACTGTAAAGTTCGTATTATCTCTATCGGGAGTACTAATGACAATTTTATTGTTTCGCACCACTCTTGAAATGCAAAGTGGAAGCCGAGAGTGCTATTGATTTTTCCCTTTGTTTTTTTTATTTATTGGAAAAATCGTAACTATCGTATACGGGAAAAGGAGATTATACAAAATCAAATCATACTTATTTCGTCGGATGATTGTATATTAGCTCTTTTAAAAACAAACTGGACAGGGTCAATTTGCTTATCCAGTTGATAGAACGTTTTTGGCTTGAATTAATCAAATTCAACAAAAGCAACAAAAGTTTTCACATTTGGGTTCGTTTTCACTTTCTTTTAAAAATCTAATCAAAAATTGTACAAATTTTTTTTTTGAAAAACTATCTGGCTTTGCTTTGTTGTGTGAGCAGAAGTCGAAACGCGCCTGCTCACACAATAAAGCAAGACCCGACGGCTTTTCAAGAAAAAGAGAACTGGCCTGCTGATATCAAATAAAAAAAATAATCCAAAAAATACTATGGTAACAAAAATATATAATTGATATTTTTCTTTAATTTTGCATGCAAAAATGAAATGAAATGAAGACTTTGATCGGTTTAACCTCAAACCTCGCCACAGCTATATTACGGTATATTTGTGAATATTTGGACTGAAACTGATTGCTTTAAGGTACTCTGATTTTTCCTTTTTTGATATGTTGATAATATTAATATTGATGTTTCCCAATATTATAATCTTTTATTAGCACTGACAGCGCTCATAATGTATTCGAATGCAATTTGAGGAATTCATAAATGGCTAAGAATGGAGTGATAAGACCCGTGTTATGCTATGAGTGTGAAACATGGACCCTAACCCAAGCGTCCGCAAATATATTGAGCTCCTTTGAGCGACGGGTCCTGAGGCGAATAATCGGAGCGAAGCTAGACGGGGACCAATGGCGGATTCTATACAACCATGAGCTGTATGAAATTTTTGACGATCCGGAGATCTCAACGATTGTAAGACTGCGGAAGCTGCAATGGGCTGGCCACATGAATCGTATGGACGAGCAACGGATACCCAAAAAGGTATTCTTTGCGAGAACTGAAGGCCGGAAGCCAGTGGGGAAGCCGAGGAAACGCTAGTCTGACTTGGTTGACGAAGACAGTTCATTGCTGCTTGGATTTCAGAATTGGAAGACGCGGTGAATGGACCGAGATAGTTGAAGGCACTGTTTGCAGGAAGCGAAGGCCCGAGAAGGGCTATCGTGCTAAAAAGAAGAAGAAGAATGAGATCTTTCAATAGAAATAAATTGTGTATGACATATGTCAAAATTGACGATTCTGCGTCATTTATATTCAGTGAGATTCAGCGTTTAATCACAAATCGTTTAAAACTCGAACAATGCTTCCAAATTGAGAAGTTTATTTTCAAAGTCCAAATTCAATTGTTGAAACCATAAGCCGTAAAATTTTGTTCAGTGATGCAGCTCATTTTTGGTTGGCTGGATGTGTTAACAAGGCAAAATTTTTATATATTATCACTCAATATATAACAATTTTGCTTGTTGACACATCCACTCAACCAAAAAGGCAATACCTTAAAATTCCAATACATCTATTAAAATTGACTGTGTGGTGTATATACTAATGGCATAATCGGACCTAATTTTTTTCTAAATATAAAAGGAGCTGCCGTTACGGTAAATAGTGACACATGAATTTCTCTTTTCGAAAGTCAATGAGATGAACACCGAAAACATTTCGTTCTAACATGATGGCACAATATGCCACAGAGCAGTTGAAACAAACGACTTATTGAAAACGAAATTCATACCGAGGGGAAATTTCCCTGATTATTTTGTCAGCTAAGAAGACTTATGTTTCATTTTTGACAGGGTAAATAAAAATAATTCATGTGGTATTAACGGTACTCCCAATATAATACTACGACATTTACCTGACGTTACTATTAGAATTGATTGCATATTCTTCAACAACATGATGGAAGTGCGAACGGCTCGAGAAATTCTTTTATTACAAGTAGTATAGCGGCGCAACATATGTGGTTTACATAACTCGTCGGCAACTGTAACCAAGAATGTATACCTACCAAAATTTGTATGGTTTTATTTAAGAAAAGTACTTTTGTGACTCTGTACACCTATCAATTTTTTTCAAAGTTTCAGGGGTTCGAGATTTGAAGAGCACATAAGAGTTCACAGCACAAATATCAATCAGCTGGTAAAAAACAACGAGTGGCCATATTTTCGACCCCCGAACACAGGAGTAGTTACTGTACATTTTGTCAAGACCATCCACGCCATATAACATTATTCCTGGTTTTGCACCTTCTCGGTAATTACGTCTGTCATGGTGCATCGATGATACAAGAACAACTGCTCTGTTGCGTTTTGGTACAGAGGATACCATAGTGATATCCTTTGTAAAACCATAAATAGTTTGTTAGCTGGTCTAGATCTCGAAGGTTTAAATTCAGGTGGAATTTATGTTTTTGCTTTATCAATGGTGCCAACATTTGTGACCTTTTTAGGGTTTTGTACTAAAATACAAAACCCTATTGCAATCACGACCTGTGTCCGTCTGTCCGTCCGTCCGTCTGTATGTCACAGCACTTTTCCTCCGAAACTATAGAGGCTACAGCTATGAAACTTTGTGGAAAGGTCAGAAGTGGTGATTTCTTGAAAGTTCAAGGGTCGAAAAATTTTTCAAAGGGGTTTAAGGGGGGTCTCCCCAGATAGGGAGGCGACCCCTCAAAAAAAATTTCACCATTGGAAGTCGAGTAGGGTGTCATTGGAAAGGCCTCAATGAGATCTTTTCAAAACAGGTCTTAAAATTGCCTTATGAGTACCGAGGGGGGCAGGGGAAGGGGGGGGAAATGTACGAACTTTTCGCGTACCCCCCCCCCCCCCTCGCGATTGGACACCTTCCATTCGAAAAATCTGAAAAAAATCATGAATGTAGGCCTTAATGAGTATAACAACAACAAATACATGAGAAGTCGAAATTCGCTCAACTTTGTTAGTAATAGTATGATTTATCGATTTTATGTTTTCTTGAATAAAATTTAAACGGTACCCTTAAATTAAACAAAATTTAGTAAACAGATGTATATTTATAAGATTGATCATAAAGATCGAATTGTATTTCACGAAATTATAGCGATTTGAATTTTCCTGTATTACTATGGAACAATATGCCCTGTATTACTATGGAAACATATGACTATGGAGCCATATGCGCTTTTTACCGACTAAGACACTACAGCTTTGCTAGGATTTGCATGAAAATTTCAGGAATGATAGGTAACATGAAGATGAGTACATACAACTGAAACAAGTCGAAGAGGCAGGAGAGAGCTTCTAGCAAAAGGGCTTTGTAATTATTCTAGGATTCGAAAAAATAGGCCATGAATCGATGCTTACAGTACAGAGGAGTGGCCCCTGAAAAAAATTTCATGAAAGGTAGCCGATATGAGTATCAACTGAAAGTTCTCTATGAGAGCTTTTCAAAACGGTTCTTAAACTGACAGTTTTTGCTTCAGTGGGGGCACAGGGGGGAAATACATGAAAAATGTGTTTCCTCCCTCGCGAAAGGACACACGTGATCTGAAAAATCTGAAAAAATTATCAAGGGAGATATTTATGGGTATAACTATAACAAATACCTCAGAAGTCAAAATTCGTTCAACTTTGTTAATAATAATATGATCCTCGAATTCCGCATTTTCTCCAATAAAATCGTCTTTGACATGTTTCTTGATTTTATTCGTTGCTGGTTACTGCATTTTGTAAGTTGAGTACAAAACCCTTCTGACATGGGCATAGGTCTGTCTACCCAACTTGTTTGATATGTTGATAATATTAATATTGATGTTTCCCAATATTATAATCTTTTATTAGCACTGACAGCGCTCATAATGCATTCGAATGCAATTTGAGGAATTCATAAATGGCTAAGAATGGAGTGATAAGACCTGTGTTATGCTATGAGTGTGAAACATGGACCCTAACCCAAGCATCCGCAAATATATTGAGCTCCTTTGAGCGACGGGTCCTGAGGCGAATAATCGGAGCGAAGCTAGACGGGGACCAATGGCGGATTCTATACAACCATGAGCTGTATGAAATTTTTGACGATCCGGAGGTCTCAACGATTGTAAGACTGCGGAAGCTGCAATGGGCTGGCCACATGAATCGTATGGACGAGCAACGGATACCCAAAAAGGTATTCTTTGCGAGAACTGAAGGCCGGAAGCCATAGGGAAAACCGAGGAAACGCTAGTCTGACTCGGTTGACGAAGACAGTTCATAGCTGCTCGGGTTTCAGAATTGGAAGACGCGGTCAATGGACCGAGATAGTTGAAGGCGCTGTTTGCAGGAAGCGAAGGCCCGAGAAGGGCGATCGTGCCAAAAAGAAGAAGAAGAATGAGATCTTTCAATAGAAATAAATTGTGTATGACATATATCAAAATTGACGATTCTGCGTCATTTATATTCAGTGAGATTCAGCATTTAATCACAAATCGTTTAAAACTCGAACAATGCTTCCAAATTGAGAAGTTTATTTTCAAAGTCCAAATTCAATTGTTGAAACCATAAGCCGTAAAATTTTGTTCAGTGATGCAGCTCATTTTTGGTTGGCTGGATGTGTTAGCAAGGCAAAATTTTTATATATTATCACTTAATATATAACAATTTTGCTTGTTGACACATCCATTCAACCAAAAAGGCAATACCTTAAAATTACAATACATCTATTAAAATTGACTATGTGGTGTATATACTAATGGCATAATCGGTCCTAATTTTTTTCTAAATATAAAAGGAGCTGCCGTTACGGTAAATAGTGACACATGAATTTCTCTTTTCGAAAGTCAATGAGATGAACACCGAAAACATTTCGTTCTAACATGATGGCACAATATGCCACGGAGGACGACTTATTGAAAACGAAATTCATACCAAGGGGAAATTTCCCTGATTATTTGGTCAGCTAAGAAGACTTGAGTTTCATTTTTGACAGGGTAAACAAAAATAGTTCATATGGTATTAACGGTACTCCCAATATAATACTACGACATTTACCTGACATTACTATTAGAATTGATTGCATATTCTTCAACAACATGTTGAACAATGCTTATTTCGTAAATCGGTAAAAAAGGCCAAGGTATTTCTGATCTTACAGAAAGGAAAAGAAATTATCTAGTATGCGTGGAAAAAAGTATGTTATTTTTAATCTTAGTTTTATCTTGTAAATTAAAAAAAAAACTAGAGTATATTTATTAAGGTTAAGAAGAGGTTTATTAATTTTTTTATTTTCTTGTTTAAGAAAAACTTAAATTTTTTTAGTTTATGTTTATGGCGTAAAATCAATAACTTTTTCGTATTTATGGATCATGAAATAAATAATGATATATTTTCTTTCTAGTTTGAATCCGGGAACAGGACATACAAATTTTTTCAAAGCAATCAAGGCAAGCTAGTTTCCTGCACTTTTTGCACAAATAGGACGTTCTTTTCTTTTTCTTTGCTGGACATATTGTACATGTACTTCACTTCTCAAGTTTAAGTTATCCTGAAGGTTCAGGTTGATGGAAGTGCAAACGGCTCGAGAAATTCTTTTATTACAAGTAGTATAGCGGCGCAACATATGTGGTTTACATAACTCGTCGGCAACTGTAACCAAGAATGTATATCTATCAAAATTTATATGGTTTTATTTAAAAAAAAGCACTTTTGTGTCTCTGTATACCTATCAATTTTTTTTCAAAGTTTCAGGGGTTCGAGATTTGAAGAGTACATAAGAGTTCACAGCACAAATATCAATCAGCTGGTAAAAAAGAACGAGTGCCCATCTTTTCGACCCCCGAATACAGGAGTAGTTACTGTACATTTTGTCAAGACCATCCACGCCTTATAACATTATTCCTGGTTTTTCACCTTCTCGGTAATTACGTCTGTCATGGTGCATCGATGATACAAGAACAACTGCTCTGTTGCGTTTTGGTACAGAGGATACCATAGTGATATCCTTTGTAAAACCATAAATAGTTTGTTAGCTGGTCTAGATCTCGAAGGTTTAAATTCAGGTGGAATTTATGTTTTTTCTTTATCCATGGTGCCAACATTTGTGACCTTTTTTTCTTTTACAAGTTTATTTGCTTCGATTGAGGTTAATCAATTATCTCCGGTCACATTGCGGTTTGAATCGTAGATGGGTTTTGTCAGCCGTATAACACTTTACGTCGATTTTGATGATTCCTTCTCAACATCCTTGCCCATTGGTGTCTTTCCCATAATATATATAACCGTTATAGAAATAATTTGTCGAAGCGTCAGTCAAACACATGAGTTTCAAACCACATTTTCCTGGTTTTTTTAGTCATATGCATTAAAAACTTGCAATGGCAATGAAACTTTACGAGCATTTCATCAATGCACATAGAGTCTGAAGTAGAACATTTTTTAGAGTTTGATAGAAAAATATCATACAACTCGTATACAACAGCAGCGAGAGGCACTTTCTCTTTTCTCTGGTATTAGGATTGTCAAACTGCAATGTCACTAGTAGTATAAGTGACCATTTTTCTGAGAAAATATACATATTTAAATATTTCTCTTCCTCTCCCATTTGTTGAAAACAAGAAAGAAGTATTTTTTTTGTTGCTTTTGAATATGGCAGTAACAATCAGACTTCCAAATAGTGCTCGTAGCTCTGTCATGTCAATATCTTCCAATTCTGGCCGATTATCATCCCTGTATGTGTGTCTAAGTTCTTGCAACTATCTATTAGTGCTTTCGACGGTTATTTTCAGAATTCATCTGTGAACAGAATATTCCAGAAATCCACTTCAGTGTTGCAATCAGTTGTTCTGGTCGAACTCCGAAATCAAACGATGTTATGGTCAGCAGTCCTCGCGCTGGGCCTTTAAGGGTCGTTATAGCACTTAAATTGCGCCTTTTTTCCAATTTTTTTCCTAAATAGTAGGCTTGGTTGCCTGAGGGCTCTTCATTAGATTGTTCATCGACCTCTGAAATCCGTTCTTCACTGTCTGAACGTCAGGCGCTGTATCGTGGCCTGATGGTACACAAACAATTTCATCTAAATGTTGATCCTCTACATCACTTATATCACTATTCTCATTTTTTAATCGATCCAAAACAAAACGCTCATTTTGAACCTGATGGTACACAAACATTTTCATCCAAATGTTGATCCTCTACATCACTTATATCACTATTCTCATTTTTTAATCGATCCAAAACAAAACGCTCATTTTGAACAACAATAACTGACTAAAGTCTTTGAAAACACAAACGCACTATTGGTGAGTTGACGACAAAATGACGTCAAGTACGACGTATCGTTGCAAATACAAAGTTGCAGTATCCAATTTGTTCCGAGGCTGCCGTGAAACACATTTAGGCAACTACTAGGACGCATCACTGCGTGCTGCAAGCCATTTCTGAGAAAAACGTTGTTAATATATATTGGCGACGTCAAATTGACACCACCTCACCAGTTGAACGTTAAACGTCTCTCCAACTTGGTCATTGGTGGCGTTTGCAGATGGCCTGGGCATTAATATGGCGGACCAAAAGACATCAATCGTTCAAAGGAACCTTCAAAAAATGTTAAACGATGTGCTGGCCTACATGGATAATTGGCGAATGAAAGTGAATGCAGAAAAATGCGAAACAATTCGAAACGTAACTGGAAAGATTTTCACATGAAGCCTGAGACCGATTGGAAACAGAATATATCGAATTGAAGAATTTTTCAAACTGCCAAAGGGATGAGAGTCAGTGCATTCATTTTAAAATCAAGTCGCAAAGTCAGTAACAAGGAGCGAGAATCCCTGGACTTCACAGCCGTCCCAACGACAGGTACATTTAGAGTTATTCGTGTATTTGGATATGAAATGGTATATTTTTGATTATGATGGTGCCCCGACTATATACCATATATAGGCAGGCCACCAATAAAAAAAGAATATCCTCCGAATCCGAGCTCGCGGGATCATCGATTTCAGTGAAGATACTCATTTGCAAGGTTTGCTGAGGCTGGTCGAGCTTAGACGAAGCAGTCTGGGGTTTGGTAACTAAATGGCAATTATTAAAGTATTCGTGGTCATTTGTGGTTTTTTGTTTGTTTCGTGCAGCTCATTATTCCTACGTTGTTTAGTTGTAATTTGATAAGTTTATGATGTAATAAAACAAGGACCCTAACCCAAGCATCGCACACATTTTGAACGCTTTGAGGAGACGCGTCCTGAGGCGAAGCTAGGTAGGGACCAATGGCGAGCTCGATACAACCATGAGCTGTATGAAATTTTTGCTAAGCCAGAGGTCTCAACGGTTGTAAGACTGCAGACGCTGCAATGGGCTGGCCACGTGAGTCGTATGGTCAAACAACGGATATCCAGAAAGTCATTCTTTGGGAGAACTGAAGGCCGGAGACTAGTGGGGAAGCTGAGAATACGCTGGTCTAACGCGGTCAACGAGGATAGTTCATCGCTGCTCGGATTTCGATATTGGAGGACGCGGTAGATGGACCGAGACAGTTGGGGGCTCTATTTGCCGGTAGCGAAGGGCCGAGAGGGGCTGCAGTGCTACGAAGAAGAGAAGAAGAATGTTCTGAAATTTGTTTATTCGAAATCGTTCAAGATTAATTGTCCAACATCATATTTCTGAAGGAAAAAAACCATTTCCTTTATCCTGGGCATGAATGTTCGGCTGAAAAATATAAGGTACCTTCTTCAAAAAGATTCCACATAAAGCATTGATTATCGTATGTGAGTTTCTGTTTGCTCATGGTCCGCTACACTTACCTCTCTTTGTTGATGAAATGTTCCTGAAGCTTCTAATGAAAATTAAATTTCAATAATGTTAATATCAAACTTGTTTTTGTGTCAAGAATATCTAAACTATCTAATCTTTGCAGCTTCAAAAGTACTATTTCATTATTTGTTTTCGATATTGCATTAGGACTTCCATAAGTAAATCGCAAAGTAAAATTAATCTTCGCATATCTATATTTCATCAAATAATTTCGCTATCAGCCATATTAAGAATTTTCAATTTTTGTTTTTTCTTTTTCAGATTTGTCCTTCGCCCCCGCAGTGATCGAAGAAAGTCAAGCACCATATTTGTGTTCACATGTACTTGCCTACAATGTATCTCTTCTAAACAGAACTTGTCCATATCACCATTACCCAAGGATGCCGAAGGCCATGCAACAGCATGCATGCAATATGGTACCAATTTGAATAACATCTGCTTAAGAAAAATTATCATTGGATCTGCGGTTAAGTGTTTGATTTAATTGGTTAATGTTTTCGGATGCTACTACTTGAGATGTTGACTCTGGCATAGCTGCTGCTTCTTAATTTTTTTTTTGCTACAATTAACAGATTTTCATTTCAGAAAACATCCACACGCATATGCATTAACACATGCGTATGGTCATGTAAAAATGGAATATATTGGTTTTTGACGAACGATTTGATATTTTTTTTTGTAATTCTAGATTCATTTGTTTCTTCGTTTTTATTGAGTGGAATGAACTTCAATATCAGCTATAAATATCAGAAGTAACGAGAGGAATATGAAGGAAATGTCATAGTTGTAGCTGGAAAGTTAATAAATTTAAGATACAAAAAACGTATGTGGTTTTAATGATTTGCTGTTCTATTTTCCAGAGCCTTAACTTTGATGTTTGGCACTCGATACAGGAACGAGGATGTAGGAAATGCATTTGCAGACTATTGGGCAATAAATTTCATTTAACAAGCCCAGGCAAGCGTTCATTTAAAATGAAAGACTTTTAGTGCATTCTTTAGACCTATGGATCCCATCTTCATTTCTTTGGCTTTTTGTTTGCGATTTGTATAAATAAAACAGTTGACGATTTGAAAATAATTGCATCTTTATTTATATCTTCATTTAATATACACAGGATATGAAAATCCATCACAAATTTGTCAGCCGGTTAATTACCTGATGATTGGTGTCTTCATTCGGGGCTGTAGTTCACCTGAAAGGAAGAAAAGATACTCGGTAGCAAAAGGAATAAAATTTTTATTAGATGCTATGGTATTTAAATAACTTGTTCAGAAAGATTTTAAACATAACATGCTGATGTTTCATATATCTATCATGAATGCTTTAGCAGCTATTCAAAACCAATTCTGTGTTATTTAGCTGTTCAAAAATAAAAATATAATCAGTGTTAATTAAGAAGAAACATTCGGTGCACGACAGGGGCAGCTTAGGTTGGCCAAGCCTGAATTCTAAATGTTTGAACAAAAAAAAAAAGCGTACTCGAGATGTCAGCAAATAAGATATGGTTTCTTTAAATCAAAAGTGATCGATTTCAAAATACCCTAAAATGGCTGAAGTAATATTTTTGAAATTTGTTTCAACACCACTTCTCCTGATTTCAACTGCTGTAGGCGAATGGGGGATAAGACGGGGAAGCGGGCAAGACAGAGTACCCAGCGGAATTCAAGATTTAAACTAACAAATTACACGGCATCTGTCAGTCACCTGGTTATCATTGTTAATAAGTGCATGCGTGTCGAACTATGCCGAAAAAACTGTTTTACTGCAAAGGGTTTGTCGAACATTGTATTTCTTTGAGATTGATGACAGTTTATTTTTGCTTTAATAGGGTAATGACTACCCCATCTTACACCAAAATGAAAATGATAGGGATTTTTTTATTAGTTTTGCATGCAAAAAACACAAGCTTTTTACATGTGTGCTTTTCATAGCTTTTCTTTTAAGAATAGTTCGTGACTACAAACGCACAACTGACAGCGGCTCATGTTCCAAAGAATCCATACGAGAAGCAATTAAAGCTATTTTGGATGAAGAGATGGGCTATTTATTATATTATAAAGCAGCAAGACAGTTTTCTGTACCATAGACGACATTAAAAACAAAAGTTAACGCTACTCGCTTGGTGTAGAAGGAAGTGTTCGATGAAAATTTACATAACCAAAGTACCATTGGGACCTAAGTCACATATTTTTTTCTGAGTCTAAAGAAAAGGAGCTTTGTGCCTATTTATTAGAAATAGAAGAAAGCTTATACGAACTTACGACTAAAAATCTCAAAGCCTTGGCATATCAGTAAGCACTAAAATATAAAAAGCCTGATCAATTCAGGATTGCGAAAGAAGAACCTGGTAGAGATTGGGTCAATGGTTTCCTAAAACGTCACCAACAGCTTACAACTAGAAAACTGGAAAATACTTTTGCTGCTAGAGCGTCTGGATTCAACAAAATTGTTTTGCGAAAATTTTTTCAATTTTTTCGGTACGTGTACGATGAGCACTGACCATATTTACAACTGTGACGAAACAGGTGTTTCTCTTGTGCCCTAGAAAAAATTAAAAATAATTGCTTAAAGAGGTCACAAAAAGGTTGGAGCCAAGGTTTCAGCAGCGCGGAGACGGACGGTCAGGTCAGGATAAGCTTCAGTGCACCTGCCACCCATGAAAGCTGATGGTGAATCCGCAAGCTGGTTGTTGATGATTTTCAGTGGAGCATCTAAAGATAGACCCGTGCCACTTTTACTGGATGGGCACAGTACTCACACTCAAAATATTGATCTGATTAGTGAAATAAGAGCTCATGGTCTTATAATCTTGTTTATACTCCACGCGCAACAAATCATTTGCAAGTAGCCTATGTTGCTTTTATGAGACCATTGGTATTTATTATGACCAAGCCATTACAGCCTGGCCACGATCTGATATAGGACTAGTTGTTACCAAATCGCTAGAATCTTTGGAAATGCATTTACCCAGGCAGATACAATAACCACAGCAGCAAGCGGATTTTGTAAGTGTGAGATTTGGCCCTACAGGGTGGCGCAAAATTAATCACCGTGTCGGGAGATGTTATAACTTTTGTGAATGGCGTCGTACGTGAATCATATTTGATATTTGTGAATTGGACAGCAGCAGTTACAAACAGATAAGCAATGGAGCGCTATACTGCACAAAAGCGTGGAATAATCGTGTCGATTTAATTGTGACGATTTTGTATCGAAAACCATCATGAGCGACGAGACGCATTTCAACTTAAGCGACTACGTCAATTAGTAAAATCATCATCATTGAAAATCTGCGTTTGATGCACGAACAGCCATTACACTCAAAGCCACTGTGTGGTGCGGCGTTCACGAGGGAGGAGTGATCGGGTCGTACTCTTTTGAGGACGCTATCGGCAATACGGACGCTGTTACTGGCGAACTTTACTGGGTCACGATAAACTGCCAGAACTGCAATAGCGGGGCTTGGTGAACATGAAGTTTCAACAAGATGGTGACACGCACAGCACAAGCAACAATGGATATTATGGCGTAAGCATTTCTTGGTCGCGTAATCTCCCGTTTTGGCGATTTGGCATGGCCAACAAGATCGCCCGATTTAACCACCTTCTTTCTTTGGGGATACTTGAAGTCACTCGAAACCATTTTTTTTTTATTTAATTAATTGGATGATTAATTTTGCGCCACCTTGAATAATCCGAATGTGTTCACCGAAATAGATTTCGCCACTTCTTTGACAACTAAGGTCCAGTTTAATGACAGTCAATCTAATTTTTCCAGAAATCAAGAAGCATTACAATATATAAGTAATATCACTACTACCTAAACGTCTGATTTCTCTCAAGTAAAAGAAACCCCACGGACTTCAGATGCAATGGCAGCGCAAACAGCAGATAGTGCTCAACTTTAACTTGTGACATTATTTATGAACCTGGATGGGTGTTCTCTCTAGTATAAATAATATACTAAAAAGCTAGTAAATAAGGATTCAACTCTGCCGTAGACGGTCTCAAGCCCGTTTGAGAAAGAAGGAGGGAACCCCTTGTTTCTCCAAACCACAGCTTTCATAATTCCTCATCCTAAATCCACCAGTTCAATAGTAATAAATGTTCGTGGGGTCGCACATTGGGTTTACTGGTTCCCCAATAATGGGGCATGAAATGCCGACAAACGCTTATAACTGTAAATACATCTACAGCTCTGCTACTAAATCCTACTTACACCTCCTTTGTAGGGACGTAAGAGGGTGAAGAAGAGTCTTCCACGCCTGATAATCGAATCGAAGTAATAACCATGCCACCGGAATAGAGGTTGGGTGACGGGCTAACTCCTCGTCCCTGGAAAACCCTACAATGTTTCAAAACCTGCACAAGGGCCTCGGAATAGATTGAACTCACGGCGATGACCTCGTAAACGGAAAAACGACTATGGCATTGGATCCTGGAATGTCAGATCACTCAATTACCCTGTCGCTGCTAAGGACTTTTTATAACCGGCTTGTCAAAATAAATTAAACGTACTAGCATTCCAGGAAACGAACTGGACGAACGGTTGTGTGCGATCCGTATATAAGCAAAATCTTTCAAGTCTGCCTGATAAATGTTCACGATCTGACCGAAGAAAAGGACGAAGAAACGAAGGAAATGTTCTACAACCAACCGGAAAGACTAGTCGACTGATTGCCTACAAACGACACAAAGATAATTCTGACTGATTTCAACGCTAACGTTGGGAATGAGCTATCTCATTGGGGAACCACTAGAGGATAGAACCTCCACGATGAAACAAATGACAACGGCCAGAGCCTGATCTAGCGGAAATCTAGCCATACGTTTGACTTGCTTCCATCATTGACGCCGTCATAAAATGACCTGAGTATCACCGAATGGCAGCACACAAAACCAGATTTACCATGTTTTGATCCAACAACGTTGGGCCTCGAGCAGAATTGACGTCCGTACATATCGAGGAGCCAATTGTAGCTAAGATCATTACTTGATCAAATTGACTTATCGATGTCATATGTCAAACGCGTATTCAGTGAAGACCAGCCCTATACGAAAATTTGAGATTGAAAGGCTCCAAACGGCGTCTGTGGCCAAAAATTTCATATAGACCCTCGGCAATTAGCTGGCTACTATCCAATCAAACGCATCGCTAAAGACACGCAACGAGTTCAGAAGAGTTGCGAATAAGATAATTCGAACTAAGAAAACAAGAAAACCATGACAACCGCTTGAGAAGCATCGATGTAAATCTAGTGAGCAACAACACAAGACAAACTTTTCACTACTTTGTATAGTCAAAAGCCTGAAACGTGGTTATCAGCTCAAAACCTAGCTTTGTCGTGATGAAATCGGCAATATCATCGCTGATGAAACCAAAATTAAGGAAATATGGGCATCATATTTCAAGAGCCTTCTTAATTCTCTACACAGTTTGAGAACATCGGAGCTTATAGATGTCTGCGGATAGATTTCATTGGCCACACCAACCCTGGATGAAGTTGATTCCATCATCAAAGCCCAAAAGAATAATAAGCGCCGGACATCATTGAGATTTCAGTGGAGCTCATCAAATATGGTGCCAGCAGTGTTCATAAAGCTATTCACATAGTCATCTAACACATTTAGCAACCAGAACATATACCAAAAGAGTGGAGCCAATCAATTATATTCCCTATCCACAAAAAAGGTGACAATATACAGTACAAATATTATAGAGCCATATCACTACTTTGCATGGCGTGCAAATATTTTCAAAGATCTTAGAAAACAAAATCAGGTGATATGCCAATAGTTGTTCCGAATTTCGGCGTACCGACTTTCTCCCATTCACAACTTCAAATTGCCACCGTAACATTTCCACCTTCCTTTGGGCACTCCTACCTTTCGCTTTGTGTATTTATTTATTTTCATTAACATTTTTCCAATTTCCCTTTAATTGATACTCACCCATCATCACAATCCTCCCCTCTTCCCTCATTTCCAACTAAAATAATATAATATATACTAATAATTTCAATTTTCTCACTAACAACATTCTATTGATCAATTCCCACTAACAAAACTTCATTCAATACCTTTTCCCTAACAAAACCTAATTCCTTCCTTCACACTAACTAATTCTATTCCACGTAACAAATTTTTATTTTTTTATACTTACAAAAATTAATTCACATTTCCCTACTAGCAAAATTCAATCTCGTACCCAGATGCATCGTTGAAGTTGCTTATCAGATGAATGGGAAATCGTGAAGACATGGCTCCATTGGTTGCGTCGTGAGTTCTCGACCTGGGGTCTGCTGGAACCCTGGGTTTAAGTTCCCCGAGCGCAGGGAAGCACTCTTTTTGGGGTATCGGCAAAATTAATAGCTTCCGTGTATGTATATGTGACGCTTTGCATCCAATCAAGCGCTTCTTTGATTATGCAAATTGCCATATATGCAAAACAATGGATATTATTGCGTTTGTGGCTACGAAAAAAATATGTGTGGGTAGCGGAATCGAAGTGTAATGAACTTCGATTACGTTACTCGGATGCGGCAGCGGTAATTGAAAATGAAAAGGATTGTGGGATCGGATTTGCTGGAAGTGAAATGCTGGATTGAGTTCGTTGAATTGAGGCAGTTGGTATTTGACTGGCAGTGAGTATTGGACAGAAAGAAGAGAAATTGTTTTTGGTGAAAGTGCGATGAAGTGAATTTTATTTGGGAATTTCAACAGAAAAAGAAATTGAATGAATTAATTGCGAAACTGAGTGGCGAAAGTTTTGGTGTGAGGAATGGCAAAAGGAATTACTTTAGTGGTAAATAAGAAACCAAGAACCACATTAGTTGTGTAATAAAAAAACAAGAAATTTAAGTAGTGGTGGAATATTGTATTTTCCATGTGCAAGTACGAGTGAGAGAGAAGAATTTTTGGATTTTGGCCTCCGGGAATAAAGTTGGTGCAAATTTGAAGTTGAACTAATTGAAGTAAAATAAAGTGCCGAGAGTGATTCTTCCCTTAAAAAAAAAAAGAAAATTCTTCCCTTAAGAAAAAAAACTGTTTTGTTGGGTTTCGAAGATGGCCAGGTGCTAGAATTAAAGTTTTCCTTTCTGCGAGTAAGCCATAACGACGGATCGGAGAGTAAGATAAGGGGCCGTTGCGTGTTCCTTGATTTTTTTTATTGATTGAATTTTCAAGTCAATTTAAAATTTAATTTTCAGTGGCCCTACACTCTTTTTTTTGTCTTCGCCGGGCGCTCGGAGATCAGTGAGGAAAAGAGTGAGTATTTATTTAGTTTATTTTCCTATTTGTTAGTATAAAATCACATCATCAAGTTCTTTGTGTTTTCCTTTATAAAAAAAATTTTTTTTGATTGTTTTTCTTCAGTACGTAAAATTTTAAAGGGGTCCTTTTTTCTCGTTTTTATTGAAATTAATAATTTGATTTTATTGTTGTTGAAATTTGCCTTTTTAGTGAATAAAACAGCCATGCCTTGCTAGAAACCAACATCTTTCATTTCTCAAGATGACCTCCGCTTTTCTGTCCTTTTTTCCTGTGTTAGTTAGTATATGCAAAGTGGCTCAGCACGAGCAGAGGGTGTCCCTGAAGTCCCATGACACGACTGAGCGCTAGCCGGCCTCAGGATGCCACCCCGGGCTACACACCCCTCTGCCAAAACTTAATGTCTGCAACCGCGGTGACTCCCGTGTTTGCAACACCCTCCTTCAATTGAACGTGAACTTTCATTGGCTTCTCCTCGTTACTTCTCCATATTTCCCGATCCCCTTTAATTGGTTTGCAAGCCAAGCTATTGCTATTATTAGGTATTCAGAAGACTACCGCGCATTCAAAAAGCTTGATCTTCTGCCTTGAGCTATCTGCGCCTGTAATGGCCTTTTTGAGCTTGGAGTTACTCCAGCAGGTTATGTATCCCAGATGTCAGCGATTCTGTTTTACTGTGGAGCCGCTCTTCTTGAGAGTGGTCCGAGATTATTTCTTTTCAGCGTTTATTTCAGTATTTAAGACCTTTGCCTCAGTCACTTCAGTAGAGACTGCATCAGTAATTATGGATTTCTCGATATTCTTCACATTTTCTTCAACCGCTCGTACATCTGGTACGTCCTACAGTATTCCCCTTTTTAGGGTTTTGTAAAATAATTTTACAAAACCCTACTAGTTTCGCGACCAGTCTGTCCGTCCGCCCGTCCGTCCGTCCGTCCGTGTGTCCGTGTGTCACAGCAGTTTTTCTCGGAAACTACTTAAGCTAGAAACATCAAATTTTGTATGTAGTTGTAATGTGGTGTTCTCTTCAAAGTTCAACTACAAAAATTTTTTATAAGGTATTTAAGGGGGGTCTCCCCATATAGGGGAGTGACCCCCCGAAAAAAAATTTCATTGAAGGTAGCCGATATGGGTATCAAATGAAAGGTCTTGATGAGAACTTTTCAAAACAGGTCTTAGTTTGGCAAAATTTGCTTGGAGGGGCGCACAGGGAGGGGAAATACACGAAAAATTTGTGTCCCCCCCCTCGCGATTGGACACCTGTGATCCGAAAAATCTGAAAGAAATCAGGAATGTAGGCCTTGGTGAGTACAACAACAACAAATACGTTAGAAGTCGCAATTCACTCAACTTTGTTAGTAATAGTATGATTTATCGATTTTATGTTTTCTTGAATAAAGTCTTAACGGTACCCTTAAATTCAATGAGTACGTAGATGTCTATTTGTAAGATTGATCTACCCTGAAAGTTTCATAAAGATGGAATCATATTTAGCGAGGTTATAGCGGTTTGAAGTTTCCTGTATTACTATGGAACAATATGCGCTGCATTTATTACTATGGCAACATATGGCTATGGAACAACATGCGCTTTTTACCGACTCAGACACTACAGTTTTGCTAGGATTTGCATGAAAATTTCAGGAATGATAGGTGTCATGTATATCTTTGAGAATCAGTTCAGCTAGTGGTATCAGTAATCGTAAAACAAAATAGTGGCTGTTTTAAATGCGAAGATTGAATAATTTTGAGTTATTTTTTCCCAACTTCAACGTTTAAGGTGCATGCTTTGAACACTTGATTGAATTTAATGAATGACTGAATTAATGCTCATAGGTGAAACAAGTCAAGGAGGTGGGAGATAGCTCCTAGCAAAAGGGTTTTGTAACCATTCTAGGATTCGAAAAAATTGGCCATTAATCGATGATAACAGTACAGGAGAGGGCCCCTGAAAAGCTATTGCTATTATTAGGTCATCAAACATAGCCAATATGAGTATGAAATGAAAGTTTTCATGGGAGCTTTTGAAGACAGTTCTTAAACTGTCAGTTTTTGCTTCAGTGGGGGCACAGGGGGGAAATACATATAAAATGTGTTTCCTCCCTCGCGAATGGACATCTGAAATAATTATCAAGGGAGATATTTATGAGTATAACAATAACAAAGACCTCAGGAGTCGAAATTCTTTCAACTTTGTTAATAATAGTATGATCTTCGTATTTCATATTTTCTCCAATAAAATTGTCTTTGACATGTTACTTGATTTGATTCGATCTGGTGACTACATTTTGTAAATTGAATACAAAACCCTTCTGACATGAGCGTAAGTCTGTTTACCCAACTTGTTTCTTTTTTAGGACGTGATTCTCTATTTTTCGTCCATCTTTACTGTCGTTATATTCGTCGTCGTTGGTACCGTACTGGATGTTTTGTTAATGTTGTGGCTGTAACCGTTAGTTCTGTCGTCGGTGTTGGTGTTTTTATTGATTTTTTTTTGGTTTTTTTGTTGATTCATACTTATATTCTTTAGTTGAGTAGAGTTCAGTTTGATTAGGTCCTCCCTCGGAGCCGGTATCTCTGTTCGTGTGTGGAGTCGCCGTTTTGTTCCCATGGTTATCTTTGCTGAGCAGAGAAGCCACGCGAGGGTCAAGACAAGCCCTTATAGGGATAGGTGCGCAGAGCTTGACCAGTGCTTATCGGGAGTCCGTCCAAACTAAACCTACATCTCCAACCCAATGGTGTGAACTTCTAACATACTCCGAGGTCTACCTAGGATTTACTGGGATGGAGACGATATGATAGTTGATTTGCAGCAGTTCAAGTACAAGTATCATCTTAATGCTATCGCGCAAAGCAACTAGGTTCAAACCATCATGTCCGGCAACTCAAAGCATCAATTTCTGTTCGTTGTCCAAAGCCGAGTTCTCTTAGGGTTGTTTACCTGTTATCCCATAAGGAACCTCATGGCGACCTCCATTTCCTTGGGTTGGAGGAGACAACACATTCTTCTTTGGAATACCAGTCTCCAAGAATATTCCTGTAGGGAGCTTAAAACATCCCTAAACTTCCCAAAATCATGTTTAATTATCACTATTTTACACACCGGCTGAATTGTGCTATTTTCGCACTAAGATATTCCGAGAATTGAAATTTTTGAATACTTTTTAAGTCGCAGAAATCTTTTTCTTCCATTCCAAGTAAGGCCCATTGGAACTGCGTAGACGTTTCTTCTCTTCAGAAAGCTATTGACTAATTCATTTTTCTCATCAACATTTTGTCTTGCCATTGCTGCAGTGCATCCTGTTGTCTTACCTAATCGCCTTCCCTTCCCAGCTTCCTATACTTGTACAGATGCATCTGAAGTCAAATTTATGATCAATGGTTTCGATCCTACCTGTTGGAAAAGTGCTAATATTGTGCATCTTTTTAAAAGTGGTGATCCTTCTTCAGTGTCAAATTATTGCCCTATTTTCATAATTTCCTGCTTTCCAAAATTAATTCAATGATCATAGTCAAATCTCAAACTCATTAGGCCTTATTCTTGCTCTAGAGCAGCGTGAATTTCTCAAAGGATTTTCCACTACCTTTAATTTAATGTAGTTCGTAAACCGTATTGCAAGAGCTTAGGATAACCAACTCCAAGTTGATGTGATCTTTACAGATTTCTCAAAGGCCTTTGACACTGTGAATCATCTTCTTTTTTGTCGTAAGTTTGAAGCTCTTGCCTTCTATCTTAGATGCCATCTTATTTGTCGTGTTGACCTCGTCGTGCTAATCTCTTTGCTACAATGTCTAGTCCTTTTTATACTTCAACTAATGCGCCACAAGGCTCAATTCTGGAACCTCTTCTTTTTCTATTGCTCATAAATGACCTCCTCTTTGAAATTAATCCCCCTTGCCTTTTGTATGCTGATGACTTCAAAGTATTTCGAGCAGCACCTATTTGTTTATCTTATTCGCCACTTCCTGGATATTCATATCCCGTTTCTTCTTTAGAAACCATCCAACGAAAGTGTACGCGTTTCCTTTTTCTTAAGTTCAATTTGCCTTATCAGCTCTATGAAAGTGGTTTATCCTTCCTATATCTTCCATTTCTGATATGCCTTTTTTAGATCAATGTTTTTTTTGTATAAACTCTGCTACCGTCAAGTCCCATTAATCCTTTCTTTGAGCTGCGTTTCCGACAGACACCTCGTTCATCTTGGATGAGGTCTTGCTTTGTTATCCCTTAAGCTAGAACTGACTTATGTTTCCATTCACCAATTTAATTAGAATACATATCTTGCAGATATAATTTAGACCCGAAAAATATTATGTGTTCTAATGTATAGAAATATGAAAAATAAATAGCCCGAAATTTGCGCCTGAATTTCCAATTTTAAAAAAGTAGCTTTTAGAAGCATAACCGACTTTGTTCATGCCTCAGATCTTTGGAATGAAAATGATCACTTTAGAAGCTTAAAGTTTTATAAAATTAAAAATAGTTGTTTGCTGTTGTAAATAGTGCCTAAAATTTCTTTCGTGCTTTGTGCCTTATCATATTTAACATGGAACTTGATAATATTATAGATCGTTTCATAATTTTAAATGGTTTATGTAAGGAAACGTTACTTGTATTATGAGGTACTTGAAGGTGGCACGATTGAAGAATTTTCTATTTTCTTCTCTGTAAGCATTATACTGCACATTCACAATCTTCAGTAAATTTTGAAAAAAAAAACAAAACTAAAATTTAATGTATTATTTTGTAGATGATTGAATCGGTAAAATTTTCTAAATTTTATATGAATCTGAGGAACGCCAAGGCAGTATTAGTATGATCGTCAATTTTATCGAAAAATTTCAATATTTTGTATCGTACGTATTTTTGCACTCTTTTAATTTTTATTGCCAATCATATATCTGTTAAGGAAAATTTCGAGGGAGAATAGATGATAGTCGTTTATATTGAAGGGGCAACATAACGGAAATCATAGATTTTGCTTAGCTTCATAGTGTTTTACAGAATTGTATCTTCAATTTTGTTATAAATTTCTAAAAAGCGTTTTCATACATTACTACGCTGATTAGATCTAAAACAGAATAATACGTAGTTTTATTGAATGTTTCCAATTGATAACTGAAGATATTATTAAATTTTTTTTTCAAATTCAATTTTAAATTCCCAAAGCATCAAGTTCTAAGTTCTTTAAAATAAATTACTTTACTTAATTTTAGTTTTCGATTGCCATTACAAATTTGCTACTATCATAACAAGCAATTACAGTTCATTTTGTGTCCTTCAGAATATCAATACCTTAAATACAATCTAAATTATCGCAAGATATCGGGGTGAATAGTTATTATCCCAATTGCCACACAAAATGCACTTCTACCTTCTCAAGTGCCCAATTCCGAAAATGACCATAAAGTTTCGTGACAAGACAGTTATTAAATATTCAACCCTAAATGCGATGATGTTACTGCCGAACAGATTATGAGCAAGTAAATAACTGACACAACATCCATGATGATGACCCTCGTGTGCAAATACCGTTTCAGCAAATCCTTTCCGAAATCCACTCGAATCACGTTCTCATTCAGGCTCGCGTGCGAGTACATTCGAACACCGAAGAGTCCGTAAAACTCCAAAGATGATGGCAAAATTCTTGCAGGCTGAGTCCGGCTCAAGTTCCAAGTCCGTGCACAATAAACTTCGACATTTCATTGGGAAAGGAATAATCAGGAACCTGCCCAAGTCCATGCCTTTGACGGTGGCGAACATGTCCAAGACCACGACCACACATCCGCGCCCGCACTCAACGGAACCAACATAGAACAGAACGCCCGTCACCGCGATGTCGTCTTCGTCTTGTTCTTGCTGCAACAAACTCCGTGTTTGTCTGTTTGTTTGGTATCGCCATCGTCACCTCGTTGCGCTCTCTCGAGATTCCCAGGGATTCGACAAGTAGCAGCGAGCGTAAAGCGGCACTTTCGGTCGCAATTACGATGACATTTACGATTATTTTACGGGCCGTAAAAATCAAAAGGGTAATTTACGGCTCGTATTTGCCGACTCGCACTCTCGAACTTGAATCTATGGCGGCGATGATGGTCGGAAGCGAAAGGCGTGATACGGGGGTTGTTTTGAGTGCGCCACGCTTCTTCCGGTCGTCAAATTGTTTGTTTGGGATTTTTACGAGCAATGAATGCAGTTGTAAAGTGGATCGTAAAATCCGATACGACCGTACGACTGCGATTCACGCCAAGATAACCCAAACATCTTCTCAATGAACAGATTGTAGATGAGAGGATTATGGAAACGATGGATAACATAAAACGATGATGATTGTGCCATTTGGTCACCTGGCGTGCAATTTAAATATGAGCAAAAGTGCATATATGAAAGCAGGATGCATCCGAGACGCGAACCTGTAAAGTTCTCACCACGCTTCGCCATTAATGCGTTTACACTGACATCTATTCCACAAATTGGCAATTATAGATAATGGTTGGTATTCTTGAATGGAGGAATGAGCGGGTCGTTTAAATATTCGTTTATGACAATGTGCGCATTAGTTGTAAGTAATAGAGCTGTACAAATTTCGCAATATTTTATTTCAATTTGTGAAAACCCCAATGAAATATGGGATATTGGAATTTTAAAGATAGTAAAAAAAAGTCATTTGAAACGAATAGACATATTTTAAAATTTGCATTTTTTTTATAAATATTAGAAAATAAAAAGCAAAATCAACTCAAAATTAATGAGCTTTGATTTATCTTCGTTACTTGAGAAAAATTAATGCATTTAAAGAAAAAACTACAAATCGAATTTAAAAGTTAAAGTACACGTGTCTTACAAGAATAAATAATGTCTTTCGAATTTTCTTCTTACCGCAGATATGCAATCAAATAACTTTTTTCAAATCTATCATGTAAAAATGATTTAATACTCTTGGAAATTTTAGATTTATGATATTTAAATAATAAGGAGGTGTTAATATAATTCAAGTATTCACATCTATTCTTCATTGAGACGCAAACCGTTTTCTGTTTCAAATAATCGAAGCAAAGGCCAAATAGAGCAAAATAAATAATAAAATATTAACATCAATTAAGAAACGAAAAAGAAGCTTTGGGTTGTGTATAAAGAGAATTAGAGCATGTGCTGTTAAAACAAATTGAAATTCCAGTGAGTATGAAGCAAAATTATATTTATTTATTAATTTACATGGGAACTTCCTTGAGATTGAAGTCCTATGATTGTTTGGATATCAATCAAGACACGCACTTCCTTGGCATGAGTTAACAAAAGGTAAGACGGGATACCGCACATATGCAAAAAACTAGACGTTTGTGAATAGAAAGCAATAAGCCAATAGGAAGCCTCATTCAACCAACGGTCAGAGCGAGAGAAACAGTGAGTGGGAGTGCACGCGTCTTTTGTTTACAAACGGAAAGCTGTTTTAACTTTTTGTATTAACCAAGCAGTCACACAAGCAAACTGCTTGAAAACCATCCTATCCCCTACTCAAAATTTTATGGCAGATTTGAATTTAAAAAAAAATGTAATTATTTCGAATCGTTATTGGTAAAATAGTTTATGATCCATATCATTATTAGTAAATGTAGTTTTATATCAATTTTCCTTTGTATTAAGTTTAAATGTTTTCCTTTAATTATATTCGTACGAGATTTAACTTTTATTCCTATTTCTAATTCCCTTCATTTTTTTTACTTAGGTCAAATTTAGTTTCTTTTAGAACAATTCGAATTTGCCACGTAAAATTTACAGTGTAGGAACGTGACCTGGTACATTTTACCAATGTATTGTACAAGATTGGCGAATGAAATGGAATTGAGCGGATGGATTGACGTCTAAGTCAATTTGACGTATCCGGGAATCCGAAGAACGTGAATAGTATTCGGTGGTTTTGGATTTTATGTCTTTTAATTTGATAAGTTGGTGGCGAGTTAACACCTGAAGGAAATCGGAAGAACGTGAATATCTTCAATGGTATACAGTAGTTTTGGATTTTATTCCTTTTGATGTGGCGAGTTAACACCTGAATGGAATCAGAAGAACCGTTTTTTTGTTGATAGAAGCAGCTCTGCAGCAGTCGCAATAGTGGGTATATCCTCAAAGGCAGTCCCGTTGAAGTTGGCCGAGACCCAGAGACGTCGACAGTCACACCAGCGATTGTGGCAGCGTTATCGACAGGCACAGGTTTTACCAAGGCAACAGCTATCTCTGCTACTGGCGTACTCTCGTCCACCTGATCGCGACTGCCGAACATATCATCAGCGCCAATCCCACATCCAAGCCCTGAATAGAACAGATTATTGGGAGGTATCTAAACAAAGAAAATTTCCAACTATATGGCACGATTACATCAGCCGACAGAGGTTAGTTTCCTGTGTTTATCAATTTTGGGAGATTTTAAGGGAGGAATGGAATGCAATTGTTTATGGTTCGATGCACACTTGTCGTCGGATGTAGTTGCATTTTGGTGAACCCTTTTTTTAAAGTAACAAATATTGGAGATGATCGAAAGCGAAACTTTTAACTCTTAACTGCTTGAGCAATATACTGATAAAACAAAATAACTATCAATATATTTCATCGAACCGTCATATTCTGTTCTTTCTTCCCAAAACATAAAACTGCATATGCAAATTTCTTCCTATCTTACGTGAGCTTTGATGTCAATTCGTCGTTTGACCCATAAAAGATGATATGGATAATCATAATGACAGGGCTGGACTGTAATTTGCATGAGGGTCTTATTTAATGTTATTAATAGCAACTACGAAATCCATTTATTCTTATATAATTTGCCCGAAGTATTATATTATTACACCATAGGGAATCTGAAATTTGTTTAATTATTATAGATAGTAAATTGCACGAGGAAGATGATCTTTCATAATAATTGATTGATATTAAGCATTAGAAGAATTCGTTGTAAACATTTAAGTATTTTAGTCAATAATTTTGTTTATTTGATAACCGCAGGCCAATTCTCTTTTTTCTTTAAAAGCCGTCGGGCCGTCATCTTCAGTGAAGATGACTCGAAGTAGTCGAAACGCGTCTGCGGTCAAAGCAAGACCCGACGGCTTTTAAAGAAAAAAAAATTTAAGTATTTATAGCGAATGAAAGTTATTTATGTTAAATTATTAAATTATTGCTTCCTAGATACAGTTGAACTGAAAATCTACAATATTTTTACCAACTACAATATTTTAACGATATTGGAAGTTATTACCAGGGGAAATGACGTCAATTCCACTAGTTTTGTAATATTGAAGAAAGTAAACTTAAAATGGTCAGTCTTTTATGCAAAAGTTATTGACTACATTACTATGAAATATTAAGGAACTGGTCCTCCTAGATTGAAATATTACATCGGCATAAATAATCTTGAAAACAGAGTATGACATCTATTTAAAAGTTTTATTAAGACCCAAGTTAAGAAAATTGTAACGTTCCTTGTCACTACAACAACATTCGCTCTACCTGACCGAGTATAGGACCCACATCGATGGCAGGCTTGTTCGCTCATATGGGCTAGCTATCGGGCGCACTCAACCGTTTTTGTCGCTTAACAGGGGCTCTTGCTGGGAAGAAAGGGCCTTCCACTCGCGTGCCCTTTTATGATATAGGGTTATGTAATTTCATTGCATAACTCTATAGCATAAATTGGTTACGCTTGTAGTTCTCATTTGAGGGAAAGATTCAGACAAAGTGCTTTTGTATGAGTTTTTCTCTCAAATGGGAAACACATGGCCACGTCTACGTTTGGATTTTGATCTGGTTGGGAGGGTGCGAGGGGGCACCACCTCCATCTGGATGTCCCACCTTTATTTGCGGGCCATAAAAATCGTCGGGTAACGACGAAGTCTTCACCAGTCCATTCGTTTTTGCTCGGCACAATTTATTTTTCGAAAAAACTTAGCAACATTTAGTAGGTTATCTCGGCCTCGACACCAGTCGACCGGCATTCGACCCTTTTCTAAATCTTGAATGCGAAATATTTTTGTAGTGGGTCCTTGTGCTAGGGGGAAAGAACCCGCCCCACGACACCGCAACGCTAGTCTGCCAGCGCATTCACGCGTCCCCAGATAAGGCCAATCTCGGCGGATATTACCATCCTCTTCCGCCGAGGCTGCAGACCATCGCTGCAGTCCTTTACGGACAATTTTATACCACATATCACTACAGTTTCGCCAATCTAATTTTGTGTAAGGTCAAACGTAATTATTTTAAGGTAATTATGGTCACTCCATTTATGTCTTTTTGTTCTTTGTTGTATTGTTTATTTTGATATGGTATGTTGTTTATATGAATCCGTTAAACATTTTATTAGTGAAATTTTTTTTTGTTCAAACTTACCTTTGAGGCAAGATGGGGTATTGGGTGGGGAGTATGATGGGGCATCGGGGCAAAATTTGCTTGTGAGTCCAAGTTTCATTCAAATTTCTAAATAAATAACATTGGTTTACTATTTTTTAAGTAAAATCATGGTACGTACTTACAAAAAAAAAAACAACATAGGAAAATGGTCGACAGATGCTACGAAAGCATCTATAGATAAAGTTTTAAGCAAAGACATGGGATACAAAAAGCTGCTTCTGCAAACACATTGCCTCAGACTACTTTAAAGTGTTATGTTAAGAAAATGAAGGAGGGCGGTAACCTTATTATTGGTTTAACCTTTAGGCCCGAAAAAAACTATATTTACACCTAAAGAAGAAGACGAAATAGAAACATATCTGATATGTATGGAAGATCGTCTTTTTGGACTAACAACCATCGAACTGAGATATCTAGCACATTAATTGGCAGTTAAAAATGGAAAGGCGCACGATTTTAATACTGATAAGGAAATGGCAGGCATTGATTGACTCAAAAGTTTTTTAAAATGTCATCAAAATTTATCAATTCGCCAACCTGAAGCCACATCAGCAGCTAAAGTAATGGGATTCAACAAAGTGACCGTAAGTAAATTCTATCAGTTGTTCAGAAATATTTATGATAAGTTTGAGTTGACCCTTGACAAAATATAAAACTACGATGAAACTGGAATTCCCATTGTTTCTAAAACCAAGGACAAAATATTAGCTATGAAAGGACGAAAACAAGTGGATTCGTTATCGTCTGCTGAACGAAGACAGACTATCACAGTAGAAATATATGTTGACGCTGCTAGAGCTTACATGCCTCTACTGATAATTTTTTCGAAACAACGAATAAAAATAGAACTTTTAGATCATGCGGCAACTACAGCAGTTTGCAATCTACGAGCAGTTTGCAATCTACGAGCAGTTTGCAATCTACGAGGCTGGACAACTTCAGAAATATTTTTGACATGATTCAAAAACTTCATCAAATTTTCCGGAGCTATTCCTACTAACCACATATTGCTGCTTCTAGATGGTCATGTGAGTCGCACTCAAAATTTGGAAGTGATTGATCTACTCGTGAAAATGGAGTAATTATACTTTGCTTTCCTTTTCCCTGCACACACAAAATGCAGCCTGCAGACGTTGCATTTATGAAGGCACTCAGCACTTATTACGATCATGCTGTTACAGGTTGGTTGAGATCACATCCTGGACGTGTGGTAACTATATTTCAGATAAGTGAAATATTTGATACAATGTCTACCTTCATTAACACATTCAGAAAATGTGGTATATGACCATATAACCAAAATAATTTTACGGATGCCGATTTTATTTCTGCTGAGATTACAAACATACAAAATATTGCAGGCTCGTCGAATGTAGAACAACAAAGGGTATCAGAAGTCGAAGGTCCTTAATCTGGAGCAGTACCATGTCTGTCTTGAACAACAACAGTCATGACTGTATCTTCAATGGCCACGACAACTTCTCATATTGAAACTCTTACAGCAGAACCTGAAGTTACAACGATATCTTCCACTCCACCCAGAACAGAGTCAATCACCGAATGTTACAAACCAGTCAGATAAAACACCCTCCGCCAAACCTGGACCTGGATGTTTTTATTCTCCTAAACCTCCCATTTGTGCAGCGTGCCGTGATCTGAAGTCCAGCGTCGAAAATGCATCCCCCAGTGATATTTTGCCAATTCCTTCTGTTCAATGAACTAGAAAAAGGAAACGATACCGGCAAAGAAAAACAGCCATAATTACCTTAACTCATTATAAATATGAGCTGGAAAATTTGAAAAAGCCGCAGAAAACATTCAATCCTAATGATCCTCGCCTCAGAAGGAATGCTAAAAACAAACAAAAAACCAAACACTCAGTTGAAAAACAAAAGAGCAATGATGAAGATGCCATTTGCTTATGTGGTAATTGTGCAAACCACAATTTTTTGACTTTGTCAGAACCTTGGGTAGGCTGCCAGCTCAGTGGACGTTGGGCTCACAATGCTTGTGCTGGCGTGGACAATGAAGATTTGGAGGAAATACTCATTTGTTTATTTTATGAGAAAAATTAGCCTTTCCCAGCATGCCCCAATGTCATTACCCCATCATACCCCATAGTATGGGGCAAGATGGATTTTCATAATTAATTAATTATTAAAAAATGTGATAAGTTGATTTCTCTAAGACTGTACCAAATTATAGTTAGATTTATGACATAATGTGTCATAAATTAATAAGAGTAATAAACATAGTGATTATGCTGTAGTTTTGCTGTTTCCCTCAGCTGCCCCATCAGCGAAATGTAGCTATAAATTTCGACAGAGTGACAACAATAACCCATTCCTTGATCAATTCATTGCTAATTGTGTTTTTGATAATTTTTTCACGCAGGAACGTTTGATCTGTCGAGCTCGATAGGAGGCCAGAAGGAATCAGGTCTCATATGGATCAGGATTCTTGGACTTAGCAGCAAACGGAGCTTCTAGAAGACCTCTTTAGCTGTACCTGGATACAATCGGAGGAGATTTTTGCATTGGGAACAAGAGATAATACCATTTGGTCGGAAAAAAGGAGCTCAACGCAACATAGCGGTGCTGCAAACAAGTCTGTACGAGAAAAAGAACAACATGGTTTGTGCAATTTAAGGATTGCATAACGAGCGCAAAGTAGGAAAGACTGTATTGGAGTACCCAAGCAGTGGAGAAAAAGGACAAAGGCGTTAGAGAAACATCATCGAGACATTTTGGATAGTAACTTAGTCGAATTAGAACAGGCTGACGGGAAGGAAGGTGACAAGCGGAAACGTAGGGTTGGTTATCACATCAGTTCCAAATAGCAGTGTGAGGTTGAGAGGTCATCTTGAGTGATCAAGAGGTGATTGTGAAGCAAATCCAAAGATTCATTAGCAGTTTTAAAAAAGACAGCGAGTTGCGGCACAGTCTGGCATATTTTCAAACCAGGTTGAGAAATTAAGGGTGCTATGGATAAAGTGTGAGGAACAGCATGAGGCTGAATGTATTCGTCTTAAAGGTAGGGCGGATCAACGCACGCAGTGTACCAGTGAGTTCAAACAGCTAGAGGAACTGGTTTTTATAACCTCACTGTTTTCAAGTCCAAAATCAATGGCTATTCAAGTGTAGTCACAACATTAGCCCGTATAGCTAGAGAGGGCTGGGATACCATCATTTGCTGGTAGTCACACCAATTGGTTTGCATTCCATAACTTGTTTGAAAGCATGGTGTACAAAAACGCTCAGCTGACGAAGGTGCACAAGTTCCAGTACTTTAGGAGTGCTCTTCGTGGAGAAGCCGAGCAGCTTATCAATCATATGGGCGTCACTGAAGGCAATTGCGATCCTGTATGGACTTTGCTTTAGGAGCTGTACAGCAACCATCGTATCATAGCTCAAGAAATGATGCATTGCCTTATCAGCACAGAGCACTGTACACGTAACGAGCCTTCAGGGTTTAGGCAAATGCTGGAAACTATGAAACAGCTTCTCGCATGCATTAATACTTTAAAAGCAGATTTGTTTTCCCTTGCAACTGTCTTCATGCTCAATCAAAAGCTTGACGAAGACTCAGGGAAGGAATGGCAGCGATCAATTTTAGAACCGAGTGAAATTCCGTAATAAAACAATTTTTGGATTTCCTAAAGCAAAGGTTTTCGATGCTGGAAAGGCGACATTGAAAACCGTTAAAGCCAACACCACTCAAGTCAATATGAGAGTTTCCTGTCCAATGTGCAAAGCGACACATAAGCTTTTTGAGTGCAACACAAGCAAATGCTCAAAAGAGGCGAAAAGTGATCAAATCATCTAATCTATGCTTGAATTGATTTGGTCAACACAGAGCAAATAAGTGCACATCGGTGCATGGGTCTAAGATCGGCGGAAAAAACACAATACACTGTTGCACACAGTGACCATAGCGAACAACAACATGCATACAAAGCCACCAATAACGTCAGTTGTATAGGGTCATGGAGCTTACACAATACAAAATTACGTGTTGCTACCGACTTTTCGGGCATTGTTCGATTCTGGAGCCCAAAGATCCTTCATAAGTTAAGCAGCAATTCAACTTCTACAGGCTTCCCGTACCGGTGCTAAATTCAGAATAAGTGGCATCTGTGCAATTAACAACTTGACATCTAGAGGAGAGACTAATCTGCGTGCCGTAGTTCAATCTGAATCTTGGTGCAACGAGGAAATTGTTTTCTCACCACTGATCCTTACAGCAACAACTACAGCATTACCGGGTACTGAAATCCCTTTAATCATTCCACAGAAATTGACAGTTGATGACTTAGCTGATTCACGATTTAACGTACCGTCAGCTATAGATGTTCTTATTGGACCAGATTTTTATGACCAATTTTTGCTGCCAGAACTTCTGCCCGGGAAGCTTATTGCATCTTCTCATGCAGTGGAGGTAACATAAGTACGTGATTGCAGCCGACGTTGAAAAGATATATCGAAAAATTTTTGTCCTTGAGAAAGATTAGCATTTTCAACGAATCCTGTGGTGGTTCAACCAAAGTGATCCAATTCAATATTATCAATTAAGGACGGTTACATATGGGACTGCATGTGCCCCATATCTCGCGATACGAACATTACACCAACTGCAGAGGAGCATGATACATTTCCTCAAGCCGCACAAACGTCAACAAGTGGCTTTTACGTTTTTGACGCACTAACAAGATCAGATGAGCTAGAAGATCCCTTACAGCTCCAAACCGATGTTCAAAATCTTTTCAGGAACGGAGGACCCCGTTTAAGAAAATGGTCATCAAACCACGCACAATTATTGGAACGTATTCCAGTCCCAGAAAGAGAGACATAGCTGCCTCCTCACGTAGCAGCAACCGAACAGATTAAAATACTTGGCATTCAATGGCACCCAGCCACCGATGAATTCTCATTTTGCATTGCAAGACCAAGCAAAGAGAAAATCCTTATAAAACGCACCATACTGGCAGAATGACAAAGCTGTTCGATCCTATAGGATGGTTGCAGCCCTGTCTCATTATCGAAAAAACAACAATGCAGAGCTGTGGCTTATAGGGAAAGGTTGGGATGGCCCACTAGATACAACTTTAACTAAAGACTGGACACGATTGCGACAACAACTTCCGGCGTCGGAAAATTTCAAAATAAAACGGTAGATAGAGTTTAGCCCATCTAAACCATTCGAGTTTCATGGATTTTGTCATGCTTCATCATTTGCGTATGCGGTTGCTGTTTACATTCGAATTGTAACTGCAATTTCAGTCAAGATTACACTCTAAGCAGTGAAATCAAAGGTAGCTCCAGTGAAAGTACAAGCAATACTAAGGTTGGAGCTTAATGGAGCAGCCTTATTGGTAAAATTGATGTTGGAGGTTATTAAGGGGCATAATTGGGGCCATGTTCATAGATTTTACTGGACAGATTCGACTGTATTCTTTCGTGGATACGGAGCTTTGCTGCCAAGTGGAAAGTCTACGTTGCTAACCGAGTGAGTGTCATTCAGCAGCACAGTGCAGTCGAACGATAGAATCATGTCAGCACTCATAATAATCCAGCTGATATTGCATCGAGGGGAATGCACCCGAATGAACTTATCACATCACCTCTTTGGTGGGATGAACCGACATGGCTCAACACACGAGTTATCAGGATACCTCGTATGATACAATCACCAAGTACTGGAGATGAAGGGGCGAAATTCACATATTTAATTGCACCCACCGAAGATCTTCCAACTAGAGTAAAAGGTATTGGTCTTTCCATCAGGAATAGAGATTTGCTGTGATGTGCCAAAGTTTCGCCTTTAACACCAAACATCCCAACATGAAACGAACAGGGAATTTATCAAGAACTGAGCTTAAAGAAGCTACTAACACTTGTGTCAGGATTATGCAGAACCATCTATTCAAGGAGGATATACAATACATATCTACAAGCGGTAGTGCTCCAAAAAGCAGTCGGCTTCGATCCTTATCACCAGGGATTTATGTTATGGAATTCTCAGAGTGGGCGGCCGCATACACCAGGCACTCATCGAAAATAAAGCTAAGCACCCTCCCATCATTCCAAAAGGCCCATTAGCAACATTATTGATACGAAAAACCTACCAGCAAACCTTACATGGAGGTAGCCTCGACTTTGCGACTCAAGTACTGGATAATATAAGGACAGACGGCCGTGAAAAAGGTGTTGCAAGAGTGCATGACATGTTTTCAGATGAGGGCTAAGCCCATGACGCGACTTATGGGAAACTTACCAGCCTGTGAAGTAAGACTCGAAAAACCGTTCCTAGAAACAGGTATTGACTACGCTGGACCAATCACTATCAAATGGCATATGTTGTTTAGCCTAGGGGCTAAAACAACTAAGGCATATGTTGCAATGTTTGTATGCATGGCAACAAAGGCTTTTCACTTAGAGCTAGTTTCGGATCTGACTAGGAATGTGTGCATAGCAGCTATTAAATGCAAAGTTACTCTACAGCGATTGTGGTTCCAATTTCTTGGAAGCGAACAAACAGTTACAAGCCGTATACAAACATCTCTTCAAGCATGTAGCTCTGAAGTTGCAAATCATGAAATCCAGGGGGAGGCCGGTGTGGAAACGATGAAAACGCATATACACAATACAATTGGGCATCAGTTAGTAAATATTGAAGAGATGTACACGCTCTTAGCCCAAATCAAAGCATGTATGAATTCACGTACACTGACCCAAGTAAGCCATGATCCCAGGCCATTTTCAAACTGGAGATAATTTATTTGAAGTAAAGGAATATCCCGGTGAAACTAGCTACACTTTATTAAAGAGATGGCACTAAGTTCAGCAGATGAAGCACTCTTTCTGGAGAAGGTGGACGCAAGGGTATATGCAACGCTCCCAGCAACGGTAGAACGTTGCATATATCCTTGGCTTGAAAAATAAGACTAAACAAAGGTAGGCGAATTGGTGCTAGTGGCGGTTCTTGGTGGACGGCTATGTAATAACAAGTACTAAACAAAATAAAGTCGTTTACCTTTGCATTCAACTAATTATGTAAAGATTTGCTAACGCTGAGTAAACAAAAATAAGCACATACAATTATTTTTATTCATTTAAGTTCATACACCCGTAATTTGCAATTGTATTTTTATTATGTAAGCATAATTTTCAATCAATATTAAAACGTGAAATTAATGCCACCTCAAGCAAATATTAAGTCAACCAAAGTTAAATTGAAAAATATTGAACTCGCTTGAAATCGCAATGATTCTCTCCACGCATCAGCTAATAATTTATGCATTTAAAGCGAAATGTAGCTATAAATTATGACAGAGTGACAACAATAAACATTCTCTAATCAATTCATTGCTAATTGTGTTTTTGTTAATTTTGTGCATTATTAGTATGGTATGCCTTCGGCATGGTATGGTTAAATTGACTAATATGAAAACTCCTTAAGTGCAAGTTTTCAGACGCCTTGCTGCGATTCGCTAAACTTTAAATTGATCATTTCACCCTTTTTACGTCAGTTTGATGTAAATCCATATGATAATTTTTTGTTCTACAGTGAGCTTTTATTGCTTCGTGCGGATATCGATCCCATTTTCGGATGGCTCCATTAGATTGAAATAACTTATGCAAATTCTAATAATTTTTCAGAAAAAATTATTATAGCAAGCAACTCAATCATGTAGCTACACACAAAGAATTTGCATAAGTAACCTTGTTGCGATATTTTGCAATATGTTGTACGGGAAATTGTTTCCTGTAACTGATGGAAATCTGACAAAAATACACGATTTCAATGTCTTGAATGGTATAAAAAAAGGAACAGTCACTGCACCACTGCTTTTTTCGATACTCATTTGTAAGCTACAAACTAAACCAAACGGTTTTGAATTTAACATGTCGCCAACTTGATCATTACAGTGGAAGGATTTCCACATTATAGCTGATGAGAGTTGTTCAGAATAGGTTTCACATAAGCTTTGTAGTCAATATCTTGGTTTTATCTCGATCTGTATCTGTATTATACTGAAAATGTCAAAATCATGCTAAATAAAGCACAAAAAGTATAAAAGTGAATTTCTTCAAAATTTTGCTGATAAACACACGCAGCCGACCGAAGAAAAAGACGTATGAAACGTTCTACTATCACCTGAAAATACTAGTTGACTCATTGCTTCCAAATGACACAAAAATAATTCTCGGTGATTTCAACGCTAAGGTTGGCAATGAGCTATTTCAATGGGAAACGACTGGAGGATATACCCTTCATGATGAAACAAATGACAACGACCAGAGCGCCTAATTGATTTTGCATGTAGCAGAAATCTAGTCATACGTTCAATTTGCTTCCCACATTGACGCATACATAAAATGACCTGGGTACCACCGGATGGCAAAACACAAAATCAAATCGAGCATGTTCTAATCCAACAACGTTGGCCTCAAGCATACTTGACGTCTGTACATACCGAGGAGCCAATTATAGCTCGGATCAATACTTAATCAAATTAACATAAAGATATCATATGTTAGAGGCGTATTCGGTAACACCACGTCTGTTCAAAAATTTTATATCGAAAGGCTCCAAACAGCGTCTATGGCATAAAATTTCACAGAGACCTTCGACAACCACCTAGCTCCCATCCTTTCAGATACCTTGCTGAAAGCAAACAATGCGCTATGGGTGGAAGTGAAAGTGGCAATTAAGACCGTGGCAGAATAGATGATCTGGCATTAAGCATGGCGCAAAAGAAATGCTTGATTCGATGATGAGTGCCAAAATGAGTTAGACAAAAAGAATCAGGTGTATAAAGACCACTTAGTTAGCAAAACCAGGACGAAGAGAGAACGTCAATGTAAGTCTAGCGAGCAACAACACAAGCCAAGCATGCAAAGTAGTGAAAAGCCTGAAACGTGGTTATCAGCCCAAGACCACGCTCTGCCGTGATGATATCAGCAGCATCATCGCAGATGAAAACAGGATTAAGGAAAGATGGGCATCATATTTCAAGAGCTTCCTTAATCCTGCACACAGCTTCAGAATATTGGAGCCTATAGATATTTCCGCAGGGCTTCCATTGGCCGCACCAACTCTGGATGAAGTTTGTTCCACCATCAAAGCCCAAGAGAATAATAAAGCGCCGTGTATCGATAAGATTCCGGTAGAGCTCATTAAAGATGGTGGTAGCAGTGTTCATAAAGTCATCTAGCACATTTGGCCAAAAGAACAAATGCTAAACGAGTGGAGCCAATCAATATAATCCCTATCGACAAAAAAAGATGATAAGTTACAGTGCAAAAACTATAAAGGCATATTACTGCTTTGTGCGGCGTACAAAATATTTACAAATATCTTGGAAAATGAAATCAGATCATATGACAATAGTATTATTGGGGTGTATCAACGTAGTTTTAGAGCTAGTAGATCGACAATAACCAATTTGGGAGATCAACAAAGACGCACATCAAATTCTACTTGACGTTAAGCCAGCATACGGCAGTATTAACCGCAAGGTATTGTATATAATAACTCTTTACTTTGCTATCCCAGCCAAATTAGGCCACCTTACCAAAATGACAATGACGTAGGCAACCTCCCAAGTACGCATCGACAACCAAATCACCGATGCCTTTGACACGAATATCAGACTAAAGCAGAAAGATGGGCTGGCCCCATTGCTATTCCATTTGGCTCTGGAATATGTCCTCGATACAGGAGGTGCGTTATTATACAAGCCAAGCCAAGTGGTACCCTATGCAGATGACATCAACACTTTGTCATGTTTGCTAATAACTGCCAAAGATTTTTTCCTGAAACTCGGCAGTGAAGCAAAACTAGTAGGGCTACAAAAAGAGGTTGAATGGTACTCTCCTAATTTGTATATAAGTTTAACAAAAGTTTTATATGAAATTGATTCAAGGATACCAAAGGTTTTTTTTTCAAAAGGATTTTAAGTCATAAAAGTACAAGAGAATAATCTACAATAGTTTATGCAAACGTTATAGAAGCCAAAAAATCTCAATATCCCATGGAAAATTAAAATGTTTTAATAATAACTCAGAAGTCAATAATAAAATCAAGAAAATATCACAATCATCTCCCCTGATTAAATACATCCGAACCGAAAAAAAATGTCCCACCATCATCGTTTTGCGGCAATGAAGGCCATCCAACCAAATACAATGGGTCAAAGTGAACAAATCAAGGGTCACACACAAATATCGTTCCAATGGCATACAATAGAAATAGCACTTGGAACACGCTATGTCTTAATCAAGGACCATGGAATCCATTTCTACACTCCTTTTACAAAGCACTCCTTTTTATTCAGCTTGAAATCATAAATCAAATGCCTAACAAAAGCAGCCGGCGGCCATAGTTGTATGGTATTTTTCCTTCTTTTCCGCCATTGGCATTGACGTTTGCTCCTTAAATGCAATCAGCCATGCAAGGATCCGTTTCTCATAACCGCTTTCTACCCTTGGAAATTTTTCATAGAACGATGATGCGAACAACACAAAAAAAGGATTCCAATCCCTTTTCAATTCTTAAATCTTCGCTCTTCGTACACTTAATTTTCTTCTTCGATATTTATTTTTTGTTTGCATCATCTCATCCCATTACATCATCTTCTTCGCCATAGATTGAAGGATTTTCTGTTGTTGTCCTTGTTGAAAATCTTATCTTAGATATTTAAAATGGTTTACCGAGAACGCCATAACTCATAGGGATTGAGAAAAAAAATTGAAAATGAAAAATGGAAAAGTCAGGATAGAGTATTGGTATTGGTAAAAGGATTTTCACGGATGGTCGGTTAAAAAAAGTATCTGATAGTGTTGTATTTCAAATCCAGGGGTGAACGAATTTACGTGGTGGCATCCAACAGAAAGAAGTCTGATTTATTAGACCCGATATTAATAATGCTGTAAGATAATTTTTTTGTGGTGGCTGATTTATATGCGATATATAAAGATAATGGCTTTATGAAAGCGGATAATGGACAATGACGATGACGGTGTATTTAATGCGTACACCTGAGGGGGTATACATAGCGGAAATTGGCCCGAGGGTAAAATAGGAATATAGCAGAAAAAATATAATCGTTATGAGTTTGGAGACATGTGGCGTAGTTTGCTTATAACATGTTTTTGAGCAGTTGATTTTGTAGAGTAGAATCGTTAAATTTTGATTTTTAAGGATGTCATATTCAAATAATTGGGGTATAAGTTCCTGGCACGTGGCGAGAATTCGCCGATTTAAATAAGATGTCTGTTTTATATAATTCGGTTGATTCTTATGTAAATCAGAACTGATGAGATAAGATTTGGAATTAAATTCCAACATGTTTCATGCAAGAATAGTACTTTTATCTAATCTTGAGAATATGCACTTTTTCGGCGTTTGTGAATAATTTTAATTAATTTTCGCAAAAAAGTGATTGTATTTCTTCTGACATTCGACTCTCGTTGAAAAAAGTCCTTGTCGTCGACTGAAAAGAAGCCGAATTAAACAAAAAAACAAATGAAGCAACAAATATTAGAAAAGTAACGAACTTCTAGCTTAATTGATGCTGATGAAGAAAACCGAGATTTTTGAGAATTCTGCGGATTATATTCTTCTTATAATTTTTATCTGTAGAAATTTCTTCAACTATATAACGTCATATCGACAGCACAAAATCTTGGTCACTGGATGATAAGAACAAATTATTTGCATTTGGAATGGTTTTAAGAAGGTTTAGAAATACTTTTATGTTTTTTTAAAGTTCACCATGTACCTATTAATAAGCAAATATCGTTAATTATTTTCCAGTAAATGACTAGTTTTACAGAGCTAGAAACTTCCTGTCTATGAAATAACAATAATAAAGAC